>JAEOAD010002519.1:1200000-1800000 GCA_036365145.1 Orientallactaga sibirica
GGTAATAGTAAACACCTGCATTACACAGAGGGATCATCCATTCCTTAAGTAAATGTAAACACCTGTATTGAACAGAGGGATCATCCATTCCTTAGCTAATGGTAAGCACCTGCATTCAACATAGGGATAATCTATTCCACAGGTAGAGATCAACACCTGCATTGCACAGAGGGATCATCCATTCCTTAGGTCAAGCTAAAAACCTGCAATGCACAGAGGGATCATCCATTCCTTACGTAAAGATAAAAACCTGCATTACACAAAGGGATCATCCATTCCTTAGATAATGGCAAGCACCTGCATTGAACAGATGGATCATCTATTCCATAGGTAAAGATCAACACCTGCATGGCACAGAAAGATTATCCCATTCTTTATGTAAAGGAAAACACCTGTATTGAACATAGGGATCATCCATTCCTTAGGTATCTCTAAACACCGGAATTTAATAGAAGGATCATCCATTCCTTAGATAAAGGTAAACACCTGCATTGAAGAGAGGGCTCCTTTATTCCTTAGGTAACGATCAATACCTGCATTGCACAGAGGGATCATCCATTCCTGAGATAACGGTAAACACCTGCATTGAACAGAAGGATCATCTATTCCTTAGTTGAAGATCAACACCTGCATTGCACAGAGAGATCATCCCATTCCTTAGGTAAGGGTATACACCTGCATTGCACACAGGGAACCTCCATTCCTTTCATAAACGTAAACAACTGCATAGAACAGAGGGATCTTCCATTCTTTAGGTAATAGTAAACACTTGCAATGCACAGACGGATCATCCATTCCTTAGGTAACTGTAAACACCTGCATTGTACAGACGGATCATCCATTCCTTAGATAAGGGTAAGCACCTGCATTGAACAGAAGTATCATCTATTCGTTAGGTAAAGATCAACACCAGCATTGCATCAAGGGATCATATCATTCCTTAGGTAAAGGTAAACACCTGCATTGAACAGAGAGATATTCCATTCCATAGGTAATAGTAAACACCTGCAATGCACACAGGCATCATCCATTCCATAGCTAAGGGTAAACACCTGTATTGTACAGAGGGATCATCCATTCCTTAGGTAACTGTAAACACCTTCATTGAACAGAGGGACCATACATTCCTTAGATAACTGTAAACACCTGTACTGAACAGAGGGATCATCCATTCGTTAGATAAGTGTAAACACCTGAATTGAGCAGAGGGATAATCCATTCCTAAGATAACTGTAAACGCCTGTATTGAACATAGGGATCATCTATTCCTTAGGTCAAGATCAACTCCCGCATTGCACAGAGGATCATCAATTCCTTAGATAAAGGTAAACACCTGCATTGCACAGAGGGATCATCCATTGCTTAGGTAATCGTAAATACCTGGATTGTACAGAGGGATCATCCATTCCTTAGGTAATCGTAAATACCTGGATTGTACAGAGGGATCATCCATTCCTTAGATAACGTTAAACACCTGCATTGAACACAGGGATCATCCATACCTTATGTAATGGTCAACACCTGCATTGCACAGGTGGATCATCCATTCCTTAGGTAAAGGTCAATAGCTGCCTGGCCCAGAGGGATAATCCATTGCTTATGTAAAGGTATATACCTGCATTGCACATAGAGAACATCCGTTACTTTTATAAAGGTAAACACCCTCATTGAACAGAGGGATCTTTCATTCTTTAGGTAACAGTAAACACATGCAATGTACAAGGGATCATCCATTCCTAAGACAACTATAAACACCTGCAATGCACAGAGGCATCATCCATTAGGTAGGTCAAGTTAAACACCTGCATTGAACAGAGGGATCATCAATTCTTTAGATAAGGGTAAGCACCTGCATTGAACATCTATTCCTTAGGAAAAGATCAATACCTGCATTGCACAGAGGGATCATCCATTCCTAAGACAAATATAAACACCTACAGTGCACAGAGGGATCATCCATTGCTTAGGTAAGGGTAAACACCTGCATTGCACAGAGGGATCATCCATTCCTTAGGTTACTGTAAACACCTTCATTGAACAGAGGGATCATACATTCTTTAGATAATGGTAAACACCTGCATTGAACAGAGGGATCATCGATTCCTAGGTAAAGGTAAACACCTGCATTGAACCGAGGTGTCATATATTCCTTAGGTAAAGGTCAACATATTCATTGCACAGAGGGATTATCCATTCCTTAGGTAAGGGTAAACACCTGCATTTCGCAGAGGGATCATCCATTCCTTATGTAATATTCAACAACTGCATTGCACAGACGGATCATCCATTCCTTAGGTAAAGGTCAACACCTGACTGGCCCAGAATGAACATCCATTCCTTATGTAAAGGTATACACCTGCATTGCACACAGAGAACATCCATTCCTTTTGTAAAGGTAAATACCAGCATTGAACAGAGGTATCTTTCATTTCTCAGGTAATTTAATTAAACGCCTGCAATGCACAGAAGGATCATCCATTCCTTAAGTAACTGTAAACACCTGCACTGAACAGAGGGATCATCCATTCCTTAGCTAATGGTAAGCACCTGCATTGAACAGAGGGATCATCTATTCCTTATGTAAAGATCAACACCTCCATTGCACAGAGGGATCATCCATTCCTTGGGTAAAGGTAAACACATGCATTGACCAGAGGGATCATATATTCCTTAGGTAAATGTAAACACCTTCATTGCACAGAGGGATCATCCATTGTTTAGGTAATGGTAAACACCTGCAGTGATCAGAGGGATCATCCATTCCTTAGATAACAGGAAACACCTGCATTGAACAGTGGGATCATCCATTCGTTAGGTAAGTGTAAACACCTGCATTGAGCAGAGGGATAATCCATTCCTAAGATAACTGTAAACACTTGGATTAAACAGAGAGTTCATCTATTCCTTAGGTAAATATCAACACCTGCATTGCACAGAGGATCATGCATTCCTTAGATAAAGGTAAACACCTGCATTGCACAGAGGGATCATCCATTGCTTAGGTAATCGTAAACACCTGGTTTGCACAGAGGGATCATCCATTCCTTAGATAACTTTAAACACCTGCATTAAACACAGGGATAATCCATTCCTTATGTAATGGTCAACACCTGCATTGCACAGAGGGATCATCCATTGCTTAGGTAAAGGTCAACAGCAGCCTGGCCCAGAGGGTTAATCCATTCCTTATGTGAAGGTACACACCTGCATTGCACATAGACAACATCCATTACTGTTGTAAAGGTAAACACCTGCATTGAACAGAGGGATCTTTCATTCCTTAGGTAATAGTAAACACCTGCAATGCACAAGGGATCGTCCATTCCTAAGACAAATATAAACACCTGCAATGCACAGAGGCATCACCCATTCCTTAGGTCAAGCTAAAAACCTGCATTACACAGAGGGATCATCCATTCTTTAGGTAACTGTAAACACCTGCATTGAACACATATCATACATTCCTTAGATAAGTGTAAGCACCTGCATTGATTAGAGGGTTCATCCATTCCTTAGATAACGTTATACACATGATTTGAACAGAGAGATCATCCATTCCTTACGTAATGGTAAACCACTGCATTGCACAGAGGGATCATCATTTCTTTAGGTAAAGGTCAACACCTGCCTGGCCCAGAGCGATCATCCATTCCTTATGCAAAGGTATACACCTGCATTGCACACAGAGAACATCCATTCCTTTTGTAAAGGTAAACACCAGCATTGAACAGAGGGATCTTTCATTCCTTAGGTAATAGTAAACACCTGCAAGGCACAGAATGGATTATCCATTCCTAAGACAAATATAAACGCCTGCAATGCACAGAGGCATCATCCATTGTTTTGTAAAGCTAAAACCTGCATTGCACAGAGGGATCATCCATTCCTTAAGTAAATGTAAACACCAGCATTGAACAGAGTGATCATCCATTCTTTAGATAAGGGTAAGCACCTACATTGAACAGAGGGATCATCTATTCCTTAGGTAAAGATCAAGACCTGCATTGCACAGGGGGATCATCCGTTCCTACGACAAATATAAACACCTGCAATGCAGAGAGGGATCATCCATTCCTTAGGTAAGGGTAAACACCTGCATTGGACAGAGGGATCATCCATTCCTTACATAACTGTAAACACCTTCATTGAACAGAGCGATCATACAATCTTTAGGTAACGGTAAACACCTGCATTGAACAGAGGGATCATCCATTCCTAGGTAAAGGTCAACACCTGCCTGGCCCAGAGCGATCATCCATTCCTTATGTAAAAGTATACACCTGCATTGCACACAGAGAACATCCATTCCTTTTGTAAAGGTAAACACCAGCAATGAACAGAGGGATCTTTCATTGCTTAGGTAATAGTAAACACCTGCAATGCACAGAGGGATCATCCATTCCTTAAGTAACTGTAAACACCTGCATTGAACAGAGGGATCATCCATTCCTAAGACAAATATAAACACCTGCAATGCACAGAGGGATCATCCATTCCTTAGGTCAAGCTAAAAACCTGCAATGCAAAGAGGATCATCCATTCCTTAGGTAAAGCTAAAAACCTGCATTGCACAGAGGGATCATCCATTCCTTAGATAACGGTAAGCACCTGCATTGAACAGATGGATCATCTATTCCATAGGTAAAGATCAACACCTGCTTTGTACAGAGGGATCATATCATTCCTTACGGAAAGGAAAACAAGTGCATTGTACAGAGAGAACATCCATTCCTTTGGTGATGGAAAACACCTGGATTGCACAGAGGGATCATCCATTATGTAGATAACGGTAAACAACTGCATTGCAGAGAGGGATCATCCATTCATTACGTAAAGGTCAACACCTGCCAGGCCGAGAGCAATCATCCATTCCTTATGTTAAGGTAAACACCTGCATTGCACAAAGAGAACCTCCATTCCTTTGGTAAAGGTAAACACCTGCACTGCATCCATTCCTTAGATAACATCTATTCATTGCATTAGGTAATAGTAAACACCTGCAATACACAGAGGGATCATCCATTCTGAAGGAAAACAAGTGCGTACAGAGAGAAACACCTACACTGATCATCCACAGAGTGATTGCAGAGAGGTCCATTCATTACGTAAAGGTAAGCCATTCCATGGCAATCTATAAACACCTGCATTGCACAAAGAGCATCATCCATTCTTTAAGTAAAGGTAGAAATTTGGTTGGAAGAGAGGGATCATCCTTCTTTAGTTAAAGGTAGACAACTGCGTTGAACAGAGGGGTCATCCCATTCCTTAGGTTAAGTTAAACATCTGCATTTAACAGAGGGATCATCTATTTAATAGGTAAAGATCAATCCCTACATTGCACAGAGGGATCATCCCAATCCTTGGGTAAAGATAAACTGCATTGGACAGAGGGATCATCCATTCCTTATGTATCTGTAAACACCGGCCTTTAGTAGAGGGATCATCCATTCCTTAGATAAAGATAAACAGCTGCACTGAACAGAGGGCTCATTTATTCCTTAGTTAAAGATCAGCAACTGCATTGCAGAGAGGGATCATCCATTCCTTAGAAAATGGTAAACACCTACATTGAACAGAGGGATCATATATTCCCTAGGTAAAGATCAACACCTGCATGGCACAGCAAGATGATCCCATTCTTTACTTAAAGGTAAACACCTGTGTTGCACATAGGGATCATCCATTCCTTAGGTATCTCTAAACACTGGAATTGAATAGAGGGATCATCCATTACTTAGATAAAGGTAAACACCTGAATTGAACAGAGGGCTCCTTTATTCCTTAGGTAAAGATCAACACGTGCATTGCAGAGGGATCATCCATTCCTGAGATAATGGTAAACACCTGCATTGAACAGAAGGCTCATCTATTCACTAGTTAAAGATCAACACCTGCATTGCACAGAGGGATCATCCCATTCCTTAGGTAAGGGTATACACCTGCGTTGCACACAGGGATACTCCATTCCTTTCATAAACGTAAACAACTGCATTGAACAGAGGGATCTTCCATTCTTTAGGTAATAGTAAACACCTGAAATTCACAGAAAGATCATCCATTCCTAAGGTAAATGTAAACACCTGCAATTCACACAGGGATCATCCATTCCTTAGGTAATGGTAAACATCTGTAATGCACAGAGGGATCACCCATTCGTTAGGTAAGGGTAAACACTTGCATTGCACAGAGGGATCATCCATTCCTTACATAATGGTAAACTCCTGCATTGAACAGATTGACCTTCCATTCCTGAGATAATGGTAAACACCTGGATTGAACAGATGGACCATCTATTCATTAGATAAAGATCAGCATCTGCATCATACAAAGGGATTATCCATTCCATAGGTAAAGATCAACACCTGCATTGCACAGAAGAATCATACATTCCTTAGGTAAAGGTAAAAACCTGCATTAAACCGAGGGATCATCCATTCCTTAGATAATGGTAAACACCTGCATTGAACAGAGGGATCATCTATTCCTTAGTTAAAGTTCAACACCTGCATTACCCAGAGGGATCATCCCATTCCGTAGGTAAAGGACAACACCTGCATTTCCCAGAGGGATCATCCATTCCTTAGGTAAAGGTAAACACCTGAATTGCACAGAGGGATCATCTATTCCTTATATAATGGTAAACACCTGCATTGAAGAGATGAATCACCCATTACTTACATAATGGTAAACACCTGTATTGAACAGATGTATCTTCCATTCCTGAGATAATGGTAAACACCTGCATTGAACAGAGGGATCATTTATTCCTTAGATAAAGGTAAACACCTGATTGAACAGAGGGATCATCTATTCCTTAGTTAAAGTTCAACACCTGCATTGCACAGAGGGATCTTCCCATTCCTTAGGTAAAGCTAAACACCTGCATTGACCATAGGGATTATTCATCCCTTAGGTAAATGTAAACACCTGCATTGCACAGAGGGATCATCCATTCCTTATGTAATGGTAAACACCTGCATTACATAGGTAAAGGTAAATGCCTGCGTTGCACAGAAGGATTATTCATTCCTTAGATAGCGGTAAACACCTGCATTGAGCAGAGGGATAATCCATTCCTTAGATAACTGTAAACGCCTGCATTGAACTGAGGGATCATCTATTCCTTAGGTAAAGATCAACCCCTGCATTGCACAGAGGGGTCATCCGATTAATTCGGTAAAGGTAAACACCTGTATTGCACAGAAGGATCATCAATTCCTTAGGTAAAGATAAAAACTTACATTGCACAGAGGGATCATCCGTTACTTAGGTAACCGTAAACACCTGCATAGAACAGAGGGATCACCCATTCCATAGATAATGGTAAACACCTGGATCGACCAGATGGATCTTCCATTCCTGAGATAACAATAAACACCTGCATTGAGCAGAGGGATCATCGATTCCTTAGGTAATGTTAAACACCTGCATGGCCCAGAGGGCTCATTTATTCCTTAGGTAAAGATCAACACCTGCATTGCACAGAGGGAATATCCATTCCTGAGATAACAGTAAACACCTGCATTGAACAGATGGATCATCTGTTCCTTAGATAAAGTTCAACACCTGCATTGCACAGAGGGATCATCCCATTCCTTAGGTAAAGGTAAACACCTGTATAGACCAGAGGGATCATCAATTCCTTTGGTTAAGATAAACACCTGCCTTACACGGAAGGATCATCTATTACTTATGTAATGTAAATTACCTCCATTGTATAGTGGGATCACCCATTCCTTAGACAATGTTAAATGCCGGCATTAAACAGAGGGATCATTCTGTCCTTATATAAAAGTAAACAACTGCATTGTACAGAGGTCTCATTTATTCCTTAGGTAAAGATCAACACCTGCATTGCACAGAGGGATCATCCATTCCTGAGATAACGGTAAACACCTGCATTGAACAGAGGGATCACCTATTCCTTAGTTAAAGTTCAACACCTGCATTACACAGAGAGATCATCCCATTCCTTGGGTAAAGGTAAACACCTGCAATGCACAGAGGGATCATCAATTCCTTTGGTTAAGATAAACACCTGACTTACACAGAGGGATCATCCATTCCTAAGATATCAATAAACACCTGCATTGAACAGAGGGCTCATCTATTCCTTAGGTTAAGATGAACACCTGCATTGCACAGAGGGATAATCCCATTCCTTAGGTAAAGGGGAACACCTGCATTGCAGAGAGGGATCATCCATTCCTTATGTAAAGGTAAACACCTTCATTAAAGAGATGGATCAACCATTACTTAGATAATGGTAAACACTTGTATTGAACAGATTGATCTTCCATTCCTGAGATAATAGTGAACACCTGCATTGAACAGAGGGATCATCTTTTCCTTAGGTAAAGATGAATACCTGCATTGCACAGGGGAATCATCCCATTCCTTAGGTAAAGGACAACACCTGCATTGACGGAGGGATCATCTATTCCTTAGGTAAAGATCAACACCTGAATTGCACAGAGGGATCATCCATTCCTTAGGTAATGGTAAACATCTCCATTGACCAGAGGGATCATCCATTCCTTAGATAACGGTAAACACCTGCATTGAAGAGAGGGCTCATTTATTCCTTAGATAATGGTAAACACCTTCATTGAATAGAGGGATCATCTATTCCTCAGTTAAAGTTCTACTCCTGCATTGCACAGAGGGACCACCCCATTCCTTAGGTAAAGGTAAACACCTGCATTGACCAGAGGGATCATCCATTCCTTAGGTAAATGTAAACAACTGCATTGCACAGAGGGAACCTCCATTCCATAGATAATGGTAAAAACCTGCATTGAACAGAGATCATCCATTCCTTAGGTAAAGGTAAACACCTGCATTGAACAGAGGGATCATCTGATTCTTTAGGTAAAGGTAAACATCAACAATGCACAGAGGGATCAGTCATTCCTTAGGTAAGGGTAAACACCTGAGTGCACAGAGGGATCACCGATTCCTTATGTAAAGGTGGAAACCTGGGTTTAACATAAGTATCATCCCTCTTTATGTAAAGGTAAACACCTGTGTCAAACAGAGGTATCATCCATTTCATAGGTAAAGGTAAATGGCTGCGTTGCACAGAAGGATTTTTCATTCCTTAGATAGCGGTAAACACCTGCATTGAGCAGAGGGATAATCCATTCCTTAGATAACTGTAAACGCCTGCATTGAACTGAGGGATCATCTATTCCTTAGGTAAAGATCAACACCTATATTGCACCGAGGGATCATCCATTTCTTAGTTAACTGTAAACACCTGCATTGAACAGAGGGATCATCTATTCCTTAGGTAAAGATCAACACCTGCATTGCACAGAAGGATCATACCATTCCTTAGGTAAATTTGAACACCTGCATTACCCAGAGGGATCATATAATTCCTTAGGTAAAGGTAAACACGTGCATTCCAAAATCGGACCATCCATTCCTTAGGTAACTGTAAACCTCTGTTTTGAACAGAGGGATCAACCATTCTTTCCATAAGGATAAACACCTGTATTTAACAGAGGGCTCATTTTTCTTTAGGTAAAGACCAACACCTGCATTACCCAGAGGGATCATCCATTCCTAGGTAACGGTTAACACCTGCATTGAACAGAGGGATCATCCATTCCTTAGATCATGGTAAATACGTGCATTGAACAGAGGGATCATCTATTCCTCATGTAAAGATCAACACCTCCATTGCACAGAGGGATCATCTATTCCTTAGGTAAAGGTAAACACCTGCATTGACCAGAGGGATCATCTATTCCTTAGGTAAATGTAAACACCTGCATTGCACAGAGGGATCATCTATTCCTTAGGTAAATGTAAACACTTGCATTCCACAGAGGGATCATCTATTCCTTAGGTAAAGAACAACAGCTACATTGCACCGAGGGGTAATCCATTTCTTAGTTATCTGTAAACACCTGCATTGAACAGAGGGATCATCCATTCCTTAGGTAACGGTAAACACCTGAATTGAACAGAGGGATCATCCATTCCTTAGGTAAAGGTCAACACCTGCTTTGCACCATGGCATCATCCATTCCTTAGGTAAAGGTCAACACCTGCATTGCAAAGAGGGATCATCCATTCCTAGGAAAAGGTAAACAACTGCATTGCAAAGAGGGATCTTGCATTCCTTAGGTAACTGTAAACACATGCATTGAAGAGAGGCACCATCTATTACTTAGGTCAAGAACAACACCTGCATTGCAAAGAGGGATCATGCCATTTCTTTGGTAAAAGTATACACCTGCATTGCATAGAGGGATCATCAATTCCTTTGGTTAAGATAAACACCTGACTTACACAGAGGGATCATCCATTCCTAAGATATCAATAAACACCTGCATTGAACAGAGGGCTCATCTATTCCTTAGGTTAAGATGAACACCCGCATTGCACAGGGGAATCATCCCATTCCTTAGGTAAAGGACAACACCTGCATTGACGGAGGGATCATCTATTCCTTAGGTAAAGATCAACACCTGCATTGCACAGAGGGATCATCCATTCCTTAGGTAATGGTAAACACCTCCATTGACCAGAGGGATCATCCATTCCTTAGATAACGGTAAACATCTGCATTGAAGAGAGGGCTCATTTATTCCTTAGATAATGGTAAACGCCTTCATTGAATAGAGGGATCATCTATTCCTCAGTTAAAGTTCTACTCCTGCATTGCACAGAGGGACCATCCCATTCCTTAGGTAAAGGTAAACACCTGCATTGACCAGAGGGATCATCCATTCCTTAGGTAAATGTAAACAACAGCATTGCACAGAGGGAACCTC
Source organism: Orientallactaga sibirica (assembly GCA_036365145.1). Classification (NCBI taxonomy): domain Eukaryota; kingdom Metazoa; phylum Chordata; class Mammalia; order Rodentia; family Dipodidae; genus Orientallactaga; species Orientallactaga sibirica. The sequence goes on from JAEOAD010002519.1 coordinate 1,210,788, forward strand.
CATTCCATAGATAATGGTAAAAACCTGCATTGAACAGAGATCATCCATTCCTTAGGTAAAGGTAAACACCTGCGTTGAACAGAGGTATCATCAAACAGAGGTATAGGAATCAAATTCCTTTTAAAAAAGGAAAACACCTGCATTGAATAGGGGTCATCCATTCCTTAGGTAAAGGTAAACACCTGCATTGAACAGGGTCATCCATTCCTTTAGGTAAGATCAACTCCAGCATTGCACAGATAGATGATCTATTCCTTAGGTAAAGATCAACGCCTGCATTGCACAGAGGGATCATCCATTCCTTTGGTAACTGTAAACACCTGCATTGAACAGAGGGATCACCTATTACTTACTTAAAGATGAACACCTACATTACACAGAGGGATCATCCCAATCCTTAGGTAAAGGTGAACACCTGCATTTCACAGAGGGATCATCCATTCCTTAGGTAAAAGGGAACACCTGCATTGCACAGAGGGATCATCCATTCCTTAGGTAAAGTTCAATACATGCCTGGCCCAGAGGGATCATCCATTCCGTATGTAAAGGTAAACTCCTGCATTGCACACAGAGAACATCCATTCCTTTTGTAAAGGTAAACACCTGCATTGAACAGAGGGATCTTTCATTCCTTAGGTAATAGTAAACACCTGCATTGCACAGAGGGATCATCATATTCCTTAGATGAAGGTAAACACTGCATTGCACAGAGGGATCATCATATTCCTTAGATGAAGGTAAACACTGCATTGCACAGAGGTATCATCCATGCCTTAGGTAAAGATAAACACCTGCGTTGTACAGAGGGATCATCCATTCCTTAGGTATCAGTAAACAACTTCTTAGAAAAGAGGACTCATCTATTCCTTAGGTAAAAGTAAACACCTTCATTGCAAAGTCGGATCATCCATTCCTTTTATAACTTTAAACCTCTGCATTGAATAGAGGGATCATCCATTCTTTATATAATGGTAAACACCTGCTATGAACAGAGGGTTCATGTATTCATTAGGTGAAGGAAAATACGTGCAATGCACAGAGGGATCATCCATTTTTTATGTAATGGTAAACACTTGCATTGAAGTGAAGGATCATCCATTCCTTAGATAACGGTGAACACCTGCATTGCACAGAGGGATCATCCATTCCTTAGGTAACTGGAAACACATGCATTGAACACAGGGATCATCCATTACTTAGATAACAGTAAAGTCCTGCATTTCACAGAGTGACCATCCCATTCCTTAGGTAAAGTTATACACCTGCATTGCACACAGGGAACATCCATTCTTTGGCTGAGATAAACACCTGCATTGAACAGAGGGATCTTGCATTCACTAGGCAATAGTAAACACCATCAATGCATAGAAGCATAATCCATTCCTATGGTAAAAGTAAACACCTGCAATTCACACAGGGATCATCCATTCCTTATGTAAAGGTAAACACCTGCAATGCACAGAGGGCTCATCCATCCATAGGTAAGGGTAAACACCTGCATTGCACAGAGGGATCATCCATTCCTTAAGTAAAGGTAGAAACCTGGGTTGAACAGAGGGATCATCCTTCTTTGGGTAAAGGTAAACACCTACGTTGAAGAGAGGGATCATACATTCCTTAGGTAAGGGTAAACACCTACATTGCACCGGGGGATAACCCATTTCTTAATTAACTGTAAACACCTGAATTGAATAGAGGGATCATCCATTCCTTTGGTAACTGTAAACAGCTGTATCGAACAGAGGGAACACCCATACCTAAGATAACGGTAAACACATGCATTGCACAGAGGTATCATCCATTCCTTAGGTAATGGTAAACACCTGCATTGCACAGAGGAATCATCCATTGCTCAGGTAAAGGAAAACACCTGAATTGCACACAGGGATCATCAGTTCCTTTGGTAACTGTAAACACCTGCATTGAACACATGGATCATCTATTCCTTACTTAAATATGAACATCTGCATTGCAGAGAGGGATCATCCCAATCCTTAGGTAAAGGTAAACACCTGCGTTGCACAGAGGGATCATCCTTTCCTTAGGTAAAGGTGAACAACTGTATTGTACAGAAGGATTTCATTCCTTAGGTAACTGTAAACACCTGCCTTGAACAGAGGGATCATCCATTACTTACATAATGGTAAACAACTGCATTGAACAGAGGGATCATACATTCCTTAGGTAAAGGTGAACACCTGCATTGAACAGAGGTGTCATATATTCCTTATGTAAAGGTCAACATATTCTTTGCACATAGGGATCAGCCATTTCTTAGGTAAAGGTAAACACCTGCATTGTACAAAAGAATCATCCATTCCTTAGGTATAGGACAACACCTGCATTAAACAAGGGATCATCCATTCCTTAAGTGAAGATCAACACCTGCATTGAACAGAGGGATCATCCATTCCTTAGGTAAATGTCAACACGTCCACTGCACGGAGGTATCATCTATTACTTAGGTAAAGGTCAACACCTTACTGGCCCATAGGTATCATCCATAACTTATGTAAAGGTAAACCCCTGCATTGCACACAGGGAACATCCATTCCTTTGGTAATAGTAAACACTTGCAATGCACAGAGGGATCATCAATTCCGAAGGTAAATGTAAACACCTACAATGCATAGAGGGATTGTCTATTCCCTAGGTAAGTGTATACACCTGCATTACACCGGGGGATCATCCATTCCTTAAGTAAAGGTAGAAACCTGGGTTGAAGAGAGGGTTCATCCATTCCTTATTTAACTTTAAACACGTGCATTGCACAGAGGGATCATCCATTCCTCAGGTAATGTTAAACACCTGTAGTGATCAGAGGCATCATCCATTCCTTAGATAACGGGAAACACCTACATTGAACAGAGGGATCACTCATTCGTTAGGTAATTGTAATCACCTGCATTGAACAGAGGGGTCATCCATTCCTTAGGTAAAGATCATCACATGCATTGCACAGAGGATCATCCATTCCTTAGGTAAAGGTAAATACCAACATTGCACAGAGGGATCATCCATTCCATAGGTAATGGTAAACACCTGGATTTCATAGAGGGATCATCCATTCCTTAGACAACGTTAAACACCTGCATTTAATAGAGGGATCATCCATTCCTTAGGTAATTGGAAAACACCTGCATTGCAACAAGGGACCATCCATTCCTTAGGTAAAGTTCAGCACCTGCCTGGCCAAAGGGATCATCCATTCCTTAGCTAATGGTAAACACCTGGATTGCACAGAGGGATCATCCATTACTTAGACAACGTTACAGACCTTAATTGAATAGAGGGATCATCCATTCCTTAGGAAATGGTAAACACCTGCATTGGACAGAGGGACCGTCCATTCCTTAGGTAAAGGTCAACACCTGCCTGGCCAAAGGGATCATCCATTCCTTAGGTAAAGGTAAACACCTGTATTGCACACAGAGTACATCCATTCCTTTGTAAAGGTAAACACCAGCATTGAACAGAGGGATCATTCATTCCTTAGTTAATAGTAAACCCCTGCAATACACAGAATGATCATCCAATCCTAAGACAAATATAAACACCTTCAATGCACAGAGGGATCATCGATTCCTTATGACAGAGGTGTCATATATTCCTTAGGTAAAGGTCAACATATTCATTGCAGAGAGGGATCATCGATTCCTTAGGTCAAGCTAAAAACTTTCATCACACAGAGAGATCATCCATTCCTTAGGTAACTGTAAACAGCTGCATTGAACAGAGGGATCATCCATTCCTTAGATAAGGGTAAGCACCTGCATTAAACAGAGGGATCATCTATTCTTTAGGTAAAGATCAACACCTGCATTGCACAGAGGGATCATATCTTTCCATAGTCAAAGGTAAACACCTACATTGCATAGAGGGACCATCCATTCCTTAGGTAATGGTAAACACCTGGATTGCACAGATATATCCATTCCTTAGATAACGGTAAACACCTGCATTGAACAGAGGGGTCATCCATTCCTTAGGTAATGGTCAATACCTGCATTGCACAGAGAAATGATCCATTCCTTAAGTAAAGGTCAACACCTGCCTAGCCCAGAGGTATCATCCATTCCTTATGTAAAGGTAAACACCTGCATTGCACAGAGGGATCATCCATTCCTTAGGTATAGGACAACACCTGCATTACACAGAGGGATCATCCATTCCTTAAATAATGATCAACAAGTGCATTGAACACAGGGATCATCCATTCCTCGGGTAAAGGTCAACACCTGCATTGCACAGGGGATCATCCATTCCTTAGGTAAAGGTGAACACCTGCATTGTACAGAGGAATCATCCATTCCTTAAGTAAAGATCAACACCTGCATTGAACAAAGGGATAATCCATTCCTTAGGTAAAGATAATTACATACATTGCACAGAGGGATCATCCATTACTTAGGTAAAGGTCAACACCTGACTGGCCCAGAGGGATCATCCACACCTTATGTAAAGGTAAACACCTGCATTGCACACAGGGAACATCCATTCCTTAGGTAATGTTAAACACCTGCAATGTACAGAGGGCTCATCAATTCTGAACGTAAATGTAAACACCTACAATGCACAGAGGCATTGTCTATTCCTGATGTAAGGGTATACACCTGCATTGCACCGGAGGTTCATCCATTCCTTAATTAAAGGTAGAAACCTGGTTTGAAGAGAGGGATCATCCTTCTTTAGGTAAAGGTAGACACCCACGTTGAACAGAAGGATCATCAATTCCTTGGGTAACATTAAACACCTGAATTGCATTGAGAGATCATCCATTCCTTAGGTAATGGTAAACACCTGTAGTGACCAGAGGGATCATCCATTTCTTAGATAACAGGAAACACCGTCATTGAACAGAGGGATCATCGATTAATAAGATAATGGTAAACACCTGCATTGAACAGAGGATCATCTATTCCTTAGGTAATGGTAAACACCTGCAGTGATCACAGTGTTCATCCATTCCTTAGATAACGTTAAACACCTTCATTGAATAGAGGGATCATCCATTCCTAAGATAACGGTAAACACCTGCATTGAACAGAGGTATCATCTATTCCTTAGGTAAAGATCAACACGTGCATTGCACAGAGGATCATGCATTCCTTCGGTAAAGGTCAACACCAGCTTGACCCAGAGGGGTCATCCATTCCTTTTGTAAAGGTACAAACCTGCATTGCACACAGAAAACATCCATTCCTTTTCTCAAGGTAAACCCCTGCATTGAACAGAGGGATTTTTCATTCCTTAGGGAATAGTAAACACCTGCAATGCACAGAGGGATCATCCATTCCTAAGACAAATAAAAACACCTGCAATGCACAGAGGGATCATCAATTCCTTATGACAGAGGTGTCATATATTCCTTAGGTAAAGGTCAACATATTCATTGCACAGAGGGATCATCCATTCCTTAGGTAAAGGTCAACACTTCACTGTACAGAGGGATCATCCATTCCTTAGGTATAGCACAACACCTCATTGAACAGAGGTATCATCCATTCCTTAAGTTAAGATCAACAGCTGCATTTAACAGAGGGATCATCCATTCAATAGGTGTAGGACAACACCTGCATTGCACAGAAGGATCATCCATTCCTTAAGTAGATCAACACCTGCATTGATCAGAGGGATCATCCATTCCTTAGATAAAGGTCAACACCTGACTGGCCCAGAGGGATCTTCCATACCTTATATAAAGGTAAACACCTGCATTGCACACAGGAAATATCCATTCCTTAGGTAATATTAAACACATGCAATTCACAGAGGAATCATCCATTCCTTAAGTAAAGGAAGAAACATTGTTGGAAGAGAGGGATCATCCTTCTTTAGGTAAAGGTAGACACCTGTATTGAACAGAGGGATCATCCATTCCTTATATAACGTTAAACACCTGCATTACATAGAGAAATCATCGATTCCTTAGGTAAAGGTCAACACCTGCCTCACACAGAGGGATCATCTATTACTTATGTAAAGGTATACACCTGCATTGCACATAAAGAACATCCATTACTTTTGTAAAGGTAAACACCTCCCTTGAACAGAGGTATCTTTCATTCCGTAGGTAATAGTAAACACCTGCAATGCACAGAGGGATCATGCGTTCCTAAGACAAATATAAACACCTTCAATTCACAGAGGGATGATCCATTCCTTACGTAAGTGTATACAGCTGGATTCCACAGGGGTATCATCCATTCCTTAGATAACGTTAAGCACCTGCATTGAGCAGAGGGATCATCCATTCCTTAGTTAAAGGTCAACACCTGACTGTTCCAGAGGGATCATCCATACTTATGTAAAGGTAAACACCAGCATTGCACACAGGGAACATCCATTCCTTAGGTAATAGTAAACACCTGCAATGTACAGAGGGTTCATCCATTCCTAAGGTAAATGTAAACACCTACAATGCACAGAGGGATCATCTTTTCTTAGGCAAGGGTATACACCTGCATAGTACAGAGGGACCATCCATTCCTTAATTATAAGTAGAAGCCTGCACTGAACAGAGGGATCATCCATTCCTTAGGCAACAGTAAACCCATGCATTGCACAGAGGGATATCCATTCCTTAGGTAATGGTAAACACCTGCAGTGATCAGAGGGATCATCCATTCCTTAGATAAAGGTAAACACTTGCACTGAACAGAGGGATCATCCATTACTTAGGTAACTGTAAACAACTGCATTGAACAGAGCGATCATCCATTCCTAAGATAATGGTAAACAACTGCATTGAACACAGGGATCATGTATTCCTTAGGTAAAGATCAACACCTGCATTGCACAGAGGGATCATCCAATCTTTAGATAAAGGTAAACACCTGCATTGCACAGAGGGATCATCCATTCCTTAGGTAATGCTAAACACCTGGTTGCACAGATGGATAATATATTCCTTACATAAAGGTCAAAACCTGCCTGCCTCTGAGGGATTATCCTTTCCTTATGTAAAGATAAAAACCTGCATTGCACACAGAGAACATCCATTCCTTTTGTAAAGGTAAACACCTGCATAAAACAGAGGTTTCATATATTCATTAGGTAACGTTCAACATATACATTACACATATACATTCCTTAGGTATAGGACAACACCTGCATTCCACAGTGGGATCATCCAATCCTTAAATACTGAACAACACCTGCATTGAACAGAGCGTTCCTCCATTCCTTAGGTAAAGGTCAACACCTGCATTGCACAGAGGGATCATCCATTCCTTAGGTATAACACAACATTGCATTGCACAGAGGAATCATCCATTCTTTAAGTAAAGATCAACACCTGCATTGAACAGAGGGATCATCCATTCCTTAGGTAATGGTAAACACCTGGATTGCACAGAGGGATCATCCATTCCTTCGATAATGTTAAACACCTGCATTGAACAGAGGGATCATCCATTCCTTAGGTAAAGGTCAACACCTGAGTGGCCCAGAGGGATCATCGATTGGTTATGTAAAGGCAAACACGTGCATTGCGCATAGGGAACATTCATTCCTTTGGTAATGGTAAACACCTGGATTGCACAGAGGGATCATCCATTCCTTAGATAATGTTAAACACCTGCATTGAACAGAGGGATCATCCATTCCTTAGGTAAAGGTCAACACCTGACTGGCCCAGAGGGATCATCCATTGGTTATGTAAAGGTAAACACGTGCATTGCACATAGGGAACATTCATTCCTTTGGTAATGGTAAACACCTGGATTGCACAGAGGGATCATCCATTCCTTAGATAACGTTAAACACCTGCATTGAACAGAGGGATCATACATTCCTTATGTAATGGTCAACACCTGCAATGCACAGAGGGATCATCATTTCCGAAGGGAAATGTAAACACCTACAAAGTACAGAGGGCTCATCAATTCTGAACGTAAATGTAAACACATACAATGCACAGAGGGATCGTCTATTCCTGATGTAAGGGTATACACCTACATTGCACCGGAGGTTCATCCATTCCTTAATTAAAGGTAGAAACCTGGTTTGAAGAGAGGGATCATCCTTATTTAGGTAAAGGTAGACATCCATTCCTTATGTAAAGGTAAAAACCTGCATTGCACAGAGGGGTCATCCATTCCTTAGATAAGGTAAAGCTCCTGCATTGAAAAGAGGGATCATCTATTCCTTAGGTAAAGATAAATACCTGCATTGCACACAGAGAACATCCATTCCTTAGATAAAGGTAAACACCTGCATTGCACAGAGGGATCATACATTCCATAGGTAAAGGTCAACACCTGCATTTAACAGAGGGATCATCTATCTCTTAGGTATAGATCAACACCGGCCTTGCACAGAGGGATCATCCATTCCTTAGGTAATGGTCAACACCTGCATTGCACAGAGGGGTCATCCATTCCTTAGGTAAAGGTCAACATCTGCCTGGCCCAGAGTGATCATTTATTCCTTATGTAAAGGTATACACCTGCATTCCACACAGAGAATACGCATTACTTTTGTAAAGTTTAACACCTGCATTGAACAGAGGCATCTTTCTTTCATTCCTTAGGTAATAGTAAACATCTGCATTGCACAGATGGATCATCCATTCCAAAGACAAATATAAACACCTGCAATGCACAGAGGCATCATACATTCCTTACCTAAAGTTAAAAACCTGCATTGCACAGAGAGATCATCCATTCCTTAGGTAACTGTAAACACCTGCATTGAACAGAGGGATCATCCATTCCTTTGATAACTGTAAACACCTGCATTGAACAGAGTGATGTTTCATTCCTCAGGTAATAGTAAACACATGGAATGTGCAGAGGGATTATCCATTCCTAGGACAAATATAAACTCCTGCAATGCACAGAACGATCATCAATTCTTTGGTAAAAGGTCAACACCTGTCTGGCCCAGAGAGATCATCCATTCCTTATGTGAAGTGAAACACCTGCTTTGAACACAGGGAACATCCATTAATTTGGTATAGATAGACACCTGCGTTGAACAGAGGGATCATCCATTCCTTAGATAACGTTAAACACCTGCACTGCACAGAGGGATCATCCATTCCTCAGGGAATGGTAAATACCTGGATTTCACAGAGGGATCATCCATTCCTTAGATAACTTTAAACACCTGCATTGAACACAAGGATAAACCATTCCTTATGTATTGGTCAACACCTGCATTGCACAGAGGGATCTTCCCTTCCTTATGTAATAATAAACACCTGCAATGCACAGAGGGATCATCCCATTTTTTTACTTAAACGAAAACACCTGCAATGAACAGAGGGATCATCCATTCCTTAGGGAAAGGTAAACACCTGAGTTGCACAGACGGATCCTCCATTCCATAGGTATGAGGTGAACACGTGCATTGCACAGAGGGATCATCCATTCCTTGCGTAAAGGTGAAGACCTTCATTGTACAGAGGGATCAACCATTCGTTAGGTAAAGGTAAACACCTGCATTGCACAGAGAGTTCATGAATTACTTAGGTAAAGTTCAGCACCTGCCTGGCAAAGAAGGATCATCCATTCCTTTATGTGAAGGTAACACCTACGTTGCACATAGGGAAGATCCATTCCTTTGGTAAAAGGAAACACCTGCATTGAACAGAGGGATCTTCAATTCCTTAGGTGATAGTAAACACCTGCAATGCACAGAGGGATCATTCATTCCTTAGGTAAAGGTAAAAAGGTGCAAGGCACAGAGGGGATCATCCATTCCTTCCGTAAAGGTCAACACCTGCATTACACAGAGGGATCATACATTCCTTAGGTAAAGGTCAACACCTGACAGGCCCAGATACCATACATACCGTATGTAAAGTTAAAAGCCTGCATTGCACACAAGGAACATTCATTCCTTATGTAATAGTAAACACCTGCATTGCACAGAGGTATAATCCATTCCTATGGTAAATGTAAACACCTACAATGCACAGAGTGATCGTCTATTACTTACGTAGGGGTAAACGCCTGGTTGTACAGAGGGATCAACCATTCCTTAGATAGTTGTAAACACCTGCAATGAACAGAGGGATCATCCATTCCTAAGATAACGGTAAACACCTGCATTGAACAGAGGGATCATCTATTCCTTAGGTAAAGATCAACACCTGCATTGCACAGAGAGATCATCCATTCCTTAGGTAAAGGTAAACACCTGCATTGCACAGAGGGATCATCCATTCCTTAGGTAAGGGTAAGTGCCTGGTTGTACAGAGGGATCATCCCATCCTTAGATAACTGTAAACACATGCATTGAACAGAGGGATCATCCATTCCTAAGATAACGGTAAACACCTCCTTTGAACAGAGGAATCATCTATTCCTTAGGTAAAGATCAACAACTGCATTGCACAGAGGGATCATCCATTCCTTAGGTAAAGGTAAACACCTGAACTGCACAGAGGGATCATATCATTCCTTAGGTAAAGGTAAACCCCTGTATTGCACAGAGGGATCATCCATTCCTTAGGTAATAGTAAACACCTGGATAGCACAGAGGGATCATCTATTCCTTAGGTAATCGGCAACACCTGCATTGCACAGAGGGATCATCCATTCCTAAGGTAAAGGTCAACACCTGCCTGTCCCGGAGGGATCATCCACTCCTTATGTAAAGGTAAACACCTGCATTGCACACTGAGAACATCCATTCGATTTGGAAAGGTAAATACCTGCATTGAACAGAGGTATCTTTCATTCCTTATGTAATAGTAAACACCTGCAAAGCACAGAGGGATCATCCATTGCTTAAGTAATTGTAAACACCTGCATTGAAAAGTGGGATCATCCATTCCTTGGATAACGTTAAGCACCTGCATTGAACAGAGGGATCATCTATTCCTTAAGTAAAGATCAACACCTGCATTGCACAGAGGGATCATCCATTCCTTAGATAAAGGTAAACACCTGCATTGAACAGAGGGATTTTTTCATTCCTTATGTGAAGATCAAAACCTGCATTGCACAGAGGGATCATGCCATTGCGTAGGTAAAGGTAAACACCTGCATTGCACAGAAGGATCATCCATTCCTTAGGTAAAGGTAAATACCTGCATTGAACAGATGGATCTTCCATTCCTTACGTAATGGTAAGCAACTGCATTGAATGGAGGGATCATCCATTCCTTAGATAACGCTAAACACCTGCATAGAAGAGAGGGATCATCTATTCTTTAGGTAAAGATCAACAGCTGCATTACACAGAGGGTAAAGTTCAACATCTGCATTACACAGAAGGTCATCCATTCCTTAGGTAAAGGAGAACACCTGCATTGCACAAGGGGATCTTCCATTCATTCAGTAAATATAAACACCTCCATTGCACAGAGGAATCATCCTTTCCTTAAGTAAATGTAAACACCAGCATTGAACATAGGCATCTTCGATTCGTTAGGTAATAATAAACACCTGCAATGCACACAGGGATCATCCCATTTCTTACATAAACGTAAACACTTGTAATGAACAGAGGGATCATTCATTCCTTAGGGAAAGGTAAACACCTGAGTTGCACAGAGGGATCATCCATTCCATAGGTACGAGGTGAACACGTGCATTGCACGGAGGGATCATCCATTCCTTACGTAAGGTTCAACACCTGCATTGTACTGAGGAATCAACCATTCCTAATGTAAAGTTAAACACCTGCATTGCACAGTGTTCATCCATTCCTTAGGTAAAGGTCAACACTTGCATGGCCAAGAAGGATCATCCATTCCTTATGTGAAGGTAACAGCTGCTTTACACACAGAGAAGATCCATTCCTTTGGTAAAGGTAAACACCTGCATTGAACAGAGGGATCTTCCATTCCTAAGGTAAATGTAAACACCTACAATGCACAGAGGTAAGGTCTAATCCTGAGGTAAAGGTAAACACCTGGTTGCACAGAGGGATCATCCATTCCTTAGATAACTGTAAACAGCTGCATTGAACAGAGGGATCATCCATTCCTAAGATAACGGTAAACACCTGCATTGAACAGAGGGATCATCTATTCCTTAGGTAAAGATCAACACCTGCATTGCACAGAGGGATCATCTATTCCTTAGGTAAAGGTAAACACCTGCATTGCACAGAGGTATCATCCATTCCTTAGCTAATGGTAAACACCTGCATGGACAGAGGGATCATCCATTCCTTAGATAACTTTAAACACCTACATTGAACAGAGGGATCATCCATTCCTTAGGTAATGGTCAACACCTGCATTTCACACAGGGATCATCCATTCCTTAGGAAAAGGTCAAAACCTTCCTTGTCCAGAGGGATCATCCGTTCCTTATTTAAAGGTAAAAACCTGCATTGCACACACAGAACATCAATTCCTTTGGTAAAGTTAAACACCAGAATTGAGCAGAGGGATCTTTCATTCCTTAGGTAAAAGTAAACACCTACAATGCACAGAGGGATCATCCATTCCTGAGGTCAAGCTGAAAACCAGCATTGCACAGAGGGATCATCCATTCCTTAGGTAACTGTAAACAGCTGCATTGAACAGAGGGATCATCCATTCCTTAGATAACGGTAAGCACCTGCATTGAACAGAGGGATCATCCATTCCTAAGATAACGATGAAGAAATGCATTGGACAGATTGATCATCTATTCCTTAGGTAAAGATCAACACCTGCATTGCACAGAGGTTCATCCATCACTTAGGTAATGGTAAACACCTAGACTACACAAAGGGATAATCCATTCCGTATGTAATGGTAAACACCTGCATTGAACAGAGGGATCATCCATGCCTTAGGTAAAGGTCAACACCTGCATTGCACAGAGGGATCATCCAATCTTTAGGTAAAGGTCAACACCTGCCTGTCCCAGAGGTGTCATCCAATCCTTATGTAAAACTAAACAACTGCATTGCACACAGAGAACATCCATTCCTTTTTGTCAATGTAAACACCTGCATTGAACAGAGGTATCTTTCATTCCTTAGGTAATACTAAACACCTCCAATGCACACAGGGATTATCCATGCGTAAGACAAATATAAACGCCTGCAATTCCCGGGGGGTTCATCAGTTCCTTAGGTAACGCTAAAAACCTGCATTGCACAGAGGAATCATCCATTCCTTAGGTAAAGGTAAACACCTGCATTGCACAGAGGGATCATCCATTCCTTAGGTAATGGTAAACACCTGCATTGAACAGAGGGATCATCCATTCCTGAGTTAACAGTAAACACCTGCGTTGAAGAGAGGGATTATCTATTCCTTAGGTAAAGATCAACACCTGCATCGCACAGAGGGATCATCAATTCCTTAAGTAAAGTTCAACATCTTCATTACACATACGGTCATTCATTCCTTAGGTAAAGGACAACACCTGCATTGTGCAGAGGGATCTTCCATTCCTTAGGTAATAATAAACACCTGCAATGCACAGAGGGATCATCCCATTTCTTACATAAACGAAAACACCTGCAATGAACAGAGGGATCATCCATTCCTTAGGGAAAGGTTAACACCTGAGTTGCACACACGGATCACCCATTCCATAGGTACCAGGTGAACAGGTGCATTGCACAGAGGGATCATCCACTCCTTACATAAAGGTCAACACTTGCATTGTACAGAGAGATCAACCATTCCTTATGTAAAGGTATACATCTGCATTGCACAGAGAGTTCATCCATTCCTTGGGTAAAGGTCAACACCTGCCTGGCCAAGAAGGATCATCAATTACTTATGTGAAGGCAAACACCTGCATTGCACACAGGGAACATTCATTCCTTAGGTAATAGTAAACACCTGCAATGCACAGAGGGATCAACCATTCCTAAGGTAAATGTAAACACCTACAATGCATAGAGGGATCGTCTATTCCTTAGGTAAGGGTAAACACCTGGTTGCACAGAGGGATCAACCATTCCTTAGATAAGTCTAAACACCTGCATTGAAGAGAGGGATCATTCATTCCTAAGATAATGGTAAACACCTGCATTGAACAGAGGGATTATCTATTCCTTAGGTAAAGAACAACACCTGCATTACAAAGAGGGATAATCCATTCCTTAGGTAAAGCTAAACACCTGCATTGCACAGGGGGATTTTCCATTCCTTAGGTAATGGTAAACGCCTGCATGCACAGAGGGATCATCCATTCCTTAAGTAATGGTGAACACCTGCATTGCACACAGGCACCATACATTCCTTAGGTAAAGGTCAACACCTGCCTGGCCCAGAGGGATCATCCATTCCTTATGTAAAGGTAAAAATCTGCATTGTGCACAGAGAACATCCATTCCTTTTGTAAATGTAAACACCAGAATTGAACAGAGGGATCATTAATTTCTTAGGTAATAGTAAACACCTGTATTGCACAGAGGGATCATCCATTCCTAAGCAAATATAAACACCAGCAATGCACAGAGGGATCATTCATTCCTTAGGTCAAGCTAAAAACTTGCATTTCACAGAGGGATCATCAATTCCTTAGGTAACTGTAAACAGCTGCATTGAACATATGGATCATGCATTCCTTAGATAAGGGTAAGCAAATGCATTGAACAGAGTGATCATTCCTTAGTTAAAGGTAAACCCCTGCATTGTGCAGAGGGATCATCCATTCCTTAGGTAATGGTAAACACCTGGATTGCAGAGGGATAATCCATTCCGTAGATAATGGTAAACACCTTCATTGAACAGAGGGATCATCCATTCCTTAGGTAATGGTCAACACCTGCATTGCACAGAGGGATCATCCATTCCTTAGGTAAAGGTCAACACCTGCCTGGCCCAGAGGGATCATCCATTCCTTATGTGAAGGTAAACACCTGCATTGCACACAGAGAACATCCATTCCTTTTTGTAAATGTAAGCACCTGCATTGAACAGAGTTATCTTTCATTCCTTAGGTAATAGTAAACACCTGCCATGCACAGATGGATTATCCATGCCTAAGACAAATATAAACCCCTGCAATGCCCGGGGGGTCATCCGTTCCTTAGGTAAAGCTAAAAACCTGCATTGCACAGAGGGATCATCCATTCCTTAGATAAAGGTAAACACCTGCATTGCACAGATGGATCATCCATTTCTTAGGTAATGGTAAACACCTGCATTGAGCAGAGGGATCATCCATTCCTTAGTTAATGGTAAACACCTGCGTTGAAGAGAGGGATCATCTATTCCTTAGGTAAAGATCAACACCTGCATTACACAGAGGGATCATCGATTCCTTAAGTAAAGTTCAACATCTACATTACACAGTAGGTCATCCATTCCTTTGTTAAAGTACAACACCTGCATTGCACAGAGGCATCGTCCATTCATTCGGTAAATATAAACACCTCCATTGCACAGAGGAATCATCCTTTCCTTAGGTAAAGGTAAACACCAACATTGAACATAGGCATCTTCCATTCCTTAGGTAATAATAAACACCTGCAATGCACAGAGGGATCATCCCATTTCTTGCATAAATGTAAACACCTGCAATGAACAGAGGGATCATCCATTCCTTAGTGAAAGGTAAACACCTGAGTTACACAGACGGATTATCCATTCCATAGGGACGAGGTGAACACGTGCATTGAACAGAGGAATCATCCATTCCTTAGGTAATGGTCAAAACCGGCATTGCAGACAGGAATCATCCATTCCTTAAGTGAATGTAGAAACCTGCATTGAACATAGGGTTCATCCTTTTTAAGGTAAAGGTAGATACCTGCGTTGGACAGAGGGATCATCCTTGTTTGGCAAAGGTAAACACCTGCGTAGAACAGAGATATCATCCACTCCTTAGGTAAAGGTAAACACCTGCATTGCACATAGGGATTATTTATTCCTTAGGTAAAGTTTAACACCTGCATTGCACAGAGGGATCATTGCATTCCTTTAGGTAAAGTTAAACACCTTCATTGCACAGAGGGATAATCCATTCCTTAGGTAAAGGTAAACTCCTGATTTGCACAGACTGAACATCCATTCATTAGGATAAGGAAAACACCCTCATTGAACACAGGGATCCTCCATTCCTTAGATGACGGTAAACAACTGCATTGGACAGGGGAATCATCTATTTTTTAGGTAAAGATCAACACATGCATTGCACAGAGGGATCATCCATTCCTTAGGTACAGGTAAACACCTCCCAATGCACAGAGGGATCATCCATTCCTTAGGTAAGGGTAAACACCTGCATTGCAGAGAGGGATCATCCATTACTTTGGTAAAAGTAGAAGCCTGCGTTGAACATAGGGATCACCCTTCTTTAGGTAAAGGTAAACACCTGTTTTGAACAGAGGTATCAGTTATTCCTTAGATAACGGTAAACACCTGCATTGAACAGAGGGATCATTTATTCCTTAGGTAAAGTTTAACACCAGCTTTGCACAGAGGGATCATCACATTCCTTAGGTAAAGGTCAACACCTGCATTGCCCAGAGGGTTCATCTATTCCTTAGGTAAGGTCAACACCTGCATTGCACAGAGTGATCATCATTCCTTAGGTTAAGGTAAACACCTCCATTGAATACAGGGATCACCCCTTCCTTATATAACGGTAAGCACCTGCATTTAACAGGGGAATAATCTATTCCTTAGGTAAAGATCAACACCTGCATTGCACTGAGGTATCATCCCATTACTTAGGTAAAGGTAAACACCTGCATTGCACAGAGGGATCATCCATTCCTAAGGTAAAGGTAAACACCTGATTTGCAGAGTGTTCATCCATTCCTTAGGTTAAGGTAAACACCTGCATTGAATAGAGGGAATCATCCCTTCCTTATATAATGGTAAACACCTTCATTGAACAGGGGAATCATCTGTTTCTTAGGTAAAGATCAACACCTGCATTGCACACAGGGAACATCCATTTCTTAGGAAATAGTAAATACCTGCAATGCACAGAGGTATCATCAATTCCGAAGGTAAATGTAAACACCTACAGTGCACACAGGGATCGTCTATTCCTTAGGTAAGGGTATACACCTGCATTGCACTGGGGGATCATCCATTCCATAAGTAAAGGTAGAAACGGTGTTTGAAGAGAGGGATTATACTTCTTTAGGTAAACGTGGACACCTGCGTTGAACAGAGGGATCATCCATTCCTTAGGTAACATTACACATGCATTGCACAGAGGGATCATCCATTGCTTAGGTAATGGTAAACACCTGCAGTGTTCAGATTGATCATCCATTCCTTAGATAACGTGAAACACCTCCATTGAACAGAGGGATCATCCATACTTTAGGTAGTTTTAAACAACTGCATTGAACAGAAGGATCATCCATTCCTATGAAAAGGGTAAACACCTGCATTGAACAGACGGATCGCCTAATCCTTAGGTAAAAATCAACACCTGCATTGCACAGAGGATCATCCATTCATTAGGTATAGGACAACACCGGCATTGCACAGAGGGATCTTCCATTCCTTAAGTAAAGGTCAACACCTGCATTGCACAGAGGGATCATCCATACCTTATGTAAAGGTAAACAACTGCATTGCACACAGGTAACATCCATTCCTTAGTTAATAGTAAACACCTGCAATGCACAGAGGGATCATCCATTCCGAAGGTAAATGTAAACACCTACACTGCACAGAGAGATCGTCTATTCCTCAGGTAAGGGTATACACCTGCATTGCACCGGTTGGATCATCCATTCCTCAAGTAAAGGTAGAAATGGGGTTTGCAGAGAGGGATCATCCTTCTTTAGGTAAAGGTGGATACCTGCGTTGAACAGAAGGATAATCCTTTCCTTAGCTAACATTAAACACCTGCAGTGCTCAGAGGGATCATCTATTCCTTACTGCATTGAACAGAGGGATCATCCATACATTAGGTAACTGTAAACAACTCCATTGAAAGAGGGATAATCCATTCCTATGATAATGGTAAACACCTGCATTGAACATAGGGATCATCTATTCCTTAGGTATACATGATCACCTGCATTGCACAGAGGACTATCCATTCCTTAGGTAAAGGCAAACACCTGCATTGTACAGAGGCATCATCCATTCCTTAGATAAGGGTGAGCACCTGCATTGAACAGAGGGATCATCCTTTCCTTAGGTAATTGTAAACACCTGCAGTAATCAGAGGGATCATCCATTCCTTAGATAACGGGAAACACGTGCATTGAACAGAGGGATCATCCATTCGTTAGGTAAGTGTAAACACCTGCATTGAACAGAGGGATCATCCATAGGTTAGGTAACTGTAAACAACTGCATTGAACAGAGGGATCATCTTTTCCTTAGGTAAAGATCAACACCTGCATTGCACAGAGGATCATCCATTCCTTAGGTAAAGGTAAACACCTGCATTGCACAGAGGGATCATCCATTCCTTAGGTAATGGTAAACCCCTGGATTGCACAGAGGATCACCCATTACTTAGATAAAGGTAAACACCTGCATTGAACAGATGGATCACCTATTCCTTAGGTAAAGATCAACACCTGCATTGAAGAGAGGGATTATCCCATTCCTTAGGTAAAGGTAAACACCTGCATTGAAAAGAGGGATCATCTATTCCCTAGGTCATGGCAAACAACTGCACTGAACAGAGGGATCATCCATTCCTTAGATAACAGTAAACACCTGCTTTGAACAGAGGGATAATCTATTCCTTAAATATCATCACCTGCATTGCACAGACGGATCATCCATTCCGTAGGTAAATGTAAACACCTGCGTTGAACAGAGGTATCATCCATTCCTTAGGTAATGGTAAACACCTGCGTTGAACAGATGGATCATCCCTTTCTGAGATAATGGTAAACACCTGCATTGAACAGAGGGATCATCTATTCCTTAGGTAAAGATCAACAACTGCATTGAACAGAAGGATCATTTATTCCTTAGGTAAAGATCAACACCTGCATTACACAGAGGGTTCATCCATTCCTTAGGTAATGGTCTAAACCTGAATAGCACTGAAGGATCACCCATTCCTTATGTAATGGACAACACCTGCATTTCACAGAAGGATCTTCATTTCCTTAGGCAAAGTTGAACATGTACATTGCACAGATGGATCATTCCTTAGGTACATATAAACACATGAAATGAGCGGAGGGATCATCCATTCCTTAGATAACGGTAAGCACCTGCATTGAAGAGAGGGATCATCCATTCCTTAGGTAATGTAACCCCCTGCATTGCGCAGGGGGATCATCCATTCCTTAGATAATGGTAAACACCTGCATTTAACAGAGGGATCATCTATCCTTAGGTAAAGACAACACCTGTATTGCACAGAGGGATCATGCCATTCTTTAGGTAAAGGTAAACACCTGCATTGCACAGAGGGATCATGCATTCCTTAGGTAATGGTAAACACCTGCATTGAAAAGAGGGATCATCTATTCATTAGGTAAAGGTCAGCACCTGCATTGCACATAGGGATCATCCATTCCATAGGTAAAGGTGAACATCTCCATTGCACAGAAGGATCATCAATTCCTTAGGTAAAGGACAACACCTGCATTGCACAGAGGAATCTTCTATTCATTAGGTCAAGATAAACACCTCTATTGCACAGAGGAATCAACTTTTCCTTAAGTAAAGGTAAACACGGGCATTGAACATGGGTATCTTCCATTCCTTAGGTTATAGTAGATGCATAGAGGGATCATACCATTCCTTACATGAATGTAAACACCTGCATGGAATAGAGGGATCATCTATTCATTAGGTAAAGATCACATGCATTGCTCATAGGGATCATCCATTCCGTAGGTAAAAGTCAACACCTGCATTGCAGAGAAGGATCATCCATTCCTTAGTTAAAGGAAAACATCTGCATTGCACAGAGGGATCTTCCATTCATTAGGTAAAGATGAACACCTCTATTGCACTGAGGGATCATCTTTTCCTTAAGTAAAGGTAAACACGAGCATTGAACATAGGTATCTTCCATTCCTTAGGTTATAGTAAATACACAGAAGGATCATTCCATTCCTTACATAAACGTAAACTCCTGCACTAAACAGATGGATCTTCCATTCCTGAGATAACGGTAAACACCTGTATTGAACAGAGGGACCATCTATTCATTAGGTAAAGGTAAGCACATGCATTGCACATAGGGATCATCCATTCCTTCAGTAACGTTCAACACGTCCATTGCAAAGAGGGATCATCTCATTCCTTAGGTAAAGGTAAACACCTGCATTGCACACAGGGATCATCCATTCCTTAGGTTAAGAAAAACACTTGCATTGCACAGAGGGATCATTCATTCCTTAGGTAACAGTAAACACCGGCACAGAAAAGAGGCATCACACATTCCTTAGATAATGGTAAACACCTGCATTAAAGAGAGGGCTCATTTATTCCTTAGATAACGGTAAACACGTACATTGAACAAAGACATCATATATTCCTTAGTTAAAGATCAACACCTGCATTGTACTGAGGGATCTTCCATTCATTAGGTAATAGTAAACACCTGCAATTCACAGTAGGATCATCCATTCCTAGGTAAATATAAAAACCTCCAATTCACACAGGGATCATCCATTCCTTAGGTAATGGTAAACACCTGCAATGCACAGAGGGATCACCCATTCTTTAGGTAAGGGTAAACACCTGCATTGCACAGAGGGATCATCCGTTCCTTATGTAAAGGTAAAAACCTGCATTGAAGAGATGGATCACCGATTACTTAGATAATTGTAAAAACCTGTATTGAACAGATGGATCTTCCATTCTAGAGATAACGGTAAACACGTGCATTGAACATAGGGACCATCTATTCCTTAGTTAAAGTTCAACACCTGCATTGGACAGAGGGATCATCCCATTACTATGGTAAGGCTAAACACCTGCATTGACCACAGGGATCATCCATCACTTATGTAATGGAAATAACCTCCATTGAATAGTGGGATCACCCATTCCTTAGATAATGTTAAACACATGCATTGAACAGAGGGATCATTCATTCCTTATATAACAGTAAACAACTGCATTGAACACAGGGCTCATTTATTCCTTAGGTAAAGATCAACACCTGCATTGCACAGAGGAATAATCCATTCCTGAGATAACGGTAAACACCTGCTTTCACTAGAGGGATCATACATTCCTTAGGAAAATGTAAACATCTGCATTGCACAGACAGATCATCCATTCTATAGGTAATGGTAAAACCCTGCATTGGACAGAGATTATCCATTCCTTAGATAAAAGTAAACACCTGCATTCAACAGAGGGATCATCCATTCCTTAAGTAAAGGTAGAAACCTGAGTTGAGCAGATGAATCATCCTTCTTTAGGTAAAGATAAACACCTGCGATGAACAGAGGTATCATCCATTCCTTCGGTAAAGGTAAACACCTGCATTGAACAGAGGGATCATCCATTCCTTAGATAACGGTAAATACCTGCATTGCACAGAGGGATCATCCCATTCCATCAGTAAAGGTAAACACCAGCATTGCACAGAGGGATCATCAATTCCTTCTGTTAAGATTAATACCTACCTTACATGGAGGGATCATCCATTCCTTAGGTAACTGTAAACACCTGAATTGAACAGAGGGATCATCAGTTCTTTAGATAACGGCAAACACCTGCATTGAACAGAGGGCTCATGTATTCCTTAGGTAAAGATCAACACCTTCATTGCACAGAGGGATATTTTATTCCTTATGTAATGGTAACCTCCTGCATTGTACAGAGGGATCATCCATTCTTTAGGTAACTGTAAACACCTGCATTGAACAGAGGGGTCATCCATTCCTTAGATGTCAGTAAACACCTGCATTGAAAAGAATGTTCATCTATTGTTTAGTTAGAGAGGAACACCTGCATTGCACAGAGGGATCATCCCAATCTTTAGGTAAAGCTAAACACCTGCATTGCACAGAAGGATCATCCATTACTTACATAACGGTAAACACCTGCATTGCAGAGAGGGATCATCCATTCCTTAGGTAATTGTAAACACCTTCATTGACCAGAGGGATCATCCATTACTTACATAATAGTAAACACCGGCATTGCAGAGAGGGATCATTCCATACCTTAGGTAAAGGTATACACATGCATTTTACACAGGAAACATCCATTCCTTAGATAAAGGTAAACACCTGTATTGCACAGAGGGATCATCCATTACTTAGGTAAAGATATACACGTGCATTACACAGAGGGATCATCCATTCCTTACGTATCAGTAAACATCTGCATTGCAAAGTCGGATCATCCATTGCTTACATAACTGTAAACCTCTGCATTGAAAAGAGGGATCATCCATTCTTTAGATAACGGTAAACACCTGAATTTAACAGAGGGCTCATCTATTCCTTAGGTAAAGATCAACACCTGCATTTCACAGAGGGATCATCCATTCCTTATGTAATGGTAAAAACCTGCATTGAACAGAGGGATCATCTATTCCTTAGTTAAGGATCAACACCTGCATTGCACAGAGGGATCAGCCATTCCTTAGATAATGGTAAAAACCTGCATTGAACAGAGGGATCATCTATTCCTTAGTTAAGGATCAACACCTCCATTGCACAGAGGGTCCTCCATTCCTTATGTAAAGGTAAACACCTGCATTCACTAAAAGATCAACCATTCCACATATAACGGTAAACACCTGCATTGAACAGAGGGATCAACTATTACTTAGGTAAAGTTCAACACCTGCATTGCACAGAGCGATGATCCATTCCTTAGGTAAAGGTCAATGGTTGCCAGGCCCAGAGGGAATATCCATTCCTTTTGTAAAGGTAAACACTTGCATTGCACACAAGGAACATCCATTCCTTAGGTAAAGGTAAACACCGACATTGCACAGAGATATCATCCATTCCTTAGATAACAGTAAACACCTGCATTGAACAGAGGTATCATCCATTCCTTAGGTAAGGGTAAACACCTGCATTGCACAGAGGCATCATCCATTCCTTAAGTAAAGGTAGAAACCTGTGTTGAACAGAATTACCATCCTTCTTTATATAAGGGTAAACACCTGCATTGAACAGAGGCATCATCCATTCCTTAGGTAAATGTAAACACCTGCATTGCACAGAGGGATCATCCATTCCTTAGGTAAGTGTAAACACCTGCATTGAACAGAGGGATCATCCATTCCTTAGATAACAGTAAACACCTGCATTGAACAGAGGGATCATCTATTCCTTAGGTAAAGTTCAACAGCTGCATTGCGAGGAGGTATCATCCCATTCCTTAGGTACAGGTAAACACCTGCATTGCACAGAGGGATCATCTATTCCTTAGTTAAAGATCAGCACCTGCATTGCACAGAGGGATCATCCATTCCTTAGATAATGGTAAACACCTGCATTGAACAGAGGGATCATCTATAACTTAGGGAAATATCAACACCTCCATTGCACAGGGGGTCCTCCATTCCTTATGTAAAGGTAAACACCTGAATTCACTAAGGGATAAAGCATTCCACATATAATGGTAAACACCTGTATTGAACAGAGGGATCAACTATTACTTAGGTAAAGTTCAACACCTGCATTGCACAGAGCGATGATCCATTCCTTAGGTAAAGGTCAATGGTTGCCAGGCCCAGAGGGAATATCCATTCCTTTTGTAAAGGTAAACACCTGCATTGCACACAAGGAACATCCATTCCTTAGGTAAAGGTAAACACCGCCATTGCACAGAGGTATCATCCATTACTTACATAAGGGTAAACACCTGCATTGCAGAGAGGGATCATCCCATACCTTAGGTAAAGGTATACACTTGCATTGCACACAGGGAACATCCATTCCTTAGGTAAAGATAAACACCTGCATTGCCCAGAGGGATCATCCATTACTTAGGTAAAGATATACATGTGCATTACACAGAGGGATCATCATTCCGTACTTATCAGTGAACATCTGCATTGCAAAGTCGGATCATCCATTCCTTAGGTAACTGTAAACCTCTGCTTGAACAGAGGGATCATCTATTCTTTAGATAATGGTAAACAGCTGCATTGAACAAAGGGCTCATCTATTCCTTAGGTAAAGATCAACACCTGCATTGCACAGAGGGATCACCAATTTGTTATGTAATGTTAAACACCTGCATTGAACAGAGGGATCATCTAATCCTTAGGTAACATTAAACACCTGCATTGAACAGAGGGATCATCTATTCCTTTGTTAAGGATCAACACCTGCATTGCACAGAGGGATCATCCATTCCTTAGATAATGGTAAACACCTACATAGAACAGAGGGATGATCTATTCCTTAGATAAAGATCAACACCTCCATTGACGGGGGGCTCCATTCCTTAAGTAAAGGTAAACACCTGCATTGCACAGAGGGATCATGCATTCCTTAGGTAACTGTAAACACCTTGATTGAATAGAGGGATCATCCATTCCTTAGATAACAGTAAATATCAGCATTGAGCAGAGGGGTCATCTATTCCTTAGGTAAAGTTCAACACCTTCATTGCACAGAGGCATCATCCCATTCCTGATATAAATGAAAACACCTTCATTGCATAGAGGGATCATCCATTCCTTAAGTAAAGGTGGAAAACTGCATTGAACAGAATTACCATCCTTCTTTATATAAAGGAAAACAACTGCATTGAACAGAGGCATCATCCATTCCTTAGGTAAAGGTAAACACCTGCATTGCACAGAGGGATCATCCATTCCTTAGTTAACTGTAAACACCTACATTGAACAGCGGTATCATCCATTTCTTAGATAACGGTAAAAACCTGAATTGCATAGAGGGATCATCTATTCCTTAGGTAAAGGTCAACACCTTCATTGTACCGAGGGATCATCCCATTCATTAGGTAAAGGTTAACACCTGCATTGTACAGAAGGATCATCCATTCCTTAGATAACGATAAACGCCTGCATTGAACAGAGGCATAATGTATTCCATATGCAAGATCAACACCTGCATTGCACAGAGGGATCATCCCATTCATTAGGATTATGTTAACACCTGCATTACACAGAGGGATCATCCATTCTTTAGGTAATGGTAAACAATTGCATTGAACAGAGGGATCCTCCATTCCTTAATTAATGGTAAACACCTACATTGAACAGAGAGATATCTATTCCTTAGGTAAAGATCAACACCTGCACTGCACAGAAGGATCATCCATTCCTTAGGTAAAGGACAATACTTGCATTGCACAGAGGGATCTTCCATTCATTAGGTGAAGATAAACACCTCCATTACACAGAGGAATCATCCTTTCCTAGGTATAGGTAAACACCAGCATTGAACATAGGTATCTTCTATTCATTAGGTGATAGTAAACACCTGCAATTCACAGAGGGATCATTCCATTCCTTACATAAACGAAAACACCTGCATGGGACAGAGGGATCATCCATTCCTTAGGTAAGGTTAAACACCTGCATTGCACAGAGTAATCATCAATTCCTTAAGTGAAGGGAGTAACCTGTGTTGAACAGAGGGATCATCTTTCTTTAGGTAAATGTAAACACCTGCGTTGAACAGAAGAATCGTCTATTCCTTAGGTAGAGATCAACACCTGCATTGCACAGGAGGATCATACCATTCCTTAGGTAAAGTTAAGCACCTGCATTGCACAGAGGAATCATCCATTCCTCAGGTAAAGTAAGCACCTGCATTGCACAGAGGGATCATCCATTCCTCAGGTAAAGGTCAACAACTAACTGGCCCAGAGGGATCATCCACACCTTATGTATAGGTAAACACAAGCATTGCACACAGGGAACATCCATTCCTTACGTAATAATAAACACCTGCAATCCACAGAGGGATCATCTATTCCTTAGGTAATGGTAAACACCTTCATTGAACAGAGGGATCATCCATTCCTTAGACAATAGTAAACACCTACATTGAATAGAGGGATCATCAATTCCTTAGGTAAAGATCAACACCTGCATTGAACAGAGGGATCATCTATTCCTTAGGTAATGGCAAACACCCGCAGTGATCACAGGGATCACCCATTCCTTCGATAATGGGAAACACCTTCATTGAACAGAGGGATCATCCATTCCTAAGATAACGGTAACCATCTGCATTGAACAGAGGGATCATCTGTTCCTTAGGTAATGGTCAACACCTGCATTGCAAAGAGGATCATGCATTCCTTAGGTAAAGGTCAACACCTGCCTGGCCCCGAGGGATCATCCATTCCTTATGTAAAGTTAAAAACCTGCATTGCACACAGAGATCATCCATTCCTTTTCTAAAGGTAAACCCCTGCATTGAACAGATGTATCTTTCATTGCTTAGGTATTAGTAAACACCTGCAATACACAGTGGGATCATCCATTCCTAAGACAAATATAAACAGCTGCAATGCACAGAGGCATCATACATTCCTTAGGTAAAGCTAAAAACCTACATTGCACAGAGGGATCATCCATTCCCTAAGTAACTGTAAACACTGCATTGAACAGAGGGATCATCCATTTCTTAGAGAACGGTAAGCACCTGCATTGAACAGAGGGATCATATATTCCTTAGGTAAAGATCAACACCTCCATTGCACTGAGGGATCATCCATTACTTAGATAAAGGTAAACACCTGCATTGCACAGAGGGATCATCCATTCCTTAAGTAATGGTAAACACATGGATTGCACAGAGTGATCATCCATTCTTTAGATAATGGTAAACACCTGCATTGAACAGATGAATTATCCATTCCTTAGATAACGATAAACACCTGCCTTGAAGAGAGGGATCATCTATTCCTTAGGTAAAGATCAACACCTGCATTACACAGAGGGATCATCGATTCATTAAGTAAAGTTCAACATTTGCATTACACAGAATGCCATCCATTACTTATGTAAACAACAACACCTGCATTGCACTGATGGATCTTCCATTCATTAGGTAAATATAAACACCTCCATTGCCCAGAGGCATCATCCTTTCCTTAGGTAAAGGTAAACACCAGCATTGAATATAGGCATCTTCTATTCCTTAGGTAATAATAAACACCTGCAATGCACAGAAGGATCATCCCATTTCTTACATAAACGAAAACACCTGGAATGAACAGAGGAATCATCCATTCCTTAGGGCAAGGTAAACACCTGAGTTGCACAGACAGATCATCAATTCCATAGGTAGTAGGTGAACACGTGCATTGCACAGAAGGATCATCCATTCCTTACATAAAGGTCAACACCTGCATTGTACAGAGGGATCAACCATTCCTTAAGTAAAGGTAAACACCTGCATTGAACAGAGGGATCATCCATTCTTTATGTAATGGTCAACACCTGCATTGAACAGAGGGATCATCTATTCCTTAGGTAGAGATCAACACCTGCCTTGCATAGAGGATCATCCATTCGTTATGTAAAGGTAAACACCTGCATTGCACAGAGGGATCATACATTCCTTAGGTAATGGTAAACACCTGGATTGCACAGAGGGATCATCCATTCATTAGATAACGTTAAACACCTGCATTGAACAGAGGGATCATCCATTATGTAATGGTCAACACCTGCATTGAACAGAGGGGTCATCCATTCCTTAGGTAAAGGTCAACACCTGCCTGGCCCAGAACGATCATTTATTCCTTATGTAAAGTTATTCAGCTGCATTCCACACAGCGAACATCCATTCTATTTGTAAAGGTAAACACCTGCATTGAACAGAGGGATCTTTCATTCCTTTGGTAATAGTAAACACCTGCAATGCACAGAGGTATCATCCATTCCTAAGACAAATATAAACACCTGCAATGCACAGAGGCATCATCCATTCCTTACATGAAGCTAAAAACCTGCATTGCACAGAAGGATCACCCATTCCTTAAGTAACTGTAAGCACCTGCATTGAACAGAGTGATCATCCATTCCTTAGATAAGGTTAAGCACTGGCATTGAACAGAGGGATCATCTATTCCTTAGGTAAAGATCAACACCTGCATTGCACAGAGGTATCATCCATTCTTTAGATATAGGTAAACACCTTCATTACACAGAGAGATCATGCATTCCTTAGGTAATGGTCAACACCTGCATTGCACAGAGGGTTCATCAATTCCATAGGTAAAGGTCTCTCTCCGACCATTCGGGACACTTATGACACACACACCACTCTTGTTGCTTGCTTCAATGGGAGACCACTTCATTACAGGAAATAGCACAGCTTATATATCCTATGAAGACCAATCATAACATAGTTGCTAGGCAAGAAAGCTAACTTGGCTGAAGCAGATACATTGATGCAATGAGGATATGCCTCCTAGCCAATCACCATAACTTCCTGTTAACTGACAAGACTGGAGCTCAATGCCCTTTGGCAATGTGCCAGCCGCCATCTTCAATGTGGATGGTGCGGCCCCAGACGCCGCCCGCCACATCTCCCCCTTTCTGTTTATAAGCAGCAATTAGCTCCCAAGTGCAGTGTCTAAATAGACAGAGGGTTAACCAACTGGGGGGAACAGTGGTCTGATTCCTCTAAAGTTTTGACATCTTTTGTAGAGGGGAGGCAAAATTAGCAAGGATGCCAACCTCCATGCTAATCAGACATGTTCCTCAAGGAAGTCAGAAGCAGTCTAAAATGACTTTCCTTTGCAGTGCTTGCCTAGCACCCAGCATGGTACCCATTCCCAGTGACAACTGAGACGCACAGGTCTGACACCTCATGCGGTTCCTGAAGGAGAGGAGCTGCATGGATCAGTTAAGGGTCCAGCAAATTAATCCACACTTGAGGAGAAGAACCCATGTTGATGGCAATAAGCATTCTTGAATTTGGCGTTGGCGTGTCTTGCATAGGGACCAGATAGAACAGGCGGATACAACACATAGCAAGCCGCCTAAAGCAAGAAAACCAAACCAATTTTTCCCCAATTAATCACAGATTGAAAGAAAGAGGCAATTTGCATTACAGAAGCAACCTCTACACTGGTACTATTAATAGCAATTATTTGACCCCTTAACGTCCTAGTAAGATTATCAAATTTGTGGTCCCAAGACCCATTGATATACAACAATGTCCATCTGTTCTTGTAAGAGATCAACTCGTTGGTTTACTAGCAGAATGTCTGCATGCAACTGTTGGTTGATTTCTGTCTGGGTATCAGGGCCAAAGCAGTCCTCTCAGATAAGCTCTTTATTGCTTGGGCCACTGGGATGGCTGTACCTAGGGCTGCAGCAGCTACCCCAGCAGTGGCAGAAGAAGCTGCAAGAGCAGCCACTATAGCTGCAGTAATTCTAAAGTTTCTCTTAGGCCGTAGCAACACCGACAGTTCTTACTCTTGAATGACCACAGGAACAGGCAGGTATGTGGGGAAACACATGAGCATGACCAATGGAAATTGAGTGGCATTCCAGCATTCTGAAAGAAAACAAGAACTTGCTTGACAAGTAAGAGTGTTATTAATAACGGTTTGATTGCTCACTAGAAACATAAAAGGAGGTCTTACACATATAGGTATGGATCTAAAGTCTTACTACAATTTAGCATCAATAGCTCTTAAATCATGCAACAGCCTCCATTTGCCAGACTTCTTCCTTATAATGAATATAGGAGTGTTAAAAGGAGTAGATGGTCGAATATGATTGGCTTCCAGCTGTTCCTTAACTAGTTGTTGGGCTGCTTCCAGGTTATTCTAATTTGATCAGTGGCCCCTATTGAAAACCCTGTCTATCATTCTTAGGTTGAATTTGAAAGCGGTAAAGGATACTGGCTAACAATGAAAGGGTGAAGGCTGCTTGTACCCTGTAAGTCATCACTGACTCCTTAAGCTGTTTCACTGTCTTCAGATCAATGGCCTGATTATATCTCTGCTGATTTTGATCCTCCAGTACTGGAAAGGCAGATCTAAAATCAAGATCCTTCCACTGTTCAAATTGCGGGCATGAACAGCAAGCATAAACAGCCTGACAGCTCCAAAGAACACCTTCAGTAGGATTATACGCCGCAGGGCATGGGGCATTAGGGGTTAAATGCAATTGGCTAAAACTTTTTTTTTCTTTTTTTCCCCTGAAAGCTCCAGCTCCTCCTCATTGTTTTGTTTTAAGTCTCAATTTTTACTTTTTCTTTTAGATGTTTTACTCGAGCACTCTTCTCTCACTTCTTCTAAATTTTTTCCCTTCTTTTAACTGCTTCTGAATTCTAGGTTTTGGAGACTTTAAACAAGAATGAATTAGGGCCCATATGGGCAGGGTCCCCAAGGGGAGAGGCTCATTCTCGTTTGCCCTATGTAATATGACTAGACACACTGACAACACAAATACACCACATGAGGTTAACCAACTTTTATATGCTAATAAAACACACGAACAAATATACATTAATTGGCCGGCTATCATTCCCTCTTAAGGAATCTTCTCACTGCGTTTCCTCTAAGGAAACCTTCCGCCAATATCTGTTAACAGCTTTCTTAATTTTTTTCATACCCTTGTCTTATACATAGATATTTGCCTCCTTTTTAGCTTAAGTTGGTGCTGATAGAGGGTCCCCGTACGGGCCACCAAATGTCACCGACCATTCAGGACACTAATGACACATGCACCACTCTTGTTGCTTTCTTGGACGGAAGACCACTCTTTATTACAGGAAATAGCACAGTTTATATACCCTATGGAGACCAATCATAACATAGTTGTTAGGCGAGAAAGCTAACTTGGCTGAAGCCGATACTTTGATGAAATGAGGATATGCCTCGTAGCCAATCACCATAACGTCCTGTTTACTGACAAGACTCGAGCTCAACGCCCTTTGGCAAGGTGCCAGCTGCCATCTTGACAGGGCAACGTGGATGGTGTGGCCCCAGACGCTGCTCGCAACAGTGTGGCCCCAGACGCCGCTCGGCACAGGTAAAGATCAACACTTGCATTGCACAGAGGGATCATCCATTCCTTGGATCAAGGTCAACACCTGCATTGAACAGAAGGATCAACCATTCCTTAGGTAAAGGACAACACCTACATTGCAAAGAGGTATCTTCCATTCATTAGGTAAAGATAAACACTTCCATTGCACATAGGAATCATGCTCTCCTTAGGTAAGTTAAACACCAGCATTGAACATACGTATCTTCCATTCCTTAGGTAATAATAAACAACTGCAATGCACAGAGGGATCATCCCATTCCTTACATAAACGTAAACACCTGCGTTGAACAGAGGGATCATCCATTCCTTAGGTAAAGGCAAACACCTGCCTTGCACAGAGGGATCATCCATTCCTTAGGTAAGAGGTGAACACCTGCATTGCACAGAGGGATCATACATTCCTTACTTAAAGATCTACACCTGAATTGAATAGAGGGATCATCCATTCCTTAGGTAAAATACAACACCTGCATTGCACAAAGGGAATCATCCATTCCTTAGGTAATGGTAAACACCTGCATTGCATAGAGGGATCATCAATTCCTTAGGTTAAGATCAACACCTGCATTGCACAGAGGGATCATCTGATTCTTTAGGTAAAGGTAAACACCTGCAATGCACAGAGGGATCATCCATTCTTTAAGTAAAGGTGGAAACCTGCGTTTAACACAAGTATCATCCCTCTTTAGGTAAATGTAAACACCTGCATTGAACAGAGATATCATCCATTCCTTAGGTAAAGGTAAATGCCTGCATTGCACAGAGGGATCAACCATTCCTTAGGTAACTGTAAACACCTGCATTGAACAGATGGATCATCCATTCCTTAGATAACGGTAAACACCTCCATTGAACAGAGGGATCATCTATTCCTTAGGTAAAGATCAACACCTACATTGCACAGGGGGATCAACCCCTTCCTGAGGTAAAGGTAAACACCTGCATAGAATAGATGTAACATATATTCCTTAGGTAAAGATCAACACCTGCATTGCACAGAGGGATCATCCCATTCCTTAGCTAAAGGTAAACACCTGCATTGCACAGAGGCATCATCAATTCCGTAGGTAAGAGGTGAACATCTGCATTGCCCAGAGGGATCCTTAGGTCAATGTCACCGCCTGCATTGCACACAGGGAACATCCATTCCTTTGGTAACGGTTAACACCTGTATTGAACAGAGGAATTACTCATTTCTTATGTAATAGTAAACACCTGCAATACAAAGAGGGACCGTCTATTTCTTAGGTAAAGGTAAACACCTGCATTGCACAGAGGAATCATCCTTTCCTTAAGTAATGGTAGAAACCTGTGTTGAACAGAGGGATCAGCCTTCTTTAGGTAAAGGTAAACACCTGCCTTGAACAGAGGTATCATACATTCTTTAGGTAAAGGTAAACACCTGCATTGAACAGAGGGATCATCCATTCCTTAAATTACGGAAAACACCTGCATTGAACAGATGGATCAACTATTTCTTAGGTAAAGTTCATCACCTGCATTGCACAGAGGGATCATCCATTCCTTAGGTAACTGTAAACACCTGCATTGAACAGAGGGATCATCGATTCCTTAGATAACTGTAAACACCTGCTTTTAACAGAGGGATCATCTATTACTTAGTTAAAAATCAACACCTGCATTGCACAGAGGGATCATCACATTCCTTAGGTAAAGATATACACTTGCATTGCACACAGGGATCATCCATTCCTTAAGTACTGGTAAACATCTGCAATTAACAGAGGGATCATGCATTTCTCAGGTAAGGGTAAACACCTTTATTTCACAGAGGGATCATCCATTCCTTAAATAAAGGTAAAATCCTTATTTGAAAAGGGGGATCATCCTTCTTTAGGTAAACGTAAACACCTGCGTTGAAGAGAGGTATCATTCATTCCTTAGGTAAAGGTAAACACCTGAATTGAACAGAGGGAACATCCATTCCTTAGATAACGGTAAACACCTGCATTGAACAGAGGAATCATCTATTCCTTAGTTAAAGTTCAACACCTCCATTGCACAGAGGCATCATCCCATTCCTTAAGTTAAAGTCAACACCTGCATTTCCCAGAGAGAATATCAGTTCATTAGGTAAAAGTAAACACCTGCATTGGACACAGGGATCATCCATTCCTTATGTAATGGTAAACACCTGCATCGAACAGAGGGATCACCCATTCCTGAGATAACGGTAAACACCTGCATTGAACAGAGGGATCATGTATTCCTTAGGTGAAGATCAACACCTTCTTTGAACAGAGGGATCATTCATTCCTAGATAACAGTGAACACCTGCCTTGAACTTAGGGCTCATTTATTCTTTAGGTAAATATCAACACCTGCATTGCACAGAGGGATCATCCAGTCTTTAGAAAACGGTAAACACCTGCATTTTACAGAGGGATCGTATATTACTTAGGTAAAGATGAACAACTCCATTGCACAGAGGGATCATCCATTCCTTGGGTCAAGGTCAAAAGCTGTATTGCACAGAAGTATCATCCATTCCTTCGGTAAAGGACAACACCTGCATTGTGCAGAGGTTTCTTCCATTCATTAGGTAAAGATATAAACCTCCATTGAAAATAGGAATCATCCTTTCCTTAGGTAAGTTAAACACCATCTTTGAACATAGGTATCTTCCATTCCTTAGGTAATAGTAAACACCTGCAATGCAAACAGGGATCTCCCATTCCTTACATAAACGTAAACACCTGCATGGTAAGAGGTGAACACCTGCATTGCACAGAGGGATCTCATCCATTCCTACTTAAAGATCTACACCTGCAGTGAATAGATGGTTCATCCATTTCTTGGGTAAAATTCAACACATGCATTTCACAGAGGGATCATCCATTCCTTAGGTAATGGTAAACACCTGCATTGCACAGAGGGATCATCCATTCCTGAGGTAACTGTAAACACCTGCATTGAACAGAGGGATCATTCATTCCTTAGATAAGAGTAAACACTTGCATGGAACAGAGGGCTCATTTATTCCTTAGGTAAAGATCAACACCTGCAATGTACAGAGGGAGCATTCTTTCCTGAGGTAATGGTAAACACCTGCATTGAACATAGGGATCATCAATTCCTTAGGTAAAGTTCAACACCTGCATTCCACAGGGGGATAATGACATTCCTTAGGTAAAGGTAAACACCTGCATTGAACAGAGGGATCATCAATTCCTTAGGTAAGATCAACACCTGAACTGCACAGAGGCATCTTCCAATCCTTTGGTACTGGTAAACACCTGCATTGCATAAAGGGACCATCTATTCCTTAGGTAAATATCAACACCTGCATTGCACAGAGGTATCATCATCACCTGCACTGCAGACAGGGAAGCTCCATTCCTTTCGTAAATATAAACACCTGCATTGAACAGAGGGATCTTCCATTCATTAGGTAATAATAAACACTCGCAATGCACAGAAGGATCATCCATTCCTAAGGTAAATGTAAATACCTGCAATTCACACAGGGATCATCCATTCCTTAGGTAATGGTAAACATCTGCAATGCACAGAAGGATCACCCATTCCTTAGGCAAGGGTAAACACCTGCACTGCACAGAGGGATAATCCATTCCTTAGGTAAAGATAAACACCTGCATTACTCAGAGGGATCATCCATTCCTTAGGTAACTGTAAACACCTGCATTGAACAGAAGGATCATCCATTCCTTAGATATCAATAAACACCTGCATTAAACAGAAGGCTCATCTATTCCTTAGGTAAAGATCAACACCTGAATAGCACAGAGGGATCATCCATTCCTTAGATAATGGTAAACGCCTGTAAGGAACAGAGGGATCATCTGTTCCTTAGGTAAAGATCAACAACTGCATTGCACTGAAGGATCATGCAATTCCTTAGGTAAATTTTAACACCTGCATTGCCCAGAGGGATCATCCATTCCTTAGGTAAAGTTAAACACCTGTATTGCAAAGTCGGATCATCTATTTTTTAGGAAACTGTAAAGATATGCATTGAACAGAGGGTTCATCCATTCTTTAGATAACGATAAACACTGCCTTGAACAGAGGGCTCATCTATTCCTTAGGTAAAGATCAGCACCTGAATTGCACAGAGGGATCATCCCATTCTTTTGGTAAAGGGAAACACCTACTGTGCACGGAAGGATCATATATTCTTTCTGTAGGGTTAAACACCTGCATTGCACAGAGGGATCATCCCATTCTTTAGGTAAAGGTAAAAACCTACAGTGCACGGAGGGATCATATATTCCTTCGGTAAGGTTAAACACCTGCATTGCACAGAGGGTCATCCATTCCTGAGGTAACTGTAAACACCTGCATTGAACAGAGGGATCCTTCATTCCTTAGATAAGAGTAAACACCTGCATGGAACAGAGGGCTCATTTATTCCTCAGGTAAAGATCAACACCTGCAATGCGCAGAGGGAGCATTCTTTCCTGAGGTAATTGTAAACACCTGCATTGAACAGAGGGATCATCTATTCCTTAGGTAAAGACCATCACCTGAATTTCACAGGGGGATAATTCCGTTTCTTAGGTAAAGGTAAACACCTGCATTGAACAGATGGACCATCTGTTCCTTAGGTAAGATCAACACCTGCATTGTACAGAGGCATCTTCCAATCCTTCGGTAATGGTAAACACCTGCATTGAGCAGAGGGATCATCCATTCCGTAGATAACACTAAACACCTGCATTGAAGACAGGGCTCATTTATTCCTTAGATAACGCTAAACACCTGCATTGAACAGAGGGATCATCCATTCCTTAGGTAACAGTAAACATCTGCATTGAACTGAGGCATCCTCCATTTCTTGGATAATGGTAAACACCTGCATTGAAGAGAGGGATCATCTATTCCTTAGTTAAAGTTCAACACCTGCATTGCACAGAGGCATCATCTATTCAGTAAATTATGATAAACACCTGCCTTACACAGAGGGATCCTCCATTCCTTAGGTAACTGTAAAATTCTGCATTAAACAGAGGGAAGATCCATTTCTGAGATACCAGTAAACACCTGCATTGAACAGAGGGATCATCTATTCCTTAGTTAAAGATCAACACCTGCAAGGCCCAGAGGGATCATTCCATTTTATGATAAAAGTCAACACCTGCATTGCACATAAGGATCATCCATTCCTTAGGTAAAGCTAAAGACCTGCATTGCACAGAGGGATAATCCATTCCTTATGTAATGGTAAACACCTGTATTGAACAGAGGGATCCCCCATTCTTTTGATAACGGTAAACACCTGCAATGCACAGAAGGATGACCCATTCCTTAGGTAAGATTAAACATCTGCATTGCACAGAAGGATCATCCATTCCTAAGGTAAATGTAAACACCTGAATTGAACAGAGGGGTCATCCCTTCCTTAGATGTCAGTAAACACCTGCATTGAACAGAGGGCTCAATTATTCCTTAGATAACGGTGATCACCTGCATTGAACAGAGAGATGATCTATTCTTTAGTAAAAGATCAACACCTGCATTACACAGAGTGATCATCCCAATCCTTATGTAAAGGTAAACACCTGCATTGCACAGAGGCATCATCCATTCCTTAAGTAAAGGTAAACACCTGCATTGCACCGAGGGATCATCCATTCCTTAGGTAACTGTAAACACCTGCATTGAGCAGAGGGATCCTCCAATACTTAGATAACGGTAAACACCTGATTTGAACAGAGGGATCATCCATTCCTTAGTAAACACCTACATTGCACATAAAGATCATCCATTCCTCAGGTAAAAGTCAACAAATGCCAGCCCCAGGGGGATCATCCATTCCTTATTTTAAGGTAAACACCTGCATTGCACACAGGGAACATCAATTCCTTTGATAAAGGTAAACACCTGCATTGAACAGTGGGATCTTCCATTCCTTAAGTAAATGATGAAATCTGTGTTGAACAGAGGGATCATCTTTCTTTAGGTAAAGGTAATCACCTGCGTTGAACATAGGGATCATCCCATTCCTGAGGTAAAGGTAAACACCTGCATTGAACACAGGGTTCATCAATTCCTTTGGTAAAGGTCAAAAACTGCATTGCACAGAGGGATCATCCATTTCTTATGTAAAGGTAAACACTTGCATTGCACACAGGGAACATCCATTACTTTGGTAAAGGTAAAAACCTGGATAGAACAGAGGGATCTTCCATTCCTTAGGTAAGGGTAAACACCTGCAATGCACAGAAGTTTCATCCATTCCTAAGGTAAATGTAAACACATGCAATACACAGAGGGGTCATTCTACCTTAGGAAAAGGTAAACACCTGCATTGCACAAAGGGATCATCCCATTCCCTAGGTAAAGGTTAACAACTGCATTGCACAGAGGGCTCATTTATTCCTTAGGTAAAGATAAACACCTGCATTACACAGAGGGATCATCCATTCTTTAGATAAAGGTAAACACCTGCATTGAACAGAGGGGTCATCCATTCCTTAGATATCAGTAAACACCTGCATTGAACAGAAGGCTCATCTATTCCTTAGGTAAATATCAATACCTGCACAGAGGGATCATCCAGTTTTTAGGTAACTGTAAACACCTGCTTTGAACAGAGGGATCACCCATTCCTTAGATAACAGTAAACGCCTGCATTGAACAGAGGGATCATCTGTTCCTTAGGTAAAGATCAATGCCTGCATTACACTGAGGGATCATCCCATTTTTTAGATAATGATCAACACCTGCATTGAACAGAGGTCTCTTCTATTCGTTAGGTAAAGATCAACACCTGCATTGCACAGAGGGATCAGCCCATTCTTTAGGTAAAGGTAAACACCTGCATTGCTCGAAAGGATCATCCATTTCTTAGGTAACTGTAAACACCTGAGTTGAACAGAGGGATCATACACTCCATTGATATCGGTAAACACCTGCATTGGAGAGAGGGCTCATTTATTCCATAGATAATGGTATACATCTGCATTGAATGGAGGGATCATCTATTCCTTAGATAAAGTTCAACACTTGCATTGCATAGAGAGATCATCCCATTCCATACGTAAATGTAAACACCTGCATTGCACAGAAGGATCATCCATTCCTTAGGTAACTGTAAACACCTTAGGTAAGGGTGAACACCTGCATTGAACAGAGGGATCATCCATTCCTTAGGTAACGGTAATCACCTGATTTGAACAGAGGCATCATCTATTGAATGGAGGGATAATCTATTGCCTAGTTAAAGATAAACACCTGCATTGAACAGATGGATCATCCAATTCCTTCGGTAAATGTAAACACCTGCATTGCACAGAGAGATCATCCATTCCTTAGGTAACTGTAAACACCTGCACTGCACAGAGCGATCATCTATTCCTTAGGTAAAGATGAACACCTGCCATTCACAGGGGGATAATCCCATTCCTTAGGTAAAGGTAAACACCTGCATTGAATAGAGGGATCATCTATTCCTTAGGTAAAGATCAACACCTGCATTGCCCAGAGGGATCATCCATTAATTATGTAATGGTAAACACCTGCATTGAACAGAGGGATCATCAATTCTTTAGATAACGGTAAACACCTGCATTGAACAGAGGGATCATCTATTGCTTAGGTAAAGATCAACACCTGGACTGCACAAAGGGATCACCCCATTCCTTCGGTAAATGTAAACACCTGCATTGCACAGAGGGATCATCCATTCCTTAGGTCACTGTAAAATCCTGCTTTGAACAGAGGCATCATCTATTCCTTATTTAAAGATCAACACGTTCAATGCACAGGGGCATCATCCCATTCGTTAGGTAAAGCGAAACACATGCATTGAACCTAGGCATCATCTATTCCTTAGGTAAAGATCAACACCTGCATTTCACAGAGTGATCATCCCTTTCATTAGGTAAAGGGAAACCCCTGTATTGCACTGAGGGATTATGAATTCCTTAGTTAAAGATAAACACTTGCATTGCACAGAGCGATCATCCATTTCTTAGGTAAAGATAAATACCTGGATTACACAGAGTGATCATCCATTCCGTATGTAATTGTAAACACCTGCTTTGAACAGAGGGATCATCCATTCCTTAGATAACGTGAAACGCCTGCATTAAACAGAGGGATCATCTGATCCTTAGGTAAAGATCAATACCTGCATTGCACTGAGGAATCATCCCATTCCTTAGGTAAAATTAAACACCTGCATTGCCCAGAGGGATCATAAACTCTAAACACCTGCACTGCAAAGTCGAACCATTCATTCCTTAGGAAAATGTAAACCTCTGCATGGAACAACGGGATTATCCATTTTTAGATAATGATAAACACCTGCATTGAACAGTGGGATCATCTATTCCTTAGATAAAGATAAACACATGCTTTGCCCAGAGGGATCATCCATTCCTTATGTAATGGTAAACACCTGCATTGAACAGATGGATCATCCATTCCTTAGATAACAGTAAACATCTGCATTAAACAGTGGGATCATGTATTCCTTAGGTAAAGATCAACACCTGCATTGAATGGAAGGATAATCTATTGCTTAAAGATCAACACCTGCATTGAACAGATGGATCATCCCTTTCCATTGGTAAAGGTAACCACCTGCATTGCACAGAGAGATCAGCCATTCCTTAGGTAACTGTAAACACCTGCATTGCACAGAGCGATCATCTTTCCTTAGGTAAAGATGAACACCTGCAATGCACAGTGAGATAATCTCATTCCTTAGGTAAAGGTAAACACCTGCATTGCATAGAGGGATCATCCATTCCTCTTGTAACGGTAAACACCTGCATTGAAAAGAGTTATCATCTATTCCTTAGAAAGCGATCAACACCTGCATTGGACGGAGGGATCATGTATTGCTTAGGTAAAGATCAACACCTGCATTGCACAGAGAGATCAGCCATTCCTTAGGTAACTGTAAACACCTGCATTGCACAGAGCGATCATCTATCCCTTAGGTAAAGATGAACACCTGCAATGCACAGGGTGATAATCCATTCCTTAGGTAAAGGTAAACAACTGCATTGCATAGAGGGATCATCTATTCCTTAGGTAAAGATCAACACCTGCATTGCCCAGAGGGATCATCCATTCCTTATGTAATAGTAAACACCTGCATGGAACAGAGGGATCATCTATTCCTTAGATAACGATCAACACCTGCATTGAACGGAGGGATCATATATTGCTTAGGTAAAGATCAACACCTGCATTGCACAGAGTGATCATCCATTCCTTAGGTAACTGTAAACACCTGCATTGAACAGAGGGATCATTCATTCCTTAGATAAGAGTAAACACCTGTATGGAACAGAGGGCTCATTTATTCCTTAGGTAAATATCAACACCTGCATTTCACAGAGGGGTCATCCATTCCTTAGGTAACAGTAAGCACCTGCATTGAACAGAAGGATCATACATTCCTTGGATAATGGTAAACACCTGCATTGGAGAGAGGGCTCATTTGTTCCTTAGATAACTGTATATACCTGCCTTGAACGGAGTGATCATGTATTCCTTAGTAAAGTTCAACACCTGCATTGTACAGAGGGATCATCCCATTCCTTCCGTAAAGGTAAACACCTGCATTGCACAGAGGGATCATCCATTCCTTAATAAAGATAAACACCTGCCTTACACAGACGAATCATCCATTCCTTAGGTAACCATAAACCCCTGCATTGAACAGAGGGAACATCCATTCCTTAGATAACTGTGAACACCTGCTTGGAACAGAGGGATCATCTATTCCTTAGGTAAGGGTATACACCTGCATTGCACAAAGGGAACCTCCATTCCTTTCTTAAATGTAAACACCTGCATTGAACAGAGGGATCATCCATTACTAAGATAATGGTAAACACCTGTATTGAACAGAGGGATCATCCATTCCTTAGGTAACTGTAAACATCTGCATTGAAAAGAGGGCTCATTTGTTCCTTAGGTAAAGTTCAACACCTGCATTGCCCAGAGGGACCATCCATGCCTTATGTAATGGCAAACACCTGCATTGAAGAGAGGGATCATCCATTCCTTAGATAACAGTAAACACCTGCATTGAACTCATCTATTGCTTAGGTGAAGATCAACACCTGCATTGCACAGCGGGATCATCCCATTCCTTGGGCAACTGTAAACAGTTTCATTGAACAGAGGGCTCAGATAGTCCTTAGGTAAAGATCAACACCTGCATTACACATTGGGACCATTCATTCCTGAGATAACGGTAAACACCTGAATTGAACAGATGGATCATCCATTCATTAGATAACGGGAAACATCTGCATTAAAGAGAGGGCTCATTTATTCCTTAGATAACGGTAAACAACTGCATTGGACAGAGGGATCATCTATTCCTTAGTTAAAGTTCAACACCTGCATTGCACAGAGGGATCATCCATTCCTTATGTAAAGATAAACACCTGCCTTACACAGAGGGAACATCCATTCCTTATGTAACTGTCAACACCTGCATTGAACAGAGGGATCATCCAATTCATAGATAACGGTAAAGACCTTCTTGCACAGAGTGATCATCTATTCCTTAGTAAAAGATCAACAGTTGCATTGCACAGAGTGATCATCCCATTCCTTAGCATCAACACCTGCATTGCACACAGGGAACCTCCATTCCTTTCGTAAAGATAAACACCTGCATAGCACAAAGTGATCTTCCATTCATTAGGTAATACAAAACACCTGCAATGCACAGAAGGTTCATCCATTCCTAAGGTAAATGTAAACACCTGCAATTCACACAGAGATCACCCACTCCTTAGGTAAGGGCAAACACCTGCATTTCACAGA
This sequence comes from Orientallactaga sibirica, assembly GCA_036365145.1. Taxonomy (NCBI): domain Eukaryota; kingdom Metazoa; phylum Chordata; class Mammalia; order Rodentia; family Dipodidae; genus Orientallactaga; species Orientallactaga sibirica. The sequence goes on from JAEOAD010002519.1 coordinate 1,252,355, forward strand.
GGGATCATCCATTCCTTAGGTAAAGATCAACACCTGCATTGCAGAGAGGGATCATCCAGTTCTTAGGTAACTGTAAATAACTGCTTTGAACAGGGGGATCATCCATTCCTTAGGTAAAGATAAACACCTTCATTGCACAGAGGGATCAGCAATACATTAAGTAAGGGTAGAAACCTGCGTTGAATAGAGAGATCATCCTTCTCTAGATAAAGGTATACCCCTGCGTTGAACAGAGGTATCATCCATTCTTTGGGAAAGGAAAAAATCTGCATTGAACAGAGGGATCAACCATTCCTTAGATAATGGTAAACACCTGCATTGAACAGAGGGATCATCCATTCCTTAGGTAACTGTAAATACCTGCATTGATCAGAGGGATAATCCATTCCTTAGATAACTTCAAACACCTGCATTGAACAGAGGGTTCATCTAATCCTTAGGCAAAAATCAACACCTGCGTTGCGCAGAGTGATCATCACATTCCTTAGGTAAAGATAAATACTTGCATTGCACAGAGGTATCATCCATTACTTACGTAACAGTAAACACCTGCATAGAACAGAGGGATCATCCATTCCTTAGATAACGGTAAACACCTGCAATGAAGACAGGGCTCATTTATTACTTAGATAACGGTAAATACCTGCATTGCACACAGGGATCATCCATTCCTTAGGTAATTGTAAACATCTGCAATGCACAGAGGGATAATCCATTCCTTAGCTAAGGGTAATACCTGCATTGCACAGAGGGATCATCCATTCCTTAAGTAAAAGTAGAAACCTTCCTTGAACAGTGGGTTCATCCTTCTTTAGGTAAGGGTAAAAACCTGCATTGAACAGAGGGGTCATCAATTCCTTAGTTAAAGTTCAACACCTGCCTTGCACATAGGGATCAGCCCATTCCTTAGGTTAAGGTTAAAACCTGCATTTCACAAAGAATCATCCATTCCTTAGGTAAAGGTCAACACCTGCCAGGCCCAAAGGGATCATCCATTCCTTATGTAAAGGTAAACACCTGCATTGCACACAGGGAACATCCATTACTTTGGTAAGGGTAAATACCTGCATTGAACAGAAGGATCTCCCATTCCTTAGGTAAGCGTAAACAGCTGCAAGGCACAGAGGTATCATCCATTCCATAGGGAAGGGTAAACACCTGCAATGCACAGAAGGATCATCCATTCCTAAGGTAAATGTAAACACATGCAATGCACAAAGGGATCATCATATCCTTAGGTAAATGTAAACACCTGCATTGCACAGAGGGATCACCAATTCCTTAAGTAAAGGTAGAAACCTGCGTAGAACAGAGGGATCATCCTTCTGTAGGTAAAGGTACTCACCTGTGTTGAACAGAGGTATCATCCATTATTTGAGAAAGGAAAACACCTGCATTGAACAGAGGGATCACCCATTGCTTAGATAATGGTAAACACCTGCATTGAACAGAGGGATCATCGCATTCCTTAGGTAAAGGTAAACACCTGCTTTGCACAGAGGGATCATCCATCCCTTAGATAATGGTTAACTCCTGCATTGCACAGAGGGATCATCCATTCCTTAGGTAACTGTAAACACCTACATTGATCAGAGGGATCATCCATTCCTTAGACAACTTCAAACACCTGCATTGAACAGAGGGTTCATCTATTCCTTAGGTAAAAATCAACACCTGCCTTGCACAGAGTGATCATCCATTCATTAGGTAAAGATAAACACCTACATTACACAGAGGGATCATCCATTCCTTGTGTAATGGTAAACACATGCATAGAAAGAGGGATCATCCATTCTTTAAATAATGGTAAAAACCTGCATTGAATACAGGGCTCATTTATTCCTTAGATAACGTTAAACACCTGCATTGAAGTTCAACATCTGCATTGCACAGAGGGATCATCCCATTCCTTAGGTAAAGGTAAACACCTGCATTGAACAGAGGGGTCATCCATTCCTTAGATATCAGTAAACATTGGCATTGAACAGAGGACTCATCTATTCCTTAGTTAAAGATCAACACCTGCATTGCACATAGGGATCATCCCATTCCTTAGGTAAAGGTATACACCATTGCACACAGGATCATCCATTCCTTAGGTAATGGTAAACATCTGCAATGCACAGAGGGATCATCCATTCCTTAGGTAATGGTAAACACCTGCATTGCACAGAAGGATCATCCATTCCTTAAGTAAAAGTAGAAACCTTCCTTGAATAGTGGGGTCATCCTTCTTTAGGTAAGGGTAAACACCTGCATTGAATAGAGGTATCATCCATTCCTTAGGTAAAGGTAAACACAGGCATTGAACAGAGGGATCATCTCATTCCTTAGGTTAAGTTCAACAAGTGCTTTGCACAGAGGAATCATCCATTCCTTATGTAATGGTAAACACCTGCATTGAATAGAGTGATCACCCATTCCTTAGATAATGGTAAACACCTGCATTGAACAGAGGGATCATCCATTCCTGAGATAATAGTAAATAACTGCATTGAACAGAGGGATCATCTATTTCTTAGGAAAGATCAACACCTGCATTGAACAGAGGGATCATGCATTCTGTAGATAACGGTGAACACCTGCATTGAACAGAGGGATCATTTATTCCTTAGGTAAAGATCAACACCTGCATTGCACAGAGGGATCATCCATTCCTTAGATAATGGTAAACATCCGCTTTGAACAGAGGGATCATCTATTCCTTAAAGTCCAACTCCTGCATTGCACAGAGGGATCATTCATTCCTTAGGTAACGGTAAACACCTGCATTGATCAGAGGGATAATCCATTCCTTAGATAACTGTGAACACCTGCATTGAACAGAGGGCTCATTTATTTCTTAAGTAAAGAACCTCACCTGCATTGCACTGAGGAATAATCCATTCCTGAGATAAAGATAAACTCAAGCATTGAACAGAGGGTTCATATATTCTTAAGGTAAAGATCAACACCTGCATTGCACAGGGGGATCATCCCATTCCTTAGGTAAAGGTAAACACCTGCATTGAACAGAGGGATCATCTATTCCTTAGGTAAAGATCAACACTTGCATTGCCCAGAGGGATAATCCTATTCCTTAGGTAAAGTTAAATTAATGCATTCAACAGAGGGATCATCCATTCTCTATGTAAAGGTAAACACCTGCACTGCACAGAAGGATCATCCATTCCTTAGATAACGGTGAACACCTGCATTGAATAGAGGGCTCATTTATTTTGTAGGTTAATATCAACACCCGCATTGCACAGAGGGATCATCCATTCCTTAGATAACGGTAAACACTTGCATTGAACAGTGGGATCATATATTCCTTAGGTAAAGATCAACATCTGCATTGAACAGAGGGATCATACCATTCCTTAGGTAAAGGTAAACACCTGCATTGCACAGAGGGATGATCCATTCCTTATATAATGGTAAACACATGCATTGACCAGAGGGATCACCCAATCCTTAGATAACTGTAAACACCTGCATTGAACAGAGGGATCATCCATTCTTTAGATAACGGTAAACACCTGCATTGAACAGAGGCATTAACTGTTCCTTAGGTAAAGATCAACACGTGCACTGCACAGTGGGACCATCCCATTCCTTAGGTAAAGGTAAACATCTGCATTGAACAGAGGCATCATCTATTACTTAGTTAAATATTAACACCTGCATTGCACAGAGGGATCATCCCATTTATTCGGTAAAGGAAACACCTGCATTGCACAGAGAGTTCTTCCATTCATTAGGTAAAATTAAACACCGCCATTGCACATAGGAATCATCCTATCCTTATGTAAAGGTAAACACCAGCATTGAACATAGGTATCTTCCATTCCTTAGGTAATAGTAAACACCTGCAATGCAAAGAGGGGTCATCCCATTACTTACATAAATGTAAACACCTGCATGGAACAGAAGGATCATCCATTCCTTAGGTAAAGGCAAACACCTGCCTTGCACAGAGGGATCATCCATTCCTTATGTAAGAGTTGAAAACCTGCATTGCACAGAGGGATCATCCATTCTTTACTTAAAGATCTACACCTGCATTGAATGAGTGATCATCCATTCCTTAGGTAAAGTTCAACACCTGCATTACACAGAGGGTTCATCCATTCTTTTGGTAAATGTCACCGCCTGCATTGCACACAGGGAATATCCATTCCTTTGTTAAAGGTAAACACCTGTATTGAAGGAGGGATCTTCCATTTCTTATGTAATAGTAAACACCTGCAATGCAAAGAGGGATCATCTATTCCTTAGGTAAATGTAAACAACTGCATTGCACAGTGGTATCATCCATTCCTTAGGTAATTCTAAACACCTGCATTGAGGAGAGGAATCATGCATTCCTTAGATAACAGTAAACACCTGCTTTGAACAGAGGGATCATATATTACTTAAAGATCAACACCTGCATTGCACAGAGAGATCATCCCATTCCTTAGGTAAAGATACACACCTGCATTGCACACAGATAATATCCATTATTTTGGTGAAAGTAAAGACCTGCATTGAACAGAGGGATCTTCCATTCATTAGGTAATAGTAAATTCCTGCAATGCACAGAAGGAACATCCATTCCTATGGTAAATGTAAACACATGCAATTCACAAAGGGATCATCTATTCCTTAGGTAATGGTAAACACCTGCAATGCACAGTGGGATCAGCCATTCCTTAGTTAGATATCAACACCTGCGTTGAACAGAGGGATCATCCTTCTTTAGGTAAAGGTAAACACGTGCGTTAAACAGAGGTATCATCCATTCCTTAGGTAAAGGTAAACACCTGCATTGAACAGAGGGATCATCCATTCCTTAGATAACGGTAAACACCTGCATTGAACAGAGTGATCATCTATTCCTTAGTTAAAGTTCACACCTGCATTGAAGAGATGGATCACCCATTACTTAGATAATGGTAAACACCTGTATTGAACAGATGGATCTTCCATTCCTGAGATAACGGTAAACACCTGCATTGAAGGGAGGGATCATCTATTCCTTAGGTAAAGAACAAAACCTGCATTGCACAGAGGGATCATACATTCCTTCGGTAAAGGTAAACATCTGCATTGCACAGAGGGATCATCCATTCCTTAGGTAACTGAAAACACCAGCATTGAACAGAGGGATTATTCATTCCTTAGATAATGGTAAACACCTGCATTGAACAGAGAGCTCATTTATACCTTAGGTAAAGATCAACACCTCCATTACACAGAGGAGTCATCCACACCAGATTAAATGGTAAACACCAGCATTGAACAGAGGGATCATCTATTCCATAGATAAAGATCAACACCTGCATTGCATAGGGGGATCATCCATTCCTTAGATAGGGGTAAACACCTGCATTGCACAGAGGGATCATCCATTCCAGAGAAAATGGTAAACACCTGCATTGAACAGAGGGATCATCTATTCCTTAGGTAAAGCTAAACAACTGCATTGCACAGAGAGATCATGAATTCCTTATGTAATGGTAAACACCTTCATTGAACAGAGGGATCATCCATTTTTTAGATAACGGTAAACACCTGCATTGACAGAGAGATCATCTATTCCTTAGGTAAAGATCAACGCCTGCATTGCAAAGGAGAATCAATCCATTCCTTAGGTATAGGTAAACACCTGCATTGAACAGAGGGATCACCCATTCCTTAGATAATGGTAAACACCTGCAATGAACAGAGGGATCATCTATTCCTTAGTTAATGTTCAACACCTGCATTACACCGAGGGATCATCAATTCCTTAGGTTAACATAAACACCTGCCTTAAACAGAGGGATCGTCCATTCCTTAGGTAACTGTAAACCACTGCCTTGAACAGAGGGGTCATGCATTCCTTAGATATGAGTAAACACTGGCATTGAACAGAGGACTCATCTATTCTTTAGGTAAAGATGAACACGTGCATTTCACAGAGGGATCATCACATTCCTTAGGTAAAGGTCAACACCTGCACTGCCCAGAGGGTTCATCCATTCCTTAGGTAAAGGCAAACACCTGCATTGCACAGAGGCATCATCCATTCTTTATGTAATGGTAAACACCTGCATTGAAGAGATGGATCACCCATTCCTTAGATAATGGTAAACACCATTATTGAACAAAGCGATCTTCCATTCCTGAGATAATGGTAAACACCTGCATTGTATGGAGGGATCATCTATTCCCTAGGTAAAGGTCAACACCTGCATTGCACAGAGTGATCATCCATTCCAGGGAATATGGTAAACACCTGCATTGAACAGAGGGATCATCTATTCCTTAGATAAAGATCAACACCTGCATTCCACAGGGGGATCATGCTATGAGTTAGGTAAAGTTCAACACCTGCATTGAACAGAGGGGTCATCTATTCCCTAGGTAAAGATCAACACCTGCATTGCACAGAGGGATCATCCATTCTTTAGGTAATGGTAAACACCTGCATTGAACAGAGTGATAATCTATTTCTTAGATAATGATGAACACCTGCATTGGACAAAGGGCTCATTTATTGTTAGGTAAAGATCAACACCTGCATTGCACAGAGGGATCATCCATTCCTTCGACAATGGTAAACACCTGCATTGAACAGCGGGATCATCTATTCCTTAGTTAAAGATCAACACCTGCATTGCACAAAGGGATCATCCCAATCCTTAGGTAAAGTTCAACACCAGAATTGCACAGAGGGATCATCCATTCCTTAGGTAAAGGTAAACAACTGCATTGCACAGAGGTATCATCCATTCCTTAGGTAATTGTAAACACCTGCATTGAACAGAGACGTCATCCATTCCTTTGATGTCAGTAAACACCTGCATTGAAAAGAGGGCTCATCTATTCCTTAGTTAAAGATGAACACCTGCATTGCACAGAGGGATCATCCCAATCCTTAGGTAAAGGTAAACACCTGCATTGGACAGAGGGACCATACATTCCTTAGGTAACTGTAAACACCTACATTGAACAGAGGGGTCATCCATTCCTTATATGTCAGTAAACACCTACATTGAAAAGAGGGCTCATCTATTCCTTAGGTAATGGTAAACACCTGCATTGAACAGAGGGATCATCCATTCCCCAGGAAACTGTAAAAACCTGCATTGAACAGAGGGGTCATTCATTCCTTAGATGTCAGTAAACACCTGCATTGAAAAGAGGGCTCATCTATTCCTTTGCTAAAGTTCAACACCTGCCTTGCACAGAGGGATCATCCATTCCTTAGGTAAAGGTAAACACCTGCATTGCACAGAGGGATCATCCCATTTCTTATGTAAAGGTAAACACGTGCATTGCATACAAGAACATCCATTCCTTTTACAAATGTAAACACGTGGATTGAACAGAGGGATCGTTAATTCCTTAGGTAATAATAAACACCTGCATTACCCAGAGGTATCATGCCATTCCTTAGGTGAAGATAAACGCCTGCATTCCTCAGAGGGATCATCCATTCCTTAGGTATCAGTAAACACCTGCATTGAACAGAGGGCTCATCTATTTCTTAGGTAAAAGTAAACACCTGCATTGCAAAGTAGAATCATCCATTCCTTTGTTATCTGTGTAAACCTCTGCATTGAACAGAGGGATCATCCATTCTTTAGATAACGGTAAACACCTGCATTGAACAGAGGGCTCTTCTATTCCTTAGGTAAAGGACAACACCTGCATTGCACAGAGGGATCATCCATTCCTTTGGTAACTGTAAACACCTGCATTGAACAGGAGGAACATCTACTTTTTAGTTAAAGATGAACACCTGCATTGCACAGAGGTATCATCTATTCCTTAGGTAACTGTAAATTCCTGCATTGAAAAGCGGGATCATCTATTCCTTAGGTAAAGTTCAACATCTTCATTGCACAGAGTGATCATCCATTCCTTAGGTAAAGGTAAACACCTGCATTTCAGGAGGGATCATCCATTCCTTAGGTTATTGTAAACCCCTGGATTGACCAGAGGGATTATCCATTACTTAGATAACAGTAAAGCCCTGCATTGCAAAGAGGGATCATACCATTCCTTAGGTAAACCTATACACCTGCATTGCACACAGGTGACATCCATTCTTTTGGTAAAGGTGAACACCTGCATTGAACAGAGGAATCTCCCATTCATTAGCTAATAGAAACACCAGCAATGCACAGAAGGATCGTCCATTCCTAAGGTAAAAGTAAACACCTGCAATTCACACAGGGATCATCCATTCCTTAGGTAAAGGTAAACACCTGCAATGCACAGATGGGTCATCCATTCCATAGGTGACGGTAAACACCTTCATTGCACAGAGGGATCATCCATTCTTAAGTAAAGGTAGAAACATGGGTTGAACATAGTGATCATCTTTCTTTAGGTAAAGGTAAATACCTGCATTTAACAGAAGTATCATCTATTCCTTATGTAAATGTAAACACCTGCATTGAACATAGGGATCATCCATTCCTTAGATAATGGTAAACACCTGCATTGAACAGAGGGATCATCCATTCCTTACGTAAAGGTAGAAACCTGGGTTGAACAGAGGGATAATATTTCTTTAGGTAAACGTAAACACCTGCTTTGAACAGAAGTATCATCCATTCCTTATGGAAAGTTAAACACCTGCATTGAACAGAGGGATCATCCCTTCCTTAGATAATGGTAAACACCTGCATTGAACAGAGGGATCATCCATTCCTTATGTAAAGTTAGAAACCTTGGTTGAACAGAGGGATAATATTTCTTTAGGTAAAGGTAAACACCTGCTTTGAACAGAAGTATCTTGTTGGGCTCTAAGAGGCCCCAGTGTGAGGCCTATTGGAAATTTCTAAGCCCAGCTAGAGTTTAGAGACCTGCCCTTGGCCTATTCCAGCTTGTGTGGCCTAGTGGAGCCTGACTAGATTTTTTGTGACCTGTACTTGGAGTGACTCAGCACCTGAGCTGAAACTTCCTCCGCCCAGCTACTGCTGATTTGGTGAAATACTATTGGCCCTTACACCTTTCTCTCATCTTTTTTCCCACCCTCAAAATATATAAACACCTTCCCATGATAATAAAGCGAGAGTTTTCCACCCTTGATGGCCTCCCGGCTCAATGTGGTTTTCTTTTCCCCTGTGGCTTGGGGAGGTTTTTGAGCTGCCGACACCCACCTTCCCGCTCAGCCTTGAGAGAGAAGTGGCTGGCCTGGCTCTCTCTCTTCTGTTCTACCTGCCAGTGGTGGAGGAAAAGAACCAGCAACTGGTGCCCCGTGTGAGGAAACAGAACTACCTGGGGAACTACCGGTGAAGGAACCTACGGACTGGTGACCCCGACGTGATGAAGGAAAAATACAAAATTATGCTGACAGGATTAATCGGACTGGTGACAGGTGTATCCTCATAAATTATGAGGTAATCTTCATATCTAATATTCTAACCTTTGCTTCTGTAATCTATGCTTGCTTCAACATCTTTTTGTTCCTTTCTCTTTCCTTTCATTTCCGGGTTGTCTACAAACTGCTTCTGCTGCGCCTCCATTTCTAGACGTGTCATACGTTCATGGTGGACCCACCACGTGGGCAGACCTAGAGGAGACTCACCAGGTGGGCAGACCTAAAAAAACTCACCACGTGGATAAATCTAGAGGAGACTCACCACGTGGGCAGACCTAACAAAAAAACTCACCACGTGGGTAGAGACTCACCAGGTGGACAAACCTAAAAAAGAAACTCACCACGTGGGCAAACCTTTAGGAGACTCACCACGTGGACAGACCTAAAGGAGACTTTACACTTTTTGCCTCCTCATTTAAGTAAAAACTCCGTCCCAAAAGACAAAACAAACCTAATGGGGAGATCTACTCCCAGCTGTACTGTGTTTTATACCATTGAGCCGTCTCCTAAGGACACAGTCTCATCTGGCTGTCACAAATCTAAATCTAAACTTAATTCTACAACATGCCTAGCTATTTTTTGGCCCTTTATGCTTGTGTTGTACTCATGTGTATTACTATTGCCCTGATTTTTCAAAAAATCCTCCTACAGTGTGGCTTAAAAGTAAAACAAAAAAAAACCTCCATGGCTCTTGGGACAAAACTTTTGTTTTATCCCCATGGATTAATTTAATCCTCCATGCCTTAATTGCCAGCCTTAAAGGCTTTTCCATGGAAAAGTTCATTTTTGCCCTTAACAAAAACTATAAGAAAAAACTAAAACTGACTTTTAAAATCTCCTTTCTCCCAAGGCCACCACCCAAGCCGCCAGCGGGCAGCTGTCTTTTCAACTCTTTTCAGCACGTAACTACTGCCTAAGGCAAATGTGCTCACAACCACTCCTCCCCCTCTTTAGCCTTAAAAAAATAACGTGGGTCTAAAGAGATGGCTTAGTGGTTAAGTGCTTGCGTGTAAAGCCTAAGGACCCCGATTCGACAACCTGCCGTGGAAGGGCTTAAATGGCTTTTTACCCTACCTTCTCCCTCCCCTTGGGCCCCTCCTTCTCCTTCTTCTTGCTTTTTACCCTACCTTCTCCCTCCCTTTGAGCCCCTCCTTCTCCTTCTTCTTATCCTCATTCTCGGTCCTATGTAATTAATAAGATTACACAATTCATTCACCAACAGCTTGAGGTAATTAAACTTCATCAGGTCACAATTAAACTTAATCATGTCAAAGCACCACTGGTTCACAACTCAAAAGCAACGGCTTTTCCGCTTACTGGCTATCCACCTAGCATCCCTCCCCTGCCTTCCATCGAACCAACGATGGGTAAGATCTCAGACAGGCTGAGACAACCTAAGACAGGGCATGGAGTGGTCAATGGGCTAGAGGCATGGTACTCAGTGACGGGTAAGATTCCCAGATGGGGACAACCTACGACAGAGGCCATGCCATCCTCCTTTCATACAAACACAAAAGTGGGAGATGTTGGCCTTAAGAGGCCCCAGTGTGAGGCCTAGTAGAAATTTCTAAGCCCAGCTAGAGTTTAGCGACATTCCCTTGGCATACTCCCGCTTGTGAGGCCTAGTGGAGCCTAACTAGAGTTTTGCAAACTGTCCTTGGAATGTCTCAGCACCTGAGCCGAAACTGCCTCTGCCCAGCTACTGCTGACGTGGTGAAATACTATTGGCTGTTACAACTTTCTCTCATCCTTTTTCCCACCCTCAAAATATATAAACACCTTCCCATGACAATAAACCGAGAGTTTTCCGCCCGTGACAGTCTCCCTGCTCAATGTGGATTTTCTCCCGGGTGTTTTAGGCGGGGAGGGGTTTCAGCCGCCAACACTTGCCTTCCTGCTCAGCCTCGAGAGAGAATCAGCTGGCCTGGCTCTCTCTCTTCCGCTCTACCAGCCGGTAGTGGAGGAAAAGAACTGGCAGTATCATCCATTCCTTATGTAAAGGTAAACACCTGCATTGAACAGAGGGATCATCTATTCCACAGTTAAATATCAACACCTGCATTGCAGAGAGGAATCCGCCCATTCCTTAGGTAAAGGTAAACACTTGCATTGCACAGAGGGATCATCCATTCCTTAGGTAAAGATAAACACCTGCATTGCATAGAGGGATCATCCATTCCTTAGGTATCAGTAAACACCTGCATTGAAAAGAGGGCTCATCTATTCCTGAGGTAAAAGTAAACACCTGCATTGCAATGTCGGATCATCCATTCCTTAGATAACTGTAAACATCTGCATTGAACAGAGGGCTCATCTATTCCTTAGGTAAACATCAACTGTTGCTTTGCACAGAGGGATAATCCATTCCTTAGGTAACTGTAAACACCAGCATTGAACAGATGGATCATCCATTCCCTAGGTAAAGGTAAACACTTGCATTGCACAGAGGGATCATCCATTCCTTAGGTAACTGTAAACCTCAGCATTGAACAGAGGGATCATCCATTCTTTACATAACGGTAAACACCTGCATTGAGCAGAGGGCTCATCTATTCCTTAGGTAAAGATCAACACCTGCGTTGCACAGAGGGATCATCAATACCTTATGTAATGGTAAACATCTGCATTGACAGAGGGATCATCCATTCCTTAGAAAATGGTAAACACCTGCATTGGACAGAGGGATAAACTATTCCTTAGTTAAATATAAAAACCTCCATTGCACAGAGGGATCATCCCAATACTTAGGTAAAGGTAAACACCTGAATTGCACATAGGGATCATCCATTCCTTAGATCAACACATGCATTGCACAAAGGGATCTACCATTCCTTATGTAATGGTAAACACCTGCATTGAACAGAGGGATCATCCACTCCTTATATAATGGCACACACGTGCATTATTCAGAGGGACAATCCATTCCTTAGGTAAAGATAAACACCTGCATTGAAGAGAGGGATCATCCATTCCTTAGGTAACTGTAAACACCTGCATTGAACAGAGAGGTAATCCATTCCTTAGATATAAGTAAACACCTGCATTGAAAAGAGGGCTCATCTATTCCTTAGGTAAAGATCAAAACCTGAATTGGACAGAGGAATAATCCATTCCTTAGGTAAGTGTAAACACCTGCATTGAAGAGATTGATCCACCATTACTTAGATAACTGTAAACAACTGCATTGCACATAGGGATCATCACATTCCTTAGGTAAAGGTGTACACCTGCAATGCACACAGGGAATATCCATTCGTTTGGAAAAGGTAAACACCTACATTGAACAGAGGGATCTTCCATTCATTACGTAATCGTAAACACCACCAATGCTCAGAAGAATCATCCATTTCTAAGGTTAATATAAACACCAGCAATTCACACAGGGATCATCCATTCCTTAGGTATGGTAAATACCTGCAATGCACAGAGAGATCATCCATTCCTTTAGTAAAGGTAGAAGCCTGGGTTGAACAGAGGGATCGTCCTTCTTTAGGTAAAGGTAAACACCTGCGTTGAATAGAAGTATCATCCATTCCTTATGTAAAGGTAAACACCTGCATTCAACAGAGGGATCATCTATTATTTAGTTAAATATCAACACCTGCATTGCACAGAGGGATCATCCCATTCCTAAGGTAACGGTAAACACCTGGATTGCACAGAGGAATCATCCATTAATTAGGTAAAGATAAACAGGTGCATTTCACAGAGATATCATCCATTCCTTAGGTATAAGTAAACACCTGCATTGAAAAGAGGGCTCATCTATTCCTTAGGTAAAGGTAAACACCTGCATTGCAAAGTCAGATCATCCATTCCTTAGGTAACAGTAACCCTCTGCATTTAACAGAGGGATCATCCATTCGTTAGATAACAGTAAACACCTGCATTGAACAGAGGGCTCATCTATTCCTTAGGTAAAATTCAACACCTGCATTGCACAGAGGGATCATCCATCCCTTATGTAATGGTAAACACCTGCATTGAACAGAGGGATCATCCATTTCTTTGATAATGGTAAACACTTTCATTGCAAAAAAGGATCATCCATTGCTTAGGTAAAGATAAACACCTGCATTGCACAGAGGGATCATCCATTACTTAGTTAACTGTAAACACCTTCATTGAACAGTGGGGTCAACCATTCCTTAGATATCAGTAAACACCTGCATTGAAAAGAGGGCTCATCCATTCTTTAGATAACGGTAAACACCTGCATTGAACAGAGGGCTCATCTATTCCTTAACTAAAGATCAATACCTGCATTGCTCAGAGGGATCATCCATTCCTTATGTAATGGTAAACACCTGCAATGAACAGAAGTATCATCTATTCCTTAGGTAAGGATCAACTCCTGCATTGAACAGAGGGATCATCCATACCTTAGATAATGGTAAACAGCTGCATTGAACAGAGGGATCACCTATTCCTTAGTTAAAGATGAACCCCTGCATTGCACACAGGGATCATCCCAATTCTTAAGTAATGGTAAACACCTGCATTGCACAGAGGGATCATCCATTCCTTTAGTAACTTTAAACAACTCCATTGAACAGACGGGTCATCCATTCCTTAGATGTCAGTAAACACCTGCACTGACAAGAGGGATCATCTATTCCTTAGGTAAAGATCAACAACTGCATTGCACAGAGGGATCATCAATTCCTTAGGTAAAGGTAAACACCTGCATTGCACAGAGGGATCATCCCAATCCTTAGGTAAAGCTAAACACCTGCATTGCATAGAGGGATCATCCATTCCATAGGTAAAGTTATACACCTACATTGCACAGAGGGATCAACCATTCCTTCAGTAACTGTAAACACCTGCATTGACCTGAGGGATCATCCATTATTTAGATAACGGTAAACACCTGCATTGCAGAGAGGGATCATCTCACACCGTAGGTAAAGTTATACACCTGCATTGCACACAGGGAACATCCATTCCTTTGGTAAAGGTAAACACCTGCTTTGAACAGAGTGATCTTTCATTCATTAGGTAATAGTAAATACCAGCAATGCTCAGAAGGATCATACATTCCTAAGAGAAATGTAAGCACCTGCAATTCACACATGGATCATCCATTCCTTGGGTAAAGGTAAACACCTGCAATGCATAGAGGGATTATCCATTCCATAGGTAAGGGTAAATACCTGAATTGCACAGAGAGATCATCCGTTCCTTAAGTAAAGGTAGAAACCTGGATTGAACAGAGGGATCTTCTTTCTTTAGGTAAAGGTAAACACCTGTGGTGAACAGAAGTATCATCTATTTGTTATATAAAGGTAAACACCTGCATTGAACAAAGGGATCATCCATTCCATAGGTAACAGAAAACACCTGCATTGAACAGAGGGATCATCTATTCCTTAGTTAAATTTCAACACCTGTATTTCACAGAGGGATCATCCATGCCTTAAGTAAAGAAAAACAACTGCATTGCACAGAGGGATCATCCTTTACTTAGGTAATAATAAACACCTGCATTGAAAATAGGGCTCATCCATTCCTTAGGTAAAGGTAAACTGCTGCATTGCAAATTCTGATAATCCATTCCTTAGGTAGCTGTAAACCTCTGCATTGAACAGAGAGATCATCCATTCTTTAGATAACGGTAAACACCTGCATTGAACACAGAGCTCATCTATTCCTTTAGGTAAAGATAAATACTTGCATTGCACAGAGGGTTCATCCCACTCCTTATATAAACGTAAAAAACTGCAATGAACAAAGGGATCATCCATTCCTTAGATAATGTTAAACACCTGCTTTGAACAGAGGGATCATATATTCCTTATGTAAAGATCAACACCTGCATTGCAGAAGGACGTCATCCCATTCCTTAGGTAAAGGTAAACACCTGTATTGCATAGAGGGATTATCGATTCCTTAGGTAATGGTAAAAACATGCATATCACAGAGGGATCATCCATTCCTTAGGTAATGGTAAACATCTGCATTGAACAGCGGGATCACCCTATCTATAGATAAAGGTAAACACCTTCATTGAACAGAGGGATATTCCATTCATTAGGTAAAGATAAACACCTACATTGCACAGAGGAATCATCCTTTCATTAGGTAAAAGTAAACACCAGCATTGAACATAGGCTTCCTAAATTCTTAGGTAAGAGTAAACAACTGCAATGGACTGAGAGATCATCCCATTCCTTACATAAACGTAAACACCTGCACCTACCAACCCTTAGGTAAAGGACAATTCCTGCATTGAACAGAGGGATCAGTCATTCCTTAGGTAAAGGTCAACACCTGCCTGGCCCAAAGGGATGATCAATACCTTATGTAGAGGTAAACATATGCATCTAACAGAGGGATCTTCCATTCCATAGGTTGTAGTAAACACCTGCAATGCACAGAGGCTTCATAAATTCCTAAGGTAAATGTAAACACCTGTATTGCAAAGACAGATCATCCATTTCTTAGGTAAAGATAAACACCTGCATTGTACAGAGAGATCATCCATACCTTAGGTAACTGTAAATACCTGCATTGAACAGAGGGGTCATCCATTCCTTAGATGGCAGTAAACACCTGCATTGAAAAGAGGGCTCATCTATTCCTTAGGTAAAGATCAACAACTGCATTGCATAGAGGGATCATCCATTCCTTAGGTAAAGGTAAACAGCTTTCATCCATACCTTAGGTAACTGTAAATACCTGCATTGAACAGAGGGGTCATCCATTCCTTAGATATCGGTAAACGCTTTCATTGAAAAGAGGGCTCATCTATTCCTTAGGTAAAGATCAACAACTGCATTGCACAGAGGGATCATCCATTCCTTAGGTAAAGGTAAACAGCTTTCATCCATACCTTAGGTAACTGTAAATACCTGCATTGAACAGAGGGGTCATCCATTCCTTAGATATCGGTAAACGCTTTCATTGAAAAGAGGGCTCATCTATTCCTTAGGTAAAGATCAACAACTGCATTGCACCGAGGGATCATCCCATTCTTTAGATAATGGTAAACACCTGCATTGAACAGAGGCATAATCTATTCTTTAGTTAAATAAAAACACCTGCATTGCACAGAGGAATAATCCCATTCCTTAGGTAAAGGTAAACACCTGCATTGCACAGTGGGATCATCCATTCCATAGATAATGGCAAAAACCTGCATTGAATAGAGGGATCATCTATTCCTTAGGTAAAGGTCAACAACTGCATTGCACAGAGGGATCATCCATTCCTTAGGTAAAGATAAACACGTGAATTGCACAGAGGGATTATCCATTCCTTAGATATCAGTAAACATCTGCATTGCAATGTCGGATCATCCATTTCTTAGGTAAATTTAAACCTCTGCATTGAACAGAGGGATAATCCATTCTTTAGATAAAGGTAAACACTTCCATTGAACAGAGGGCCCATCTATTCCTTAGATAAAGATGAATACCTGCATTGCACAGTGGGCTCTACCATTCCTTATGTAAGGTAAACACCTGCATTGAACAGAGTGATCATCCATTCCTTAGATAACGGTAAACACCTGCATTACACAGAGGGATCATCCATTCCATAGATATCGGTAAACGCCTTCATTGATCAGAGAGATCACTATTCTTTAGGTAATAATCAACACCTGCATTGCACAAAGGGATCATCCCAATCCTAGGGTAAAGGTAAATACCTGCAATGCACAGAGGGATCATCCTTTCCTTAGGTAAAGGTAAGCACCTGCATTGCACAGCGGGATCATCCATTCCTTAGGTAACTGTCAACACCAGCATTGAACAGAGGGATCATCCATTACATAGATAACAGTAAACACCTGTATTGCACAGGGGGATCATCCCACTCCTTAGGTAAAGTTATACACCAGCATTGCACACAGGGAACATCCATTCATTTGGTAAAGGTAAACACCTGCATTGAAGGGAGTGATCTTCCATTCATAAGGTAATAGTAAACACCAGCAATGCTCAGAAGGATCATCCATTCCTAAGGTAAATGTAAACACCTACAATTCACACAGGGATCATCCATTCCTTAGGTAAAGGTAAACACTCGTGTTGCACAGAGAGATCATCCATTCCTTAATTAATGGTAGAAATCTTGGTGGAACAGAGGGATCATGCTTCTTTAGGTAAAGGTAAACACCTGCATTGAACAGTAGTATTATCCATTCCTTATGTAAAGGTAAACACCTGCATTTAAAAGAGGGATCATCCATTCCTTAGATAACAGGAAACACCTGCATTGAACAGAGGGATCATCTATTCCTTAGTTAAATATCAACACCTGCATTGCACATAGTGATCATCCCATTCCTTAGGTAAAGGTAAAAACCTGCATTTCACAGAGGCATCATCCATTCCTTAGGTAAAGATAAACACCTGCATTGCACAGACGGATCATCCATTCCTTAGGTATCAGTAAACGCCTGCATTGAAAAGAGGGCTCACCTTTTCCTTAGGTAAAGGTAAACACGTGCTTTGCCATGTCGGATCATCCATTCCTTAGGTAACTGTAAACCTCTACATTGAACAGAGGGATCATACATTCTTTAGATAACGGTAAACAGCTGAATTGAATAGAGGGCTCATCTATTCCTTATCTAAAGATCAACACCTGCTTTGCACAGAGTGATCATCCATTCCTTATGTAATGGTAAACACCTACATTGAACACAGGGATCATCCATTCCTTAGATAACAGTAAATACCTGTATTGTACAGAGGGATCATCCAATCCTTAGGTAAAGATAAACACCTGCATTGCACAGAGGGTTCATCCATTTCTTAGGTAACTGTAAACACCCGAATTGAACAGAGGGGTCATCCATTCCTTAGATATCAGTAAACAACTACATTGAAAAGAGGGCTCATCTATTCCTTGGGTAAAGATCAACACCTGCATTGCACAGAGGGATCATCCATTCCTTCGGTAACTGTAAACACCTGCATTGAACAGAGGGATCGTCTATTCAATAGATAACAGTAAACGCCTGCATTGAACAAAGGGATCATCTATTCCTTAGGTAATAATCAACACCTGCATTGCACAGACGGATCATCCCATTCCTTAGGTAAAGTTAACCACCTGAATTTCCCAGAGCGATCATCATAGGTAAAGGTAAACAACTGCATTGCACAGTCGGATCATCCAATCCTTAGGTAACTGTAAAACTCTGCATTGAAAAGAGGGATTATCCATTCCTTACATATTGGTAAACACCTGGATTGAACAGAGGGCTCATCTATTCCTTAGGTAAAGATCAACACATGCATTGCACAGAGAAATCATCCATTCCTTATATAATGATAAAGACCTGCATTGAACAGAGGGATCATCTATTCCTTAGATAACATTAAACACCTGCATTGAACAGAGGGATCATCTATTCCTTAGGTAAGGATCCACACCTGCACTGCACCGAGGAATCATCCATACCATAGGTAAAGGTCAACACATGCATTGCACCAAAGGTTCATGCATTCCTTAGGTAAAGGAAAACACCTGCAATACACAGAGGGGTCTTCCTTTCATTAGGTAAAGAAAAACACCTACATTACACAGAGAAATCATCCTTTCCTAGGTAAAGGTAAACACCAGCATTGAACATAGGTTTCTTCTATTCCTTAGGTAATAGTAAACACCTGCAATGCACAGAGGGATCATCCCATTCCTTACATAAACGTAAACACCTGCATGGAACAGAGGGATCATCCATTCCTTATGTAAACACCTGCCTTGCACAGTAGAATCATCCAATCCTTAGGTAAGAGGTGAAATCCTGCATCGCACAGAGGGATCATCCATTCCTTATGTACAGATCAACACCTGCATCGAATAGAGAGATCATCCATTCCTTAGGTAAAGGTCAACACAGCCCAGGCCCAGAGGGACCATCCATCCATACCTTATGTAAAGGTAAACGCCTGGATTGCATACATTGAACATCAATTCCTTTCGGAAAGCTAAATATCTTCATTGAACAGAGGGATCTTCCATTTCTTAGGTAATAGTAAACGCCTGCAAAGCACAGAGAGATCATCCATTCCTTAGGTAAGGGTAAACACCTGAATTGCACAGAGGGATCATCCATTCCTTAAGTGAAGGGAGTAACCTGTGTTGAACAGAGGTATCATCTTTCTTTAGGTAAAGGTAAACACCTGCGTTGAACAGAGGAATCATGTATTCCTTAGGTAAAGATCAACACCTGCATTGCACAGGAGGATCCAATTCCTTAGGTAAATTTAAGCACCTGCATTGCACAGAGGAATCATCCATTCCTCAGCTAAAGTAAACAGCTGCATTGCACATAGGAATCATACATTCCTCACGTAAAGGTAAACACCAGCATTGAACATAGGCATCTTCCTTACGCAATAGTAAATACCTGCAATGCACAGAGGGATCATCCCACTCCTTATATAAACGTAAACAACTGCATTGAACAAAGGGATCATCCATTCCTTAGATAACGTTAAACACCTGCTTTGAATAGAGGGATCATATATTCCTTATTTAAAGATCAACACCTGCATTGCAGAAGGGCATCATCCCATTCCTTAGGTAAAGGTAAATACCTGCCTTGCATAGCGGGATCATCCATTCCTTAGGTAATGGTAAACACATGCATATCACAGAGGGATCATCCATTCCTTAGGTAATGGTAAACACCTGCATTGAACAGAGCGATCAGTCAATCCATAGATAATGGTAAACACCTGAATTGTACAGAGGGATTATCTATTCCTTAGGTAAAGATCAACACCTGCATTGAACAGAGGGATCATACATCCCTTAGGTACAAGTCAACACCTGCATCGCAGAGAAGGATCATCCATTCCTTAGGTAAAGGGCAATACCTGCAATAAACAGAGGTATATTCCATTCATTAGGTACAGATAAACACCTCCATTGCACAGAGGAATCATCCTTTCCTTAGGTAAAAGTAAACACCAGCATTGAACATAGGCTTCTTCAATTCCTTAGGTAATAGTAAACACCTGCAATGCACAGAGCGATCAACAATTCCGTAATTAAATGTAGAAACCTGCGTTAAACATAGGGAACATCCTTCTTTAGGTAAAGGTAAACACCTGCATTTCACGGAGGGATCATCCATTCCTCACGTAAAGTTCAACACCTGCTTGGCCCAGAGGGATCATTCATTCCTTATATAACTGTAGATACATGCATTGCCCATAGTGAACATCCATTCCTTTGTTAAAGGTAAACACCTGCATTGAACAGAGGGATCTTTCATTCCTTAGGTAATAGTAAACGCCTGCAATGCACAGAGGGATCATCCATTTCTAAGGCAATTGTAAAGACCTGCAATGCACAGCAGGATCATAAATTCCTTAGATGATGGTAAACACCTGCATTGAAACGAGGGATTATCATTTCCTTAGGTAAAGATAAATACCTGCATTGCACAGAGGGATCATCCATTCGTTAGGTAATGGTAAACACCTGCAATGACCAGAGTGATCATCCAATCCTTAGATAACAGTAAACACCTTCATTGCACAGAGGGATCATCCATACCATAGGTAAAGGTCAACGCCTCCATTGCACCAAAGGATAATCCTTTCCTTAGGTAAAGGACAACACCTGCAATACACAGAGGCGTCTTCCATTCATTAGGTAAAGAGAAACACCTCCATTGCACAGAGGAATCATCCTTTCCTTACGTAAAGATAAACAACAGCACTGAACATAGGATTCTTACATTCCTTAGGTAATAGAAAACGCCTGCATTGCACAGAGGGATCATCCCATTGGTTATATAAAAGTAAACACCTGCATGGAAAAGAGGGATCATCCATTTCTTAGGTAAAGGTAAACACCTGCCTTGCAGAGAGGGATCATCTATTCCTTAGGTAAAGATCAACACCTGCATTTCACAGAGGTATCATCCATTCCTTAGGTAACGTTCAACACCTACCTGACCCAGCGGTATAATAAATTCCTTATGTAATGGTAAACACATGCATTGCACACAGGGAACATCCATTCCTTTGGTAAAGGGAAACATCTGGGTTCAACAGAGGGATTTTCCATTCCTTTGGTAATAGTAAACCCCTTCAATGAACAAAGGGGTCATCCATTCTTTAGGTTATGGTAAACACCTGCATTGAACACAGGGGTCTTCCACTCGTTATATAACGGTAAACACCTGAATTGAACAGAGGGATCAGCTACACCTTAGAGAAAGGTTAACAAATGCATTGAACAGAAGGATCATCCATTCCTTAGGTAAAGGTAAACACCACCATTGAATGTAGGTATCTTCCATTCCTTAGGTAATGGTAAAAACCTGCAATTCCCAGAGTAATCATCCCATTCCTTACACAAAAGTAAAACCTGCATGGGAAAGAGGGAAAGAGCGATCATCCATTCCTTAGGTAAAGGTAAACAACAGCAATTCACAGAGGGATCATCCATTCCTTACGTAAAGGTCAACACCTGCCAGGCCCAGAGGGATCATTGATTCCTTATGTAAACATAAACACCTGCATTGATCAGAGGCATCTTCCATTCCTTAGGTAATAGTAAACACCTGCAATGCACAGAGGGATCATCTATTCCTAAGTTAAATGTAAGCACGTTCAATGCACAGAGGGATCATCCATTCAATAGCTAAAGGTAAACACCTGCAATGCACAGAATGATCTATTCCTTTAGGTCAATTCAACACCTGTATAGCACAGGGGTATCATCCATTCATTAGGCAAAGGTAACCCCCTGCATTGAACAGAGGGATCACCCATTCCTAGGGTAACTGTAAACACCTATATTGAACAGAGGGATCATACATTCCTTAGATAACGGTAAAGACCTGCATCGAACAGAGGGATCATGTATAACTTAGGTGAAGATCAACACCTACATAGCACAGAGGGATCAGCCATTCCTTATGTAATGGTAAACACCTGCATTGAACAGAGGGATCATCCAATCCTTAGATAAAGGTAAACACCTGCATTGAACAGAGGGATCACCTATTTCTTAGATAAATATCATCACCTGCATTGCACTGAGGGATCATACATACCGTAGGTAAGGGTGAACACCTGCATTGCACAGAAGGATCATCCATTCCTTAGGTCAAAGACAACACCTGAAATACACAGAGGGATTATCCATTCATTAGGTAAAGTTAACCACCTCCATTTCACAGAGGAATCATCCATTTCTTAGGTAAAGTAAACACCAGCATTGAACATAGGCTTTTTCCATTCCTTAGGTAACAGTAAACACCTGCAATGCACAGAGGGATCCTCACATTCCTTGCATAAACTTAAATACCTGCATTGAACAGGGGGATCATCCATTCCTTAGGTAAAGGTGAACACGTGCGTTGCACAGAGGGAACATCCATTCCTTAGGTAAAGATAAACACCTGCATTGAACAGAGGGATCATCCTTTCCTAAGGTAAATGTAAACACCTGCAATGCACAGAGGGATCATCCATTTGTTAGGTAAATTTAAACACCTGCAATGCACAGGGGGATCATCCATTCCTTAGGTTTCTGTGAATACTTGTATTGCACAGAATGATCGTCCCATTCCTTACATAAAAGTAAACACCTGCATGGAAAAGAGGGATCATCCATTCCTTAGATAAATGTAAACACCTGCCTTGCACAGAGCGATCATCCATTCCTTAGGTAAGAGGTGAACACATGCATTGCACAGAGGATAATGCATTACCTACGTAAAGATCAACACCTGCATTTCACCGAGGAATCATATATTTCTGAGGTAAAGGTCAACACCTGCATTGCACATAAAGGTCATTCATTCCTTATGGAAAGGTAAACAACAGCATTGGACAGAGGGATCATCCATTCCTTAAGTAAAGGTCAACACTTGAATTGCACTGAGGAAACATCCATTCATTTGGTAAAGGTAAACACCTGCATTGAACAGAAGGATCTTCCATTCCTTATGTAATAGTAAACACCTGCAATGCACAGAAGGATATCCCATTCCTTAAGTAAATGTAAACAGCTGCAATGCACAGAGTGTTCATCCATTCCATAGGCAATGGAAAACAACTGAATTGCACATAGAGACCATCCATTTCTTAAGTAAAGGTAGAAACCTGCGTTGTACAGAGGTACCAGCCATTCCTTAGGTAAAGGTAAACACCGGCGTTGTACAGAGGTACCAGCCATTCCTTAGGTAAAGGTAAACACCTGCATTGAACACAGGGATCATCCATTCCTTATATAAACATAAACACCTGCATCGAACAGAGGGATCATCTAATTCTTAGGTAAAGATCAACACCTGCATTGCCAGAGGGATCATCCCATGATGTAGGTAAAGGTAAACACCTGCATTACACAGAGGGATCATCCATTCGTTAGGTAATGATAAACACCTGCATTGAACAGAGATATCATCCATTCCTCAGATAACGGTAAAGGCCTGCATTGAACAGAGGGGCCATCTAATCCTTAGGTAAAGATCAACACCTGCATTGTAGGGGGATCATCCATTGCTTAGGTAAAGTTAAACAATTGCACTGAACAGAGGGATCATCCATTCATTAGGTAAAAGGTCAAAACCTGCATTGCACAGAGGTATCATCTATTCCTTCGGTAAAGTTCAACACCTGCCGGGACTAGAGGGATCATCTATCCCTTATGTAAAGTTAAACACGTGCATTGCACAGAGCTACCATCCATTCCTTAGACAAAGTCAACACCTGCCTGCCCAGAGGGATTATCCATTCCTTATGCAAAGGTAAAAACCTGTATTGAACAGAGGGATCGTCCATTACTAAGTTAAATGTACACACCTGCAATGCACAGAGGGATCATCCGTTCCTTAGGGAGAGGTAAACACCTGCAATGCACAGAGGGATCATCCATTCCTTCGGTAAGGGTAAACACCTGCATTGCACAGAGTGTTCATCCATTCTTTAGAAAAAGGTAAACACCTGTATTGTACAGAGTGATCATCCATTCCTTAGATAATGGTAAGCACCTGCATTGAACAGAGGGATCATATATTCCTTAGGTAAAGATCCACACCTCCATTGCACAGAGGGATCATCCATTCCTTAGATTAAGGTAAACACCTGCATTGAACAGAGGGATCATCTATTCCTTAGGTAACGATCAACACCTGCATTGCACAGAGGATCATCCATTCCTTAGGTAAAGGTAAACACCTGCAATGCACAGAGGGATCATCCATTCCTTAGGTAACTGTAAACAACTTCATTGAACAGGGGGATCATACAGTCCTTACATAACTGTAAACACCTGTATTGAAAAGAGGGCTCATCTATTACTTAAGTAAACATCAACACGTGCATTGCACAGAGGATCCTCCATTCCTTAGGTAATGGTAAACACCTGGATTGCACATAGGGATCATCCATTCCTTAGATAAAGTTAAACACCTGCATTGAATACAGGGATCATAAATTCCTTATGTAATGGTCAACACCTGCATTGCACAGAGGGATCATCCATTCTTTAGGTAAAGGTCAACACCTGCCTGGCCCAGAGAAATAATCCATTTCTTATGTAAAGGTATACACCTGCATTGCACACAGAGAATATCCATTCATTTTGTAAAGGTAAACACTTGCATTGAACAGAAGGATCTTTCATTCCTTAGGTAATAGTAAAAACTGCAATGAACAGAGTGATCATCAATTCCTAAGACAAATATAAACACCTGCAATGCACAGACACATCATACATTCCTTAGGTAAAGCTAAAAACCTCCATTGCACAGAGGGATCATCCATTCTTTAAGTAATGTAAACACCTGCATTGAACAGAGGGATCATCCATTCCTTAGATAAAGGTAAGCACTTGCACTGAACAGAGGGATCATCTATTCCTTAGGTAAAGATCAACACCTCCATTGCACAAAGGGCTCATCCATTCCTTAGGTAATGGTAAACACCTGGATTGCACAGAGGGATCATCCATTCTTATATAACTGTAAAGACCTGCATTGAAAAGAGGGATCATCCATTTCTTAGGCAATGTTCAATACCTGCATTGCACAGAGGGATCATCCATTCCCTAGGTAAAGGTACACACCTGCTTGGCCCAGAGGGATCATTAATGTCTTATGTAAAAGTAAACACTGCATTGCACAGAGAAAACATCCATTCTTTTCTAAAGGTAAACACCTGCATTGAACAGAGGGATCTTTCATTCCTTAGATAATAGTAAACACCAGCAATGCATAAGGGATCATCCATTCCTAAGACAAATATAAACACCTCCAATGCACAGAGGGATCATCTATTCCTTAGGTAAAGATCAACACCTGCATTGCACAGATGGATCATCCATTCTGTCAGTAACGGGAAACACCTGCATTGGACAGAGGTATCATCCATTCCTTACATAACTGTAAACACCTGTGTTGAATAGAGGGATCATCTATTCCCTTGCTAAAGATCAACACCTGCATTGCACAGAGGGATCTGCGATCCCTTAAGGAGAGTTCAACATCTAAATTGCGCAGAAGGTCATCCATTCATTACGTAAAGGACAACAACTGCATTGCACAGAGCGATCTTCCATTCATTAGGTAAATATAAACACCTCCTTTGCACAGAGGAATCATCCTTTCCTTAGGTAAAGGCAAACACCAGCATTGAACATAGGCATCTTCCATTTCTTAGCTAATAATAAACACCTGCAATGCACAGAGGGATCATCCCATTCCTTACATAAACGTAAACACCTGCAATGAACAGAGGGATCATCCATTCCTTAGGGAAAGGTAAACACCTGAGTTGCATAGACGGGTCATCAATCCATAGGTACGAGGTGAACACATGCATTGCACAGAGAATTCATGCATTCCTTAGGTAAAGATCAACACCTGTATTGAAAGGGATCATTCATTCCTTACATAAAGGTCAACACCTGCATTGTACAGAGGGATCATCCATTCCTAAGGTAAAGGTAAACACTTTTGCATTGCACAGAGAGTTCATCCATTCCTTAGGGAAAGGTCAACACCTGTCTGGCCCAGAGGTATCATTCATTCCTTATGTAATGGTAAACACATGCATTGCACAGATGGAACATCCATTCCTTTGGTAAAAGGAAACACCTGCATTGAAAAGAGGTCTCTTCCATTCTTTAGGTAATAGTAAACACCTGCAATGCACAGAGGGATCATACATTCCTAAGTCAAATATAAACAGCTGCAATGCAGAGAGGGATCATCCATTCCTTAGGTAAAGGTCAACACCTGCATTGCACAGAGGGTTCATCCATTCCTCAGGTAAAGTCAACACCGGACTGGCCCAGAGGGATCACCCATACCTTATGTAAAGGTAAACAATTGAAACAGAGGGAACATCTATTCCTTAGGTATGAGTAAACATCTGCAATGCACAGAGTGATCATCATTCTCAAGGTAAATGTAAACACCTACAATGCCCAGAGGGATTGTCTATTCCTTATGTAAGGGTATACACTTGCATTGCATAGGGGGATAATCCATTCCTTAAGTAAAGGCAGAAACCTGCGTTGAACAGAGGGATCATCATTTTTAAGGTAAACGTAGACACCTGCGTTGAACAGAGGGATCATCCATTCCTTACGGAACAGTAAACACCTGCATTGCACAGAGGGGTCAACCAATACTTACGTAATGTTAAACACGTGGAGTGATCACAGGGATCATCCAATCCTTATATAAGGGTAAACACATGCATTGAACAGAGGGATCATCCATTCCTTAGGTACCTGTAAACACCTGCATTGAACAGAGGGATCATTCATTCCTTAGATAAGAGTAAACACCTGCATTGAACATATGGCTCATTTAATCCTTAGGTAAAGATTAACACCTGAATTGCACAGAGGAATCATTCATTCCTGAGATAATGGTAAACACCTGCATTGAACAGGGTGATCATGTATTTCTTAGGTAAAGATCAACACCTGCATTGCACAGAGGGATCATACATTCCTTGGATAACGGTAAACACCTGCATTGAAGAGAGGGCTCATTTTTTCCTTAGATACAGCACCTCTCCATTGGTAAACAACTGCATTGAACGGAGGGATCATCTATTTTTTAGTTAAAGTTCAACACCTGCATTACACAGAGGGAACATCCCATTCCTTAGGTAAAGGTAAACACCTGCATTGCACAGAGAGATCATCCATTCCTAAAGTAAAGATAAACACCTGCCTTACACAGAGGAATCATCCATTCCTTAGGTAACTGTAAACACCTGCATTGTACAGAGGGATCATCCATTCCTTAGATAACAGTAAACACCTGCTTTGAACAGAGGGTTCATCTATTCCTTAGTTAAATATCAAGACCTTCATTGCACAGAGGGATCATCCCATTCCTTAAGAAAGGTATACACCTGCCTTCCACAAAGGGGTCCTCCATTCCTTTCATAAACGTAAACACCTGCATTGAACAGAGGGATCATCTATTCCTTAGGTAAATATCAAAACCTGCATTGCAGAGGGGGATCATCCCATTCCTTAGATAATGTTTAACACCTGCATTGCACAGAGGGATCATCCATTCCTTAGGTAAAGGTCAACACCATCCTGGCCCAGAAGGATAATCCATGCCTTATGTAAAGGTAAAAACCTGCATTGCTTACAGAGAACATCCATTCCTTTTATAAAGGTAAACACCGGCATGGAACACAGGGATCTTTCATTCCTTAGGTAATAGTAAACACCTGCAATGCACAGACGGATCATCCATTCTTAAGACAAATATAAACACCAGCAATACACAGAGGGATCATCCGTTCCTTAGGTCAAGCTAAAAACCTGCATTGCACAGAGGGATCATGCATTTCTTAGGTAACTCTAAGCACCTGCCCTGAACAGAGGGATCATCTATTCCTTAGGTAAACATCAACACATGCATTGCACAGAGGAATCATATTATTCCTTAGGGAATGGTAAACACCTGCATTGCACAGAGGATCATACATTCCTTAGGTAATGGTAAACACCTGAGATTGCACAGAGGGATCATTGATTCTTTAGAGTAAACATAAACACCTGCATTGAACAGAGGCATCTTCCATTCCTTAGGTAATAGCAAACACCTGCAATGCACAGAGGGATGATCAATTCCTCAGGTAAATGTAAGCACGTTCAATGCACAGAGGGATCATCCATTCAATAGATAAAGGTAAACACCTGCAATGCACAGAATGATCATCCATTCCTTAGGTAAATGTCAACACCTGCATTGAGCAGAGGTATCTTCCATTCCATATTTAATAGTAAACACCTTCAATGCACAGAGGGATCATCCATTCCTTAGGTAAGGTAAACACCTGCATTGCACATAGGGATCAGCCATTCCTTAAGTAAAGGTAGAAACCTGTGTTGAACAGAGGGATCATCCTTCTTTAGTTAAGGTAAACACCTGCGTTGAACAGAGGTATCATCCATTACTTAGGTAACGGTTAACACCTGCATTGAACAGAGGGATCATCCATTCCTTAGTAAAAGGTAAACACTTGCATTGCAAAGGGGAATCATCCATTCCTCAAGTAAAGGTAATCAACAGCATTGAACATAGGCATCTTCCATTCCTTAGGTAATATTAAACACCTGCAATGCACAGAGGGATCGTCCCACTCCATACATAAACGTAAACAAGTGCATTCAACAAAGAGATCATCCATTACTTAGATAACGGTAAACACCTGCAATAAACAGAGGGATCATCTATTCCTTAGGTCAATTCAACACCTGTATAGCACAGGGGTATCATCCATTCATTAGGCAAAGGTAACCCCCTGCATTGAACAGAGGGATCATCCATTCCAAAGGTAACACCTGCATTGAACAGAGGGATCATCCAAGGTAAATGTAAACACCTATATTGAACAGAGGGATCATACATTCCTTAGATAACGGTAAAGACCTGCATTGAACAGAGGGATCATCTATTCCTTAGGTAAAGATCAACACCTGCATTGCACAGAGGGATCATCCATTCCTTATGTAATGGTAAACACCTGCATTGAACAGAGGGATCATCCAATCCTTAGACAAAAGGTAAACACCTGCATTGAACAGAGGATCACCTATTTCTTAGATAAATATCAACACCTGCATTGCACTGAGGATCATACATACCGTAGGTAAGGGTGAACACCTGCATTGCACAGAAGGATCATCCATTCCTTATGTAAAAGACAACACCTGAAATACACAGAGGGATTATCCATTCATTAGGTAAAGATAACCACCTCCATTTCACAGAGGAATCATCCATTCCTTAGGTAAAGTAAACACCAGCATTGAACATAGGCTTTTTCCATTCCTTAGGTAACAGTAAACACCTGCAATGCACAGAGGGATCCTCACATTCCTTGCATAAACTTAAATACCTGCATTGAACAGGGGGATCATCCATTCCTTAGGTAAAGGTGAACACGTGCGTTGCACAGAGGGAACATCCATTCCTTAGGTAAAGATAAACACCTGCATTGAACAGAGGGATCATCCTTTCCTAAGGTAAATGTAAACACCTGCAATGCACAGAGGATCATCCATTTGTTAGGTAAATTTAAACACCTGCAATGCACAGGGGATCATCCATTCCTTAGGTTTTTTGTGAATACCTATATTGCACAGAAGGATCGTCCCATTCCTTACATAAAAGTAAACACCTGCATGGAAAAGAGGGATCATCCATTCCTTAGGTAAATGTAAACACCTGCCTTGCACAGAGTGATCATCCATTCCTTAGGTAAGAGGTGAACACATGCATTGCACAGAGGGATCATGCATTACCTTATGTAAAGAGTCAACACCTGCATTTCAACGAGGGATCATATATTTCTGAGGTAAAGGTCAACACCTGCATTGAACAGAGGGATCTTCCATCCCTTAGGTAAAGGTAAAAGGTCATTCATTCCTTATGGAAAGGTAAACACCAGCATTGAACAGAGGGATCATCCATTCCTTAAGTAAAGGTCAACACTTGAATTGCACTGAGGAAACATCCATTCATTTGGTAAAGGTAAACACCTGCATTGAACAGAAAGATCTTCCATTCCTTATGTAATAGTAAACACCTGCAATGCACAGAAGGATATCCCATTCCTTAAGTAAATGTAAACAGCTGCAATGCACAGAGTGTTCATCCATTCCATAGGCAATGGAAAACAACTGAATTGCACATAGAGATCATCCATTTCTTAAGTAAAGGTAGAAACCTGCGTTGAACAGAGGGATCCTACTTCCTTAGGTAAAGGTAAACACCGGCGTTGTACAGAGGTACCAGCCATTCCTTAGGTAAAGGTAAACACCTGCATTGAACACAGGGATCATCCATTCCTTATATAAACGTAAACACCTGCATTAAACAGAGGATCATCTAATTCTTAGGTAAAGATCAACACCTGCATTGCCAGAGGGATCATCCCATGATGTAGGTAAAGGTAAACACCTGCATTACACAGAGGGATCATCCATTCGTTAGGTAATGATAAACACCTGCATTGAACAGAGATATCATCCATTCCTCAGATAACGGTAAAGGCCTGCATTGAACAGAGGGGCCATCTAATCCTTAGGTAAAGATCAACACCTGCATTGCAGGGGATCATCCATTCCTTAGGTAAAGTTAAAACAATTGCATTGAACAAATGGGATCATCCATTCATGAGGTAAAAGGTCAAAACCTGCATTGCACAGAGGTATCATTCATTCCTTAGGTAAAGGTCAACACCTGTTTGGAACAGAGGGATCATCTATCCCTTATGTAAAAGTTAAACACGTGCATTGCACAGAGAGACCATCCATTCCTTAGACAAAGTCAACACCTGCCTGCCCAGAGGGATCATCCATAACTTATGCAAAGGTAAAAACCTGTATTGCACAGAGGGATCATCCATTACTAAGTTAAATGTAAACACTGCATTGCACACAGGGATCTTCCATTCCTTAGGTAGAGGTAAACACCTGCAATGCACAGAGGGATCATCCATTCCTAAGTAAGGGTAAACACCTGCATTGCACAGAGTGGATCATCCATTCTTTAGACAAAAGGTAAACACCTCCATTGCACAGAGTGATCATCCATTCCTTAGATAATGGTAAACACCTGCATTGAACAGAGGGATCATACATTCCTTAGGTAATAGTAAAACACCTCCATTGCACAGAGGGATCATCCATTCCTTAGATAAAGGTAAACACCTGCATTGAACAGAGGGATCATCTATTCCTTAGGTAACGACAAACACCTGCATTGCACAGAGGATCATCCATTCCTTAGGTAAAGGTAAACACCTGCAATGCACAGAGGGATCATCCATTCCTTAGGTAACTGTAAACAACTTCATTGAACAGGGGGATCATACAGTCCTTACATAACTGTAAACACCTGTATTGAAAAGAGGGCTCATCTATTACTTAAGTAAACATCAACACGTGCATTGCACAGAGGATCCTCCATTCCTTAGGTAATGGTAAACACCTGGATTGCACAGAGGGATCATCCATTCCTTAGATAATAGTTAAACACCTGCATTGAACACAGGGATCATGCATTCCTTATGTAATGGTCAACACCTGCATTGCACAGAGGGATCATCCATTCTTTAGGTAAAGGTCAACACCTGCCTGGCCCAGAGAAATAATCCATTTCTTATGTAAAGGTAAACACCTGCATTGCACACAGAGAATATCCATTCATTTTGTAAAGGTAAACACCTGCATTGAACAGAAGGATCATCCATTCCTTAGGTAAGGTAAAAACTGCAATGAACAGAGTGATCATCAATTCCTAAGATAAATATAAACACCTGCAATGAACAGACACATCATCCATTCCTTAGGTAAAGCTAAAAACCTCCATTGCACAGAGGGATCATCCATTCTTTAAGTAATGTAAACACCTGCATTGAACAGAGGGATCATCCATTCCTTAGATAAAGGTAAGCACTTGCACTGAACAGAGGGATCATCTATTCCTTAGGTAAAGATCAACACCTCCATTGCACAAAGGGCTCATCCATTCCTTAGGTAATGGTAAACACCTGGATTGCACAGAGGGATCATCCATTCTTATATAACTGTAAAGACCTGCATTGAAAAGAGGGATCATCCATTTCTTAGGTAATGTTCAATACCTGCATTGCACAGAGGGATCATCCATTCCCTAGGTAAAGGTACACACCTGCTTGGCCCAGAGGATCATTAATGTCTTATGTAAAGGTAAACACTGCATTGCACAGAGAAAACATCCATTCTTTTCTAAAGGTAAACACCTGCATTGAACAGAGGGATCTTTCATTCCTTAGATAATAGTAAACACCTGCAATGCATAAGGGATCATCCATTCCTAAGGTAAATATAAACACCTGCATTGCACAGAGGGATCATCCATTCCTTAGGTAAAGATGAAACACCTGCATTGCACAGATGGATCATCCATTCCTTTTGTAAAGGGAAACACCTGCATTGGACAGAGGGATCATCCATTCCTTACATAACTGTAAACACCTGCATTGAAAGAGGGATCATCCATTCCTAAGACAAAGATCAACACCTGCATTGCACAGAGGGATCTGCGATCCCTTAAGGTAAAGTTCAACATCTAAATTGCGCAGAGGGTCATCCATTCATTAGGTAAAGGACAACAACTGCATTGCACAGAGCGATCATCCATTCATTAGGTAAATATAAACACCTCCTTTGCACAGAGGAATCATCCATTCCTTAGGTAAAGGCAAACACCTGCATTGAACAGATTGATCATCCATTTCTTAGATAAAGGTCAACACCTGCAATGGCCCAGAGGGATCATCCCATTCCTTACATAAACTGTAAACACCTGCATTGAACAGAGGGATCATCCATTCCTTAGGTAAAGGTAAACACCTGAGTTGCATAGGACGGGATCATCATTCCTTAGGTAAAGGTAAACACATGCAATGCACAGAGGGATCATCCATTCCTTAGGTAAAGATCAACACCTGCATTTCACAAAGGGATCATCCATTCCTTAAGTAAAGGTCAACACCTGCATTGAACAGAGGGATCATCCATTCCTAAGGTAAAGGTAAACACTTTGCATTGCACAGAGGTTCATCCATTCCTTAGAAAGGTCAACACCTGTCTGGCCCAGAGGATCATTCATTCCTTATGTAATGGTAAACACCTGCATTGAACAGATGGAACATCCATTCCTTTGGTAAAAGGTAAAACACCTGCATTGAACAGAGGGATCATCCATTCTTTAGGTAATGGTAAACACCTGCAATGCACAGAGGGATCATCCATTCCTAAGTCAAATATAAACAGCTGCAATGCACAGAGGGATCATCCATTCCTTAGGTAAAGGTAAACACCTGCATTGCACAGAGGATCATCCATTCCTCAGGTAAAGGTCAACACCTGACTGGAACAGAAGGGATCATCCATCTTATGTAAAGGTAAACACCTGCATTGCACACAGAAACATCCATTCCTTAGGTATGAGTAAACATCTGCATTGAACAGAGTGATCATCCATTCTCTGAGATAATGGTAAACACCTGCATTGAACAGAGGGATCATCTATTCCTTAGGTAAGGGTCAACACCTGCATTGCACAGAGGGATAATCCATTCCTTAGGTAAAGGTAAAAACCTGCATTGAACAGAAGGATCATCATTTTTTCCATGTCGTAAACACCTGCATTGAACAGAGGGATCATCCATTCCTTTACTTAACAGTAAACACCTGCATTGCACAGAGGATCATCCCATTCTTACGTAATGTTAAACACCTGCAGTGCACCGAGGTATCATACATTCCTTTGGTAAAGGTAAACACCTACATTGCACAGAGGGATCATCCATTCTTTAGGTAACTGTAAACACCTGCATTGAACAGAGGGATCATTCATTCCTTAGATAAGAGTAAACACCTGCATTGAACAGAGGGCTCATTTAATCCTTAGGTAAAGATTAACACCTGAATTGCACAGAGGAATCATTCATTCCTGAGATAATGGTAAACACCTGCATTGAACATGGTGATCATGTATTTCTTAGGTAAAGATCAACACCTGCATTGCACAGAGGGATCATACATTCCTTGGATAACGGTAAACACCTGCATTGAAGAGAGGGCTCATTTTTTCCTTAGATAACGGTATACAACTGCATTGAACTGAGGGATCATCTATTTTTTAGTTAAAGTTCAACACCTGCATTACACAGAGGGATCATCCCATTCCTTAGGTAAAGGTAAACACCTGCATTGCACAGAGAGATCATCCATTCCTAAAGTAAAGATAAACACCTGCCTTACACAGAGGAATCATCCATTCCTTAGGTAACTGTAAACACCTGCATTGTACAGAGGGATCATCCATTCCTTAGATAACAGTAAACACCTGCTTTGAACAGAGGGTTCATCTATTCCTTAGTTAAATATCAAGACCTTCATTGCACAGAGGGATCATCCCATTCCTTAAGAAAGGTATACACCTGCCTTCCACAAAGGGGTCCTCCATTCCTTTCATAAACGTAAACACCTGCATTGAACAGAGGGATCATCCATTACTGAGATAACGGTAAACAACTGCATTGAACAGAGGGATCATCTATTCCTTAGGTAAATATCAAAACCTGCATTGCAGAGGGGATCATCCCATTCCTTAGATAATGTTTAACACCTGCATTGCACAGAGGATCATCCATTCCTTAGGTAAAGGTCAACACCATCCTTGCCCAGAAGGATCATCCATTCCTTATGTAAAGGTAAAAACCTGCATTGCTTACAGAGAACATCCATTCCTTTT
Organism: Orientallactaga sibirica; assembly: GCA_036365145.1. Lineage (NCBI taxonomy): Eukaryota > Metazoa > Chordata > Mammalia > Rodentia > Dipodidae > Orientallactaga > Orientallactaga sibirica. The sequence continues at coordinate 1,287,475 of JAEOAD010002519.1, forward strand.
ATAAAGGTAAACACCGGCATGGAACACAGGGATCTTTCATTCCTTAGGTAATAGTAAACACCTGCAATGCACAGACGGATCATCCATTCTTAAGACAAATATAAACACCAGCAATACACAGAGGGATCATCCGTTCCTTAGGTCAAGCTAAAAACCTGCATTGCACAGAGGGATCATGCATTTCTTAGGTAACTCTAAGCACCTGCACTGAACAGAGGGATCATCTATTCCTTAGGTAAACATCAACACATGCATTGCACAGAGGAATCATATTATTCCTTAGGGAATGGTAAACACCTGCATTGCACAGAGTGATCATACATTCCTTAGGTAATGGTAAACACCTGAATTGCACAGAGGGATCATTGATTCCGTAGATAACAGTAAAAACCTGCATTGAACAGAGGGATTATCCATTCCTTAGCTAATGGTCAACACCTGCATTGCATACAGATAACATCCATTCCTTTTGTAAAGGTAAACACCTGCATTGAACAGAGGGATCATCCATTCCTTAGGTTAAGGTAAGCACCTGCATTGAACAGAGGCGTCATATATTCCTTAGGTAAAGGTCAACATATTCATTGCACAGACGGATCATGCATTCCTCAGGTAACTGTAAACACCATCGATGAACAGAGGGAACATACATTACTCAGATAAGGGTAAACACCGGCATTGAACATAGGGATCATACATTCCTTATGGAAAGGAAAACACCTGCATTGAACAGAGGTGTCATGTATTCCTTAGGTAAAGGTCAACATATTCATTGCACAGAGGGATCATCCATTCCTTAGGAAAAGGTCAACACCTGCATTGTACAGTGGGATCATCCATTCCTTAGGTATAGGACAACACCTGCATTGTATAGAGGCATCATCCATTCCTTAAGTAAAGATCAACACCTGCATTGAACAGAGGGATCATCCATTCCTTAGGTAAAGGTCAACAGCTGCATTGCACACAGTGATCATCCATTCCTTAGGTAAAGGTAAACACCTGACTGGCCAGAGGGATCATCCATAACTTATGTAAAGGTAATCACCTGCATTGTACACAGGGAACATCCATTACCTAGGTAATAGTAAACACCTGCAATGTGCAGAGGGATCATCAATTCCTAAGGTAAATGTAAACACCTACAATGCACAGAGGGATCGTCTATTCCTTCGGTAAAGGGTATACAACTGCATTGCACCGGGGTTCATACATTCCTTAAGTAAAGGGATCATCCTTCTTTAGGTAAAGGTGGACACCTACGTTGAACAAAGGGATCATCCATTCCTTAGGTAACATTAAACACCTGCATTGCACAGAGGGATCATCCATTCCTTAGGTAATGGTAAACACCTGCAGTGCTCAGAGGGATCATCCATGCCTTAGATAACAAGAAACACCTGCACTTAACAGAGGGATCATCCATATGTTAGGTAACTCTAAACAACTGCATTGAACAGACGGATAATCCATTCCTATGATAATGGTAAACACCTGCATTGGGCAGAGGGATAATCCAATCCTTAGACAATGGAAAACACCTGGATTGCACAGAGCATCATCCATTATTTAGATAAAAGTAAACACCTGCATTGAACAGAGGGATCATCCATTCCTTAGGTAATGGTCAACACCTACATTGCACAGAGGGATCATCCATTCCTTAGGTAAAGTTCAACACCTGCCTGACCCAAAGGTATCATCCATTCCTTATGTAAAGGTAAAAACCTGCATTGCTCACAGAGAACATCCATTCCTTTTGTATAGGTAAACACCAGCATGGAACACAGGGATCTTTCATTCCTTAGGTAATAGAAAACACCTGCAATGCACAGAGTGATCATCCATTCCTAAGACAAATATAAACACCTACAATGCACAGAGGGATCATCCATTCCTTAGGTCAACCTAAAAACCTGCATTGCACAGAGGGATCATCCATTCCTTAGGTAACTGTAAGCAGCTGCATTTTACAGAGGGATCATCCATTCCTTAGGTAAGGGTAAGCAACTACATTGAACAGAGGTATATCGATTCCTTAGGTAAAGATCAACCCCTGCATTGCACAGAGGGATCATATCATTCCTTACTTAAAGGTAAAAACCTACATTGCACAGAGGGATCATCCATTCCTTAGGTAAAGGTAAACACCTGCATTGCAGAGAGGGATCACCCATTACTTAGGTAATGAACAACACCTGCATTGCACAGAGGGATCATCCATTCCTTAGATAAAGGTCATCACCTGCCTGGCCCAGATTGATCATCCATTCCTTATGTAAAGTAAAAACCTTCATTGCACACAGAGATCATCCATTCATTTTGTAAAGGTAAACACTATCATTGAACAGAGGGATCTTTCATCCCTTAGGTAATAATAAACACCTGCAATGCACAGAGGGATCATCAATTCCTAAGACAAACATAAACACCTGCAATGCACATTGAGATCATCCATTCCTTAGGTCAAGCTAAAAACCTGCATTGCACAGAGGGATCATCCATTCCTTAGGTAACTGTAAATACCAGCTTTGAACAGAGGGATCATCCATTCCTTAGATAAGGGTAAAAACCTATGTTGAAGAGAGGGATCATCTATTCCTTAGGTAAAGATCAACACTTGCATTGCACAGACGATCATCCATTCCTTAGGTAAAGGTAAACACCTGGATTGCACAGAGGGATCATCAATTCCTTAGATAACGTGAAACACCTGCATTGAGCACAAGGATCATCCATTCCTTATGTAATGATCAACAACTGCAATGCACAGAGGGATCATCCATTCCTTAGGTAATGGTAAGAACCTGCATTGCATAGAGGGATCATTCATTTCTTAGGTAATGGACAACACCTGCATTGCACAGAGTGATCATACATTCCTTAGGTAAAGGTAAAGGTCAACACCTGCCTGGCTCAGAAGTATCATCCATTCCTTATATAAAGGTAAACACCTGCATTGAACAGAGGTATCTTTCATTCCTTAGGTAATAGTAAACACCTACAATGCACAGAGGGATCATCCATCCCTAGGACAAATATAAACACCTGGAATGCACAGAGCGATCATCCATTCCTTAGGTAAAGCTAAAAACCTGCATTGCACAGAGGGATCATCCATTCCTAAGGTAATTGTAAACACCAGCATTGAACAGAAGGATCATCCATTCCTTAGATAACGGTAAGCACCTGTTTGAACAGAGGGATCATATATTCATTAGGTAAAGATCAACACCTGCATTGCACAGAGAGATCATCCATTCCTTATATAAAGGTCCACACCTGCCTGGCCCAGAGGGATCATCCATTTATTTTGTAAAGGTAAAAACTTGTATTGCACACAGAGATCATTCTATCTTTTTGTAATTGTAAACACTATCATTGAACAGAGGGATCTTTCTTCCTTAGGTAATAGTAAACACCTGCAATGCACAGAGGGATCATCCATTCCTAAGACAAATATAAACACCTGAAATGGACAGAGAGATCATCCATTCCTAAGACAAATATAAACACCTGAAATGCACAGAGGGAACATCCATTCCTTCAGTCAAGCTAAAAACCTGCATTGCAGAGGGATCATCCATTCCTTAGGTAACTGTAAACAGCTGCATTGAACAGAGGGATCATCCATTCCTTAGATAAGGGTAAGCACCTGCATTGAACAGAGGGATCATCTATTCCTTAGGTAAAGAACAAAACCTGCATTGCACAGAGTGACCATATCATTCCTTAGGAAAAGGTAAACACCTGCATTTCAAAGAAGATCATCCTTTCCTTAGGTAATGGTAAACAACTGGATTGCACAGAAGGATCATACATTCCGTAGATAACTGTAAACACCTGCATTGAACAGAGGGATAATCCATTCCTTAGGTAGTGGACAACACCTGCTTTGCACAGAGTGATTATCCATATCTTAGGTAAAGATCAACACCTGCCTGGCCCAGAGGGATCATCCATAATTTTCTTTTTTAATATTTTCTTCATTTATATTATTTGACAGCGAGAGAGGAAGAGGAAGAGGCAGATAGAGAGGAGAGAATGGGCATGCCAGGGCCTCCAGACGCTGCAAAGGAACTCCAGACACATGTGCATCTGGCTTACGTGGTTCCTGGGGAATTGAACCAGGGTCCTTAGGCTTTGCAGGCAAACGCCTTAACCACTAAGCCATTTCCCCAGCCCCATCCATTCTTTATGTAAAGGTAAAAACCTTCATTGAACACAGAGAACATCCATTCCTTCTGTAAAGGTAAACACCAGCATTGAACAGAGGTATCTTTCATTCCTTAGGTAATAGTAAACACCTGCAATGCACAGAGGGATCATCCATTCCTAAGACAAATATGACCACTTGCAATTCACAGAGGGATCATCCATTACTTAGTAAAGCTAAAAATCTGCATTGCACAGAGGGGTCATCTATTCCCAAGGTAACGGTAAACACCAGAATTGAACAGAGTGATCATCTATTCCTTAGGTAAAGATCAAAACCTACATTTCACAGAGCGATCATGCCAATTGGTAGGTAAAGGTAAACACCTGCATTGCACAGAAGGATCAACAAACCATTCCTTGGGTAAAGGTAAACACCGACATTGTAAAGAGGGATCATCCATTCCTTAGGTAATTGATAACACCTGCATTGCACAGAGGGATCATCCATTCCTAAGGTAAGGGTCGACACCTGCCTGGCCCAGAGGGATCATCCATTCCTTATGTAAAGGTAAACACCTGCATTGAAGAGAGTTGTCCTTCATTCCTTAGGTAATAGTAAACACCTGCAATGCAGAGGGGGATCATCCATTCCTAAGACAAATATAAACACCTGCAATGCACAGAGGGATTATCCATTCCTTAGGTAAAGCTAAAAACTTGCATTGAACAGAGGGATCAACCAATCTTTGATAAGGGTAAACACCTGCGTTGAAGAGAGGGATCATCTATTCCTTAGGTAAAGATCAACACCTGCATTGCACAGAGAATCATCCATTACTTAGCTAAAGGAAAAACCTGCATTGCACAGAGGGATCATCCATCCCTTAGGTAATGGTAAACACCTGGATTGCCCAGAGGGACCATACATTTGCACAGAGGGATCATCCATTCTTTAGGTAATGGCAAACATCTGGATTGCACAGAGGGATCATACATTCCTTAGATAACTTTAAACACCGGCATTGAACAGAAGGATGATCCATTCCTTAGGTAATGATCAACACCTGCAATGCACAGAGGGATCATACATTCAATAGGTAAAGGTCAAAACCTGCCTGGACCAGATTTATCATCCATTCCTTATGTAAAGGTGAAAACGTACATTGCACACATAGAACATCCATTCCTTTTGTAAAGGTAAACACTATCATTGAAGAGAGGGATCTTTCATTCCAAAGGTAATAGTAAACACGTGCAATGCACAGAGGGATCATCCATTCCTAAGACAAATATAAATACCTCCAATGCACAGTGGGATCATCCATTCCTTAGGTCAACCTAAAAACCTGCATTGCACAGAGTGATCATCCATTTCTTAGGTAACTGTAAACAGCTGCATTGAACAGAGGGATAATCCATTCCATAGATAAGGGTAAGGCCCTGCATAGAACAGAGGGATCATCTATTCCTTAGGTAAAGTTCGACACCTGCATTGCACAGAGGGATCGTATCATTCCTTAGGTAAAGGTAAAAACCTGCATTGCACAGAGGGTTCATCAATTCCTTAGGTAATGGTAAACACCTGGATTGCACAGAGGGATCATCCATTCCTTATGTAAAGGTAAACACTATCATTGAACACAAGGATCTTTCATTACTTAGGGAAGAGTAAACACGTGCAATGCACAGAGGGATCATCCATTCCTAAGACAAATATAAATACCTGCAATGCACAGAGGGATCATCCATTCCTTAGGTCAAGCTAAAAACCTGCATCTCACAGAGGGATCATCCATTCCTTAGGTAACAGTAAACAGCTGCATTTTACAGAAGAATCATCCGTTCCTTAGATAAGGGTAAGCACCTGCATTGAACAGAGGGATCATCTATTCCTTAGGTAAAGATCAACACCTGCATTGCACAGAGGGATCATATCATTCCTTAGGTAAAGGTAAACACCTGAACTGCACATAGGGATCATGCATTCCTTAGGTAATGGTAAACACCAGGATTGCACAGAGGGATCATCCATTTTGTAGATAACAGTAAACACCTGCATTGAACAGACGGTTTATCCACTCCTTAGGTAATGTTCACCACCTGCATGGCACACAGAGAACACCCATTCCTTGTGTACAGGTAAACACCTGCATTGAACAGAGGGATCTTTCATTCCTTAGGTAATATTAAACACCTGCAATGCACAGAGGGATTATCTGATCCTAAGACAAATATAAAGGCCTGAAATGCACAGAGGGATCATCCATTCCTTAGATAATGCTAAAAACTACATTGCACAGAGGGATCATCCATTCCTTAGGTAATGGTAAATACCTGGATTGCACAGAGGGATCATCCATTCCTGTGCCTTGCACAGAGGGGTCATCTATTCCTTAGGTAACTGTGAACACCTGCGTTGCACAGAGGGATCATCCAATCCTTAGGTAAGTTCAACACCTGCCTTGAACAGATGTGTCATTCATTCCTTAGGTAAAGGTCAACACGTGCTTGGCCCAGAGGGATCATCCATTCCTTATGTGAAGTTAAATTCCTGCATTGAACACAGAGAACGTCCATTATTTTGGTAAAGGTAAACACCTGCATTGAACAGACGGATCATCCATTCCTTAGGTAAAGGTAAAAAACTGCATTGAAAAGAGGGATCTTCCATTGCATAGTTAATAGTAAACACCTGCAATGCACAGAGGGATCATCCATTCCTAAGTCAAATAGAAACACATGCAATTCACAGAAGGATCATCCATTCCTTAGGTTAACCTAAAAACCTGCATTGCACAGAATGATCATCCATTCCTTAGGTAACTGTAAACAGCTGCATTGAACAGAGGGATCATCAATTCCTTAGTTAAAGATCAACAGCTGCATTGACCAGAAGGATCATTCATTTCTTATGTGAAAGTTAACACCTGTATTGTACAGAGGGATCTTGCATTCCTTAGGTAAAGTTCAACACCTGCATTGCACATAGGGATCATCCATTCCTTATGTAACAGTCAACACCTGCATTGCACAGAAGGATCGTCCATTCCTTATGTAAAGGACAACACCTGCATTGCACAGAGGGATCTTCCATTCATTAGGTAAAGTTAAACACCTCTATTGTACAGAGGAATCATGCTTTCCTTAGGTAAATGTAAACACCAGCATTGAACATAGGCATGGTCTAATCCTTAGGTAATAGTAAAAACATGAAATACACAGAGAGATCATCCCATTCCTTACATAAATGTTAACACCTACATTGTACAGAGTGATCATAAATACCTTAGGTAAAGCAAAACCCCTGCCTTGCACAGAGATATCATCATTCCTTAGGTAAAGGTCAAAACAAGCCTGGCCCAGAGTGATCATCCTTTCCTTATGTAAAGGTAAACACACGCATTGCATAAAGGGAACATCCATGCCTTTGGTAAAGGTAAATGGCTGGATTGAACAGAGGGATATTCCATTCCTTAGGTAATAGTAAACACCTGCAATGCACACAGGGATCATCCATTCCTTAGGTAAGGGTAAACACGTGCAATGAACAGAGGGATCATCCATTCCTTAGATAATGGTAAGCACCTATATTGAACAGAGGGATCATCTATTCATTAGGTAAAGATCAACACCTGCATTGAACAGAGGGATCATCCATTCCTAGGTAAAGGTAAACACCTGCATTGAACTGAGGTGTCATATATTCCTTAAGTAAAGGTCAACATATTCATTGCACAGAGGGATCATCCATTCCTTAGGTAAAGGATAATACCTGCATTGTAAAGAGGGATCATCCATTCCTTAGGTATACTACAACACCAGCATGGTACAGAGGGATCATCCATTCCTTAGATAACGTTTAACCCCTGCCTTGAACAGAGGGAACATCCATTCCATAGGTAAAGGTCAACACCTGACTGCCCCAGAGGGATCATCTATACCTTATGTAAAGGTAAACACCTGCATTGCTCACAGGGAACATAAATTCCACAGGTAATAGTAAACACCTGCAATGCAGAGAGGGATCATCAATTCCAAAGGTAAATAAAAACACCTACAATGCACACAGGGATTGTCTATTCTTTAGGTAGGGGTATACACCTGAATTCCACCGGGGGATCATCCATTCCTTAAGTAAAGTTAGAAACCTGGTTTGATGAGACATATCATCCTTCTTTAATTAAAGGTAGACACCTGCACTGAACAGTCGATCATCCAATCCTTAGGTAACTTTAAAGACCTGTATTGCAGAGAGGGATCACCCATTCTTTAGGTAATGGAAAACACCTGCAGTAATCAGAGGGATTATCCATTCCTTAGACAACGGGAAACACCTGCATTGAACAGAGGGATCATCCATTCTTTAGGTAACTGAAAACACCTGTATTAGAAAACGGTAAACCCCTGCATTGAACAGAGGGCTCATGTATTCCTCAGCTAACAATCAACACCTGCATTGCACAGAGGGATCATCCCATTGCTTAGGTAAAGTTCAACACCTGCATTGCACATAGGGATCATCCCATTCCTTAGGTAAAGATAAAGACCTGCATTGCATAGAGGGATCATCCATTCCTTAAGTAAGGGTGAACACCTGCATTGCACACAGGGATCATCCATTACTTAGGTAAGGGTAAACACCTGTAATGCACAGAAGGATCATCCATTCCTAAGGTAAATGTAAACCCCTGCAATGCACAGAGGGATCATCCAATCGTTAGGTAAAGTTAAACACCTGCAATGCACAGAGGGATCATCCATTCCTTAGGTAAGAGTAAACACCTTCATTGCACAGAGGGATCATCCCATTCCTTAAGTTAAGGTAGAATCCTGCCTTGAACAGAAGGATCATCCTTCTTTAGGTATAGGTAAACACCTGCTTTGAAAAGAGGGACCATCAACTCCTTAGTTAAAGATCAACACATGCATTGACCAGAGGGATCATTCATTCCTTATGTAAAAGTTAACACCTGCATTGTACAGAGGGATCTTGCATTTCTTAGGTAAAGTTCACCACATACATTGCAAAGAGGGATCATCCATTCCTAAGGTAAGTGTAAACACCAGCATAGAACAGAGGGATCATCCATTCCTTAGATAAGGGTAAACACCTGCTTTGAACAGAGGGTTCATCTCTTCCGTAGGTGAAGATCAAAACCTGCATTGCACAGAGGGATCATGCCATTCGGTAGGTAAAGGTAAACACCTGCATTGCACAGAAGTATCAACCATTCCTTAGGTAAAGGTAAACACCTGCATGGCACAGATGGATCATTCATTACTTAAGTAATGGGAAACACGTGCATTGAACAGAGGGATCATACAATCCTTAGATAACGGTAAACACCTGCGTTGAAGAGAGGGATCATCTATCACTTAGGTAAAGATCAACACCTGCATTGCACAGAAGATCATCCATTCCTTAGGTAAAGGTAAACACCTGCATTGCACAGAGGGGTCATCCAATCCCTAGGTAATGATAAACAACTGGGTTGCACAGAGGGATCATCCATTCCTTAGATAATGTCAAACACCTTCATTGAACAGAGGGATCATCCATTCCTTAGGCAATTATCAACACCTGCATTGCATAGAGGGATCAACCATTCCATAGGTAAAGGTCAACACCTGTCTCGCCCATATTAATCATCCATTCCTTATGTAAAGGGAAAAACCTGCATTGCACACAGAGCACATCCATTCCTTTTGTAAAGGTAAACACTATCATTGAAGGGAGGGATCTTTCATTCCTTAGGTAATAGTAAACACGTGCAATGCACAGAGGGATCATCCATTCCTAAGACAAATATAAACACCTGCAATGCACAGAGGGATCATCAATTCCTTATGTCAACCTAAAAACCTGCATCGCACAGAGGGATCATCCATTCCTTAGGTAACTGTGAACAGCTGCATTGAACAGAGGGATCATCCATTCCTTAGATAAGGGTAAACACCTGCATTGAAAAGAGGGATCATCTATTCCTTAGGTAAAGATCAACACCTGCATTGCACAGAGGGATCATATCATTCCTTAGGTAAAGGTAAAAACCTGCATTGCAAAGAGGGATCATCCATTCCTTAGGTAACAGTAAACAGCTGTATTGAACAGAGGGATCATCCATTCCTTAGATAAGGGTAAGCACCTGCGTTGAACAGAGGGATCATCTATTCCTTAGGTAAAGATCAACACCTTCATTGCACAGAGGGATCATATCATTCCTTAGGTAAAGGTAAACACCTGAATTGCACATAGGGATCATGCATTCCTTAGGTAATGGTAAACACCATGATTGCACAGAGGGATCATCCATTTCGCAGATAACAGCAAACAATTGCATTGAACAGAGGGTTTATCCATTCCTTAGGTAATGTTCAACACCTGCATTTCACACAGAGAACATCCATTCCTTGTGTACAGGCAAACACCTGCATTGAACAGAGGGATCTTTCATTCCTTAGGTAATACTAAACAACTGCAATACACAGAGGATTATCCGATCCTATGACAAATATAAATGCCTGCAATGCAAAGAGGGATCATCCATTCTTTAGATAATGGGGAACACCTGCATTGAACAGAGGGATCATCCATTCGTTAGGAAACTGTAAACACCTGCATTGAACAGAGGAATCATCCATTCCATAGAAAATGGTAAACCCCTGCATTGAACAGAGGGTTCACGTATTCCTCAGCTAACGATCAACACCTGCTTGCACAGAGGGATCATCCCATTCCTTAGGTAAACTTCAACAGCTGCATTGCACATAGGGATCATCCCATTCCTTAGGTAAAGATAAAGACATGCATTGCATAGAGGGATCATCCATTCCTTAGGTAAGGGTAATCACCTGCATTGCACAGAGGGATCATCCATTACTTAGGTAAGGGTAAACACCTGCAATGCACAGAAGGATCATCCATTCCTAAGGTAAATGTAAACCCCTGCAATGCACAGAGGGATCATCCAATCGTTAGGTAAAGTTAAACACCTGCAATGCACAGAGGGATCATCCATTCCTTAGGTAAGGGTTAACACCTGCATTGCACAGAGGGATCATCCCATTCCTTAAGTAAAGGTAGAAACCCACCTTGAAGAGAAGGATCATCCTGCTTTAGTTATAGGTAAACACCTGCGTTGAACAGAGGGATCATCAATTCCTTAATTAAAGATCAACACCAGCATTGACCAGAGGGATCATTCATTCCTTATGTAAAAGTCAACACCTGCATTGCACAGAGGGATCATCCATTCCTTAGGTAATGGTAAACAACTGCATTGAACAGAGGTATCATCCATTCCTTAGATAAGGGTAAGCACCTGCATTGAAAAGAGGGATCATCTATTCCTTAGGTAAAGATCAAAACCTGCATTGCACAGAGGGATCATGCCATTCGGTAGGTAAAGATAAACACCTGCATTGCACAGAAGGATCAAACATTCCTTAGGTAAAGGTAAACACCAGCATGGCACAGATGGATCATCTGTTCCTTAGGTAATGGTAAACATCTGCATTGAACAGAGGGATCATACATTCCTTAGATAACGGTAAACACCTGCGTTGAAGAGAGGGATCATCTATTACTTAGGTAAAGATCAACACCTGCATTGCACCGAGGATCATCCATTCCTTATGTAAAGGTAAACACCTGCGTTGTACAGAGGGATCATCCAATCCTTAGGTAATGGTAAACACCTGGATTGCACAGAGGGATCATCCATTCCTTATGTAATGATCAACACCTGCAATGCACAGAGGGATCATCTATTCCTTAGGTAAATGTAAACACCTGCACTGAAGAGAGGAATCATCCATTCCTTAGATAATAGTAAGCACTTGCATTGGACACGGGGATCATCCTTTCCTTAGGTAAATGTAAACAGGTGCGTTGCACAGAGGGATCATCTATTCCTAAGGTAAAGGTGAACACCTGCGTTGCACAGAGTGATCATCCAATCCTTAGGTAAGTTCAACACCTGCCTTGAACAGATGTGTCATTCATTCTTTAGGTAAAGTTCAACAACTGCCTGGCCAAGAGGATTCATCCATTCCTTATGTAAAGGTAAACACCTGCATTGCACAGAGGGATCATCCATTCCTTATGAAAAGGTAAACACCTGCATTGCATACAGTGAACACCAGTTGTTTGGTAAAGGTAAAAACCTGCTTTACACACAGGGAACATCCATTCCTTAGGTAATAGTAAACACCTGCAATGCACAGAGCGATCATCCATTCCTTAGGTAAAGGTCAACACCTGCCTGGCCCAGAGGGATATTCCATTCCTTATGTGAAGTTAAACTCCTGCATTGAACACAGGGAACATCCATTATTTTGGTAAAGGTAAACACCTGCATTGAACAGAAGGATCATCCATTCCTTCGGTAAAGGTAAACAACTGCATTGAACAGTGGGATCTTCCATTGCATAGGTAATAGTAAACACCTGCAATGCACAAAGGGATCATCCATTCCTAAGTCAAATATAAACACATGCAATGCACACAGGGATCATCCATTACTTAGGTAAGGGTAAACACCTGTATTGCAGAGAGTGATCATCCATTCCTTAGGTAACGGTAAACACCTGCATTGAACACAGAGGGATCATCCATTCCTTATGAAAAGGTAAACACCTGCATTGCAACAGTGAACACCAGTTGTTTGGTAAAGGTAAAAACCTGCTTTACACACAGGGAACATCCATTCCTTAGGTAATAGTAAACACCTGCAATGAACAGAGGGATCATCCATTCCTTAGGTAAAGGTCAACACCATTGCCTGGCCCCAGAGGGATATTCCATTCCTTATGTAAAGTTAAACACCTGCATTGAACACAGGAACATCCATTATTTTGGTAAAGGTAAACACCTGCATTGAACAGAAGGATCATCCATTCCTTCTACATTGCACACAGAGAACAAAGGTAAACAACTGCATTGAACAGAGGGATCTTCCATTGCATAGGTAATAGTAAACACCTGCAATGCACAAAGGGATCATCCATTCCTAAGTCAAATATAAACACATGCAATGCACACAGGGATCATCCATTACTTAGGTAAGGGTAAACACCTGTATTGCAGAGAGTGATCATCCATTCCTTAGGTAACGGTAAACACCTGCATTGAACAGAGGGATCATCCATTCCTTAGATTATGGTAAACACCTGCATTGAACAGAGGGATCAACCATTCCTTGGGGAAAGGTAAAAACCTGGTTTTGCAGAGGGATCATCCATTCCTTAGGTAATGGTAAACACCTGCAATGAACAGAGGGGTCATCCATTCCTCAGGTAAAGGTAAACACCTTCATTGAACAGAGGGATCACCCATTCCATAGGTAAAGGTCAACACCTGCACTGCACAGAGGGACCATCCATTCCTTAAGTAAAGATCAACACCTGCATTGAACATAGGGATCATCCATTCCTTGGGTAAAGGTAAACACCTGCCTGCCCAGAGGGACCATCCATGTCTTATGTAAAGGTAAACACCTACATTGCACACAGAGAACATCCATTCCTTTTGTAAAGGTAAACACCTGTATTGAACAGAGGTATCTTTCATTCCTTAGGTAATAGTAAACACCTGCAATCTACAGAGGGATCATCCATTCCTAAGACAAATATAAACACCTGAAATGCACAGAGGGATCATTCCATTCCTTACATGAACGTAAACACCTGCAATGAAAAGCTGAATCATCCATTCCTTAGGATAAAATAAACACCTGAGTTGCACAGACAGAACATCCATTCCAAAGGTACGAGGTGAACACGTGCATTGCACAGAGGGATCATCCATTCCTTATGTAAAGGTCAACACCTGCATTGTACAGAGGAATCATCCATTCCTTAGGTAATGGTGAATACCTGCATTGCACAGAGAGTTCATCTATTCCTTAGGTAAAGGTCAACACCTGCCTGGCCAAGAAGGATCATCCATTCCTTATGTGAAGGTAACACCTGCATTGCACACAGCGAAGATCCATTCCTTTGGTAAATGTAAACACCTGCATTGAACCGATGGATCTTCAATTCCTTAGGTAATAGTAAATACCTGCAATGCACAGAAGGATCATCCATATCTAAGGCAAATATAAACACCTGCAATGCACAGAGGGATCATCCTTTCCTTAGGTAAAAGTAAAGTCGTGCAATGCAAAGAGGGACCATCCATTCCTTAGGTAAAGTTCAACACCTGTACTGAACAGAGGGCTCACCACCTATACGTTAGATAAAGATAAACACCTGCACTGTATTGAGGGATCATCCATAACTTATGTAATGGTAAACACTTGCATTGCACACAGGGAATATCCATTCCTCAGGTAATAGTAAACACTTGCAATGCACAGAGGGATCATCAATTCCTAAGGTAAATGTAAACACCTACAATGCACAGAGGGATCATATATTCCTTAGGTAAGGGTATACACCTGCATTGCACAGGGATCATCCATTCCTTAAGTAAAGGTAGAAACCTGCATTGAACTGAGATATCATCCTCATTTAGGAAAAGGTAAACACCTGCGGTGAACAGAGGTATCATCAATTCCTTAGGGAATAGTAAACACCTGCATTGAACAGAGGGATCATACATTCCTCAGATAACGGTAAACACCTGTATTTAACAGTGTGATTATCTATCCCTCAGTTAAAGTTCAACACCTGCATTGCACGGATGGATCATCCCATTCCTTAGGTAAAGGTAAACACTGGCATTACACAGAGGGATCATCCATTTCTTAGGTAACTGTGAACACCTGCATTGAACTGAGGGATGATTCATTCCTTAGATAAGAGTAAACAACTGCTTTGAACTGAGGGCCTTTATTCCTTAGGTAAAGATCAACACCTGCATTGCACAGAGGGATCATCCATTCATGAGATAACGGTAAACACCTGAATTGAACAGAAGGATCATCTATTCCTTAGGTAACTGTGAACACCTGCATTGAACTGAGAGATGATTCATTCCTTAGATAAGAGTAAAGAACTGCTTTGAACTGAGGGCTCCTTTATTCCTTAGATAAAGATCAACAACTGCATTACACAGAGGGATATCCAATTCCTTAGGTAAGGGTATACACCTGCATTGAACACAAAGAACCTCCATTCCTTTCCTTTCATATACGTAAACAACTACATTGAACAGAGGGATCTTCCATTCCTTAGGTAATAGTAAACACCTGCAATTCACAGAAGGATCATACATTCCTAAGGTAAATGTAAACACCTGCATTTCACACAGGGATCATCCATTCCCTAGGTAATGGTAAACATCTGCAATGCACGGAGGAATCACCCATTCCTTAGGTAAGGGTAAACACCTGCATTGCAAAGAGGGATCATCAATTCCTTAGGTAATGGTTAACTCCTGCATTGAATAGATGGATCATCCATTCCTCAGATAACGGTAAACACCTGCCTTGAACAGATGGACCATCTATTCATTAGTTAAGGATCAGCATCTGCACTGCACATAGGGATTATCCATTCCGTAGGTAAAGGTCAACACCTGCATTGCACAGGAGGATCATCCATTCCTTAGCTAACGGTAAACACGTGCATTGAATGGAGGTATCATCCATTCCTTAGGTAAAGGTAAACACCTGCATTGAACAGAGGGATCATCAATTCCTTAGGTAATGGTAAACACCTACATTGAACAGAGGGATCATCTATTCCTTAGTTAAAGTTCAACACCTGCATTGTCCAGAGGGATCATCCCATTCCTTAGGTAAAGGAAAAAACCTGCATAGCCCAGAGGGATCATCCATTCCTTAGGTAAAGGTAAACACCTGAATTGCACAGACGGATCATCCATTTCTTAAGTAATGGAATAAACCTGCATTGAAGAGATGGATCACCCATTACTTAGATAATGGCAAACACCTGTATTGAACTGATGTTTTTTCCATTACTGAGATAATGGTAAACACATGCATTGAACAGAGGGATCATTTATTCCTTAGATAACGGTAAACACGTGCATTGAACAGAGGGATCATCTATTCCTTAGTTAAAGGTCAACACGTGCATTGCACAGAGGGATCTTCCCATTCCTTATGTAAAGCTAAACACCTGCATTGACCATAGGGATCATGCATACCTTAGGTAAATGTAATCACCTGCATTGCACAGAGGGATCATCCATTCCTTATGCATGGTAAACACATGCATTGAACAGAACGATCACCCATTCTTTAGATAACCGTAAACACCTGCATTGAACAGAGGGATCATCCATTCTTTAGATAACGGTCAACACCTGCATTGACAGAGGCATCATCTATTCCTTATGTAAAGATCAACAAGTGAAATGCACAGGGGCATCATCACATTCCTTAGGTAAAGGTAAACATCTGCATTGAACAGAGGCATCATCTATTCCTTAGGTAAAGACCAACCCTGCATTGCACAGAGTGATCATCCCATTAATTAGGTAAAGGTAAACACCTGTATTGCACAGAAGGATCATCAATTCCTTAGGTAAAGATAAATACTTACATTGCACAGAGGGATCATCCGTTCCTTAAGTAACTGTAAACACCTGAATAGAACAGAGGGATCCTCCATTCCTTAGATAACGGTAAACACCTGCATTGAAGAGAGGGCTAATTTATTCCTTAGGTAACGGTAAACACCTGCATTGATGAGAGGGATCATCTATTCTTCAGTTATAGTTCAACACCTGCTTTGCACAGAGGGATCATCAAATTCCTTAGGTAAAGGTAAACACCTGCATTACACACAGGATCATCCATTCCTTAGATAATGGTAAACATCTGCAATGCACAGAGGGATAATCCATTCCTTAGGTACGGGTAAACACCTGCATTGCACAGAGGGATCATCCATTCCTTCAGTAAAGGTAGAAACCTTCCTTGAACAGTGGGATCATCCTTTTTAGGTAAAGGTAAACACCTGCGTTGAAAAGAGGGATCATCCATTCCTTAGATAATGGTAAACACCTGCATTGAACAGTGGGATCATCTATTCCTTATTTAAAGTTCAACACCTGCATTGCCCAGAGCGATCATCCATTCCTTAGGTAAAGGAAAACACTTGCATTGGACAGTGGGATCATTCCTTCCTTAAGGAACGGTAAACACCTGCATTGAGCACAGAGATCACCCGTTCCTTAGATAATGGTAAACATCTTCATTGAACAGAGGGATCATCCATTCCTGAGATAACGGTAAACACCTGCACTGAACAGAGGTGTCATCTATTCCTTATGTAAAGATCAACACCTCCATTTCACAGAGGGATCATCTATTCCTTAGGTAAAGGTAAACACCTGCATTGACCAGATGGATCATCCATTCCTTAGATAAATGTAAACACCTGAATTGCACAGAGGGATTATCCATTCCTTATGTAATGGTAAACACCTGAATTGAACATAGGGATCACCCATTCCTTAGATAATGGTAAACACCTGGATCGAACAGATGGATCTTCCATTCCTGAGATAACGGTAAACACCTGCGTTGAACAGAGCGATCATCCATTCCTTAAGTAAAGATCAACACCTACCTGCATAGCACAGATCGATCATCCCATTCCTCAGGTAATGTTAAATAACTGCATGGCACAGATGAATCATTAATTCCTTAAGTAAAGATAAACACTTGCATTGCACAGAGGGATCATCCATTCCTTAGGTAACTATAAACACCTGCATAAAACAGATGGATCATCCATTCCTTAGATAACGGTAAACACCTGCATTGAAGAGAGGGCTCATTTATTCCTTAGATAACGGTAAACACCTGCATTGATCAGAGGATCATCTATTCCTTAGTTAAAGTTCAACACCTGCATTGCACAGAGGTATCATCCAATTACTTAGGTAAAGTTAAACACCTGCATTTCACAGAGGGAGCATCCATTCCTTAGATAACGGTAAACACCTGCATTGATCAGAGGGCTTATCTATTCCTTAGTTAAAGTTCAACACCTGCATTGCACAGAGGTATCAACCCATTCCTTTGGTAAAGGTAAACACCTGCATTGCACAGAGGGATCATCCATTCCTTAAGTAAATATAAACACCTGCCTTACAGAGAGGGATCATCCATTCCTTAGGTAACTGTAAACACCTGCATTGAACAGAGGGATCATCCATTCCTTAGATAACGGTAAACACCTGCTTTGAAAAGAGGGATTATATATTCCTTGGTTAAAGATCAACACCTGCATTGCACACAGGGATCATCCATTCCTTAAGTAAAGGTAGAAACCTTCCTTGAACAGTGGGATCATCCTTCTTTAGGTATAGGTCAACACTTTCATTGAACAGAGGGATCATGCATTCTGTAGATAACGGTGAACACCTGCATTGAACAGAGGGCTCATTTATTCCTTAAGTAAAGATCAACACCGGCATTGTGCAGAGTGTTCATACATTCGTTGGATAAAGGTCAACAACTGCATTGCACAGAAGGATCATCCATTACTTCGGTAAAGGACAAAACCAGCATTGAACATAGGAATCATCCTTTCCTTAGGTAAAGGTAAACCCCAGCATTGAACATAGGTATCTTCCATTCCTTAGGTAATCGTAAACGCCTGCAGTGCACAGAGTGATCATCCCATTCCTTACATAAACGTAATCACCTGCATGGAACAGAGAGATCATCCATTACTTAGGTAAAGATAAACACCTGCCTTGCACAGAGGGATCATTGATTCCTTAGGTGAGAGGTGAACACCTGAATTGCCCAGAGTGGTCATCTATTCCTTAGATAAATGTCACCGCCTTCATTGCACACAGGTAACAGCCATTGCTTTGGTAAAGTAAACACATGTATTGAACAGAGGGATCTTCTATTTCTTATGTAATAGTAAACACGTGCGATGCAAGGAGGGATCATCTATTCCTTAGGTAAAGGTAAACACCTGCCTTGCACAGAAGTTCATCCATTCCATAGGTAAATAAAAACACCAGCATTGAACAGAGGGATCATCCATTCCTCAGATAACGGTAAACACCTGCATTGAACAAAGGGATCATCTACCCTTTGGTAAAGTTCAACACCTGCATTGCTCAGAGGGATTATCCCATTCCTACGGTAAAGGTAAACACCAGCATTGCACAGAGGGATCATTCATTCCTTAGGTAAATGTAAACACCTGCAATGCACAGAGGGATCATCCATTCCTTAGCTACGGATAAACGCCTGCATTGCACATAGGGATCATCCATTACTTAGGTAACTGTGAACACCTTCATTGAACAGAGGGATCATACATTCCTTAGATAACGGTAAACACCTGCATTGAACAGAGGGGTCATATATTCCTTAGGTAAAGGTCAACACCTGCGTTGCACAGTGGGATCATCCATTCCTTATGTATAGGACAACATCTGCATTGCACAGAGGGATCATTCATTCCTTAAGTAAAGATCAACACCTGCATTGAAGAGAGGGATCATCCATTCCTTAGGTAAACATCAACACCTGAATTGTACAGAGGGATCATCCATTCCGTAGTAAAGGTCAACACCTGGCTGGCCCAAAGGGATCATCCATTCCTTATGTAAAGCTACACACCTGCATTGCTCACAAGGAACATCCATTACTTTGGTAAAGGTAAACACCTACATTGAACAGAGGGATCATCTATTCCTTAGGTAAAGGTAAACACCTATAATGCACAGACGGATCATCCATTCCTTAGTTTAATATCAACACCTGCATTGCACAGAGGGATCATCCATTCCTGAGGTAAAGGTCAACACCAGCCTGGCCCTGAGGGATCATCCATTCCTTAAGTAAATGTCAGCACCTGCCATGCACAGAGAGATTATACATTCCTTAGGTAAATGTCAACACCTACCTGGCCCAGAGGGATCATCCATTCTAATGTATGTTAAACACCTGCATTGCACACAGGGAACATCAATTCCTTTGGTAAAGGTAAACACCTGCATTGAACAGAGGGATCTTCCATTCCTTAGGTAATAGTAAACATCTGCAATGCACAGAAGGATCATCCATTCCTAAGGTAAATGTAAACACCTGCATTGCACAGAGGGATCATCCATTCCTTAGGTAAAGGTAAACACCTGCATTGAGCAGAGGTTGCACCCGTTCATTAGGTAAAGGTAAACACCTGCATTGCACAGAGGAATCATCACATTCCTTACATAAATGTAAACATCTGCATTGAACAGAGGGATCATCCATTCCTTACGTAAAGGTGAACACCTGCGTTGAACAGAGGGATCACCCATTCCTTAGGTAAAGATCTACACCTGCATTGAACAGAGGGGTCATCCATTCCTTAGGTAAAAATCAACACCTGCCTGGCCCAGAGGGATCATCCATACCTTATGTAAAGGTAAACCCCTGAATTGAACAGAGGGATCATCCATTCCTTAGATGATGGTATACACCTGCATTGAACAGAGTTAGGTAAAGATCAACACCTGCATTGCACAGATGGATCATCCATTCCTTAGGTACAGTTCAACACCTGCATAGCACAGAAGGGTCATCAATTTCTTATGTAAAGTACAACACCTGCATTTCACAGAGTGATCTTCCATTAATTATGTAAAGGTAAACACCTCCATTGCACAGAGGCATCATGCATTCCTTAGGTAACTCTAAACCCCTGTATTGAGCAGAGCGATGAACCATTCCTTAGATAACAGTAAACACCTGCATTGAACAGATGGCTCATGCATTCCTTAGGTAAACTTCAACACCTGCTTGGCCCAGAGGGATCATCCATTCCCTATATAAAGGTAAACACTTGCATTGCTTACAGGTAACATCCATTCCTTTTTTAAAGGTAAACACCTGCATTGCACAGAGGGATCTTCCATTCCTTAGGTAATGGTAAACACCTGCAATGCACAGATGGATCATCCATTCCTAAGGTCAATTTGAACACCTTCAATACACAGAGGGATCATCCATTCCTTAGATAATGGTAAACACCTGCATTGAACACAGGGAACATCTATTCCATAGGTAAAGATCCACACCGGCTTTTCATAGAGGGAACGTCCCATTCCTTAGGTAAAGGTAAACACCTGCATTGCACAGAGGGATCATTCATTCCTTATTTAACTGTAAACACCTGCATTGAACAGAGAGATCATCCATTCCTTACATAAAGGTAAATATCTGCATTGAACACAGGTATCATCTATTCCTTATGGAAAGATCAACACCTGCATTGCACAGAGGGATCATCAATTCCTTAGGTAATGGTAAACACCTGCTTTGAACAGAGGGATCATCCTTTGTTTAGATAACGGTAAACACCTGCATTGCAAAGAGTGATCATCAATTCGTTAGGTAATGATAAACACCTCCATTGCCCAGAGGAATCATCCTTGCCTTAGGTGAAGGTAAACACCTGCTTTGAACAGAGCGATAATCCATGGCTTAGGTAAAGGTAAACACCTGCCTTGCACAGAGGGATAATCCATTCCTTAGGTAAAGGTGAACACCTGCATTGCACAGAGGAATCATCCATTCCTTAGGTAAACGTAAACACCTGCAATGCACAGAGGGATCATCCATTCCTTAGGTAAAGGTGAAACATCATCATCCAACTAAACACCTGCAAACAGGGAGATCCATTCCTTAGGTAAACATCAATAACTGCATTGAACAGAGAGATCATCCTTTCCTTATGTGAAGGTAAACGCCTGGTTTGCACACAGGGAACATCCATTCCTTTAGTAAAGGTCAACACCTGCATTGTACAGAGGGATCAAGCATTCATTCAACACCTGCATTTCATAGAGCGATCATCCATTCCTTAGATAACAGCAAACACCTGCATTGAACAGAGGGATCATCCATTCCTTAGGTAAACGTAAACACCTGACTTGCACAGAGGGATAATCCATTACTTAGGTACGAGGTGAACTCCTGCATTGCATAGAGGGATCATCCATTCCTTAGGTAAAGATCAACACCTGCATTGAACAGAGGGATCATCAATTCCTTAGGTAAAGGACAACACCTGCATTGCACTGAGGAATTTTCCATTCATTAGGTAAAGTAAAACACCTCCATTTCACAGAGGAATCTTTCTTTCCTTAGCTAAGGTAAACACCAGCATTGAAAATAGGTATCTTCCATTCCTTAAGTAATAGTAAACACCTCCAATGCACAGAGGGATCATCCCATTCCTTACATAAATGTTACCACCTGCATGGAACAGAAGGATCATCCATTACTTTAGTAAGATGTGAAAACCTACATTGCACAGAGGGATCATCCATTCCTTAGGTAAAGTTCAACACCTGCTTGGCCCAGAGGGATCATCCATTCCTAATGTAAATATAAACACCTGCATTGCATACACGTAACATCCAATCCTTTGGTAAAGGTAAACACCTGCATTGAACAGAGGGATCTTCTATTCCCTAGGTAGTGGTAAACACCTGCAATGCACGGCAGGATCTTCCATTCCTAAGGTAAATTTAAACACCTTTAATACACAGAGTGATCATCCATTCCTTAAGAAAAGGTAGAAACCTGAGTTGAACAGAGGTATCATCCATTCCTTAGGTAAAGGTAAACACCTGAATTGAACAGAGGGATCATCCATTCCTTAGATAACAGTAAACACCTGCGTTGAACAGAGGGAACATCTATTCCTTAGATAAAGACCCAAACCTGTATTGCACAGAGGGATCATCCCATTCCTTACATAAAGGTAAACACTTGCATTGCACAGATGGATCATCCATTCCTCAGGTAATAGTAAACACCCGCAATGCAGAGAGGAATCATCAATTGCTAAGGTAAATATAAACACCTGCAATGCACAGAGTGAGCATCCATTCCTTAGATAAAGGTAAACACCTTCATTGCAAAGGAGAATCCATTCCTTAGGTATAGGACAAAACCTGCATTGCACAGAGGGATCTTCCATTCATTAGGTAAAGATAAACATCTCCATTGCACAGAGGAATCATCATTTCCTTAAATAAAGTTAAATACCAGCATTGAACATGGGCATCTTCCATTCCTTAGGTAATAGTAAACACCTGCAATGCACAGAGGGATGATACCATTCCTTACATAAACGTAAACACCTGCATTGAACAGAGGGATCATCCATTCCTTAGGTAAAGGTAAACACCTGCCTTGGAGAGTGATCATCCATTCCTTAGATAAAGGTGAATACCTGAGTTATACAGTGTGATCACCCATTCCTTAAGTAAAGATCAACACCTGCCTGGCCCTATTGGGAGCATGCATTCCTTATGTAATGATAAATACCTGCATTGAACAGAGGGATCTTCCATTCCTTAGGTAATAGTAAACACCTGCAATGCACAGAGTGATGATCAATTCCTTAGGTTTTTGTCAACACCTGTATTGCACAGAGGGATCATCCATTCCTTAAGTAAAGGTAGAAACCTGCGTTGAACAGAGCGATCATCTATTCCTTAGGTAAAGATCAACACCAGCATTGCACAGAGGGACCATATATTCCTTAGGTAAAGGTAATCACCTGTATTGAACAGAGGGATCATCCATTCCGAAGATAACAATAAACACCTGTATTGAAAAGAGAGATGATCCATTCCTTAGGTAAAGGTCAACACTTGCATTGCACAGAGGGATCATCCTTTCCCTAGGTAAATGTCAATACCTGGGGGCCCAGGGGGATAATCCATTCCTTATGTAAAGGTAAACACCTGCATTGCATACAGGGAAATACATTCCTTTGGTAAAGGTAAACCCCTGCATTGAACAGAGAGATCTTCCATTCCTTAGGTAATGTTAAACACCTCCAATGCACAGAAGGATCATCCATTCCTAAAGGTAAATGTAAACACCTTCAATGCCCAGATATATCATCCATTCCTTAGGAAAGGGTAAACACCTACATTACACAGAGGGATCATCCATTCCTTAACTAAAGGTAGAAGCCTGCGTTGAACAGGATCATCCTTATTTAGGTAAATGTAAACACGTGCGTTGAACAGAGTTATCATCCATTCCTTAGATAAAGGTAAGCACCTGCATAGCACAGAGGGATCATCCATTCCTTCGGTAAGTGTAAATAGCTGCATTGAACAGAGGGATCATCCATTCCTAAGATAATGGTAAATAACTGGATTGAACAGAGGGATCATCTATTTTAGGTAAAGGTAAACACCTGCATTGCACAGAGGGATCATACATTCCTTAGGTAAAGGTCAACACCTGCAATGAACAGAGGGATCGTAAATTCCATAGGTATTACATTACAGGTAAACACCTGTAATGTAGAGAGGGATCATCCATTCCTAAAGTCAATGTAAACACCTGCAACGCACAGAGAGATCATACATTCCTTAGGTAAAAGTAACCACCTGCATTGCACAGAAGGATCATCCATTCCTTAAGTGAAGGACGAAACCTGCATTGCACAGAGTGATCTTCCATTCATTAGGTAAAGATAAACACCTCCATTGAACAGAGGAATCATCATTCCCTTAAGTAAAGATGCACAAGCATTGAAAATGGGCATCTTCCATTCCTTAGGAAATAAGAAACACCTGCAATGCACAGAGGGATCATCCCATTCCATACAAAAACATAAACCCCTGCATTGAAAAGAGGGATCATCGGAGAGTTCCGGATAAGATGGCGGCATAGGAGTCACGCCAAACCGGATCAGGCAGAGAATCAAGAAAAACTACACTCATCTGAGGAAGAGAGCAGAATATTTTCTCCGGGAAATAGCGGAAAAGCAAAAGACAGCCAGAAACCCACTGTGGAGAGTGCGGGCCCCGGCAGCTCGCTCACCAACGCCGCCGCGGCCGCGGACTCCCCAGCCGCGGGCTCCCCAGCCGCGGGCTCCCCAGCCGTGGGCTCCCAGCGGCTTTGCTCCACCCCAAGAGCACCCCAGCAACTTCACTTCACTCAGCCGGTTCCCCAACGGATCGGCACCAAGACTCCAACTCTCGATCCAAAACTTCCAACCAGGTCAGCTAAGCCCCGCTGAGCTTCCGCTGCAAACGCCGCCCGAACAAACAAACAAAAAAAAGGGACTTTTCAACCTCATCAGTATCCTCACAGAGCCCAGAAATCAAAGAAAAATCTGCGGAGCTACTGAAAGAGACACACACCATGAGTTGCTGCAGGCTTCCTGAATTCGCCCATCCCCATTCATCAGCTCCCCAGGGAATTGGTAGAATCGAACAACAACCAGTGGCAAATTTGAACCACATCGTCAACACCGGCCCCAGCTGACCTGACCCAAGCTCCACAGCCCAGGCAACGAGGTGGGCACCCAGCATTGGTGAGTTTAAAAGCCACACCAAAAGATAACAAAGGCCTGCATTGGAAGTGCTAACCACTCTTTCCAGGTCAAGGCAGGGTATGTATTACATATTTGTGGGTGGCTTTACCATTTTCAAATAAGCTGAATGTGAGGGGTTGAATATTGCTATCTGTACTACTTATAGATTTAAAGGGCCTTTATCTTTTGCTTCAGTTATTATTGAGGACAGGGTCTGATTCCCAAGCTGACAGGACTAAGGGAGTGGACCATCACATGCCCTTAGGGATTTTAACCCTATAGGACTGGTTGTCTCAATTCTCACACTTGTATACTCTGTGTTCATGTCAATTGAATGTGTATTTTGCTCTGTTGAAGTTTAGAACTTGCATGGAAATTGTTCCACCAGTCCACTACAATAATTGCTTAACAAGCAAACTCAACAGCTAGGAGTACTTCTACTTAAGTACAAGTGCTACACTTGACACCTTAAACCCATATCCTAAAATAATATTAAGGTGGATCACAACACCTAAGAACACTGGAGATAAATAGGAAACCTAAGCATCAAAGCAATCCAGGATGCAAAAGTCACTACATTATAATACAAGAAACACAAAGAATCAAGACAATGCAATTCCACCAAAAATTGCAAATCCATCAGATAGGTCCAACAATGAGACTGTTTTAGATGAAATTCCTGACAAAGATTTCAAGGGAATGATGATATCTATGCTCAAAGAAATGAAAGAAGAAATGAAAGCAATCCGAGAAGAAAACAAAGGAATTAGATAAGAAAACAAACTGTTGAAGGAGATTACAGAGAAACAGTTTAATGAAATAAAAAGGTCATTAGAGGACATGAACAAGGAAATAGAACTACTGAAGAAAAACCAGGCTGAAATCTTAACATTGAAGAACACAGTCAGTGAAATAAAAAAACTCTGTGGAAAGTCTCACTAGTAGAATGGATGAAGGAGAGGACAGAATATCCAAGCTAGAAGACGAGGTGGCAGATCTATCACAGTCCAACAAAGAGAAAGACAAGCTAATAGAAAGGTATGAATGGGAACTCCAAGACATGAGGGACACTATGAAAAGATCAAACATAAGAATTCAAGGTATAGCAGAAGGGGAAGAATTTCAATCCAGAGGCTTAGTAGGTGTTTTCCATAAAATCATAGAAGAAAATTTTCCCCAAATTGGGAAAGAAATGCCAATGCAGATACAAGAAGCATTTAGAACACCAAACAGACAAAACCTAGAAAGAACCTCTTCTCGCCATGTTATAATTAAACTACTAAATACACAAACCAAAGAAAGTATACTGAAAGCAGTTAGAGAGAAAAAGCAAATGACATTTAAGGGGAAACCCATCAGGGTCACAGGAGATTACTCAACACAAACCCTAAAAGCCAGGAGGGCCTGGAGTGATGTATTCCAAGTTCTGAAAGATAAAAACTGTCAACCAAGATTACTTTATCCTGCAAAGCTTTCTATCCAAATTGATGGAGAAATAAGGACATTCCACAACAAAGACAGGCTAAAGGAATTTATGACAACTAAGCCAGCTCTACAGAAAATACTTGCAGGAATCAGTCATGCTGAAGAAAAAGCAAAACACACACAGCAGGAAATAGGAAAAAAGAAGTCATATTCAACAGTTAGAACAAGTGAGTAAAAAGAAAACCAGGAAGAACTACAAAACAAGAAAAATGGACAGATCAAATACATATCTTTCAATAATAACTCTTAATATCAATGGCCTCAATGCCCCAATCAAAAGACATAGACTTGCAGACTGGATTAAAAAGCAGGATCCTACCATCTGTTGCCTTCAGGAAACTCACATCCTAATAAAAGATAGAAACATTCTTAGGGTGAAAGGCTGGCAAAAGATATATCAAGCAAATGGACCCAGAAAACAAGCAGGGGTTGCCATTCTAATTTCTGACAGGATAGACTTCAAACCAACATTAGTGAGGAGAGATAAAGGAGGTCACTTTATACTGATTAAAGGAACACTCCAACAGGAGGATATCACAATCCTAAACATTTATGCTCCCAACACGGGGGCCCCCAATTACATCAAACAAACACTATCGGACTTAAGGTCAGAAATAACACCTAATACAATAGTAGTGGGTGACTTCAATACCCCGCTCTCATCACTTGACAGGTCTACCCAACAAAAAATAAACAGAGAAACAACTGCATTAAATGATATCATGGAACAAATGGACCTAACAGATATATACAGAATATTCCATCCAAATACTGCAGAATATACATTCTTCTCAGCGGCACATGGGTCATTCTCTAAAATAGACCATATGATAGGACACAAATCAAATCTCAACAAATACAGGAAAATTGAAATAATCCCTTGTATGCTATCTGACCACAATGGGATTAAACTGCAAATCAACAACAAGAAAAACTACAGAGCATACAGAAATTCATGGAGACTAAACAGTACATTATTGAATGACACATGGGTCATTGAAGAAATTAAGAAGGAAATCAAGAAATTCATAGAATCAAATGATGATGAGAATACAACATACCAAAACCTGTGGGACACAATGAAGGCAGTCCTAGGAGGGAAATTTATAGCTCTAAATGCCTATATTAAGAAACTAGAGAGTTCACAACTAAACAATTTAATGCTTCACCTTAAGGCCTTGGAAAGAGAAGAACAAGGCAAACCAAAAATCAGTAGACGGGAAGAAATAATAAAGGTTAGGGCAGAAATTAATGAAATGGAAACCAAAAGAACAATCAAAAAAATCAATGAAACAAAGAGTTGGTTCTTTGAAAGGATTAACAAGATTGACAAACCCTTAGCAAATCTGACCAAAAGAAAGAGAGAAGAGACAAAAATTGATAAAATTAGTGATGAAAAAGGCAACATCACAACAGATACCAAAGAAATTCAGAAAATCATACGGACATATTTTAAGAATATATATGCCTCTAAGTTTGAAAACCTGAAAGAAATGGATGATTTCCTTGATTTATATGACCTACCAAAATTAAATCAAGATGAGATAAACCATTTAAATAGACCTATAACAACCACAGAGATCCAAGCAGTCATAAAAAGTCTCCCAATCAAAAAAAGCCCAGGCCCAGATGGATTCACTACTGAATTTTACCAGACATTCCTGGAAGATCTAACACCAATGCTTCTCAAACTTTTCCATAAAACAGAAGAGGAAGGATTTCTACCAAAATCCTTCTATGAAGCCAGCATCACGCTGATACCCAAACCGGACAAAGACAGATCAAAAAAAGAAAACTATAGACCAATCTCCCTCATAAACATAGATGCAAAAATTCTCAACAAAATACTGGCAAACAGAATACAAGAATATATCAGAAAGATTATTCACCCTGACCAAGTAGGCTTTATCCCAGAGATGCAGGGATGGTTCAACATACGCAAATCCATAAATGTAATACACCATATAAATGGTCTGAAGGACAAAAATCACATGGTAATCTCAATAGATGCAGAAAAGGCATTTGACAAAATCCAACACCCCTTCATGGTGAAAGTACTACAGAAACTTGGAATAGAAGGTACATATCTCAACATAATAAAAGCTATTTATGACAAACCTACAGCCAACATAATACTTAATGGGGAAAACTTGAAGCTTTTCCTCTAAATTCAGGAACAAGACAAGGGTGTCCACTTTCTCCACTATTATTTAATATAGTATTGGAAGTCTTAGCCATAGCAATAAGGCAAGAGGCACTCATAAAGGGGATACAAATCGGAAAGGAAGAGGTCAAATTATCATTATTTGCAGATGATATGATTCTATACATAACAGATCCTAAGGACTCTACCAGCAAATTATTAGAGCTGATAAACACTTTTAGCAATGTAGCAGGATACAAAATAAACACACAGAAATCAGTAGCTTTTCTATACACTAACAACAAACATGCAGAGGATGAAATCAGGGAATCTCTCCCATTCACAATTGCCACAAAAAATAAAATACCTTGGAATAAACTTAACCAAGGAAGTGAAGGATCTCTACAATGAGAACTATAAAAACTCGAGCGACAAATTGCAGAAGACACAAGGAAATGGAAAGACATTCCATGCTCCTGGATTGGAAGAATCAATATAGTGAAAATGTCAATCTTACCAAAAGCAATCTACACATTTAATGCGATCCCCATTAAAATCCCAATAGCATTCTTCACAGAAATAGAAAAAACAATACTAAAATTCATCTGGAAACACAAAAAACCTCGAATAGCCAAAACAATTTTGCATAACAAAAATCAGGCAGGTGGTATAACCATACCCGATTTTAAGTTATACTACAAAGCCATAGTAACAAAAACAGCATGGTACTGGCACAAGGACAGACAGGTAGATCAATGGAACAGAATAGAAGACCCAAATATTAATCCAGACAGCTACAGCTACCTGATTTTTGACAAAAACGCCAAAAATACTCATTGGAGAAAAGATAGCCTCTTTAACAAGTGGTGCTGGGAAAATTGGACATCTGTTTGTAAAAGGATAAACATAGATCCTTGTCTCTCTCCTTGCACAAGAATCAAGTCCAAATGGATCAGGGACCTTAATATCAGACCTGAAACTCTGAAAATGCTAGAGGAAAAAGTAGGGGAAACTCTTCAATATATTGGAATAGGCAAGGACTTTCTGAATATAACTCCAATTGCTCAGAGAATAAAAGCACTAATCAACCACTGGGACCTTATAAAATTACAAAGCTTTTGTACAGCAAAGGACACTGTGAATAGAGGAAAAAGAAAACCTACAGAATGGGAGAAAATCTTTGCCAGTTATTCATCTGACAGAGGATTAATATCCAGAATATACAAAGAACTCAAAAAACAGAATAACAAGAATTCAAACAACCCAGTTAAAAAATGGGCTATGGAACTAAATAGAGAATTCACGGAAGATGAAATACAGATGGCATATAAACATCTGAAAAAATGTTCTACATCCTTAGCCATTAGGGAAATGCAAATTAAAACTACTTTGAGATTCCATATCACTCCTGTCAGAATGGCTGCCATCAAGAAAACAAATGACAATAAGTGTTGGCGTGGATGCGGAAAAACAGGAACACTTCTACACTGTTGGTGGGAATGTAAGCTGGTCCAGCCACTGTGGAAATCAGTGTGGAGGTTCTTGAGACAGCTAGAAATAGATTTACCATATGATCCAGCTATAGCACTCCTAGGCATATATCCAGAGGACTCTTCTCACTTCCTTAGAGATACTTGCAAAACCATGTTTATTGCTGCTCTATTCACAATAGCTAAGAAATGGAAGCAGCCTAGATGTCCGTCCACAGATGAGTGGATAATAAAGTTGTGGTACATTTACACAATGGAGTTCTATTCAGCAGTAAAGAAAAATGAAATTATGAAATTTGCAGGGAAATGGATGGATCTGGAAAGGATTATACTTAGTGAGGTAACCCAGGCTCAGAAAGCCAAACGTCACATGTTCTCTCTCATATGTGGATCCTAGCTACCAATGTATAGACTTGTGTATGAACTGGAACCAAAAATAGGTACCAGAAACCAGTAAGCGGGTAAAAGGCTATAAGGGAAGGAAGAAAGGGAAGGACTTAAGTGTATGGTAATACACATATGTAAGTAGAAGAACTGAGTACAGGGAGGGGAATGGCCTAAGCGAGGCCATGGGAAGAGAATGCATACAAAAAGGGCAGGGGGAGGGACAATCTAAACTCAAGATATTATCAATAAGACATTTGTAAAACTACTTTTTTGATTAAGGTCACGTCTAGAAGATGTAGACTGTTACTAGAAAATTTTCAGTACCTGGGATGGAACTCCTTCCAGTGAGATGTTGGCCAAGGAGGTCCCGGTAGCCTCCAAAACATTAAGGCTTTTGCCAAAGCCCTTGGTTTCCCTAGAGAAATAGATAGTAAGACCCTATTGCTGAAGACATCTCATGCCTGAGAGGCAAGGACACTGAGAAAGCAAGCTGGTGCTGAGCAGAAAACCTTCTCCCTGTAGACCAGCCAACTGAAAGCTGGAAAAAGCTGCACTGCACGCAGCGTATGGGAGACAGAAGCCATCAACAGTGAAAATAGTGGATGCTGAATATTCAAGCTTGGCCAGACAGGCCCAATGACTGAACGGGTGCAATAGTGGCGTGTCTACTCTTGGGGTAACCAACTGCTCCATAATTGGACTGAAGGCCCTCTCTCTGCGGGAGGGAATAC
This sequence comes from Orientallactaga sibirica, assembly GCA_036365145.1. Classification (NCBI taxonomy): domain Eukaryota; kingdom Metazoa; phylum Chordata; class Mammalia; order Rodentia; family Dipodidae; genus Orientallactaga; species Orientallactaga sibirica. The sequence goes on from JAEOAD010002519.1 coordinate 1,319,154, forward strand.
ATACCCGGTACTGAAAACCTAAGTAAAAGTCTATGGTAGGTGAGGTCATGAGCCTTGGGGGTATAAGCCTGCTCATGTCTGACTAAATGTATATCTTATTCCCACCAAGCTGCCCTGGGGACACTACACTAAATGTTCATGTCCACATATTAACGCTATTCTCACTTCTGGCTAGAGAAGCTTCTCTTTTCAGATGGTGATGACCACTGGGACGACACAAAAGGCAACATAGTGCTGAGAAGAAGGGATGGAGGAGTGCCTAGCACTGAAACACCTCTGTCACATCCTCCAGTGGCTCAGGGACCATTGCGGAAGAGGGGGCGGATAGAATGGAAGAGCCAAAGGAAGGATATGACCTCTTACTATGCAGCTGCCCAGACAGAAATTGGCCTCGATATCCATGATCTTGCAGTGCATAGCAATACCTTTGCAAGACCCTCAAAATAGAAGAGAAAGATGATGTCATCAAATTAGGAGAGAGACTAATGGAGAAAGGGAGGGGATATGATGGAGACTGGAGTTCTAAAGTGGAATGGGGGAGGGGAGGGAAATATCAGGTGGGGTTTTTTTTGGTATGTAAGATTAAAAATCAATAAAAATTAAAAAAAAAAAAAAAGAGGGATCATCCATTCCTTAGGTAAAGGTAAATCCTGCCTTGCAGAGAGTGATCATCAATTCCTTAGGTAAAGGTGAACACCTGCATTGCACAGAGGGATCACCTATTCCTTAGGTAAAGATCAACACCTGCATTGAAAAGAGGGATGATCCATTCCTTATGTACAGGTCAACAAATGCATTTCATAGAGGGATCATCCATTACTTAGGTAAAGGTCAACACCTGCCTGGCCCAGATGGATCATCCATTCCTTATGTAAAGGTAAACACCTGCATTGAACAGAGGGATCATCCATTCCTTAGGGAAAGGTAAACACCTGCAATGCACAGAGTGATCATCCATTCCTTAGGTTTTTATAAGCACCTGTATTGCACAGAGGGATCATCCATTCCTTAAGTAAATGTAGAAACCTGAGTTGAACAAAGGGATCATCCATTCCTTAGATAACGGTAAACACCTGCATTGAACAGAGTTATCATCTATTCCTTAGGTAAAGATCAACACCTGCATTGCACAGAGGGATCATCCCATTCCTGAGGTAAAGGAAAACACCTTCATTTAACAGAGGGATCATCCATTCCTTAGGTAATGGTAAACACCTGCATTGAACAGAGGGATCATCCTTTCCTTAGATAACGATAAACACCTGTATTGCACAGAGTGATCTTCAATTCATTAGGTAAAGAAAAAACACCTCCATTGCACAGAAGAATCATCCTTTCCATAGGTAAAGATAAACACCTGCATTGAACGGAGGGATAATCCATTCCTTAGGTAAAGGTAAACATCTGCCTTGCACAGAGGAATAATCAATTCCTTAGGTAAAGGTGAACACCTGCATTGCACAGAGAGATCATTCATTCCTTAGGTAAAGATCAACAACTGCATTGAACAGAGGGATCATCCATTCCTTATGTTAAGTTAATAACCTGCATTGCACACAGGGAACATCCATTCCTTTGGTAAAGGTCAACACCTGCATTGTACAGAGGGATCAAACTTTCCTTAGGTAAAGGTCAACAACTGCATTTCACAGAGGGATCATCTATTCCTTAGGTAAAGGTAAACACCTTCCTTGAAAAGAGATATAATCCATTCCTTAGGTACGAGGTGAACACCTGCATTGCACAGAGGGATCATCCATTCCTTAGGTAAAGATCAACACCTGCATTGCACAGAGGGATCATCTATTCCTTAGGTAAAGGTCAACACCTGCATTGCATAGAAGGATCATCAATTCCTTAGGTAAAGGACAACACCTGCATTGCACTGAGGGATCTTCCTTTCATTCAGTAAAGAAAAGCACCTCCATTGCACAGAGGAATCATCCTTTCCTTAGCTATGGTAAACACCAGCATTGAACATAGATATCTTCCATTCCTTAAGTAACAGTAAACACCTCCAATGCACAGAGGGATCATCCCATTCCTTACATAAACGTTAACACCTGCATTGAAAAGAAGGATCATCCATTCCTTAGGTAAGATGTGAACACCTGCATTGAACAGAGGGATCATCCATTACTTAGGTAAAGATGAACACCTGCATTGAACAGAGGGATCATCCATTCCTTAGGTAAAGGTCAACACCTGCCTGGCCCAGAGGGATCCACCATTCCTTTTGTAAAGGTAAACAACTGCATTGCTCACAGGGAACAGCCATTCCTTTGGTAAAGGTAAACACATGCGTTGAACAGAGGTATCTTCCTTTCCTTAAGTAATAGTAAATGCCTGTAATGCACAGAAGGATCATCCTTTCCTTAGGTAAAGGACAAAACCTGCATTGCACAGAGTGATCTTACATTCATTAGGTAAGGATAAACACTTCCATTGCACAGAGGGATCATCATTTCCTTAGCTAAAGTTTAACACCAGCATTGAAAATGGACATCTTCCATTCCTTAGGAAATAGTAAACACCTGCAATGTACAGATGTATCATCCCATTAATTACATAAACTTAACCACCTGCATTGAACAGAGGGATCATCCATTCCTTAGGTAAAGTTAAACACCTGCTTTTCACAAAGGGATCATCCATTCCTTATACAAAGGTGAACAGCTGCGTTGCACAGAGGAACCATCCATTCCTTAGGTAATGATCAACACCTGCAATGAACAGCGGGATCTTCCATTCTTTAGGTAAAGGTAAACACCTGCAATGCACAGAGGGATCATCCATTCCTTAGGTAAAGGTAAACATCTGCATTGCACAGAGGGATAATCCATTCCTTAGGTAAAGGTAAACACCTGCATTGCACAGAAGGATCATCCATTCCTTAGGTAATGGTAAACACCTGCAATGCACAGAGGGATCATCCAACTCCTTACATAAACGTAAACAATGCATTGAACATAGGGATCATCAATTCCCTATATAACGGTAAACACCTGCATTGAACAGAGGGATCATCCATTCCTTATGTAAAGGACGACACCTGCATTGCACAGAGGGATCATTCATTCCTTACGTAAAGGTAAACACCGGCATTACACAGAGGTATCATCCGTTCCTTAGGTAAAGATCAACACGTGTATTGCACAGAGGGATCATACATTCATGAGGTAATGGTAAACACCTGCATTGAACAGTGGGATCATCCAATCCGTAGAAAACGGTAAACATTTGCATTGAACAGAGGGATCATCTATTACTTAGGTAAAGATCAGCACCTGCATTGCACAGAGGCATCCATCCATATGGTAGGTAGGGGTCAACACCTGCATTGCACAGAAGGATCATCCACTCCTTAGGTAAAGACAACACCTGCAATACAAAGAAGGATCTTCCATTCATTAGGTAAAGATAAACACCTCCATTGCACAGAGCAATCATCCTATCCTTAGGTAAAAGTAAACACCAGCATTGAACATAGGGTTCTTCCATTCCTTAGGTAATAGTAAACACCTGATATGCACAGAGGGATCATCCCATTAATTACATAAACTTAACCACCTGCATTGAACAGAGGGATCATCCATTCCTTAGGTAAAGATAAACACCTGCTTTTCACAAAGGGATCATCCATTCCTTATACAAAGGTGAACAGCTGCGTTGCACAGAGGGACCATCCATTCCTTAGGTAATGATCAACACCTGCAATGAACAGCGGGATCTTCCATTCTTTAGGTAAAGTTAAACACCTGCATTGCACGGAGGGATCATCCATTCCTAAGGTAAAGGTAAACACCTGCAATGCACAGAGGGATCATCCATTCTTTATGTAATTGGAAACACCTACATTGCACAGAGGGATCACCCATTTCTTAGGTAATGTTAAACCCCTGCATGGAAAAGAGGGATCAGCCATTCCTTAGATAACGGTAATCACCTGCATTGAACAGAGGGATCATCTAATCCTTAGGTAAAGATCAACACGTGCATTGCACAGATGGATCATCCATTCCTCAGGCAAAGTTAAACACCAGCATTGAACATAGGCATCTTCCATTCCTTACGTAATAATAAGCACCTGAAATGCACAGAGGGAACATCCCACTCCTTAAATAAACGTAAACACCTGCATTGAACAGAGGGGTCATCTATTCCTTAGGTAAAGATGAACACCTGCATTGCACAGGGGGATCATCCCATTCCTTAGGTAAAGCAAACACCTGCATTTCACAGAGGGAATATCCATTCCTTAGGTAAAGGAAAACCCTTGCATTGCACAGAGGGATCATCTATTCCGTAGGTAAAGATCAACATCTGCATTTTACAGAGTGATCATCCATTCCTTAGGTAAAGGTCAACACCTGCCTGGCCCATAGGTATCATCCATTCCTTAGGTAAAGGTAAACACATGCAATGCACAGAGGGATCATCCATTCCTTACATAATGGTAAAAACCTGCATTGAACAGAGATCATCCATTTGTTAGATACAAGTAAACACCTACATTGAACAGAGGGATCATCTATACTTTATGTAAATATCAACACCTGCATTGCACAGAGTGATCATCCATTCCTTAGGTAAAGGTCAACACCTGCATTTCACCGAAAGATCATCCATTCCTTAGGTAAAAGACAATACCTGCATTGCACACAGGGATCTTCCATTCCTTAGGTAAAGGTAAATACCTCCATTGCCCAGAGGGATCATCCTTTCCTTATGGAAAGGTAAACATCAGCATTGAACATAGGCATCGTCCATTTCTTTGATAATAGTAAACACCTGCAATGCACAGCGGGATCATTCCATTCCTTACATAAACTTAAACACCTGCATACAAAGAGGGATCACCCATTGCTTAGGTAAAGGTAAACACCTCTCTTGCACAGAGACATAGTCCATTAATTAGGTAAGAGGTGAACACCTGCATTGAACAGAGGGATCATTCATTCCTTAGATAACGGTAAACCCCTGCATTGAACAGAGGCCTCATCTATTCCTTAGGTAAAGATCAACCCCTGCATTACACAGAGGGATCATCCATTCCTTACGTAAAGGTAAACAGCTGCATTGCACAGAGGGATCATCCATTCCTTAGGTAAAGGTCAAAACCTGCATAGCACAAAAGGATAATCCATTCTTATGTAAAAGACAACACCTGCATTGCACAGATCATCCATTCCTTAGGTAAGTGTAAACACCTGCATTGAACAGAGGGATCATCCATTTCTAAGATAATGGTAAATACCTGCATTGAACTGTGGGATCATCAAATCCTTAGGTAAATTTCAACACGTGCATTGCACAGAGGGATCATCCCATTCCTTAGGTAAAGTTAAACACCAGCATTGCACAGAGGGATCATCCTTTCCTTAGGTAATGGTAACCCCTGCATTGAACAGAGGGATCGTCCATTTTTAGATAACAGTAAACACCTGCATTGAATAGAGGGATCATCTACTCCTTAGGCAAAGGTCAACACCTACATTGCACAGAAGGAACATCCATTCCTTAGGTAAAGGTAAACACCAGCATTGAACATAGGTATCTTCCATTCCTTAGATAATAGAAAACACATGCAGTGCCCAGAGAGATCATACCATTCCTTACATAAACGTAAACACCTGCATGGAACAGAGGGATCATCCATTCCATAGGGAAAGGTAAAAACCTGCCTTGCACAGAGGGATCATGCATTCCTTAGGTAATAGGTGAACACTTGCATTGCACAGAGGGATCATGCATTCCTTACGTAAAAAATCAACACATGCATTGAATAGAGGGATCATCCATTCCTCAGGTAAAGGTCAACACCTGCCAGGCACAGAGGAATAATCCATTCCTGATGTAAAGGTAAACACCTGCATTGCACTCAGGAAACATCCATTCATTTGGTAAAGGTAAACACCTGCATTGAACAGAAGGATCTTCCACTCCTTAGATAATGGTAAACGACATCATTCAACAGAGGGATCATCTAATCCTTAGGTAAAGATCAACAACTGCATTGCACAGAGGGATCATCCATTCCTTAGGTAAAGGTAAACACCTGCATTGCACAGAGGGATCTTCCATTCCTTAGATAATGGTAAATGCCATCATTGAACAGAGGGATCATCTAATCCTTAGGTAAAATCAACACCTGCATTGCACAGAGGGATTATATATTCCATAGGTAAAGGTAAGCATCCGCATTTCACAGAGGGATCATCAATTCCTTAGGTAATGGTAAACACCTGCATTGAACAGAGGGATCATGCATTTCTTAGATAAGGGTAAACACCTGTATTGAACAAGGGGATCATCTATTCCTTAGGTAAAGATCAACAGCTGCATTGCACAAAGGGATAATCCATTCCTTAGATTAAGGTCAACACCTGCATAGCACAAAAGGATCATCCTTTCCTTACGTAAAGGATAACACCTGCATTGCACAGAGGGATCTTCCATTCCTTAGGTAAAGGTAAACACCTGCATTGCACAGATCTATCATCCATTCCTTAGGTAAAGGACAACACCTGCATTCCACTTAGGGATCTTCCATTCATTAGGTAAAGAAAAACACCTCAATTACACAGAGGAATCATCCTTTCTTTAGGTAAAGGAAAACACCAGCATTGAACACAGGCATCTTCCATTCCTTAGGTAATAGTAAACACCTGCAATGCACAGAGGCATCATCCCATTTCTTACATAAAGGTAAACACCTGCCTTGAACAGAGGGATCATCCATTCCTTAGGTAAATGTAAACACCTGCCTTGCACAGAGGGATCATCCATTCCTTAGGTAAAGGTGAACACCTGCGTTGCACAGAGGGATCATCCATTCCTTAGGTAGAGATCAACGCCTGCATTGCACAGAAGGGTCATCCATTCCTTATGTAAACGACAACACCTGCATTGCACAGAGGGATCTTCCATTCCTTAGGTACCTGTAAACACCTGCATCGAGCAGTGGGAAAATCCATTCCTTAGATAACGGTAAAAACCTGCAGTGAAGAGAAAGATCATCCATACATTAGGTGAAGGTAAACACCTGCCTTATACAGAGGGATCATCCATAACGATGAACGATAAACGATATCACTTGCATTGAACAGCGGTATCATCCATTCCATAGGCAAAGGTAAACACCTGCCTTGCGCAGAGGGATCATCCATTCCTCATGTAAAGGTAAACACCTGCATTGCACACAGGGAACATCCATTCCTTTGGTAAAGGTAAACACCTGCATTGAATAGAGGTTTCTTCCATTCCTTAGGTAATAGTAAACACGTGCATTGAACAGAGGGATCATCCATTCCTTAGATAAAAGTAAACACCCATATTGATCAGAGGGATCATCTATTCATTAGGTAAAGATCAAACCTGCAATGCACAGAGGGATCATCCATTCCTTAGGTAAAGGTCAAAACCTGCGTAGGACAAAAGGATCATCCATTCCTTATGTAATGGTCAACACCTGCATTGCACAGAGGGAGCTTCCATTCCTTAGGTAAAGGTAAACACGTGCATTGCACTGAGGGATCATTTATTTCTTAGTTAAATGTAAACACCTGAAATTAACAGAGGGATCATCAATTCCTTAGGTAAAGGGCAACACCTGCATTGCACAGAGGGATCTTACATTCATTAGGTAAAGATAAACACTTCCACTGCACAGAGGAATCATTCTTTCCTTAGGTAAAGGTAAACACAAGCATTCAATGTAGGCATCTTCCATTCTTTAGGTAATAGTAAACAGTTGCAATGCACAGAGGAATCATCCCTTTCCTTACATAAACTTAAACACCTGCCTTGAAAAGAGGGATCATTCATTCCTTAGGTAAATGTAAACGCCAACATTGAACATAGGCATCTTCCATTCCTTAGGTAATAGTAAACACCTACAATGCACAGAGGGTTGATCCCATTCCTTACATAAATGTTAACACCTGCATTGAACAGAGGGATCATCAATTCCTTAGGTAAAGGTAAACACCTATCTTGCACCGAGGGATCATCCGTTACTTAGATAAGAGTGAACACCTGCATTGCACAGAGGGATCATCCATTCCTTAGATAAAGGTCAACACCTGCCTTGCACAAGGAGATCATCCATTCTTTAGGTAAAGGTCAACACCTGCCTGGCCCTGAGATTTCATCGATGCCTTATGTAAAGGTAAAAACCTGCATTGCACACAGAAAACATCCATTCCTTTGGTTAAGGTAAACAAATGCATTGAACAGAGGGATCTTCCATTCCTTATGTAATAATAAACACCTGCAATGCACAGAGGGATCACCCAATCCTTAGGTAAGGGTAAACACGTGCATTGAACAGAGGGATCATCCATTCCTAAGATAACAGTAAACACCTATATTGAACAGAGGGATCAACTATTCATTAGGTAAAGATCAACACCTGCATTGCACAGAGGGATCATCCATTTTTTAGGTAAAGGTCAACACTTGCATTGCACAGAAGGATCATCCATTCCTTATGTTATGGACAACACCTGCATTGCACAGAGGGATCTTACATTCCTTAGGTAAGGGTAAACACCTGCTTTGCAGAGAGGGATCATTCTTTACTTAGGTAAATGTAAACCCCTGCGTTGAACAGACGGGTCATCCATTCCTTAGATAACGGTAAACACCTGCATCGAACAGAGGGATCATCCATTACTTAGGTAAAGGTAAACACCTGCATTTCACAGAGGGATCATCCTCTCCTTAGGTACAGGTAAACACCAGCATTGAACATAGTCATCTTCCATTATTTAGGTAAGAGTAAACAACTGCAATGCACAGAGGGATCATCCAGTTCCTTACATAAACGTAACCCCTGCATTGAACAGACAGATCACCCCTTCCTTAGGTAAAGGTAAACACCTGCCTTGCACAGAAGAGTCATCCATTCCTAAGGTACGAGGTGAACCCCTGCATTGAATAGAGGGATATCCATTCCTTAGGTAAAGATGAACACCTGCATTTCATAAAGGGATTATCCATTCCTTAAGCAAAGTTCAACATCTGCATTGCAATGAAGGATCATCCATTCCTTTAGTAATTTTAAACACCTGCATTGAACAGAGGAATCATCCATTCCTTAAGTAAAGTTCAACACCTGCATTGAACAGAGGGATATTCAATTCATTAGGTAAAGATAAACACCCCCACTGCAAAGAGGAATCATCCTTTCCATACGTAAAGGTAAACACCGGCATTGACCATAGACATATTCCATACTTTAGGTAATAGTAAACACCTGAAATGCACAGAGGAATCATCCCTTTCCTTACTTAAACTTAAACACCTGCATTGAACAGAGAGATCAATCATTCCTTAGGTAAAAGTAATCACCTGCCTAGCTCAGAGGGATCATCCATTCCTTAGGTACGAGGTGAACACCTGAATTGCACAGAGGGATCATCCATACCTTAGGTAAAGATCAACACCTGCATTGAATAGAGAGATCATCAATTCGTTAGGTAAACCTCAACACCTGTATTTTACAGAGGTATCTTCCATTCCTTAGGTAAAGATCAACACCTGCATTGCACAGAGGGATCATCCATTCCTTAGGTAAAGGTCAACACCTGCATAGCACAGAAGGATCATCAATTCCTTAGGAAAAGGACAACACCTGCATTGAACAGACGGATCTTCCATTCCTTAGTTAAAGGAAAACACCTGCAGTGCACAGAGGGTACTTCCATTCATTAGGTAAAGATAAACACCTCCATTGCACAGAGGAATCATCCTTTCCTTAGGTAAATGTAAACGCCACCTTTGAACATAGGTATGTTCCTTAGGTAATAGTAAACAACTGCAATACACAGAGGGATCATCCCATTCCTTACATAAACCTTAACACCTGCAATGAACAGAGGGATCATCAATTCCTTAGGTAAAGTTAAACACCTGCCTTGCACAGAGGGATCATCCGTTCCTTAGGTAAGAGTTGAACACCAGCATGGCACGGAGGGATCATCCATTCCTTAGGTAAAGGCCAACACCTGCATTGAACAAAGAGATCACCCATTCCTTAGGTAAAGGTCAACATTTGCGTGGCCCATAGGCATCATCCATTCCTTATGTAAAGGTAAACACTTGCATTGCACACAGGGAACATACATTCCTTTGGTAAAGGTAAAAACCTGCATTGAACAGCTGGATCATCCATTCCTTAGGTAATAGTAAACACCTGAAATGCACAGAGGGATCATCCATTCCTTAGGTAAGGGTAAATACCTGCATTGAGCAGAGGGATCATCCATTACTTAGATAATGGTAAACACCTGCATTTAACAGAGGGATCATCCATTTCTTAGGTAAAGGTAAACACGTGAATTACACAGAGGAATTATCGATTATTTAGTTAACTGTAAACACGTGCATTGAAAAGAGAGATCATCCATTCCTTAGGTAAAGTTAAACATCTGCTTGCACAGAGTGATCATCCATTCCTTATGTAAGAGTTGAACACATTAATTGCACAGAGGGATCATCCATTCATTAGGAAAAGATCAACACCTGCCTTGCACAGAGAGATCATCCATTCTTTAGGTAACTGTAAACACATGAATTGAACAGAGGGATCATTCATACCTTAGATAACTGTAAACACATATAGTGAACAGAGGGATCATCCATTCATTAGGTAAAGATAAACACCTGCATTGAACAGAGGGATCATCCATTTCTTTGGTAAAGGTCAACACTTGCATTGCACAGAAGGATCATCCATTCCTTAGGTAATGGACAACACCTGCATTGGACAGAGAGATCATCCATTCCTTAGGTAAAGGTCAACACCTGCATTGTACAGAGGGATCATCCATTCCTAAGGTAATGGTAAACACCTGCATTGAACAGAGGGATCATCTATTCCTTAGAAAAGATCAACACCTGCATTTCACATAGGGATTATCCATTCCTTAAGTAAAGTTAAACATCTGCATTGCACAGAAGGATCATCCATTCCTTATGCAATGGTAAACACCTGCATTGAACACAGGAGTCATTCATTCCTTAGATTAATGGTAAACACCTGCATTGAACAGAGGTATCATCTATTCCTTAGATAAAGATCAACACCTGCATTTCACAGAGGGATCATCCATTCCTTAAGTAAAGTTCAACGTCTGCATTGCACAGAAGGATCATCAATTCCTTTGGTAAAGGACAACACCTGCATTGCACAGAGGGATCTTCCATTCATTAGGTAAAGATAAACACTTCCACTGCACAGAGGAGTCATCCTTTCCTTAGGTAAAGGTACACACAAGCATTGAACGTAGGCATCTTCCATTCTTTGGGTAATAATAAACCCTTGAAATGCACATAAACTTAAACACCTGCCTTGAACAGAGGGATCATTCATTCCTTAGGTAATAGTAAACACCTGCATTGCAAACAGGGTTCATCCCATTCCTTACATAAACTTTAACACCTGCATTAAACAGAGGTATCAACCATTCCTCAGGTAAAGGTAAACACTTGCCTTGCCCAGAGGGATTATGCATTCCTTAGGTAAGAGGTGAACACCTGCATTGAACAGAGGGATGACCCATTCCTTAGTTAAAGGTAAACACCTGCATTGAACAGACAGATAATCATTTCTTAGGTAATGGTCTACACCTGCCTGGCCAGAGGGATCATCCATTCCTTATGTAAAGGTAAATAACTGCATTGGACACAGGGAACATCCACTCCTTTGGTAAAGGTAAACACCTGCATTGAACAGAGGGATCTTCCATTCCTTATGTAATACTAAACACTTGCAATACATAGAAGAATCATCCACTCATAAGGTAAATGTAAACACCTGCAATACACATGGGGATCATCTATTCCTTTAGTAAAGGTATAAACCTGCGTTGAACAGAAGGATCATCCTTCTTTATGTAAAGGTAAACACCTGTGTCGAACAGAGGTATCATCCATTCCTTAAATAACAGTAAACACCTGCCTTGAACAGAGTGATCATCTATTCCTTAGGTAAAGATCAACACCTGCATTGCACAGAGGGATCATCGCATTCCATTGGTATATGTAAACACCTGCATTTCACAGAGGGATAATCAATTCCTTAGGTAACTATAAACACCCGCATTGAATAGAGAGATCATCCATTCCTTAGATAATGTTTAACACCTGCATTGAACAGAGGGATCATATATTCCTTAAGTACATATCAACACCTGCATTGCACAGAGGGATCATCCTATTACTTTGGTAAAGATAAACACTGCATGACACAGAGGGATCATCCATTATTTAGGTAAAGGTAAACACCTGCAATGCACAGAGGGATTATCCATTCCTTAAGAAAAAGTAGAAACTTGCATTGAACAGAGGGATCAACCTTCTTCAGGTAAAAGTAAACACCTGCGTTGAACAGAGGTATCATCCATTCCTTAGGTAAAGATCATCACCTGCATTGCACAGAGGGTCTATCCATTCCTTAGGTAACTGTAAACACCTGCATTGAACAGAGGGATCCTCCATTCCTTAGGTAAATTTCAACACATGCATTGAACAGAGGGCTCATCTATTCCTTAGGTAAAGATCAACACCTACATTACACAGAAGGATCATTCCGTTCCTTAGGTAAATGTAAACACCTGCATTGCACAGAGGGATCATCCATTCCTTAGGCAATGGTAAACACCTGCATTGAACAGCGGTATAATCCATTTTTAGATAATAGTAAACACCTGCATCCAACAGAGGGATCATCTATTCCTTAGGTAATGGTGAACACCTGCCTGGCCCAGAGGGATAACCCATTCCCTATTTAAAGATAAGCACATGCATTGAAGAGAGGAATCTTCCTTTTCTTAGGTAATTTTAAACACCTGCAATGAACAGAGGGATCATACATTCCTAAGGTAAATGTAAACACCTGCAATGCACAAAGGGATCATCCATTCCTTAAGGAAAGGTAGAAACCTGAGTTGAACGGAGGGAGCAACCTTCTTTAGGTAAAGGGAAACACCTGTGTTGAACAGAGGTATAATCCATATCTTAGGTAAAGGTAAACAACTGAAATGAACATAGAGATCATTCATTCCTTATATAATGATAAAGAACTGCATTGAATAAAGGGATCATCTATTCTTAGGTAAAGGTAAACACCTGCATTGCACAGAGAGATCATCTATTCCTTGGGAACAGATCAACACCTGCATTGAACAGAGGGATCATCTATTCCTTAGGTAAAGGATAACCCTTGCTTGCCTCAGAGGGATCATCCATTCCTTATGTGCAGGTAAACACCTGCATTGAACAGAGGGATCTTCCATTCCTTAGGTAATGGCAAACACCTGCAATGCACAGAAGGATCATCCATTCCCAAGGTAATTGTAAACACGTGCAATGCACAGAGGGATCATCCATTCCTTAAGAAAAGGTAGAAACCTGAGTTGAACACAGGGATCATCCTTCTTTAGATAAAGGTAAACACCTGCGTTGAACAGAGGGATCATCCATTCCTTACATAAGGGAAAACACGTGCATTAAACAGAGAAATCATCTATTCCTTAGGTAAAGATCCACACCTGCATTTCACAGAGGCATCATCGCATTCACTAGGTAAAGGTAAACACCTGCATTGCACAGAGGGATCATTCATTCCTTAGATAATGGTAAACACCTGCATTATACAGAGTTATCATCTATTACTTAGGTAATGGTAAACACCTGCATTGCACAGAGGGATCATCCATTCCTTAGGTAAAGGTCAACACCTGCATTGCACAGAAGCATCACCCATTCCTTAGGTAAAGTTCAACACCTGCATTGCACAGAAGGGTTATCCAGTCCTTAGGTAAGGGACAACACCTGCATTGCATAGAGGGATGTTCTATTCATTAGGTAAAGATAAACACCTCCATTGCACAGAGGAATCAACATTTCCTTTGGTAAATGTAAACACAAGCATTGAACATAGGCATTGAACAGAGGGATCATCTATTCCTTAGGTAAAGGTAAACACCTGCATTTCACAGAGGAATTATCCATTCCTTAGATAAAAGTAAACTGCCTCATTTCACGGAGGGATCATCCATTCTTTAGGTAATGGTAAACACGGGCATTGATCTTAGGGATCATCCACTCGTTAGATAATGGCAAATTCCTGCACTGCACAGAGGGATCATCTATTCCTTAGGTAAATTTCAACACCTGCATTGCACAGAGGGATCATCCATTCCTTAGGTAAAGGTCAACACCTGCATTGCACAGAAGGATCAGCCATTCCTTAGGTAATGGTAAACATCTGCATTGATCTTAGGGATCATCCATTAGTTAGATAACGGTAAACACCTGCATTGAAGAGAGGGATCATCTATTCCTTAGGTAAATTTCAACACCTGCATTGCACAGAGGGATCTTCTATTCATTAGGTAAAGGTAAACACCTCCATTGCACAGAGGAATCATCCTTTCCTTAGGTAAACTTAAACACAAGCATTGAACATAGGCATATTCAATTCCTTAGGTAACAGTAAACACCTGCAATGCACAGAGGGATCATCCCATTCCTTATATAAACGTAAACACCTCCATTGAACAGAGTGATCATCCATTCCTTAGGCAAAGGTAAACGCCTGCCTTGCAAAGAGTGATCATCCATTTCTTTTGTAAAGGAGGACACCTGTGTTACACAGAGGGATAATCCATTCCTTAGATAAAGATCAACACCTGCATTGAACAGAGGGATCATCAATTCCTTAGATAAACGTAAACACCTGTATTGGACAGAGGGAGCAACCATTCCTTTTGTAAAGGTAAACACATGCATTGAACAGAGGGATCTTCCTTTCCTTAGATAATAGTAAACACCTGCAATGAACAGAGTGATCATCCATTCCTTAGGTAAAGGTGAACACCTGCAATGCACAGAGGGATCATCCATTTCTTAGTTTTCAAACACGTGTATTGCACAGGGGGATCATCCATTCCTTAAGTAAAGGTAGAAACCTCCGTTGAACAGAGGGATCACCCTTCTTTAGGTAAGGGTAAACATCTGCATTGAACAGAGGTATCATCCATTCCTTAGGTAAAGGTAAACACCTGCCTTGCACAGAGGGATCATCTATTCGTTAGGTGAAGATCAACACCTGCATTGCACAGAGGGATGATCCATAACTTAGGTAAATATCAACACCTGCATTGCACAGAGGGATCATTCATTTCTTAGGTACAGGACAACACCTGCATTGCACAGAGGGATATTCCATTCCTTAATTAAAGATCAACACCTGCATTGAAGAGAGGGATCCTCCATTCTTTGGTAATGGTAAACACCTGCATTGAACAGAGTGATCTTCGATTCCTTATGTAAAGTTAAACACCTGCATTGCACAGAGGTATCATCCATTCCTTAGTTAAATGTAAACACCTGCATTGAACAGAGGGATCATTCATTCCTTAGACAATAGTAAACACCTGCATTGGACAGAGGGATCATCCATTCCTTAGGTAAAAGTAAACACCTACAATGAAGAGAAGGATCATTCATTCCTAAGATAATGGTAAACTCCTGAATTGAACACAGGGATCATGTATTCCTTAGGTCAATATGAACACCTGCATTGCACAGAGGTATCATCCATTCCTAAGGTAAAGGTCAAAACCTGCATAGCACAGAAGTTTCATCCATTCCTTATGTAAACGACAACACCTGCATTGCACAGAGGGATCTTCAATTCCTTAAGTAAAGGTAAACACGTGCATTGCACAGAGGGATCATCCATTCCTTAGGTAACTGTAAACAGCTGCATTGAGCAGAGGGATCATCCATTCCTTAGACAACGGTAAACACCCTCATTGAACAGAGGGATCATCTATTTCTTAGGTAAAGATTACCACCTACATTGCACAGAGGTATCATCCATTCCTTACATAACGGTAAACACCTGCACTGAAGTCAGGGATCAAATATTCCTTAGGTAAAGATCAACACCTGAATTGAACACAGGATCAACTATTCCTTAGGTAAGTTTGAACACCTGCATTGCACGGACGGATCATCGATTCCGTAGGTAAAGGTCAACATGTGCAATGCACAGAAGGATCATCCATTCCTTATGTAAAGGACAACACCGCCATTGCACAGAGGGATCATCCATTCCTTAGGCAACTGGAAACACCTTTATTGAGCGGAGGGATCATCTATTCCTAAGATAAAGGTAAACACCTGCATTGAACAGAGGGATCATCCATTCCATAAGTAAAGATCAACTCCTGCATTGCACAGAGAGATCACCCCATTCCTTAGGCAAAGTTACACACCTGTATTGCACAGAGGGATTATCCATTCCTTAGGTAATGGTAAACACCTGCATTCCACAGAGGGATCATCTATTCCTTAGGTAAAGATGAACACCTTCACTGCACAGAGGGATCATCCCATTCCTTAGGTAAAGGTAAACACCTGCGTTGCACAGAGGGATCATCCATTCCTTAGATAAAGGACAACACCTGGATTGCACAGAGGGATCATCCATTCCTTAGGTATCTGTAAACACCTGCATTGAGCAGAGGGATCATCCATTCCTTAGATAGCGGTAAACACCTGCATTGAACAGAGGGACCATCTATTTCTTATGTAAAGATAAACACCTGCATTGCACAAAGGGATCATCCAATTCTTAGGGAAAGGAAAAAACCTGCATTGAACAGAGGGATCATCCATTCCTTAGGTAAAGGTATAAACCTGCGTTGAACAGAGAGATCATCCTTCTTTAGGAAAGGTATACACCTACGATGAACAGAGGTATCATCCATTCTTTAGGTAACTGTAAACACCTGCCTTGAGCAGATCGATCATCAATTACTTAGATAACAGTAAACACCTGAATTGAACAGAGGGACCATCTATTCCTTAGGTAAATATCAACACCTGCATTGCATAGAGGGATCTTCCTTTCCTTAGGTAAAGGTAAACACCTTCATTTTATAGAGGGATCATCCATTCCTTGCATAACTGAAAACACCTGCATAAAGCCAAGGGATCATCCCTTCATTAGATAATGGTAAACAACTGCATTGAACAGAGGGATCATCTATTCCTTAGGGAAAGATCAACACCTGCATTGCACAGACGTATCATCCATTCCTTAGGTAACTGTAAACACATGCATTGAGCAGAGGGATCATCCATTCCGTAGATAATGGTAAACACCTGCATTACACAGAGGGATCATCCATTCCTTAGGTAACGATAAACACCTGCATTGAACAGAGTGATCATCCTTTCCTTAGATAACTGTAAACAAATGCATTGCAGAGAGGGATCATGCATACCTTAGGTAAAGGTCAACACCTGCATTGCACAGAGGGATCATCCATTCCTTAAGTAAGGGTAAACACCTGCATTGAACAGAGGGATCATCCATTCCTTAGGTAAAGGTAAACACCTACATTGCAAAGAGGGATCATCCCTTATTTAGGTAACCATAAACAGTAAACACCTGCATTGGACAGATGGAACATCTATTCCTTAGATAATGGTAGACAACTGCATTGAACAGAGTGATCATCTGTTCCTTAGGTAAATATCAACACCTGCATTGCAAAGAGGGATCGTCCATTCCTTAGGTAAAGGTCAACACATGCATAGCACAGAAGGATCATCCATTCCTTATGTAAAGGACAACACCTGCATTGAACAGAGGGATCTTCCATTCCTTAGGTAAAGGTAAACACCTGCATCATACAGAGGGATCATCCCATTCCTTAGGTAACTGTAAACACATGCATTGAGCAGAGGGATCATCCATTCCTTATATAACGGTAAACACCTGCATTGAATAGCGGGATCATGTATTCCTTAGGTAAAGATCAATTCTTCCATTGCACAGACGGATCATGCATTCCTTAAGTAAAGGTAAACACCTGAATTGAACTTAGCGATCATCCATTTCTTAGAAAAGGTAAACACCTGCATTGAACAGAGGGATCACCTATTCCTTAGGTAAATATAAACTCTTGCATTGCACAGAGGGATCATCTCATTCCTTAGGAAAAGGTAAACACCTGCATTGCACAGACTGATCATCCATACCTTAGGTAACGGTAAACACCTGCATTGCACAGAGGGATCATCCATTCCTTAGGTAATGGTAAACACCTGCATTGCACAGAGGGATCATTCATTCCTTAGGTTTCAGTAAACACATGCATTGAGCAGAGGGATCATCCATTCCTTAGATAATGGTAAACACCTTTACTGAACAGAGGGATCATCTGCTCCTTAGGTAAATATCAACACCTGCATTGCACAGAGGGATCATCAATACCTTAGGTAAAGGTCAACACCTGCATGAACAGACAGATCATCCATTCCTTAGATAACTGTAAACACGTACAATGCATAGAATGATAATATTTATCTGAGGTAAAGGTGAACACCAGTATAACACAGAAGGATCATACATTCCTTATGTAAATGACAACACCTGCATTACACAGAGCTATCTTCCCTTCCGTAGGTAAAGATCAACACCTGCATTGCACAGAGGGATCATCCATTCCATAGATACCAGTAAACGCCTGCAATGTATGGAGGGATCATCTATTCCTTAGGTAAAATTCAACACCTCCATTGCACAGAGGGATCATCCCATTCCTTAGGTAAAGGAAAACACCTTGTAGCAGACAGTTTCAGGTTCGCTGAGATGAATTTCCAGACCAGGCACAGTTATGGAGGAAGGGACATTATTTATTGAAGCTTACAGATACAGGGGAAGTTCCATAAGGGCAGAAGAAGAAGCCTACTCTCACAAGGCCAGGCAGAGAGAGCAAAAGCCAACCAGCCACCATAGCACACAGAGCAAAACTACAGCCAAAATGTCACACAGCACACCTCGGGAACTCCTGCTAGGCACATTTGCATATCTTTACAATGGAATCTCAAACCCACACCATTAACACCTTAAGACTGGCCCCCAGTGACATTGCCTCTAGCAAGGTGATTGCATATGCAAACTATCACTAATAAAACACTGAATATATTGGGGAACATACATTCAAACTACCAAACACCTGCATTGCCCAGAGGGATCATCCATTCTTAGGTAAAGTTAAACACCTTCATTGAACAGAGGGATCATCCATTCTTTAGATAACGGCAAACACCTGCATTTAACAGAGGGATCATCTATTCCTTAGGTAAAGATCAACACCGGAATTGCACAGGGGGATCAACCCCTTCCTTAGGTAAAGATCAACACATTCATTGCACAGAGGGATCATTCAATTCCTTAGGTAAAGGAAAATACCTGCATTGCCCAGAAGGATCATCCATTCCTTAGATAAAGGTAAACACCTTCATTGAACAGAGGGATCATCCATTCTTAAGATAACGGTAAACACCTGCATTTAACAGAGGGATCAACTATTCCTTAGGTAAAGATCAACACCTGCATTGCACAGGGGGATGAACCCATTCCTTAGGTAAAGATAAACACCTGCATAGCAAAAAGTGATCATCTATTCCTTAGGTAAAGATCAGCACCTGCATTGCACAGAGGGATAATCCATTCCTTAGGTAACGGTAAACACTGGCATAGATCAGAGGAATCATCCATTCCTTAGATAATGGTAAACACCTGCATTGAAGAGAGGGCTCATTTATTCCTTAAAGATCAACACTTGCATTGCACAGAGGGATCATCCCATTCCTTAGGTAAAGGAAAACACCTTGTAGCAGACAGCTTCAGGTTCGCTGAGATGAATTTCCAGACCAGGCAAAGATATGGAGGAAGGGATATTATTTATTGAAGCTTACAGATCCAGGGGAAGTTCCATAACGGCAGAAGAAGCGGCCTGCTCTCACAAGGCAAGGCACAGAGAGCAAAAGCCAACCACCCACCACAGCACACAGAGCAAAACTACAGCCAAAAGGTCACACAGCACACTTCAGGAACTCCTGCTAGGCACATTTGCATATCTTTACAATGGAATCTCAAACCCACACCATTAACACCTTAAGACTGGCCCCCAGTGACATTGCCTCTAGCAAGGTGATTGCAGATGCAAACTATCACTAATAAAACACTGAATATATTGGGGGACCATATATTCAAACTACGACACACCTGCATTGCCCAGAGGGATTATCCATTCTTAGGTAAAGTTAAACACCTTCATTGAACAGAGGGATCATCCATTCTTTAGATAACGGCAAACACCTGCATTTAACAGAGGGTTCATCTATTCCTTAGGTAAAGGTAAACACCGGATTTGCACAGGGGGATCAACCCCTTCCATAGGTAAAGATCAACACCTCCATTGCACAGAGGGATCATTCAATTCCTTAGGTAAAGGAAAATACCTGCATTGCTCACAGGGATCATCCATTCCTTAGGTAAAGGTAAACACCTTCATTGAACAGAGGGATCATCCATTCTTTAGATAACAGCAAACACCTGCATTTAACAGAGGGATCATCTATTCCTTAGGTAAAGATCAACACCTGCATTGGACAGGGGGATCAACCCCTTCCTTAGGTAAAGATAAACACCTGTATAGCACAGAGGGATCATCTATTCCTTAGGTAAAGATCAACATCTGCATTGCACAGAGGGACCAGACATTCCTTAAGTAACGGAAAACACAGGCATAGATCAGAGGGATAATCCATTCCTTAGATAATGGTAAACACCTGCATTGAAGAGAGGGCTCATTTATTCCTTAAAGATCAACACTTGCATTGCACAGAGAGATCATCCATTCCTTAGGTAACTGTAAACACCTGCATTGAACAGAGGGATCATCCATTCCTTAGATAATGATAAACACCTGCTTTGAACAGAGGGATAATCTCTTCCTTAACTATTAACACCTGCATTGCACAGAGGGATCATCCCATTCCTCAGGTCAAGGTATACACCTGCATTGCACACAGGGAATATTCATTACTTTGGTAAACGCAAATACCTGCATTGAACAGAGGGATATTCCATTCATTAGGTAATATTAAACATCTGCAATGCACAGAAGGATCATCCATTCCTAAGGTAAAGGTAAACACCTGCAATTCACAAAGGTGTCATCCATTCCTTAGGTAATGGTAAATACATGCAAGCACAGAGGGATCATCCATTCCTTAGGTAAGGGTAAACACCTGAATTGCACAGAGGGATCATCCGTTACTTAAGGAAATGTAGAAACCTGCGTTGAACAGAGGGATCATCCTTCTTTAGGTAAATGTAAACACCTGCGTGGACCAGAGGTATCACCAATTCCTTAGGTAAAGGTAAACACTGGCATTGAACAGAGGGATCATCCATTCCTTAGATAATGTAAAATACCTGCATTGAACAGACGGATCATTCATTCCTTAGATAACAGTAAACACGTGCATTAAACAGAGGGATCCATATATTCCTTAGGTAAAGATCAATACTTGCATTGCACAGAGAGATCATCAATTCCTTATGTAATGTTAAACACCTGCATTGAACAGAGGGATCACCCATTCCTTAGATAATCTTAAACACCTTCATTGAACAGAGGGATCATCCTTCTTTAGATAATGGTAAACACCTGCATTGAACAGAGAGATCATCTATTTCTTAAGTAAAGATCAACACCTGCATTGCACAGGGGGATCAACCCCTTCCTTAGGTAAAGGTAAACGCCTGCATTGAACAGCGGTATCATCTATTCCTTAGGTAAAGATCAACACCTGCATTGCACAGAGGGATCATCCCATTCCTTAGGTAAAGGTAAACACCTGCATCGAACAGAGGGATCATCCATACCTTAGGTAAAGATAAACACTTCCATTGCACAGAGGGATCATCCATTCCTGAGATAACAGTAAACACCTGCATTGAACAGAGGCATCATCCATTCCATAGGTAAAGATCAACACATGTATTGCATAGAGGTATCATCCCTTTCATTAGGAAAAGGTAAACACCTGCATTGCTGAGAGGGATCTTCCATTCCTTAAGTAATAGTAGAAACCTCCGTTGAACATAGGCATCATACTTCTTTAGGTAAAGGTAAACACCTCCGTTGAACAGAGGTATCATCCATTCTTTAGGTAAAGGTAATCACCTGCATTGAACAGAGGAATCATCCATTTCTTAGATAACGGTAAACACCTACATTGAACAGAGGGATCATCTATTCCTTAGGTAAAGATGAACACCTGCATTGCACTGAGAGATCATCCCATTCCTTAGGTAAAATTAAACATCTGAATTGCAAAGAGGGATCATCCATTCCTTAGGTAAAGATCAACACCTGCATTGCACAGAGGGATCATCCCATTCCTTAGGTAAATTTAAAAACCTGAATTGCCCAGAGGGATCATCCATTCTTTAGGTAAAGGTAAACACCTGCATTGCAAAGTCGGATCATCCATTCCTTAGGTAACTGTAAACCTCTGCATTGAACATAGGAATCATCCATTCTTTAGATAAGGATAAACACCTGCCTGGAACAGAGGGCTCATCTATTCCTTAGGTAAAGATCAACACCTGCATTGCCCACAGGGATCATCCATTTCTTATGTAATGGTAAACACCTGCATTGAACAGAGGGATCATCCATTTCTTAGATAATGGTAAACACCTGCATTTAACAGAGGGATCATCCATTCCTTAGGTAAAGATCAACACCTACAGTGCACAGAGGGATCATCCCATTCCTTAGGTAAAGGTAAACACCTGTATTATACAAAGGGATCTTCTAATCGTTAGGTAAATGTAAACACCTGAATTGCACAAAGGGATCATCCATTCCTTAGGAAAAGTAAATACCTGTATTGACCAGAGGGATCATCCATTTCTTAGATTATGATAAACACCTGCATTGAATAGAGGGATCATCAATTCCTTAGGTAAGATCAACACCTAGATTGCCCAGAGGGATCATCCCATTCCATAGGTAAAGGTAAACACCTGCATTGCACAGCGGATCATCAATTCCTTAGGTAATAGTGAACACCTTCAATGCACAGAAGGATCATCCATTCCTAATGTAAATGTGACCACGTGCACTGCACAGAGGGATCATCCATTCCTTAGGTAAAGGTAAACACCTGCAATGCACAGAGGTATCATCAATTCCTTAGGTAAAGATAAACACCTGCATTGCACAGAGGGATTATCCATTCCTTAGGTAAATGTAAACACCTGCAAAGCACAGAGGGATCATCCATTGCTTATGTAAAGATAAACATCTGCCTTGCACAGATGTATCATCCATTCCTTAGGTAAGAGATAAACAACTGCATTGCAAAGAGAGATCATCCGTTCCTTATGTAAAGGTCAACACCTGCATTGCACAGAGGGATCATCCATTCCTTAGGTAAAGGTAAACATATGCATAGCACAGAGGGATTATCTATTCCTTAGATAAAGGTAAACACCTGCATTGCAAAGTCGGATCATGCATTCCTTAGGTAACTATAAACCTCTGCATTGAACAGAGGGATCATCCATTCTTTAGATAACGGTAAACACCTGCATTGAACAGAGGGCTCATCAATTCCTTAGGTAAAGTTAAACACCTGCATTGCACAGAGGGATCATACATTCCTTATGTAATGGTAAACACCTGCATTGAAAAGAGGGATCATCCATTCCTTACATATCTGTAAACACCTGCCTTGAAGAGGGATCATCCAGTCATTAGGTAAAGGTAAACACTTGCATTGCACAGAGGGATCATCCATTGCTTAGGTAACTGTAAACACCTGCATAGAATAGAGGTATCATACACTTATTAGAAAACGGTAAATACCTGCATTGAACAGAGTGCTCATCTATAACTTAAGTAAAGTTCAACACCTGCATTGCACAGAGGGATCACTCATTCCTTAGATAACGCTAAACACCTGCATTAAACATAGGGATCATCCATTCCTTAGATAACAGTAAACGCCTGCTTTGAACAGAGGGATCATCTATTCCTTAAGTAAAGATGAACACCTGCATTTCATAGACGGATCATCCCATTCCTTAGGTAAAGATAAACACTTGCATTGCACAGAGGGATCATATATTCCTTAGGTAACTGTAAACCTCTGCATTGAACAGAGGGATCATCCATTCTTTAGATAACAGTAAACACCTGCATTGAACAGAGGGGTCATCTATTCCTTAGTTAAAGATCAACACCTGCATTGCAAAGAGGGATCATCCCAGTCCTTAGGTAAAGCTAAACACCTGCATTGCATAGAGGGATCATCCATTCCTTAGGTAAAGATAAACACCTGCATTGAACAGAGGGATGATCCATTCCTTAGATAATGGTAAACACCTGCATTGAACAGGGGGATCATCTATTTATTAGGTAAAGGTCAACAGCTGCATTGCAGAGAGGGGTCATCCCATTCCTTAGGTAAAGGTAAACACCTGCATTGCACGGAGGGATCGTCCATTCCTTAGGTAAAGTTAAACCCCTGCATTGTACAGAGGAATCATCCTTTCTTTAGGGAAAGGTAAACACCAGCATTGAACATAGACATCTTCCATTATTTAGGTAATAGTAAACACCTGCAATGCACATAGGGATTATGCAATTCCTTACATAAACGTAAACACCTGCATTGAACAGACGGATCACCCATTCCTTAGGACAAGGTAAACACCTGCCTTGCACAGAGGGATCATCCATTCCTTAGGTAAAGATCAAAACCTGCATTGAATAGAGGGATCATCCATTCATTATGTAAACGTCAACAAATGCATTGTACAGAGGGATCTTCCATTCCTTTGGTAAAGATCAACACCTGCATTGAACAGAGGCATCATCCATTCCTTACGTAAAGGTCAACACCTGCATTGTACATAGGAATATTTCTTTCCTTATGAAAAGATCAACACCTGCATTGCACAGAGAGATCATCCATTCCTAAGGTAACTGTAAACACCTACATTGAACAGAGGGATCATCCATTGCTTATGTTATGGACAACACCTGCATTGCACAGAGGGATTATCCATTCCTTAGTTAATATTAAACACCTGCCTTGAACAGAGGGATCATATATTCCTTAGGTAAAGATCAACACCTGCATTTCACAGAGGTATCATACATTCCTTAGGTAAAGTTCAACATCTGTATTGCACAGAGGGATCAACCATTCCTTAGGTAAAGGTAAACACCTGCATTGCACAGAGGGATCATCCATTCCTAAGGTAATGGTAAACACCTACATTTCACAGAGGCATTATCCATTCCATAAGTAAAGTTAAACATCTGCATTGCACAAAAGGATCATCCATTCCTTAAGTAATGGTAAACACCTGCATTTAACAGAGGAGTCATCCATTCCTTAGATAACTGTAAACACCTGCATTGAACAGAGGTATAATTTTTCCTTAGTTAAAGATCAACATCTGCATTTCACTGAGGGATCATCCATTCCTTAAGTAAAGTTCAACATCTGCAGTGCACAGAAGGATCATCAATTCCTTAGGTAAAGGATAACACCTGCATTGCACAGAGGGATCTTCCATTCATTAGGTAAAGATAAACACTTCCACTGCACAGAGGAATCATCCTTTCCTTAGGTAAAGGTAAACACAAACATTGAACATAGGCATCTTCCATTCTTTAGGTAATAGTAAACACTTGCAATGCACAGAGGAATCATCCCATTCCTTACATGAACTTAAACACCTGCATTGAACAGAGGGATCATCCATTCCTTAGGTAAAGGTAAACACCTGCATTGAATAGAGGGATCATCCATTCATTATGTAAACGTCAACAAATGCATTGTACAGAGGGATCTTCCATTCCTTTGGTAAAGATCAACACCTGCATTGCACAGAGGGACTATCCATTCCTTAAGTAAAGTTCAACATCTGCATTGCACAGAAGGATCATCCATTCCTAAACTAATGTTAAACACCTGCATTGAATAGAGGAATAATCCATAACTTTGATAATGGTAAACACCTGAATTGAACAGAGGGATCATCTATTCCTTAGATAGAGATCAAGACCTGCATTTCACAGAGGGATCATCCATTCCTTAAGGAAAGTTCAGTATCTGCATCGCACAGAAGGATCATTAATTCCTTAGGTAAAGGACAACACCGGGATTGCACAGAGGGATCTTCCATTCCTTATGTAATGGACAACAACTGCATTGAACAGAGGGATCTTCCATTCCTTAGATAAAGATAAACACCTGCATTGCAAGGAGGGATCATTCATTCCTTAGGTAAATGTAAACACCTGCATTGAACAGAGGGATCATAAATTCCTTAGATAAAGTTAAACACCTGCATTGAACAGAGGGCTCATCTATTCATTAGGTAACGATCAAGACCTGCATTGCACAGAGGTATCATCCATTCAATTGGTCACTGTAAACACCTGCATTGAACAGAGGAATTATCCATTCCTTGGAGAACAGTAAACACCTTCATTGAACAGAGGGCTCATATATTCAGTAGGTAAAGTTCAACACCTGCATTGCACAGAGGGTTCCTCCCATTCCTTCTGTAAAGGAAACACCTGCATTGAACAGAGGGGTCATCCATGACCTAGTTAACTGTAAACACCTGCATTGAACAGAGGAATTATCCATTCCTTGGAGAACAGTAAACACCTTCATTGAACAGAGGGCTCATATATTCAGTAGGTAAAGTTCAACACCTGCATTGCACAGAGGGTTCCTCCCATTCCTTCTGTAAAGGAAACACCTGCATTGAACAGAGGGGTCATCCATGACCTAGTTAACTATAAACACCTGCATTGAACAGAGGGATCATTCCTTCCTTTGATAACTGTAAACACGTGGATTAAACAGAGGGATCCATATATTCCTTAGGTAAAGATCAACCCCTGCACTGCACAGAGAGATCATCAATTCCTTATTTAATGGTAAACACCTGCATTGAACAGAGGGATCACCCACTCCTTAGATAATATTAAACACCTTCATTGAATAGAGGGATCATCCATTCTTTAGATAACGGTAAACACATGCATTTAACAGAGGGATGATCTATTCCTTAGGTAAAGATCAACACCTGAATTGCACAGGGGGATCAACCCCTTCCTTAGGTAAAGGTAAACACCTGCATTGTACAGAGGGAACATCCATTCCTTAGGTAATGGTGAACACCGGCTTAGAACAGAGGGATCATCCATGCCTTAGATAACGGTACACACCTGCATTGAAAAGAGGGCTCATTTATTCCTTAGATAATTGTAAACACCTGCATTTGACAGAGGGATCATCTATTCTTAGTTGAAGATCATTACCTGCATGGCAAAGAGGGATCATCCCAATCCTTAGGTAAAGGTAAACACCTGCAGTACACAGAGGGATCATCCATTCCGTAGGTAACTGTAAACACCTGCATTGAACAGAGGGATCATCTATTCCTAAAGATCAACACCTGCACTGCACGGAGTTAACATCCCATTGCTCAGGTCAAGGTATACACCTGCATTGCACACAGGGAATATTCATTACTTTGGCAAACCTAAACACCTGCATTGAACAGAGGGATCTTCCATTCATTAGGTAATACTAATCAGCTACAATGCACAGAAGGAGCATCCATTCCTAAGGTAAACGTAAACACCTGCAATTCACACAAGGATCATCCATTCCTTAGGTAATGGTAAACACCTGCAAGCACAGAGGTATCATCCATTCCTTAGGTAAAGGTAAACACCTGCATTGCACAGAGGGATCATCCATTCCTTAAGTAAATGTAGAAACCTGCGTTGAACAGAGGGATCATCCTTCTTTAGGTAAAGGTAAACACCTATGTTGACCAGAGGTATCATCCATTCCTTAGGTAAAGCTAAACACCTGCATTGAACAGAGGGATAATCCATTCCTTAGATAACGCTAAACACCTGCATTGAACAGATGGATCATTCATTCCGTAGATAAAGGTAAACACGTGCATTAAACAGAGGGATCCATATATTCCTTAGGAAAGTTCAACACCTGCATTGCACAGGGAGATATTCAATTCCTGATGTAATGATAAACTCCTGCATTGAACAGAGGGATCACCCATTCCTTAGATAATCTTAAACACCTTCATTGAACAGATGGATCATCCATTCTTTAGATAATGGTAAACACCTGTATTTAACAGATGGATCAACTATTCCTTAGGTAAAGATCAACACCTGCATTGCAAAGGGGGATCAACACCTTGGTTAGGTAAAGGTAAACACCTGCATTGAACAGAGGGATCATCCCATTCCTTAGGTTAAGGTAAACACCTGCATTGCACAGAGGGATCACGATTCCTTAGGTAAAGGTAAACACCTGCATTGGACAGAGGGATCATTCATTCCTTAGGTAACTGTAAACACCTGCATTGAACAGAGAGATCATCAATTCCAAATTTAATGGTAAACACCTGCATTGAACAGATGGCTCATCTATTCCTTAGGTAAAGATCAACACCTGCATTGCACAGAGGGATCATCCATTCCTTAGGTAACTGTATTTACCTGCATTGAACAGAGGGATCATCCATTCTGTAGATAACAGTAAACACCTGCAATGAACAGAGGGATCATCTATTTCTTAGGTAAAGCTCAACACCTCCATTGCACAGAGGGATCATCCCATTCCTTAGGTAAAGGTAAACACCTGCATTGCACAGAGGGATCATCCATTCCTTAGGTAAACACCGGTATTGAACAGAGGGATCATCCATTCTTTAGATAATTGTAAACACCTGCATTGAAGAGAGGGTTCATCTATTCCTTAGGTAAACATCAACACTTACATTGCACAGAGGGATCATCCATTCCTTAGGTAACATAAACACCTGCATTGAACAGAGTGATCATCCATTCCTTAAGTAAATGATAAACACCTGCTTTGAACAGACGGATCATCAATTAGGTAAAGATCAACACCTGCATTGACCAGAGGGATCATCCATTCCTCAGGTCAAGTTAAACACCTGCATTGAACAGAGGAATAATCCATTCCTTAGATAAACTAAACACCTGCATTGAACAGATGGATCTTTCATTCATTAGATAATAGTAAACACCATTAAAACAGAGGGATCATCTATTCCTAAGGAAAGTTCAACACCTGCAATTCACAAAGGGATATTCAATTCCTGATGTAATGATAAACACATGCAAACACAGAGGGATCATCCATTCCTTAGATAATCTTAAACACCTTCATTGAACAGATGGATCATCCATTCTTTAGTAAAATGGTAAACACCTGTATTTAACAGATGGATCAACCATTCCTTAGGTAAAGATAAACACCTGCATTGCAAAGGGGATCATCCCATTGGTTAGGTAAAGGTAAACATCTGCTTTGAAAAGAGGGATCATCCATTCCTTAGGTTAAGGTAAACACCTGCATTGCACAGAGGTAGGTAAAGGTAAACATCTGCATTGGACAGAGGGATCATCCATTCCTTAGGTAACTATAAACACCTGCATTGAACAGAGAGATCATCAATTCCAAATTTAATGGTAGTCACCTGCATTGAACAGATGGATCATCTATTATTTAGGTAAAGATCAACACCTGCATTGCACAGAGGGATCATCCATTCCTTAGGTAACTGTATTTACCTGCATTGAACAGAGGGATCATCCATTCCGTAGATAACAGTAAACACCTGCAATGAACAGAGGGATCATCTATTTCTTAGGTAAAGCTCAACACCTCCATTGCACAGAGGGATCATCCCATTCCTTAGGTAAAAGAAAACACCTGCATTGCCCAGAGAGATCATCCATTCCTTAGGTAAAGGTAAACACCTGCATTGAACAGAGGGATCATCCATTCTTTAGATAATTGTAATCGCCTGCATTTAACAGAGGGTTCATCTATTCCTTAGGTAAAGATCAACACTTACATTGCACAGGGGGATCAAACCCTTCCTTAGGTAAACATAAACACCTGCATTGCACAGAGGGATCATCTCATTCCTTAGGTAAAGGTAAACATTTGCATTGCACAAAGGGATCATCCATTCATTAGGTAATGTTAAACACCAGCATAGAACAGAGGGATAATCCATTCCTTAGGTAACTGTGAACACCTGCATTGAACAGAGGGATCATCCATTCCTTAGATAATGATAAACACCAGCATTGCACAGAGGGATGATCTATTCCTTAGGTAAAGATGAACACCTGCATTGCACAGAGGGATCATCCCATTCCTTAGGTAAAGGTAAACACCTGCATTGCACAGAGGGATCATCCATTCCTTAGGTAACGGCAAACACCGGTATAGAACAGAGGGATCATCCATTCCTTAGATAATGGTAAACACCTGCATTGAAGAGAGGGCTCACTTATTGCTTAAACATCAACACTTGAATTGCACAGAGGGATCATCCATTCCTTAGGTAATGTAAACACCTGCATTGAACAGAGTGATCATCCATTCCTTAGATAATGATAAACACCTGCTTTGAACAGACGGATCATCAATTCCTTAAAGATCAACACCTGCATTGCACAGAGGGATCATCCCATTCCTCAGGTCAAGTTATACACCTGCATTGCACACAGGGAATATTCATTACTTTGGTAAACATAAACACCTGCATTGAACAGAGGGATCTTCCATTCATTAGGTAATAGTAAACACCTGTAATGCACAGAGGGATCATCCATTCCTAAGGTAAACGCAAACACCTGCAATTCACAAAGGGATCATACATTCCTTAGGTAATAGTAAACACATGCAAGCACAGAGGGATCATCCATTCCTTAGGGAAGGGTAAACACCTGAATTGCACAGAGGGATCATCCATTCCTTAAGTAAATATAGAAACCTGCGTTGAACAGAGGGATCATCCATTCCTTAGGTAAAGATAAACACCTGCTTTACACTGAAGGATCATCCCATTCCTTAGGTAAAGGTAAACATCTGCTTTGCAAAGAGGGATCATCCATTCCTTAGGTAAAGGTAAACATCTGCATTGCAAAGGGGGATCATCCATTCCTTACGTAAATATCAACACCTGCATTGCAGAGAGGTATCATCCCATTCCATAGGTAAATTTAGTCACCTGCATTGCCCAGAGAGATCACCCATTATTTAGGTAATGGTAAACACATGCATTGAACAGAGGGATCATCTATACCTTCAGAAAAGATCAACACCTGCATTGCACAGGTGGATCATCCCTTCCTTAGGTAAAGGTAATTACCTGCATTGAACAGCGGTATCATCTATTCCTTAGGTAAAGATCAACACCTGCATTGCACAGAGGGATCATCCCATTCCTTAGGTAAAGGTAAACACCTGCATTGAACAGAGGGGTCATCCATACCTTAAGTATAGATAAACACTTGCATTGCATAGAGGGATCATCCATTCTTTAGGTAACGGTAAATACCGGCATAGAACAGAGTGATCATCCATTCCTGAGATAACAGTAAACACCTGCATTGTACAGAGGCATCATCTATTCCTTAGGTAAAGATCAACACGTGCATTGCACAAGGGGATCATCCCATTTAATAGGTAAAGGTAAACACCTGCAATGCACAGAGCTATCATCCAATCCTTTGGTAAAGGACAACACCTGCATTCCACAAAGGGATCTTCCATTCCTTAAGTAATGGTAGAAACCTCCGTTGAACATAGGGATCATACTTCTTTAGGTAAAGGTAAACCCTTCCATTGAACAGAGGTATCATCCATTTTTTTAGGTAAAGGTAATCACCTGCATTGAACAGAGGGATCATCCATTCCTTAGATAACGGTAAACACCTGCATTGAACAGAGGGATCACCTATTCCTTAGTAAAAGATCAACAACTGCATTGCACATGGATCTTCCCATTCCCTAGGTAAAGGTAAACATCTGCATTGCAAAGAGGGATCATCCATTCCTTAGATTATGATAAACACCTGTATTGAATAGAGGGATCATCAATTCCTCAGGTAAAGATCAACACCTAGATTGCACAGAGTGATTATCCCATTCCTTAGGTACAGGTAAACACCTGCACTGCAGAGGATCATCAATTCCTTAGGTAATAGTAAACACTTGCAGTGCACAGAAGGATCATCCGTACCTAATGTTAATGTGACACGTGCACTGCACAGAGCGATCAACCATTCCTTAGGTAAATGTAAACACCTGCAATTCACAGAGGGATCATCCTTTCCTTATGTAAGGGTAAACACCTGCATTACACAGAGGGATCATCCATTCCTTAAGTAAAGGTGGAAACCTTCGTTGAACAGAAGTATCCTTCTTGGTAAAGGTAATCACCTGTGTTGGAAAGAGCGGTCATCCATTCCTTAGTTAAGGGTAAACACCTGCATTGCACAGAGGGATCATCCACTCCTTAAGTAAAGGTGGAAACCTTCGATGAACAGAAGTATCATCCTACTTCGTAATGGTAATTATCTGCGTTGAATAGAGGTATCATCCATTCCGTAGGTAAAGATAAACCCCTGAGTTGCACAGAGGGATCATCCATTCCTTAGGTAATTGTAAACACCTGCATTGAACAGAGGGGTCATCTATTCCTTAGGTTAAGATCAACACCTTTGTTACACAGAGGGTTCATCCCATTCCTTATATAAAGGTAAACACCTGCATTGCATAGAGGGATCATCCATTCCTTAGGTAAAGGTAAACACCTGCATTGCACAGAGGGATCATCCTTTCCTTAGGTCAAGATCAACACCTACATTGAACAGAGGGATCACCCATTCCTTAGGTAAAGGTCAACACCTCCCTGACCCAGACGGGTCATTGATTCTTTATGTAAAGCTAAACACATGAGTTGAATAGAGGGATCTTCTATTCCTTAGATAATAGGAGACACCTGCAATGCACAGAGGGATCATCCATTCCTTAGGTAAAGATCACCACCTGCATTGCACCGAGGGATAATCTATTCTTTGGTAAAGATCAACACCTGCATTGTACCGAGGAATCATCCCATTCCTTAGCTAAAGGTAAACACCTGCATTGCACATAGGGATCATCCATTCATTAGGTAAACGTAAACACCTCCGTTGCACAGAGGAATCGTCCTATCCTTAGGTAAATGTAAACAGCAGCATTGAACATAGGCAACTTCCATTCAGTAGGTATTAGTAAACATCTGAAATGCACAGAGGGATCATCCATTCCTTATATAACAGTAAACACCTGCCTTGGACAGAGGGATATTGTATTCCTTAGGTAAAGATCAACACCTGCATTGCAAAGAGGGATCATCCATTCCTTAGGTAAAGGTAAAAACCTGCATTGCACAGAGGTATAATCCCTTCCATAGATAACGGTAAACACCTGCATTGAACAGAGTTATCATCCATTCCTTAGGTAAAGGTCAACACCTGCATTGACCAGAGGGATCATCCATTCCTTATATAACTGTAAACACCTGCATTGAACAGAGGGATCATCTATTCCTTGGGTAAAGATCAACAACTGCATTGCACAGAGGTATCATCCATTCCTTAGGTAAAGTTCAACACCTGCATTGCACAGAAGGATCATCCATTCCTTATGTAAAGCCCAACACCTGCATTCCACAGACGGATTTTCCATTCATTAGGTAAAGGTAAACACCTCCCTTGCACAGAGGAATCATCCTTTCCTTAGGTAAAGGTAAACACCAGCATTGAACAAAAGCATCTTACATTCCTTAGGTATTAGTAAACACCTGCAATGAACAGAGGATCATCCCATTCCTTACATAAACCTAAACACCTGCATTGAACAGAGGGATCATCCATTCTTTAGGTAAAGGTAAACACCTTCTTTGCACAGAGGGATTATCCATTCCTTAGGTAAACTAAAACACCTGCATTGCACAGAGGGATCATCCATTCCTTATATAAACGGTAAACACCTGCATTGAACAGAGGGATCATCTATTCATTAGGTTAAGATCAGCACCTGCATTGTACAGACGGATCATCCTATTCCTTAGGTAAAGGTAAACACCTGCATTGCACAGAGGGATCATCCTATTCCTTAAGTAAAGGTAAACACCTGCATTGCACAGAGGGATAATCCATTCCTAAGGTAAAGGTAAAAACCTGCATTGCACAGAAGGATCATACATTCGTTAGGTAAAGGACAAGACCTGCATTGCACAGATGGATCTTCCATTCATTAGGTAAAGATAAACACCTCCATTGCACAGACGAATCATCCTTTCCTTAGGTAAAGGTAAACACCAGCATTGAACATAGGCATCTTCGATTCCTTAGGTATTAGTAAACAGCTGAAATGCACAGAGGGATCATCCCATTCCTTACATAAACCTAAACACCTGCATTGGACAAAGGGATAACCATTGCTTAGGAGAAGGTAAATACCTGCCTTGAACAGAGTGATCATGCATTCCCTAGGTAAAAGATGAACTCCTGC
Source organism: Orientallactaga sibirica (assembly GCA_036365145.1). Classification (NCBI taxonomy): domain Eukaryota; kingdom Metazoa; phylum Chordata; class Mammalia; order Rodentia; family Dipodidae; genus Orientallactaga; species Orientallactaga sibirica. The sequence continues at coordinate 1,353,507 of JAEOAD010002519.1, forward strand.
ATTGCACAGAGGGATCGTCCACTCATTAGGTAATGATCAACACCTGCATAGAACACAGGTATCATCAATTCCTTTGGTAAAGATCAACACCTGCATTGCACAGAGGGATTATCCATTCCTTAGTTAAAGGTCAACACCTGCCTGGCCCAGAGGGATCATCCCAACCTTATATAAAGGTAAAGACCTGCATTACACACATGGAACATACATTCCTTTGGTACAGGTAAACACCTGCATTGAACAGAGGGATCTTCCATTCCTTAGGTAATAGTAAACACCTGCAATTCACAGAGGGATCATCCAGTCCTTAGGTAAAGGTAAACACCTTCAATGCACAGAGGGATCACCAAATCCTTAGGTAAGGGTAAACACCTGCATTGCACAGAGGGATTATCCATTCCTTAAGTAAAGTTAGAAACCTCCATTGAACAGAGTGATCATACTTCTTTAGGTAAAGTTAAACACCTATGTGGAACAGAGGAATAATCCATTCCTTAGGTAAAGGTAAACACCTGCCTTGAACAGAGGGATCATTCATTCATTAGATAACGGTAAACACCTGCATTGAACAGAGGGATCATCTATTCCTTAGTTAAAGATCAACACCTGCATTGAACAGAGGGATCATCCCATTCCTTATGTTAAGGGAAACAACTGTATTGCACACAGGGATCATCCATTGCTTAGGTAAAGTTAAACACCTGCATTGGACAGAGGGATCATCCATTCCTTAGGTAACTCTAAACACCTGCAATGAACAGAGGGATCATCCATTCCTTAGATAACGGTAAACAACTGCATTGAACAGATAGCTCATCAATTCCTTAGGTAAAGATCAACACCTCCATTGCACAGAGGGATCATCCCATTCCTTAGGTAAAGGTAAACACCTGCATTTCAAAGTCGGATCATCCATTCCTTAGGTAACTGTAAACCTCTGCATTGCACAGATAGAACATCCATTCCTTTTGTAAAGGTCAACATCTGCATTGCACAGAAGGATCATCATTCCGTAGGTAAAGGACAACACCTGCATTTCTCAGAGGGGTCTTCCACTCATTAGGTAAAGAAAAACACCCCCATTGCACCGAAGAATCATCATTTCCTTAAGTAAAGGTAAACACCAGCATTGAACATAGGCATCTTCCATTCCTTAGGTATTAGTAAACACCTGCATTGAACAGAGGGATCATTCATTCCTTAGGTAAAGATCAACACCTGCATTGCACAGAGTGATCATCCATTTTTAGGTAAAGACCAACACCTGCATTGATCATAGGGATCATCCATTCCTTAGATAATGGTTAAACATCTGCATTGAACAGAGGATCATCCATTCCTTATGTAAAGGACAACACCTGCATTGAACAGATGGATCATCCATTCATTAGGTAAAGATCAACACCTCCATTGCACAGAGGAACATTCTTTCCTGAGATAATGGTAAACACCTGCATTGAACAGAGAGATAATCCATTCCTTAGGGTTATAATAAACACCTGCATTGCACAAAGGGATCATCCCATTCCTTACATAAACGTGAACACCTGCATTGCACAGAGGGATTATCATTCCTTAGGTAAAGGTCAACACCTGCATTGCAAGGAGGGATCATCCATTCCTTAGATAACGGTAAACACCTGCATTGAACAGAGGGATCATCTACTCCTTAGGTAAAGATCAACACCTGCATTGCAAGGAGGGATCATCCATTCCTTAGATAACGGTAAACACCTGCATTGAACAGATGGATCATCCATTCCTTAGGTAATGGACTACACCTGTATTGCACAGAGGTATCTTCCATTCATTAGGTAAAGATAAACACCTCCATTGCACATAGGAATCATCCTTTCCTTAGGTAAAGGTAATAGTAAACACCTGCAATCCAGAGAGGGATCATCCCATTCCTTACATGAACGTAAACACCTGAATGGAACAGAGGGATCATCCCTTCATTAGGTAAAGGAAAACACGTGCCTTGCACAGAGGGATGATCCATTCCTTACATAAGTGGTGAACACCTGCCTTGCACAGAGGGATCATCTATTCCTTACTGGAAGATCTACACATGCATTGAATAGAGGGATCATCGATTCTGTAGGTAAAGTTCAACACCTGCATTGCACAGAGGGACCATGCATTCTTTAGGTAAAAGTCATCACCTTCATTGCACACAGGGAACATCCATTCCTTTGGAAAAGGTAAACACCTGTATTGAACTGAGGGATCTTCCATTCCTTCTGTAATAGTAAACAATTGCATTGCACAGAAGGATCATTCATTCCTTAAGTAAAGGTAGCAGCCTGCGTTGAACAGAGGGATGATCCTTCTTTAGGTAAAGGTAAACAGCTGCCTTGAACAGAGGTATCAACAATTCCTTAGGTAAAGGTAAACACTTGCATTGAACAGACGGATCATCCTTCCTTTAAATAACAGTAAACACCGGCATTGAACAGAGGGATCATCTATTTCTTAGGTAAAGATCAACACCTGCATTGCACAGTGTGATCATCCCATTCCTTAGGTAAAGGTAAACACCTGCATTGCACAAAGGGATCATCCATTCCTCACGTAAAGGTAAACACCTGCATTGAACAGAGGTATCATCCATTCCTTAGGTAAAGGTAAACACCTGCATTGACAAGAGGGATCATCCATTCCTTACGTAACTGTAAACACCTTCATTGAACAGAGGGATCATCCATTCCTTAGATAATGGTAAACACCTGCATTGAATAGAGGGATCATCAATTCCTTAGGTAAAGATAAACACCTGCATTGCACAGAGAAATAATCCCATTCCTTAGGTAAAGGTAAACACCTGCATTACAAAGAGGGATCATCCATTCATTAGGTAAGGGTGAACACCTGCATTGCACAGAGTGATGACCATTTCTTAAGTAAAAGCTAGAAATCTGCGTTTGACAGAAGTATCATCCTCCTTTAGGTAAAGGTAAGCACCTGCGTCGAACAGAGTTATCATCCATTCCTTAGGTAAAGGTAAACACCTGCATTGCACAGAGGGATCATCCATTCCTTAGGTAACTGTAAACACCTGCATTTTACAGAGGGATCATCCATTCCTTAGAAAATGGTAAACACCTGCATTGAACAGAGGGATCATTTATTCCTTAGATAAAGATCAACACCTGTATTGCACAGAGTGATCATCCTATTCCTTATATAAAGGTAAAAACCAGGACTGCTTAGAGGGATCATACATTCCTTAGATAAGGGTAAACACCTATATTGAAGAGAGGGATCATATATTTCTTAGGTATAGATCAACACCTGCATTTCACAGAGGGATCAACCATTCCTTAGGTAAAGGTAAACACCTGCATTGCACAGAGGAATCATCCATTCCGTATGTAAATGTAAACACCGCCATTGCACAGAGGTATCATCCATTCCTTAGATAATGGTAAACACCTGCATTGAACAGAGGTATCATCCATTCCTTAGGTAAAGGTAAACACCTCCATTGACAAGAGGGATCATCCATTCCTTACGTAACAGTAAACACCTTCATTGAACAGAGGGATCATCCATAACTTAGATAATGGTAAACACCTGCATTGAATAGAGGGATCATCAATTCCTTAGGTAAAGATAAACACCTGCATTGCACAGAAGAATAATCCCATTCCTTAGGTAAAGGTAAACACCTGCATTACAAAGAGGGATCATCCATTCATTAGGTAAGGGTAAACACCTGCATTGCACAGAATGATGACCATTTCTTAAGTAAAAGGTAGAAATCTGCGTTTAACAGAAGTATCGTCCTCCTTTAGGTAAAGGTAAGCACCTGCGTCGAACAGAGGTATCATCCATTTCTTAGGTAAAGGTAAACACCTGCATTTTACAAAAGGATCATCCATTCCTTAGAAAACGGTAAACACCTGCATCGAACAGAGGGATCATTTATTCCTTAGATAAAGATCAACACCTGTATTGCACAGAGTGATCATCCTATTCCTTATATAAAGGTAAACACCAGGACTGCATAGAGGGATGATCCATTCCTTAGATAAGGATAAACACCTATATTGAAGAGAGGGATCATATATTTCTTAGGTAAAGATCAACAGAGGGATCAACCATTCCTTAGGTAAAGGTAAACACCTCCATTGAACAGAGGGATCATCCATTCCGTATGTAAATGTAAACACCGCCATTGCACAGAGGTATCATCCATTCCTTAGATAATGGTAAACACTTGCACTGAACAGAGGTATCATCCATTCCTTAGGTAAAGGTAAACACCTGCATTGACAAGAGGGATCATAAATTCCTTATATAAATGTAAACACCTTCATTGAACAGAGGGATCATCCATTCCTTAGATAATGGTAAACACCTGCACTGAACAGAGGGATTATCAATACCTTAGGTAAAGATAAACACCTGCATTGCACAGAGGGATAATCCCATTCCTTAGGTAAAGGTAAACACCTGCCATACGGAGGGATCATCCATTCATTAGGTAAAGGTAAACACAAGCATTGAACAGAGGGATCACCATTTCTTAAGTAAAGGTGGAAAACTGCGTTGAACAAAAGTATCATCCTTCCTTAGGTAAAGGTAAACACCTGCGTCCAACAGAGTTATCATCCATTCCTTAGGTAAAGATAAACACCTGCATTGCACAGAGGGATAATCCATTCCTTAGATAAGTGTAAACAACTGAATTTTACAGAGGGTTCATCCATTCCTTAGAAAATGGTAAACACCTGCATTGAACAGAGGGATAATCTATTCTTTAGGTAAAGACCAACACCTGCATTGCACAGAGGTATCATCCTATTCCTTATATAAAGGTAAACACCAGGATTGCATAGAAGGATCATCCATTCCTTAGGTAAAGGTAAACACCTGCATTGCACAGAGGGATCATCTATTCCTTTGGTAAAAATCAACACCTACATTGCACCGAGGGATCATCCCATTCCTTAGGTAAAGGTAAACACCTGCATTTCACATAGGTATCATACATTCCTTAAGTAATGGTAAACACCTGCATTGTAAAAGGTATCATCTATTCTTTAGATAATGGTAAACACCTGCATTAAACAGAGCCATAAGCTATTCCTTAGGTACATTCAACACGAGCATTGCACAGAGTGATCATCCATTGCTTAGGTAAAGGTAAACACCTGCATTGCACAGAGGGATCATGCATTCCTTAGATAATGGCAAACACCTGCATTGAATAGAGAGATCACCTATTACTTAGTTAAAAATCAACATCTGCTTTGCACAGAGGCGTCATCCCATTCCTTAGGTCAAGGTAAACACGTGCATTGAAAGAGGGATCATCCATTCCTTAGGTAAAGATAAACACCTGCATTACAGAGAGGGATCATCCATTCCTTAGGTACCTGTAAACACCTGCATTGAACAGAGGCGTCACCCGTTCCTTAGATATCAGTAAACACCTGCACTGAACAGAGGGATCATCTATTTCTTAGGTAAAGATCAACACCTGCGTTGCACAGAGGTATCATCCATTCCTTAGTTAATGGTCAACACCTGCATAGCACAGAAGGATCATCCATTCCTTACATAAAGGTCAACACATTCCCACCACCAAGGGATCATCCAATAATTATGTAAAGGTAAACAACGGCATTGCACACAGGAAACATACATTCCTTTGGTAAAGTAAACACCTGCATTGCACAAAAGGATCATCCATTCCTAAGGTTAATTTGTAAACACCTCCAATGCACAGAGGGATCATCTATTGCTTAGGTAAAGATCAACACCTCAATTGCACAGAGGAATCATCCATTCCTTAGGTAAATATAAACACCTGCATTGCACACAGGGAACATTCATTCCTTTGGTAAAGGTAAACACCTGCATTGAACAGAGGGGTCTTCCATTCCTTAGGTAATAGTAAACACCTGCAATGCACAGAAGGATCATCCATTCCTAAGGTAAATGTAAACACCTGCAATGCAAAGAGAGATCATCCATTCCTTAGGTGAAAGTAAACACCTGCACTGCACAGAGGGATCATCCATTCCTTAGGTAAAGGTAAACACCTGCAATGCAAAGAGAGATCATCCAGTCCTTAGGTAAGGGTAAACATCTGCATTTCACAAGGTATCATCCATTAATTAAGTAAAAGTAGAAACCTGAGTTGAACAGAGGGATCATACTTCTTTAGGTAAAGGTAAACACCTGCGTTGAACAGAGGTATCATCCATTCCTTAGGTAAGGGTAAACATCTGCATTGAACATAAGGATCATCCATTCCTTAAATAATGTTAAACACCTGCATTGAACAGAGGTATCATCTATTCCTTATGTAAAGTTAAACACCTGCATTGCACAGAGGGATTATCAATTCTTTAGGTAAGAGGTGAAACCTGCATTACACAGAGGGATCATCATTCTTTAGGTATGGGTAAACACCTGCATTGCACAGAGGGATCATCCATTCCTTAAGTAAAGGTAGAAACCATCGTTAAACAGAGGATCATCCTTCTTTAGGTAAAGGTAAACACCTACGTTGAACAAAGGTATCATCCATTACTTAGGTAAAGGTAAACACCTGCATTGAACAACAGGATCATCTATTCCTTAGTTAAAGATCAACACTTGCATTACACAATTACACCGTTCCTTAAGTTAAGGTAAGCACCTGCATTGCACAGAGGGATCATCCCTTCCTTAGGTAAAGGTAAACACCTGCATTGAACAGAGGGATCATCCATTCCTTAATAACGTAAACACCTGTATTGAACAGATGGCTCATCTATTCCTTAGGTAAAAACCAACAGCTGCATTGCACTGAGGGATCATCCAAACCCTTATGTAAAGATAAAAAACTGCAATGCACAGTGGGATCATCCTTTCCTTAGGTAAAGTTAAACACCTTTAGTGCACAGAGGGATGATCCATTCCTTAGGTAACAGGAAACACCTGCATTGGACATAGGGATTATCTACTCCTTAGGTAAAGGTCAACACCTGCATTACACAGAGGGATCATCCATTCCTTAAATAACTGTAAACACCTGCATTGAACACAGGGATCATCCATTCTTTAGATAATGGCAAAGCCCTGCATTAAACAGAGGGATCATCTATTCCTTAGGTAAAGATCAACATTTGCATTGCACAGAGGGATCATCCATTCCTTAGGTAAAGGTCAACACCTGCATTGCACAGAAGGATCATCCATCCCTTAGGTAAAGTTAGACACCTCCATTGAACATACCGATCATCCTTTCTTTAGTTAGAGGTAAACACCAGGATTGAATATCGGAACCTTCAATTCCTGCGGTATTATTAAACACCGTTAATGCACAGAGGGATCATCACATTCCTTTCTTAAATGTAAATACCTTCATTGAACGGATGGTCATCCATTCCTTAGGTAAAGGTAAACAGGTGCCTTGCACAGAGGGATCATCCATTCCTTAGGTAAGAGGCGAAACCTGCATTACACAGAGGGATCATAATTCTTTAGATAAGGGTAAACATCTGCATTGCCCACAGGGATCATCCATTCCTTAAGTAAAGGTAGAAACCTTCGTTGAACAGAAGGATCATCCTTCTTTACGTAAAGGTAAACAACTACGTTGAACAGAGGTGTCATCCATTACTTAGGTAAAGGTAAACAACTGCATTGACCAGACTGATCATCCATTCCTTAGGGAAATGTAAATATCTCCATGGCACAGAGGGATCACCCATTCCTTAAGTAACTGTAAACAACTGCAATGAACAGAGGGATCATCGATTCCTTAGATAATGGTAAACCCATGCATTGAAGAGATGGATAATCCATTCCTTAGGTAAAGTTAAACACCTTCATTGCACAGAGGGATCATCCATTCCTTCGGTAAATGTAAACACCTGCAATGAAGAGAGGGATCATCCATTCCTTAGGTAAAGGTTAACACCTGAATTGAACAGAGGGATGAACTATTTCTTAGAGATCAAGGCCTGCATTTCACAGAGGGATCACCCCATTCCTTAGGTAAAGGTAAACACCTGCATTGCATAGAGGGAACATCCATTCCTTAGGTAACTGTAAACACATGAATTGAACAGAGGGATCATCCATTCATTAGATAACAGCAAACATTTGTATTGAAGAGAGGGATCATCTATTCCTTAGGTCAAGGTCAACACCTGCATTGCACAGAGGGATCATTCCATTCTTTAGGTAAAGGTAAGCACCTGCATTGCACAGAGGGTTCTTCCATTCCTTAGGTAATGGGAAACACCTGTATTGAACAGAGGGATCATCCATTCATTAGATAACGGTAAACACCTGCTTTGAACAGAGGGATCATCTACACCTTAGGTAAGGATAAACATGCATTGCACAGAGGGATCATCCATTCCTTAGGTATAGGCAAATACTTGCATTACACAGAGGGATCATCCATTCCTTAGGTATCTGTAAACACCTGCATTGAACAGAGGGATCATCCAAAGCTTAGATAATGGTAAACACTTGCATTGAACAGAGGGATCATCTATTCCTTAGGTAAAGAACAACACCGGCATTGTACAGAGGGATCGTCCATTCCTTAGGTAAGAGGTGAACTCCTCCATTTCACAGAGGGATCATCCATTCCTTAGGTGAAGATCAACACCTGCATTGCACAGAGGGATCATTTATTCCTTAGGTATCTGTAAACACCTGCATTGAACAGAGGGATCATGCAATCCTTAGAAATGGTAAACACCTGCCTTGCACAGAGAGATCATCCATTCCTTAGGTAAGAGGAGAACACCTGCATTGCACAGAGGGATCATCCATTCCTTAGGTAAAGATCAACACCTGCATTGAAGAGAGGGATCATCCATTCCTTAGGAAAATATCAACACCTGCATTGCACAGAAGGATCATCCATTCCTTAGGTAGAGGACAAAACCTGCATTGCAAAGAGGGATTTTCCATTCATTAGGTAAAGATAAACACCTCCATTACACAGAGGAATCATCCTTTCCTTAGGTAAAGGTAAACACCAGCATTGAATGTAAGCATCTTCAATTATTTAGGTATTAGTAAACACCTGCAATGCACAGAGATCATCCAATTCCTTACATAAACGTAAACACCTGAATAAAACAGAGGGATCATCCATTCCTTAGGTAAAGGTAAACACCTGCCTTGCACAGACGGATCATCCATTCCTTAGGTAAGAGGTGAACACCTGCATGGCACAGAGGGATCATCCATTCTTTAGGTAAAGGTCAACACCTGCATTGTACAGAAGGATCATCCATTCCTAAGGTACAAGACAAAACCTGCATTGCAGAGAGGGATCTTCCATTCTTTAGGTAAAGGTAAACACCTGCATTGCACAGAGGGGTCATCTATTCCTTAGGTATAGGTAAACAACTGCATTGCAGAGAGGGATCATCCATTCCTTAGGTATCTGTAAACACCAGCATTGAACAGATCGTCTAATCCTTAGAGAACGGTAAACACCTGCATTGAACAGAGTGATCATCTATTCCTTAGGTAAAGATCAACACCTGCATTGCACAAAGGGATCACCTATTCCTTAGGTAAAGATCAACACCTGCATTGCACAGAGGTGTCATCCCATTCCTTAGGTAAAGGTAAACAACTGCATTGCACAGAGGGATCATCAATTCCTTAGGTAAAGTAAACAACTTCATTGCACAGAGGGATCATCCATTCCTTAGGGAATGGTAAAACCCTGCATTGAACAGAGGGATCATCCATTGCTTAGGTAAAGGTGAATACCTGTGTTGCACAGAGTTATCATCCATCCATTAGGTTAAGATCAACACCTTCTTTGAACAGAGGGATCATCCATTCCTTAGGTAAAGGTCAACACCTGCATTGCACAGAGGAAACATCCATTCCTTAGGTAAAGATCAACACCTGCTTGGACCTCAGGGATCACCCATTCCTTATGTTAAGGTAAACACCTGCATTGAACAGAGGGATCATCCAATCCTTAGATAATGATAAACACCTGCATTGCACAGAGGGATATCTATTCCTTAGGTAAAGATCAACACCTGCATTGCACAGAGGGATCATCCATTCCTTAGGTAATGGTAAACTCCTGTATTGCACAGAGGGATCATCCATTCCTTAGATAACGGTAAACACCTGCATTGAACAGAGGGATCATCTATTCCTTAGGTAAAGATCAACACCTGCTAGGACCTCAGGGATCTCCCATTTCTTATGTTAAGGTAAACACCTGCATTGAAGACAGGGATCACCCAATCCTTAGATAATGATAAACACCTGCATTGCACAGAGGGATATCTATTCCTTAGGTAAAGATCAATACCTGCATTGCACAGAGGGATCATCCATTCCTTAGGTAATGGTAAACACCTGTATTGCACAGAGGGATCATCTATTCCTTAGATAATGGTAAACACCTGCATTGAACAGAGGGATCATCTATTCCTTAGGTAAAGATCAAAACCTCCATTGCACAGAGGGATCATGCCATTCCGTAGGTAAAGGTAAACACCTGCATTGCACAGAAGGATCATCCATTCCTTAGGTAACTGTAAACACAGGCATTGAACAGAAGGATCATCCATTCCTTAGGTAAAGGTAAACACCTGCATTGAACAGAGGGGTCATATATTCCTTAGGTAAAGGTCAACACCTGCATTGCACAGTGGGATCATCCATTCCTTAGGTAAAGGACAACACCTGCATTGCACAGAGGCATCTTCCATTCATTAGGTAAAGACAGATACCTCCATGGCACAGAAGAATCATCCTTTCCTTAGGTAAAGGTAAACACCAGCATTGAACATAGGCGTCTTACATTCCTGAGGTAATAGTATACACATGCAATGCACAGAGGGATCATCACTTCCTTAGGTAAAGGTAAACACCTGCATTGAACAAAGGGATCTTGCATTATTGGGTAAGGATAAACACCTGCATTGCACACGCGGATCAACCTTTCCTTAGGTAAAGGTAGAATCCTGCGTTGAATAGAGGGATAATCCTTATTTAGGTAAAGGTAAACACCTGAGTTGAACTGAGGTATCATCCATTTCTTGAGAAAAGGTAAACACCTATATTATATAGAGGGATCATCCATTCCTTAGATAATGGTAACCATATGCATGGAACAGAGGGACCATCTATTCCTTAGGTAAAGATCAACACCTGCATTTCACAGAGGGATCATCCCATTCCTTAGGTAAATATAAACACCTGCATTGCACTGAGGGATTATCCATTCCCTACAATAAGGTAAAAACCTGCATTGCACAAAGGGATCATCATTTCCTTAGGTAACTGTAAACACCTGCATTGAACAGAGGGATCATCCTTTCCTTAGATAACGGTAAACACCTCTATTGAACACAGGGACCAACAGGTGCATTGCACAAAGGTATCGTCCATTCCTTAGGTAAAGGTAAACACCTGCATTGCACACATGGAACATCAGTTCCTTTGGTAAAGGTAAACACCTGCATTGAACATTCCTTAGGTAAGAGTAAACAACTGAAATGCACGGAGGCATCATACATTCCTTAGGTAAAGATAAAGAACTGCAATGCACAGAGGGATCATCCATTCCTTAGGTAAGGGTAAACACCTGCATTGCACAGGGGGATCATCCATTCCTTAGATAAAGTTAGAAATCTGCGTTGAACAGAGGGATCATCCATCTTTAGGTCAAGGTAAACACCTGTGTTGAATAGAGGTATCATCCATTCCTTAGGTAAAGTTAAATACCTGCATTGAGCAAAGGGTTCATCCATTCCTTAGATAACAGTAACCACCTGCATTGAACAGAAGAAGTATCTATTCCTTAGGTAAAGATCAAACCCTGTATTGAACAGAGGGGCCATCTATTCCTTAGGTAAAGATCAACACCTGCATTGCACAGAGGGTTGTTCCATTCCTGAAGTAACTGTAAATACCTGCATTGAACAGAGGGATCATCCATTCCTTAGGTAAATATCAACACCTGCATTGCACAGAGGAATCATCCATTCCTTAGGTAAAGTTAAACACTTGCATTGCACAGAAGGATCTTCCATTCATTAGGTAATTATAAACATCTCCATTGAACAAAGGAGTAATACTTTCCTTAGGTAATAGTAAACACATGCCATGCGCAAAGGATCATCCCATTCCTTACATAAATGTAAACACCTGCATTGAACAGAGGGATCATCCATTCCTTATGTACAGTTAAACACCTGCATTGCACACAGGGAACCTCCATTCCTTTGTTAAATGTAAACACCTACATTCATCCGAGGCATCTTCCATTCCTAGGTAATATCAAACACCTGCAATGCACAGAGGGATCGTCCATTACTAAGGTAAAGGTCAAAACCTGCAGTGCACAGAGGGATCATCCATTCCTTAGGTAAAGTCAACACCTGCCTGCCCAGATGGATCATCTATTCCTTATGTAAATGTTAACACCTGCATTGCACACAGGGACCATCCATTCCTTAGGTAAAGTTAAACACCTTCATTGAACAGAGGATTCTTCCATTCCTTAGGTAATATTAAAAACCTGCAATGCACAGATGAATCATCCATTCATTAGGTAAAGGTAAACACCTGCAGTGCACAAAGGGATCATCCATTCCCTAGGTAAGGGTAAACATGTCCAATGCACAGAGGGATCATCCATTCCTTAAGTAACAGTAAACAACTGCATTGAACAGAGGGATCATCTATTCCTTAGGTAAAGATCAACACCTGCATTGAACAGAGGGCTCATCCCATTCCTTAGGTAAAGACAAACCATGCATTGCACAGAGGGATCATCCATTCCTTAGGTAAAGGTCAACACCTGCCTTGCCTAGAGGGAACATTCATTGCTTATGTAAAGTTAAACACCTGCATTGCACCCAGGGAATATCCATTACTTTAGTAAAGGTAAACACCTGCATTGAACAGACGGATCATTCATACCTTAGGTAAAAGTAAACACCTGCGTTGAACAGAGGGATCTTCCATTCCTTAGGTAATGGTAAACACATTCATTGAACAGAGGGATCATACATTCCTTAGATAACGGTAAACACCAGCATTGAACAGAAGGATCATCAATTCCTTAGGTAAAGTTAAACACCTGCATTGAACAGAGGGGTCATATATTCCTTAGGTAAAGGTCAACACCTGCATTACACAAAGGAATCATCCATTCTTTAGGTATAGGATACCATCTGCATTGCACAGAGGGGTCATTCATTCTTTAAGTAAAGATCAACACCTGCTTTGAACAGAGGGATCATCCATTCCTTAGGTAAAGGTGAACACCTGATTTGCACAGAGGGATCATCCATTCCGTAGTAAAGGTCAACACCTGCCTGGCCCAAAGGGATCATCCAACCCTTATGTAAAGGTACACACCTGCATTGCTCACAGGGAACATCCATTAATTGGTAAAGGTAAACACCTACATTGAACAGAGGGATCATCCATTCCTTAGGTAAAGGTAAACACCTGTAATTCACAGACGGATCATCCATTCCTTTGTTTAATATCAACACCTGCATTGCACAGAGGGATCATCCTTTCCTGAGGTAAAGGTCAACACCTGCCTGGCCCTGAGGGATCATCCATTCTGTATATAGAGGTAAATACCTGTATTGCACACAGGGAACATCAATTCCTTTGGTAAAGGTAAACACCTGCATTGAACCGTGGGATCTTCCATTCCTTAGGTAATAGTAAACATCTGCAAGGCACAGAGGGATCATCCATTCCTAAGGTAAATGTAAACACCTGCAAAGCACAGAGGGATCATCCATTCCTTAGGTAAAGGTAAACAGCTGCGTTGAAAAGAGGTTTCACCCATTCCTTAGGTAAAGGTAAATACCTGCATTGCACAGAGGGATCATCCATTGCTAAAGTAAAGGTAGAAACCTTCATTGAACAGAGGGATCATCCTTATTTAGGTAAATGTAAACACCTGCATAGAACGGAAGTATCATCCATTGTCAAGTAAAGGTAAACACGTGATTGAACAGAGGGATCATCTATTCCTTAGGTAACAATAAACACCTGCTTTGCACAGAGGTATCATCCCATTGCTTAGGTAAAGGAAAACACCTGCATTGAACAGAGGGATCATCTATTCCTTAGGTAAAGATCAACACTTTCATTGCACAGAGGGATCATCCCCTTTCTTAGGTAAAGGTAAACACCTGCATTGCACACAGGGATCTTCCATTCCTTAGGTAAAGTTCAACCCCTGCATTGAACAGAGGGATCATCCATTCTTTAGGTAACAGTATACACCTGCATTGTACAGAGTAATCATCTATTCCTTAGGTAAAGATCAACAGCCGCATTGTATAGAGGGATCATCCCATTCCTTAGGTAAGTGTAAACACCTGCATTGCACAGAAGGAACATCCATTCTTTAGGTAAAGGACAACACCTGCAATGCACAGAGGGATCATCCAATCCTTAGGTAATGGTCAACACTTGCCCAGCCCAGAGGGATCATCGATTCCTTATGTATATTTAAACACATGCATTACACACAGGGAACATCCATTCCTTTGTTAAATGTAAACACGTGCATTCATCAGAGGGATCTTCCATTCCTAGGTAATATTAAACACCTGCAATGCACAGAGAGATCATCCATTACAAACGTAACGGTCAACACCTGCAGTGCACAGAGGGATCATCCATTCCTTCGGTAAAGTCAACACATGCCTGCCCAGAGGGATCATCCATTCCTTATGCATCACACATGGAATATCCATTTCATTGGCAAATGTAAACACCTGCATTAAACATAGGGATCATTCATTCTTTAGGTAAAGGTAAACTCCTTCATTGCACAGAGGTATATTCCATTCCTTAAGTAATAGTAAACACCTGCAATGCACAGAGGGATCATGCTATTCGTTACATAAATGTAAACACCTGCATTGAACACAGGGATCATCGATTTCTTAGGTAAATGTAAACACCTGCCTTCCACAGAGGGATCATCTTTTCCTTAGGTAAATGTGAACACCTGCATTGCACAGAGGGATCCTCCATTCCTTATGAAAAGGTAAACACCTGAATTGCAAACAGTGAACACTAGTTGCTTTGGTAAAGGTAAACACCTGCATTGAACAGAGGGATCTTCCATTCATTAGGTAATAGTAAACACCTGCAACGCACAGAGGGATCATCCATTCCTAAACTAAATGTAAACACCAAAAATGCACAGAGAGATCATCCATTCCTTAGGTAAAGGGAAACACCTGCCTGGGCAAGAGGGATCATCCATTCCTTATGTGAAGTTAAACACCTGAACATAGGGAACATCCATTACTTTGGTTAAGGTAAACACCTGCATTGAACAGACGAATCATCCATTCCTTAGGTAAAGGTAAACACCTGCGTTGAACAGAGGGATCATCCATTCCGTAGGTAACTGTAAACACTTTTCTTTTTTTGGTTTTGCGAGATAGGGTCTCACTCTGGTCCAGACTGACCTGGAATTAACTATGTAGTCTCAGGGTGGCCTCAAACTCTCGGCGATCCTCCCACCTCTGCCTCCCGAGTGCTGGCACCTTCTTTGAACAGAAGGATCATACATTCCTTAGATGACGGTAAACACCTGGATTTCACAGAGGGATCATCTATTCCTTAGGTAAAGATCAACACGTGCATTGCACAGAGGGATTCCTTAGGTAAAGGTCAACACATGTATTGCACAGAAGGATCATCCATTCCTTAGGTAAAGAAGAATGCCTGCATTTCATAGAGGGATCAACTATTCCTTAGGTAAAGATCAACACCTGCATTTCACAGAGGGATCATCCCATTCCTTAGGTAAAGATAAATACCTGCTTTTCACAGAGGGATCATCCATTCCTTAGGTAAAGGTAAACACCTGCATTGCACAGAGGTATCATCCATTCCTTAGGTCATGGTAAACACCTGCATTGAAGAGAGGGATCATCTGTCCCTTAGGTAAAGATCAACACCTGCAATGCATAGAGGGATCATCCATTCCTTAGGTAAAGATCAACACCTGCAATGCATAGAGGGATCATCCATTCCTTAGGTAAAGGTGAACACCTGCATTGCACAGAAGCACCATCCATTCCTTAGGTAGAGGACAACACATTCAATACACAGAGAGATCATCCATTCTTTAGGTAAAGATAAACACCTGACTTTCACAGAGGAATCATACATTCATTATGTAAAGGTGAACACCTGGGTTGCACAGAGGAATCTTGCATACCTTAGGTAAAGGCCAACACCTGAATTGCATAGAGGGATCATCCATTTTTAGGTAAAGGTCAACATCTGCCTGGCCCAGAGGGATCATCCATTACTTATGTAAAGGTAAACACCTGCATTGAATTGATGGATCATCATTCCTTAGTTATAGTTAGAAACATGGGTTGAACAGAGGGATCATCATTCTTTAGGTAAAGGTAAACACCTGTGTTGAACAGAGATATCATCCATTCCTTAGGTAAAGTTGAACACCTGCATTGAACAGAGGGTTCAACTATTTCTTAGATAAGGGTAACCACCTGCATTGAAAAGAGGGAGTATCTATCCCTTAGGTAAAGATCAACACCTACTTTGCACAGATCATACATACCTTAGGTTAAGGTAAACACCTGCATTGCACAGAGGGAACAACCATTCCTTAGGTAACTGTAAACACCTGCATTGAACAGAGGGATCATCCATTCCTTAGATAACGGTAAACACCTGCATTGAACAGAGGGATCATCTATTCCTTAGGTAAAGATCAACAGCTGCATTGCACAGAGGGATCATGCAATGCCTTAGGTAAGGGTAAACACCTGCATTACACAGAGGGATCATCCCCTTCCTTAGGTAAAGGTAAACACCTGCATTGCACACAGGGATCTTCCATTCCTTTGGTAAAGTTAAACCCCTGCATTGAACAGAAGGATCATCCATTCTTTAGGTAACAGTAAATACCTGCATTGAACAGAGGGATCATCTATTCCTTAGGTAAAGATCAACAGCTGCATTGCACAGAGGGATCATCCCATTCCTTAGGTAAGTGTAAACACCTGCATTGCACAGAGGGATCCTTCATTCATTAGGTAATTATAAACACCTCCATTTAATAGAGGAGTCATCCTTTCCTTAGGTAATAGTGAACATCTACAATAGACACAGGGATCATCCCATAACTTACATAAATGTAAACACCTGCATTGAACATACGGATCATCCATTCCTTCGGTAAAGGTAAACACCTGCCATGCACAGAGGGATCATCCATTCCTAAGGTAAATGTAAACAACTGCAATGCGCAGAGGGATTATCCATTCCTTAGGTAATGGTCACCACCTGCCTGGCCCAGAGGGATCACCCATTCCTTATGTACAGTTAAACACCTGCATTGCACACAGGGAACATCCATTCCTTTGTTAAATGTAAACACGTGCATTCATCAGAGGGAACTTCCAATGTTTGGTAATATCAAACAGCTGCAATGCACAGAGGGATCATCCATTACTAAGGTAAAGGTCAACGCCTGCAGTGCACAGAGGGATCATCCATTCCTTAGGTAAAGTCAACACCTGCCTGCCCAGAGGGATCATCCATTCCTTATGTAAAGGTAAACACCTGCATTGCACACATGGAACATCCATTCCTTTGGTAAATGTAAACACCTGCATTAAACAGAGGGATCATTCATTCCTTATGTAATGGTAAACTCCTTCATTGAACAGAGGTATATTCCATACCTTAGGTAATAGTAAACACCTGCAATGCACAGAGGGATCATGCTCTTCCTTACATAAATGCAAACACCTGCATTGAAAAGAGGGCTTATCGATTCCTTATGCAAATGTGAACACCTGCCTTGCACAGAGGGATCATCCATTCCTTAGGTAAAGGTGAACACCTGCATTTCACAGAGGATCATCCATTCCTTAGGTAAAGGTAAACACGTGCATTGCACAGAGGGATCATCCATTCCTTAGATAACGGTAAACACCTGCATTGCACACAGGGAACATCCATTCCTTAGGTAATAGTAAAAAACTGCAATACACAGAGGGATCATCCATTCCAAAGTAAATGTAAACACTTAAAATGCAAAAAGGGATCATCCATTCTTAAGACAAATATAAACACCTGCAATGCACAGAGGCATCATCCATTCCTTAGGTAAAGCTGAATAGCTGCATTGCACAGAGGGATCATCCAATCCTTAGGTAACTGTAAACATCTGCATTGAACAGAGAGATCATCCATTCATTAGATAAGGGTAAGCACCTGCATTGAACAGAGGGATCATCTATTCCTTAGGTGAAGATCAACATCTGCATTGGACAGAGGGATCATTCATTCCTTAGGTAAAGGTAAACACCTACATTGCACAGAGGGATCATCCATTCCTTACGTAATGGTAAACACCTGGATTGCACAGAGGTGTCATCCATTCTTTAGATAATGGTCAACACCTGCATTGCACAGAGGCATCATTGATTCCTTTGGTAAAGGTCAACATCTGCCTGGCCCAGAGCGATCATCCATTTCTTATGTAAAGGTAAACGCCTACATTGCACACAGAGAACATCCATTCCTTTTGTAAAGGAAAACACCTGCATTAAACAGAGGGATATTTCATTCCTTAGGTAATAGTAAAAACCTCCAATGCACAGAGGGACCATCGATTCCTTAGGTAAAGCTAAAAGCCTTCATTGCACAGAGGGATCATCCATTCCTTATGTAACTGTAAACAACTGCATTGAACAGAGGGATCATCCAATCCTTAGATAAGTGTAAGCACCTGCATTGAACAGAGGTATCATCTATTCCTTAGATAAAGATGAAAACCTGCATTGCACAGAGTGATCGTGCCATTCCGTAGGTAAAGTAAACACCTGCATTGCACAGAAGGATCATCCATTCCTTAGGTAAAAGTAAACACCTGCATTGCACAGATGGATCATCCATTCTTTAGATAATGTTAAACACCTGCATTGAACAGAGTGATCATCCATTCCTTAGATAACGTTAAACACCTGCATTGAAGAGAGGGATCATCTATTCTTTAGGTAAAGATCAACACCTGCAATGCATAGAGGGATCATCACTTCCTTAGGTAATGGTAAACACCTACATTGCACAGAGGATTCATCCATTCCTTAAGTAATGGTAGAAACCTGCATTGAACAGAGGGATCATTATTTTTTATGTAAAGGTTAACAGCTGCATTGAACAGAGGTATCATTCATTCCTTAGGCTAAGGTAAACACATCCATTGAAAAGAGGGATCATCCATTCCTTAGATAACAGTAAACACCTGCATTGATCAGAGGGATCATATATTCCTTAGGTAAATATCAACACCTGCATTGCACAGTGGGATCATCCCATACCTTAGGTAAAGTTAAACACTTGCATTGCACAGAGGAATCATCCATTTCTCAGGTAAAGGTAAACACCAGCATTGAACATAGACATCTTTTTCCTTAGGTAATAGTAAACACCTGCAATGCACAGAGGAATCATCCCACTCCTTACATGAGCGAAAACAACTGCATTGAACAAAGGGATCATCCATTCTTTAGATAATGGTAAACACGTGCATAGTACTGAGGGATCACTTATTCCTTAGGTAAAGATCGACACCTGCATTGCATAGGGGGATCATCCCATTCCATAGGTAAAGCTAAACACCTACATTGCACAGAGGGATCATCAGTTCCTTATGGTAAAGGTAAACACCTGTATTGCAGAGAGGGATCATCCATTCCTTAGGTAACTGTAAACACCTACATTGAACAGGGGGATTATACATTCCTTAGATTATGGTAAACACCTGCATTGAACAGAGGGATCACCTATTCCTTAGGTAAAGATCAACACCTGCATTTCACAGAGGGATTATCCCTTTCCTTAGGTAAAGGTAAACACCTGCATTGCACATAGGGATAATCCATTCTTTAGGTAAAGGTAAACACCTGCATTGCACAAAGGGATCATCCATTCCTTAGGTCATGGTAAACACCTGCATTGAACAGAGGGGTCATCCAATCTGTAGATAAAGTTAAACACCAGCATTAAACAGAGGAATCATCCATTCCTCAGATAACGTGAACACCTGCATTGAACCGAGGGATCATCTATTCCTTAGGTAAAGATCGACACATGCATTTCACAGAGGGACCATCCATTCCATAAGTAAAGTTCAACATCTGCATTGCACAGAAGGATCATCAATTCCTTAGGTAAAGGAAATCACCTGCATTGCACAGAAGGATCTTCCATTCCTTAGGTAAACATCAACACCTACATTGCACAGAGGGATCATCCATTCCTTAGTTAAAGGTCAACGCCTGCCAGGCCAGAGGGACCATCCATTCTTTATGTAAAGGTAAACACCTGAATTGCACACAGGAAATATCCATTCCTTTGGTAAAAGTAAACAACTGCATTGAACAGAGGGATCATCCATTATTTAAGTAAAGGTAGAAACTTGCGTTGAGCTGAGGGATCATCCTTCTTTAGGTAAAGGTAAACACCTGCCTTGAACAGAGGTATCATCCATTCCGTACGTAAAGGTAAACACCTACATTGAACAGAGGGATCATACATTCCTTAGATAATGCCAAACACCTGTTTTGAACAGAGGGATCACCTATTCCTTAGTTAAAGATCAACACCTGCATTGCACATAGGGATCATCCATTCCGTAGGTAATGGTAAACACCTGCATTGTACAGAGTGATTATCCATTCCTTAGATAACAGTAAACACCTGCATTGAACAGAGACATAATCTATTCCTTATGTAAGATCAACACCTGAATTGAACAGAGGGATTATCCATTCCTTAGGTAACTGTTAACATCTGCATTGAACAGAGGGATCATCCATTCCTTAGATAATGGCAATCATATGCATTGCACAGAGTGGTCATCCATTCCTTAGGTCATGGTAAACACCTGCATTGAACACAGGGATCATCCAACCCTTATATAAAGGTAAACACCTGCGTTGAACAGAGGAATCATCTATTCCTTAGGTAAAGATTAACACCTGCATTGCACAGGGGTATCATCCCATTCCTTGGGAAAAGTTAAACACCAGCATTGAACTTAGCCATCTTCCATTCCGTAATCAATAGTAAATACCTGCAGTGCACAGAGGGATCATCCCACTCCCTAATTAACGTAAACAATTACATTGAACAAAGGGATCATCCATTCCTTAGATAACGTTAAACATCTGCTTTGAACAGAGGGATCATCTATTCCTTATGTAAAGATCAACACCTGCATTGCAGAAGGGCATCATCCCATTCATTAGATAAAGGTAAACACCTGCATTGCATAGAGGGAACATCCATTCCTTAGGTAAAGGTAAACACATGCATTTTTCACAGAGGGATCATCCATTCCTTAGGTAACTGTAAACACCTACATTGAACAGAGGGATCATACATTGCTTGGATAACGGTAAACACCTGCATTGAACAAAGGGATAATCTATTCCTTAGGTAAAGATCAACACCTTCATTACACAGAGGGACCATCCCATTCTTTAGGTAAATGTAAACGCCTGCATTGCACAGAGGGATCATTCATTCAAAGGTAAAGGTAAACACCTTCATTGCACAGAGGGATCATCTATTCCTTAGGTAATGGTAAACACATGCATTGAACAGAGCGATCAGCCAATCCAGACATAATGGTAAACACCTGCATTGAACAGAGGGATTATCTATTCCTTAGGTAAAGATCAACACCTGCATTGCACAGAGGGATCATCCATTCCTTAGGTAAAGGGCAACACCTGAATTACACAGCGGGATATTCCATTCATTAGGTAAAGATAAACACCTACATTGAACAGAAGAATCATCCTTTCCTTAGGTAAAAATAAACACCAGCATTGAACATAGGCTTCTTCCATTCCTTAGGTAATAGTAAACACCTGCAATGCACAGAGGGATCATCCCATTCCTTACATAAACGTAAACACCTGCACCTTCCATTCCTTAGGTAAAGGTAAACACCGGACTTGCAGAGAGGGATCATCCATTCCTTAGGTAAAGATCAACACCTGCATTAAACAGAGGGATCTTCCATTCCTTAGGTAAAGGTCAACTCCTGCATTGTACAGGGGTATCACCCATTCTTAATGTAAAGGTCAACACCTACCTGGCCCAGAGGGATGATCGATTCCTTATGTAAAGGTAAACATATGCATTGGACAGAGGGGTCTTCCATTCCTTAGGTAATAGTAAACACCTGCAATTCACAGAGGTATCATCCATTCCTAAGGTAAATGTAAACACCTGCAATGAACCGAGGGATCAACAATTTGTTAGGAAAACCTAAACATCTGTAATGCACAGAGGGATCTTCCATTCCTCATGTTTTTTAAAACACCTGTATTGCACAGAGGGTTCAACAATTCCGTAAGTAAATGTAGAAAAACTGCGTTGAACAGATGGATAATCCTTCTTTAGGTAAAGGTAAACACCTGAATTGAACAGAGGGATAATCCCATTCCTTACATAACTGTAAACACATGCATTGCACAGAGGAATCATCCATTCCTTAGGTAATGGTAAACACCTGCATTGAACAGAAGGATCATTCAATCCATAGATAATGGTAAACACCTGCATTGAACAGAGGGATCATCAATTCATTAGGTAAAGATCAACACCTGCCTGGCCCAGGGGGATCACTCATTCCTTATGTACAATTAAACACCTGCATTGCACACAGGGAACATCCATTCCTTTGTTAAATGTAAACACGTGCATTCATCAGAAGGATCTTCCATTCCTTAGGTAATAGTAAATGCCTACAATGCACGGAGGGATCATCCATTCCTAAGGCATTTGTAAACACCTGCCATGTACAGCGGGATTATCAATTCCTTAGATCATGGTAAACACCTGCATTGAAACGAGGGATCATCAATTCCTTAGGTAAAGATCAATACCTGCATTGCACACAGGGATCATACCATTCCTTAGGTAAAGGTAAACACCTGCATTGCACGGAGGGACCATGCATTCCTTAAGTAAAGGTAAACACCTGCATTGCACAGAGATAACTTCCATTACTTAGGTAATGGTAAACACCTGCATTGAACACAGGGATCATCCATTCCTTAGTTAAAGTAAACACCTGCATTGAACAGAGGGATCATCTACTCCTTAGGTAAAGATCAACACCTTCATTGCACACAGGGATAAGCCATTCCTTAGGTAAAGGTAAAGAACTGCATTTCACAGAACGATCATCCATTCCTTAGGTAAAGGTAAACACCAGCATTGAACATAGGTATCTTCCATTACTTAGGTAATAGGAAACACCTGCAATGTACAGAGGGATCATCCCATTCCTTAAATAAACGAAAACACCTGCATGGAACAGAGGGATCATCCATTCCTTAGGTAAAAGTCAACACCTGCATTTCACAGAGGTATCATCATTTCCTTAGGTAAAGGTCAACACCTACAAGGCCCAGAGGGATCATCCATTCCTTATGTGAAGTTAAACACCTGCATTGAACACAGGGAACATCCATTACTTTCGTAAAGGTAAACACCTGCATTGAACTGACGAATCATCCATTCCTTAGGTAACTGTAAAGGGCTGCAATGCACAGAGCGATCATCTTTTCCTTAGGTAAAGGGCAACACCTGCCTGGCCCAGAGGGATCATCCATTCCTTATGTGAAGTTAAACACCTGCATTGAACACAGGGAACATCCATTACTTTGGTAAAGGTAAACACCTGCATTGAATAGAAGGATCATCCATTCCTTAGGTAACTTTAAACACATTCATTGAACAGAGGGATCACACATTCCTTGGATGATGGTAAACACCTGCATTGAAAAGATGTATCATCCATTCATTAGGTAAAGATCAACACCTACATTGCACAGAGAGATCATCCATTCCTTAGATAAAGGTAAACACCTGCATTGCAAAGAGGGATCATTTATTCCTTAGGTAACGGTAAATGCCTCCATTGAACAGAGGGATCATCCATTGCTTAGATAACGGTAAACATCAGCATTGAACAGAGGGATCATCTATTCCTTAAGTAAAGATCAAGACTTTCATTGCACAGAGGGATCATCCCCTTCCTTAGGAAAAGGTAAACACCTGCATTGCACACAGGGATCTTCCATTCCTTAGGTAAATTTAAACCCCTGCATTGAACAGAGGGATCATCCATTCTTTAGGTAACAGTAAACACCTGCATTGAACAGAGGGATCATCTATTCCTTAGGTAAAGATCAACAGCTGCATTGCACAGAGGGATCATCCCCTTCCTTAGGTAAAGGACAACACCTGCGTTGCACAGAGGGATCCTCCATTCATTAGGTAATTAGAAACACCTCCGTTTAACAGAGGAGTCATCGTTTCCTTAGGTAATAGTGAACATCTGCAATACACACGGGGATCATCCCATTCCTTACACAAACATAAACAGCTGCATTGAACATACGGATCATCCATTCCTTATGTAAACACCTGCCATGCATAAAGGGATCATCCATTCCTAAGGTAAATGTAAACACCTGCAATGCACAGAGGGATCATCCAATCCTTAGGTAAAGGTCAACACCTGCCTGGCCCAGAGGGATCATCCATTCCTTATGTAAAGGTAAAAACCTGCATTGCAAGCAGGGAACATCCATTCCTTTGTTAAATGTAAACACGTGCATTCATCAGAGGGATCTTCCAATCCTAGGTAATATTAAACACCTGCAATGCACAGAGGGATCATCCATTACTAAAGTAAAGGTCAACACCTGCAGTGCACGGAGGGATCAACCATTCCTTAGATAAAGTCGACTCCTGCCTACACAGAGGGATCATCCATTCCTTATGTAAAGGTAAACACCTGCATTACACACATGGAGCATCCATTCCTTTGGTAAATGTAAACACCTGCATTAAACAGAGGGATCATTCATTCCTTAGGTAAAGGTATACTCCTTCATTGAACAGAGGGATATTCCATTCCTTAGGTTATAGTAAACACCTGCAATGCACAGAGGGATCACGCTATTCCTTACATAAATGTAAACACCTGCATTGAACAGAAGGATCATCAATTCCTTGCCTAAATGTAAACACCTCCCTTGCACAGAGGGATCATATATTCCTTAGGTAAAGGTGAACGCCTGCATTGCATAGAGGGATCATCCATTCCTTATGTAAAGGTAAACACCTGCATTGAACAGAGGGATCTTCCATTCCTTAGGTAATAATAAACACCAGCAATGAACAGAGGGATCATCCATTCCTTAGGTAAAGGGCAACACCTGCCTGGCCCAGAGGGATCATCCATTCCTTATGTGAAGTTTAAAACCTGCATTGAACACAGGGAACATCCATTACTTTCGTAAAAGTAAATACCTACATTGAACAGACGAATGATCCATTCCTTAGGTAAAGGTAAACACCTGCATTGAACAGATGGATCATCCATTCTCAGGTAACTGTAAACACCTACATTGAACAGAGGGATCATACATTCCTTAGATGACAGTAAACACCTGCATTGAACAGAGGGATTATCCATTCCTTAGGTAAATGTAAACGCCTGAATTGAACATAGGGGTCATATATTCCTTAGGTAAAGATCAACATATTCATTTCACAGAGGCGTCATCCATTCCTTAGATAAAGGTCAACACCTGCATTGCACAGAGGGATCATCCATTCCTTAGGTATAGGACAACACCTGCATTGCACAGAGGGATCATCCATTCCTTAAGTAAAGATCAACACCTGCATTGAACAGAGGGATCATATATTCCTTGGGTAAAGGTCAACACCTGCTTTGCACAGAGGGATCATCCATTCCTTAGGTATAGGACAACACCTGCTTTGCACAGAGGGATCATCCATTCCTTAAGTAAAGATCAACACCTGCATTGAACAGAGGGATCATATATTCCTTGGGTAAAGGTCAACACCTGCTTTGCACAGAGGGATCATCCATTCCTTAGGTATAGGACTACACCTGCATTGCACAGAGGGATCATGCATTCCTCAAGTAAAGATCAACACCTGCATTGAACAGAGGGATCATCCATTCCTTAGGTAAAGGTCAACACCTGCATTTCACAGAGTGATCATCCATTCCTTAGGTAAAGGTCAACACCTGACTAGCCCAGAAGGATCATCGATCATCATGTAAAGGTAAACACCTGCATTGCACACAGGGAACACCCATTCCTTAGGTAATAGTAAACACTTGCAATGCACAGAGGCATCATCCATTCCGAAGGTAAATGTAGACACCTACAGTGCACAGAGGGATTATCTATTCCTTAGATAAGAGTATACACCTGCATTGAACAGGGGGATCAACCATTCCTTACGTAAAGATAGAAACCTGGTTTGAAGAGAGGGATCATCCTTATTTAGGTAAATGTAGACACTTGCGTTGAATAGAGGGATCATCCATTCCTTAGGTAACAGTAAACCCTGCATTGCACAGAGGGATCATCCATAACTTAGGTAATGGTAAACACTTGCAGTAATCAGAGGGATCATCCATTCCTTAGATAACGGGAAACATCTGCATTGAACAGAGGGGTCATCCATTCCTTAGGTAACTGTAAACACCTGCACTGAACAGAGGCATCATCCATTCCTAAGATAATGGTAAACACCTGCATTGAACATAGGGATCATCTATTCCTTAGGTAAAGATCAACACCTGCATTGCACAGAAGTTCATACATTCCTTAGGTAAAGGTAAACACCTACCTGGCCCAGAGGGATCATCCATTCCTTATGAAAAGGTAAACACCTGCATTGCACACAGGGAACATCCATTCCTTCGGTAATAGTAAACAACTGAAATGCACAGAGGGATCATCCATTCCTAAGACAAATATAAACACCTGCATTGCACAGAGGGATCTTCCATTCATTAGGTAAAGATAAACAACTCCACTGCACAGGGGAATCATCCTTTCCTTAGGTAAAGGTAAACACCAGCACTGAACATAGGTTTCTTCCATTCTTTAGGTAATAGTAAACACCTGCAGTGCACGGAGGAATCATCCCATTCCTTACATAAACTTAAACACCTGCACTGAACTGAAGGATCAACCATTCCTTAGGTAAAGGCAAACACCTGCTCAGAGGGGTTATCCATTCCTTAGGTACGAGGTGAACAACTGCATTGCACAGAGGGATCATCAATTCCTTAGGTAAAGATCAACACCTGCATTGAACAGGGGGATCATTCATTCCTTATGTAAAGGTCAACACCTGCATTGTACAGAGGGACCTTGTATTCCTTAGGTAAAGATCAACACTTGCATTGCACAGAGGGATCATCCATTCCTTATGGAAAGGACAACACCTGCTTTGCACAGAGGGATCTACCATTCATTAGGTAAAGATAAACACCTCCATTTCACAGACGAATCATCCTTTCCTTAGGTAAATGTAAACACCAGCATTGAACATAGGCATGTTCCATTCCTTAGATGATAGAAAACACCTGCAATGCACAGAGGGATCATCCCATTCCTTACATAAATGTTAACACCTGAAATGAACAGAGGGATCATAAATTCCTTAGGTAAAGTTAAACCCCTGCCTTGCACAGAGAATTCATCCATTCCTTAGGTAAGAGTTGAACAACTCAGTTGCACAGAGGGATCATCCATTCATTAGGTAAAGGTCAACACCTGCCTTGCACAGAGAGATCATCCATTCCATTGGTAAAGGTAAACACCTCCATTTAACAGAGGGATCTTCCATTCCTTAGGTAAGGGTAAACACGTGCAATGAACAGAGGCATCATCCATTCTTTAGATAATGGTAAACACGTATATTTAACAGAGGGATCACCTATTCATTAGGTAAAGATCAAGACATGCATTGCACAGAGTGATCATTCATTCCTTAGGTAAGGGTAAACACGTGCAATGAACAGAGGCATCATCCATTCTTTAGATAATGGTAAACACATATATTGAACACACGGATCATCTATTTATTAGGTAAAGATCAACACATGCATTGCACAGAGGGATCAACCATTCCTTACATAAAGGTCAACACGTGCATAGAACGGAAGGATCATCCATTCCTTGTGTAATGGGCAACGCCTGCATTACACAGAGGCATCTTGCATTCCATAAGTAAAGTTAAACACCAGCATTGCACAGCGTGATCATTCATTTCTTAGGTAAATATAAACACCTGCACTGAGCGGAGGGATCATCCATTCCTTAGATAACCGTAAACACCTGCATTGAGCATAGCCATCTTCCATTCCTTTGGTAATAGTAAACACCTACAATAAACAGAGGGATCATCCCATTCCTTAGGTAAACACCTTCATTGAATAGAGGGATCACCCATTCCATAGGTAAAGGTAAACATCTGCCTTGCACAGAGGGATCATCCATTCCTTATGCAAAGTTGAACACCTGCATTGCACAGAGGGATCATCATTTCCTTAGGTAAAGATAAACACGTGCATTTCACAGAGGGATCATCCCATTCCTTAGGTAATGGTAAACACCTGCATTACACAGAGGTATCATCCATTCCTTAGATAAAGGTAAACACCTGAATTGCACAGATGGATCATCAATTCCTTAGGTAACTGTAAACACCTGCATTGAACATAGGGATCATCCATTCCTTAGATAACGGTAAACACCTTCATTGAACAGATGGCTCATCTATTCCTTAGGTAAAGGTAAACACTTGCATAGCACAGAGGGATCATCCATTTCTTAGATAAAGGTGAACACCTGCATTGCACAGAAGGATCATCTATTCCTTAGGTATTGGTATACACCTGCATTGCACACAGGGAACATCCATTCTTTGGAAAGGTAAACACCTGATTTGAACAGAGGGATCTTCCACTCCTTAGGTAAGAGTAAACACCTGCAATTCACAGAGGGTTCGTCCATTCTTTTGGTAAGGGTAAACACCTGCAATGCACAGAGGGAACATCCATTCGTTAGGTAAAGGTAAACACCTGACTTGCACAGAGGGATCATCCTTCCCTTAAGTAAAAGTAGAAACCTGCGTTGAACAGAAGGATCATCCTTCTTTAGGTAAAGGTAGACACCTGTGTTGAACAGAGGTATCATCCATTCCGTAGGTAACGGTAAACACCTGCATTGAACAGAGGGTTCAACCATTCCTTAGGTAACAGTGAAAACCTGCATTGAACAGAGGGATCATCTATTCCTTAGGTAAAGATCAACACCTGCATTGCACAGAGCGATCATCCCATTCCGTATGTAAAGGTAAACACCTGCTTTGCACAGAAAGATAATCCACTCCTTAGGTAACTGTAAATACCTGCATTGAACACAGGAATCATCCTTTCCTTAGATAAAGGTAAACACCAGCATTAAATTTAGGCATCTTACATTCCTAGTTAAGAGTAAACACCTGCAGTGCACCAGTGTATCATCCATTACTAAGGTAAAGGTCAACACCTGCATTGCACAGAGGGATCATTCATTCATTAGATAAATATCATCACCTGCCTGCGCAGAGGGATCGTCCATTACTTATGTAAAGGTAAACACCTGTATTGCACACAGGGATCATCCATTCCTTAGGTAAGGGTAAACACCTGTATTGCACCGAGGCATCATCCATTCCTTAAGTAAAAGTAGAAACAAGCGTTGAACAGAAGAGTATCATCCTTCTTTAGGTAAATGTACACACATGCATTGAAAAGAGGGATCATCCCATTCTTTAGTTAATGGTAAACACCTGCATTGCACAAAGGGATCATCCATTCTTTAGGTTAAGGTAAACACCTGCATTTTACAGAGGGATTATCCATTCCTTAGGTAAATGTAAACACCTGCATTGAACAGAGGGATAATTCATTCCTTAAATAATGGTAAAGACCTGCATTGAACAGAGGGATCATCTATTCCTTAGGAAATTATCAACACCTGCATTGCACAAAGGGATCATCCATCCCTTAGCTTAAGGTAAACAGCTGCATTGTACAGACGGAATGTCCATTACTTAGGTAACTGTAAACACCTGCATTAAATAGAGGGATCATCCATTCCTTAGGTAATAGTAAACACCTGTATTAAACAGAGGGATCATCACTTCCTTAGGTAAAGATCAAAACCTGCATTGCCCAGAGGGATCATGCATTCCTTAGGTAAAGATCAGCACCTGCATTGCACAGAAGGATCATCCATTGATTAGGTAAAGGACAACACCTGCATTGCACAGTGGGATCTTCCATTCATTACGTAAAGATAAACACTTCCATTCCACAGAGGAATCATCCTTTCCTTAGGTAAATGTAAACACTAGCATTGAATATAGGCATCTTACATTCCTGAGGTAATAGTAAACACCTGCAATGCACAGAGGGATCATCCATTTGTAATTTAAAGGTCAGCACCTGCATTGCACAGAGGGATCTTCCATTCATTAGGTAAAGATAAACACCTCCACTGCACAGAGGAATCGTCCTTTCCTTATGTAAATGTCAACACCTGCATTGCACAGAGGGGTCATCCATTCATTAGGTAACTGTAAACACCTGCATTGAACAGAGGGATCATCCATTCCTTAGATAACGGTAAAAACCTGCATTGAACAGAGGGACCATCTATTCCTTAGGTAACTATCAACACCTGCATTGCACAAAGGGATCACCCATCCCTTAGCTTAAGGTAAACAGGTGCATTGCACAGACGGATTGTCCATTCATTAGGTAACTGTAAACACCTGAATTGAACAGAGGGATCATCCATTCCTTAGATAACAGTAAACATCTGAATGGCACAGAAGGTCATCCATTCCTTAGATAAAGGAAAACACCTGCATTGCCCAGAGGGATCATGAATTCCTTAGGTAATGGTAAACACCTGCATTCAACAGAGGGATCATTACTTCCTTAGGTAAAGATCAACACCTGCATTCAACAGAGGGATCATCACTTCCTTAAGTAAAGATCAACACCTGCATTGCACAGAAGGATCATCCATTCCTTAGGTAAAGGACAACACCTGCATTGCATAGAGGGATCTTCCATTCATTAGGTAAAGATGAACACCTCCATTGCACAGAGGAATCTTCCTTTCCTTAGGTAAAGTTAAACACCAGCATTGAATATAGGCATCTTACATTCCTGAGGTAATAGTAAACACCTGCAATGCACAGAGGGATCATCCCTTTCTAAGTTAAAGGTCAACACCTGCATTGCACAGAGGGATCATCCATTCCTTATGTAAAGGTAAACACCTGCATTGCACACAGGGAACATCCCTTACTTGGGAAAGGTAAACACCTGCATTGAACATAGGGATCATCCATTCCTTAAGTCAAGGTAAACACCTTCATTGAACAGAGGGATCTTCCATTACTTGGGTAAGGATAAACACCTGCATTGCACACAGGGATCATCCATTCCTTAGGTAAAAGTAGAAACCTGAGTAGAACAGAGGGATCATCCTTCTTTATATAAAGGCAAAGACCTGAGTTGAACAGAGGTATCATCCATTACAGAGGGATCATCCATTCCTTAGATAATGGTAACCACCTGCATTGAATAGAGGGACCATCCATATACTTAGGTACAGACCAATATCTGCATTGCACAGAGGAATCATCCTATTTCTTAGGTTAAGGTAAACACCCGCATTGCATAGAGGGATCATCCATTCCTTAGATAACGGCAAACACCTGCATTGAACAGAGGGAACAACACCTGCATTGCACAAAGGAATCGTCCTTACCTTATGTAAAGGTAAACACCTGCATTGCACACAGGGAACAACAGTTCCATTGGTAAAGGTAAACAACTGCATTGAATAGAGGGATCTTCAATTCCTTAGGTAATAGTAAACACCTGCAATGCACAGAGGGATCATCCATTCGTAAGGTAAATGTAAACACCTGCATTGACCAGAGGGTTCATCCATTCCTTACATAACAGTAACCACCTGCATTGAACAGGGGAAATATCTATTCCTTAGGTAAAGATCAACACCGGCATTGCACACAGGGATAATCCCATTCCTTAGTTTAAGGTAAACACCTTCATTGCACAGAGAGAACATCCATTCCTTCGGTAACTGTAAACACCTGCATTGAACAGGGGGACCATCTATTCCTTAGGTAAAGATCAACACCTGCATTGCACAGAGGTAACTGTAAAAACCTGCATTGAACAGAGGGATTGTCCATTCCATAGATAACGATAAACACCTGCACTGAACAGAGGGACCGTCTATTCCTTAGGTAAAGATCAACACCTGCGTTGCACAGAGGATTCCTCCTATCCATAGTTAAACGAAAACATCTGCATTCCACAGAGGGATCATCCATTCCTTAGGTAAAGATCAACACCTGCATTGCACAGAGGGATCATCCCATTCCTTAGGTAAATTTAAACACCTGCATTGCCCAGAGGGATCATCCATTCCTTAGGTAAAGGTAAAAACCTGCATTGCAAAGTCGGATCATCCATTCTTTAGGTAACTGTAAACATCTGCATTGAACATAGGAATCATCCATTCTTTAGATAAGGATAAACATCTGCCTTGAACAGAGGGCTCATCTATTTCTTAGGTAAAGATCAAAACCTGCATTTCCCAGAGGGATCATCCATTCCTTATGTAATGGTAAACACCTGCATTGAACAGAGGGATCATCCATTTCTTAGATAATGGTAAACATCTGCATTGAACAGAGGGATCATCCATTCCTTAGGTAAAGATCAACACACCTGCATTGCACTGAGGGATCATCCTGTTCCTTAGGTAAAGGTAAACACCTGCATTGTACAGAGGGATCTTCCAATCGTTAGGTCACTGCAAACACCTGCATTGCACAGAGGATCATCCATTCCTTAGGAAAAGTAAACACCTGCATTGAACAGAGGATCATCCATTCCTTAGATTATGATAAACACCTGCATTGAATAGAGGGATGATAAATTCCTTAGGTAAAGATCAACACCTAGATTGCACAGAGGGATCATCCCATTCCGTAGGTAAAGGTAAACACCTGCATTGCACAGAAGGATCATCTGTTCCTAATGTAAATGTAACCACGTGCACTGCACAGAGGATCATCCATTCCTTAGGTAAAGGTAAACACCTGCCATGCACAGAGGATCATCCATTCCTTAGGTAAGGTTAAACACCTGCATTGCACAGAGGGATCATCCGCTCCGTAAGTAAAGGTGGAAACCTTCGTTGAACAGAAGTATAATCCTTCTTTGTAAAGGTAATCACCTGCATTGAAAAGAGGTATCATCCATTCCTTAGGTAAAGATAAACACCTGCATTGCCCAGAGGATCAGCCATTCCTTAGGTAACTGTAAAACACCGGCAATGAAAAGAGGGGTCATCAAGTCCTTAGGTTAAGACCAACACCTTCGTTGGACAGAGGTATCATCCATTCCTTATATAAAGGTAAGCACATGCATTGCACAGAGGAATCATCCTTTCCTTAGGTAAAGGTAAACACCAGCATTGAACAAAGGCATCTTCCATTCCTTAGGTATTAGTAAACACCTGTAATGCCCAGAGGGATCATCCCACTCTATACATAAACCTAAACACCTGCATTGAACAGAGGATCATCCATTCCTTAGGTAAATGTAAACACCTTTGCACAGAGGATCATCCATTCCTTAGGTAAGAGGTGAACACCTGCATTGCATAGACAGACCATCCATTCCTTAGGTAACAGTAAACACCTGCATTGCACAGAGGGATCATCCATTCTTTACATAATGGTAAACACCTGCATTGAACAGAGGGATCATCTATTCCTCAGGTTAAGATCAACACTTGCATTGTACAGAGGGATCATCCTATTCCTAAGGTAAAGGTAAACACCTGCATTGCACAGAGGGATCATCCATTCCTTAGGTAAAGGTAAAAATCTGCATTGCACAGAGGTATCATCCCTTCCTTAGGTAATGGTAAACAACTGCATTGAACAGGGTTATCATCCATTCTTTGAGTAAAGGTAAACACCTGCATTGCACAGAAGGATCATCCATTCCTTAGGTAAAGGATAACACCTACATTGCACAGAGGGATCTTTCATTCATTAGGTAAAGATAAACACTGCCATTACACAGAGGAATCAACCATTTCTTAGGTAAAGTTAAACACCAGCATTGAACATAGGCATCTTCCATTCCTTAGGTATTAGTAAACACCTCAAATGCACAGAGGGATCATCCCATTCCTTACATAAACCTAAACACCTGCATTGAACAGAGAGATCATCATTTCTTAGGAGAACGTAAATACCTGCCTTGAACAGAGGGATCATGCATTCCTTAGGGAAGAGATGAACTCCTGCATTGCACAGAGGGATCATCCATTCCTTAGGTAATGATCAACGCCTGCATAGAACACAGGGATCATCAATTCCTTTGGTAAAGATCAACACCTGCATTGCACAGAGGGATTAACCATTCCTTAGGTAAAGGTCAACACACGCCTGTCCCAGAGGGATCATCCCTACCTTATGTAAAGGTAAACACCTGCATTACACACAGGTAACATCCATCCCTTTTGTAAAGGTAAACACCTGCATTGAACAGAGTGATCTTCCATTCCTTTGGTAATAGTAAACACCTGCAATGCACAGAAGGATCATCCATTCCTGAGGTAATTGTTATCACCTGCAATGCACAGAGGGATATGTTGGGCACCTTGAGCCAAACTGCAGCCATTTGGAGGAAAAAACTGCATCTTTTGAGTTAGGTTTCTGTTTCCTGAGTGTCAGTAAAAAAAGTGCATGACTAATCCTTCCCAGAGACCTTACCCTGGCCTATAGATAAGAACAATGTGTAACTTAAAGATATGTATCTTAGCAAACAGGATTGATGGAAACCTGCCCTGCCTGTTATCTCAACACAGACATTCTTGTAAACATTCTAGAGGCCCATCACTCTAAAGATCCCCTCCCCTCTCTCCTCATCAATCAGAACATCTGGTAGCCATAAAATCCATTTGGCAAGCATAAATTCCATTTGCCCACATACCTTCTTCCTGCCTCCCCTATATATAACTCTAAGTGAATAATAAACTCAGAGGCCTTGACCAGAGGTTTTAGGCCTGGCCTCCTTCTTTGTGTCTGTTTGTCTCTCATCTAGGATTAGTATCCACTCTGAGGCCTTTGTTGAATCCCGCCCGGCCTGGGCAGGGATGATCCATTCCTTAGGTAAAGGCAAACACCTGCAATGCACAGAGGGATCATCCAATCCCTTAGGTAAGAGTAAACACCTGCATTGCACAGAGGGATCATCCATTCCTTAAGTAAAGTAGAAACCTCTATTGAACAGAGGATCATACTTCTTTAGGTAAAGGTAAACACCTATATTGAACAGAGGTATCATCCATTCCTTAGGTAAAGGTAAACACCTGCATTGAACAGTGTGATCATCCACTCCTTAGATATCGGAAAACAACTGCATTGAACAGAGGGATCATCTATTCCTTAGTTAAAGATCAACACCTGCATTGCACAGAGTGATCATCACATTCATTAGGTAAAGCTAAACACCTGCATTGGACAGAGGGATCGACTATTCCTTAGGTAACTGTAAACACCTGCATTGAACAGAGGTATCATCCATTCCTTAGATAACGGTAAACACCTGCATTGAACAGATGGCTCATCAAATCCTTAGGTAATGATCAACACCTGCTTGCACAGAGGGATCATCCATTCCTTAGGTAACTGTAAACACCTGCTTTGAACAGAGGGATCATCCATTCCTTAGATAACAGTAAAGGCCTGCAATGAACAGAGGGATCATCTATTCCTTAGGTAAAGATCAACAGCTGTATTGCACAGAGGGATCATCCATTCCTTTTTTAATGGTCAAAACCTGCATTGCACAGAAGGATCATCCATTCCGTAGGTAAAGGAAAACACCTGTATTGCACAGAGGGATCTTCCATTCATTAGGTAAAGATAAACACCTCCATTACACGGAGGAATCACTTTTCCTTAAGTAAAGGTAAACACCAGCATTGAACATAGGCATCTTCCTTTCCTTAGGTATTAGTAAACACCTGAAATGCACAGAGAGATCATCATATTCCTTAAATAAACCTAAACACCGCCATTGAACAGAGGAATCATCCATTCCTTAGGTAAAGGTAAACACCTGGATTCAACAGAGGATTCTCCATTCCTTAGATAATGGTAAACACATGCACTGGACAGAGGGATCATCTATCCCTTAGGTAAAGATCAACACCTGCATTGCACTGAGGATCATCCCATTCCTAAAGTAAAGGTAAACACCTGCATTGCACAGAGGGATCATCCGTTGCTTAGGTAAAGGTAACCACCTGTATTGCGCAGAGGGATCATCTATTCCTTACACAACGGAAAACACCTGCATTGAACATAGGGATCATGTATTCATTAGGTAAAGATCAACATCTGCATTGATCTGAGGGATCATCAATTCCTTAGATAATGGTAAAGACCAGCATTGAACAGATGGATCTTCCATTCATTAGGTAAAATTGAAAACCTCCATTGCACAGAGGAATCATCCTTTCCTTAGGTAAAGGTAAACACCTTCATTGAACATAGGTATCTTCCATTCCTAGGGTAATAGTAAACAAATGCAATTCACAGAGGTATCATACCATTCCTTACATAAACATAAACACCTGAATGTTACAAGGGATCATGCATTCCTTAAGTAAAGGTAAAAACATGCATTGCCCAGAGGTATTATCCCTTCCTTAGATAACGGTAAACACCTGCATTGAACAGAGTTATCATCCATTCCTTAGGTAAAGGTCAACACCTGCATTGACCAGAGTGATCATCCATTCCTTATATAAGTGTAAACACCTGCATTGAACAGAGGGATCACCTATTCCTTGGTAAAGATCAACAACTGCATTGCACAGAGGAATCATCCATTCCTTAGGTAAAGTTCAACACCTGCATTGCACAGAAGGATCATCCATTCCGTAGGTAAAGGACAACACCTGCATTGCACAGAGGATCTTCCATTCATTAGGTAAAAGATAAACACCTCCATTGCACAGAGGAATCATCCTTTCCTTAGGTAAAGGTAAACACCAGCATTGAACAAAGGCATCTTCCATTCCTTAGGTATTAGTAAACGCCTAAAATGCCCAGAGGGATCATCCCACTCGATACATAAACCTAAACACCTGCATTGAACAGAGGGATCATCCATTCCTTAGGTAAAGGTAAACACCGTCTTTGCACAGAGGATCATGCATTCCCTAGGTAAGAGATGAACACCTGCATTGTACAGAGGGATCATCCATGCCTTAGGTAAAGATAAACACCTGCATTTCACAGAGGGATCATCCATTCCTAAGGTAAACTAAAAACACCTGCATTGAACAGAGGATAATCCATTCCTTATATAAGGGTAAACACCTGCATTGAACAGAGGGATCATCTATCCCTTAGGTTAGGATCAACCCCTCATTGTACAGACGGATCATCCTATTCCTTAGGTAAAGGTAAACACCTGCTTTGCACCGAGGGATCATCCATTCCTTAGGTAAATGTAAAAACCTGCATTGCACAGAGGTATCATCCCTTCCTTAGATAACGGTAAACAACTGCATTAAACAGATTTATCACCCATTCCTTGATTAAAGGTAAACACCTTCATTGCACAGAAGGATCATCCATTCCTTAGGTAAAGGACAACACCTGCATTGCACACAGAGATCTTCCATTCATTGGTAAAGATAAACACCTCCATTGCACAGACGAGATCATCCTTTCCTTAGGTAAAGGTAAACACCAGCATTGAACATAGGCATCTTCCATTCCTTAGGTATTAGTAAACACCTGAAATTAACAGAGAGGGATCATCCCATTCCTTAAATAAACCTAAACACCTGCATTGAACAAAGGGATCATCATTCCTTAGGAGAAGGTAAATACCTGCCTTGGACAGAGGGATCATCCATTCTTTAGTTAATGAGATGAACTCCTGCATTGCACAGAGGATCATCCATTCCTAGTTAAAGATAAACACCTGCATTGAACAGAGGGATCATCCATTCCTTAGATAACAGGTCAACAACTGCATTGAATAGATGGCTCATCAATTCCTTAGGTAAAGATCAACACCTGCATTGCACAGAGGTATCATCCATTGCTTAGTAAAGGTAAACACCTTCTTTGCGCAGAGGGATCATCCATTCCTGAGGTAAAGGTAAACACCTGCATTGCATAGAGGGATCATCCATTCCTTTTTAACTGTAAACACCTGCATTGCACAGAGGATCATCCATTCCTAAGGTAAACTAAAACACCTGCATTGAACAGAGGATAATCCATTCCTTATATAATGGTAAACACCTGCATTGAACAGAGGGGATCATCTATCCCATAGGTTAGGATCAACCCTCATTGTACAGACGGATCATCCTATTCCTTAGGTAAAGGTAAACACCTGCTTTGCACCGAGGATCATCCATTCCTTAGGTAAAGGTAAAAACCTGCATTGCACAGAGGTATCATCCCTTCCTTAGATAACAGTAAACAACTGCATTAAACCGATTTATCACCCACTCCTTTGATAAAGGTAAACACCTTCATTGCACAGAAGGATCATCCATTCCCTTAGTAAAGGACAACACCTGCATTGAACACAGGGATCTTCCATTCATTAGGTAAAGATAAACACCTCCATTGCACAGACGAATCATCCTTTCCTTAGGTAAAGTTAAACACCAGCATTGAACATAGGGATCTTCCATTTCTTAGGTAAAGGTGAACACCTGAAATGCACAGAGATCATCTATTCCTTAAATAAACCTAAACACCTGCATTGAACAGAGGTTCATCCATTCCTTAGGTAAAGGTAAACACCTGCATTGAACAGAGGATCCTCCATTCCTTAGATAAGAGTAAACACATGCACTGGACAGAGGGATCATCCATTCCTTAGGTAAAGGTAAACACCTGCAATGCACAGAGGATCATCCAATCCTTAGGTAAAGTACAACACCTGCATTCCACAGAGGGATCTTCCATTCCTTAAGTAATGGTAGAAACCTCCATTGAACATAGGGATCATCCTTCTTTAGGTAAAGGTAAACACTTCCGTTGAACAGAGGTATCATTCATTCTTTAGGTAAAGGTAATCACCTGCATTGAACAGAGGGATCATCCATTCCTTAGATAACAGTAAACACCTGCATTGAACAGAGGTATCATCTATTCTTAGGTAAAGATCAACACCTGCATTTCACTGAGGATCATCCATTTCCTTAGGTAAAGGTAAACACCTGCTTTGCACAGAAAGATAATCCATTCCTTAGGTAAAGGTAACCACCTGCATTGAACACAGGAATCATAAATTCCTTAGATAAAGGTAAACACCAGCATTAAATTTAGGGATCATCTATTCCTAGTTAAGAGTAAACACCTGCAGTGCACAGAAGGATCATCCATTACTAAGGTAAAGGTAAACACCTGCATTGCACAGAGGGAACATCCATTCATTAGATAAATATAAACACCTGCCTGAACAGAGGGGATACTCCATTACTTAGATAAAGGTAAACACCTGCATTGAACACAGGATCATCCATTCCTTAGATAATGGTAAACACCTCTGCATTGAACAGATGCATCATCCATTCCTTAGATAAAAAGTAGAAACAAGGGATTGAACAGAAGATCATCATCATTGCACAAAGAGATTTCAATAAATGTACACACATGCATTGAAAAGAGGGATCATCCCATTCTTTAGTTAATGGTAAACACCTTCATTGAAGGGGGGATCATCCATTCTTTAGGTTATGGTAAACAGCTGCATTTTACAGAGGGATTATCCATTCCTTAGGTAAAGATAAACACCTGCATTGAACAGAGGGATAATTCATTCCTTAAATAATGGTAAAGACCTGCATTGAACAGAGGATCATCCATTCCAGGAAATTATCAACACCTGCATTGCACAAAGGGATCATCCATCCCTTAGATAAAGGTAAACAGCTGCATTGTACAGACGGAATGTCCATTACTTTTGTAAAGATAAACACCTGCATTTAAATAGAGGATCATCCATTCCTTAGGTAAAGTAAACACCTGTATTAAACAGAGGGATCATCCATTCCTGAGGTAAAGATCAAAACCTGCATTGCCCAGAGGATCATGCATTCCTTAGGTAAAGATCAGCACCTGCATTGCACAGAAGGATCATCCATTGATTAGGTAAAGGACAACACCTGCATTGCACAGTGGGATCTTCCATTCATTACGTAAAGATAAACACTTCCATTCCACAGAGGAATCATCCTTTCCTTAGGTAAATGTAAACACTAGCATTGAATATAGGCATCTTACATTCCTGAGGTAATAGTAAACACCTGCAATGCACAGAGGGATCATCCATTTGTAATTTAAAGGTCAGCACCTGCATTGCACAGAGGGATCTTCCATTCATTAGGTAAAGATAAACACCTCCACTGCACAGAGGAATCGTCCTTTCCTTATGTAAATGTCAACACCTGCATTGCACAGAGGGGTCATCCATTCATTAGGTAACTGTAAACACCTGCATTGAACAGAGGGATCATCCATTCCTTAGATAACGGTAAAAACCTGCATTGAACAGAGGGACCATCTATTCCTTAGGTAACTATCAACACCTGCATTGCACAAAGGGATCACCCATCCCTTAGCTTAAGGTAAACAGGTGCATTGCACAGACGGATTGTCCATTCATTAGGTAACTGTAAACACCTGAATTGAACAGAGGGATCATCCATTCCTTAGATAACAGTAAACATCTGAATGGCACAGAAGGTCATCCATTCCTTAGATAAAGGAAAACACCTGCATTGCCCAGAGGGATCATGAATTCCTTAGGTAATGGTAAACACCTGCATTCAACAGAGGATCATTACTTCCTTAGGTAAAGATCAACACCTGCATTCAACAGAGGGATCATCACTTCCTTAAGTAAAGATCAACACCTGCATTGCACAGAAGGATCATCCATTCCTTAGGTAAAGGACAACACCTGCATTGCATAGAGGGATCTTCCATTCATTAGGTAAAGATGAACACCTCCATTGCACAGAGGAATCTTCCTTTCCTTAGGTAAAGTTAAACACCAGCATTGAATATAGGCATCTTACATTCCTGAGGTAATAGTAAACACCTGCAATGCACAGAGGGATCATCCTTTCTAAGTTAAAGGTCAACACCTGCATTGCACAGAGGATCATCCATTCCTTATGTAAAGGTAAACACCTGCATTGCACACAGGGAACATCCCTACTTGGGGAAAGGTAAACACCTGCATTGAACATAGGGATCATCCATTCCTTAAGTCAAGGTAAACACCTTCATTGAACAGAGGATCTTCCATTACTTGGGTAAGGATAAACACCTGCATTGCACACAGGGATCATCCATTCCTTAGGTAAAAGTAGAAACCTGAGTAGAACAGAGGATCATCCTTCTTTATATAAAGGCAAAGACCTGAGTTGAACAGAGGTATCATCCATTACAGAGGGATCATCCATTCCTTAGATAATGGTAACCACCTGCATTGAATAGAGGGACCATCCATATACTTAGGTACAGACCAATATCTGCATTGCACAGAGGAATCATCCTATTTCTTAGGTTAAGGTAAACACCCGCATTGCATAGAGGGATCATCCATTCCTTAGATAACGGCAAACACCTGCATTGAACAGAGGGAACAACACCTGCATTGCACAAAGGAATCGTCCTTACCTTATGTAAAGGTAAACACCTGCATTGCACACAGGGAACAACAGTTCCATTGGTAAAGGTAAACAACTGCATTGAATAGAGGGATCTTCAATTCCTTAGGTAATAGTAAACACCTGCAATGCACAGAGGGATCATCCATTCGTAAGGTAAATGTAAACACCTGCATTGACCAGAGGGTTCATCCATTCCGCATAACAGTAACCACCTGCATTGAACAGGGAAATATCTATTCCTTAGGTAAAGATCAACACCGGCATTGCACACAGGGGATAATCCCATTCCTTAGTTTAAGGTAAACACCTTCATTGCACAGAGAAGAACATCCATTCCTTCGGTAACTGTAAACACCTGCATTGAACAGGGGACCATCTATTCCTTAGGTAAAGATCAACACCTGCATTGCACAGAGGTAACTGTAAAAACCTGCATTGAACAGAGGATTGTCCATTCCATAGATAACGATAAACACCTGCACTGAACAGAGGGACCGTCTATTCCTTAGGTAAAGATCAACACCTGCGTTGCACAGAGGATTCCTCCTATCCATAGTTAAACGAAAAACATCTGCATTCCACAGAGGGATCATCCATTCCTTAGGTAAAGATCAACACCTGCATTGCACAGAGGATCATCCCATTCCTTAGGGTAAATTTAAACACCTGCATTGCCCAGAGGATCATCCATTCCTTAGGTAAAGGTAAAAACCTGCATTGCAAAGTCGGATCATCCATTCTTTAGGTAACTGTAAACATCTGCATTGAACATAGGAATCATCCATTCTTTAGATAAGGATAAACATCTGCCTTGAACAGAGGGCTCATCTATTTCTTAGGTAAAGATCAAAACCTGCATTTCCCAGAGGGATCATCCATTCCTTATGTAATGGTAAACACCTGCATTGAACAGAGGGATCATCCATTTCTTAGATAATGGTAAACATCTGCATTGAACAGAGGGATCATCCATTCCTTAGGTAAAGATCAACACACCTGCATTGCACTGAGGGATCATCCTGTTCCTTAGGTAAAGGTAAACACCTGCATTGTACAGAGGGATCTTCCAATCGTTAGGTCACTGCAAACACCTGCATTGCACAGAGGGATCATCCATTCCTTAGGAAAAGTAAACACCTGCATTGAACAGAGGGATCATCCATTCCTTAGATTATGATAAACACCTGCATTGAATAGAGGGATGATAAATTCCTTAGGTAAAGATCAACACCTAGATTGCACAGAGGGATCATCCCATTCCGTAGGTAAAGGTAAACACCTGCATTGCACAGAAGGATCATCTGTTCCTAATGTAAATGTAACCACGTGCACTGCACAGAGGGATCATCCATTCCTTAGGTAAAGGTAAACACCTGCCATGCACAGAGGGATCATCCATTCCTTAGGTAAGGTTAAACACCTGCATTGCACAGAGGGATCATCCGCTCCGTAAGTAAAGGTGGAAACCTTCGTTGAACAGAAGTATAATCCTTCTTTGTAAAGGTAATCACCTGCATTGAAAA
This sequence comes from Orientallactaga sibirica, assembly GCA_036365145.1. Lineage (NCBI taxonomy): Eukaryota > Metazoa > Chordata > Mammalia > Rodentia > Dipodidae > Orientallactaga > Orientallactaga sibirica. Next base: position 1,396,780 of record JAEOAD010002519.1, read on the forward strand.
GAGGTATCATCCATTCCTTAGGTAAAGATAAACACCTGCATTGCCCAGAGGGATCAGCCATTCCTTAGGTAACTGTAAACACCGGCAATGAAAAGAGGGGTCATCAAGTCCTTAGGTTAAGACCAACACCTTCGTTGGACAGAGGTATCATCCCATTCCTTATATAAAGGTAAGCACATGCATTGCACAGAGGAATCATCCTTTCCTTAGGTAAAGGTAAACACCAGCATTGAACAAAGGCATCTTCCATTCCTTAGGTATTAGTAAACACCTGTAATGCCCAGAGGGATCATCCCACTCTATACATAAACCTAAACACCTGCATTGAACAGAGGGATCATCCATTCCTTAGGTAAATGTAAACACCTTTGCACAGAGGGATCATCCATTCCTTAGGTAAGAGGTGAACACCTGCATTGCATAGACAGACCATCCATTCCTTAGGTAACAGTAAACACCTGCATTGCACAGAGGGATCATCCATTCTTTACATAATGGTAAACACCTGCATTGAACAGAGGGATCATCTATTCCTCAGGTTAAGATCAACACTTGCATTGTACAGAGGGATCATCCTATTCCTAAGGTAAAGGTAAACACCTGCATTGCACAGAGGGATCATCCATTCCTTAGGTAAAGGTAAAAATCTGCATTGCACAGAGGTATCATCCCTTCCTTAGGTAATGGTAAACAACTGCATTGAACAGGGTTATCATCCATTCTTTGAGTAAAGGTAAACACCTGCATTGCACAGAAGGATCATCCATTCCTTAGGTAAAGGATAACACCTACATTGCACAGAGGGATCTTTCATTCATTAGGTAAAGATAAACACTGCCATTACACAGAGGAATCAACCATTTCTTAGGTAAAGTTAAACACCAGCATTGAACATAGGCATCTTCCATTCCTTAGGTATTAGTAAACACCTCAAATGCACAGAGGGATCATCCCATTCCTTACATAAACCTAAACACCTGCATTGAACAGAGAGATCATCATTTCTTAGGAGAACGTAAATACCTGCCTTGAACAGAGGGATCATGCATTCCTTAGGGAAGAGATGAACTCCTGCATTGCACAGAGGGATCATCCATTCCTTAGGTAATGATCAACGCCTGCATAGAACACAGGGATCATCAATTCCTTTGGTAAAGATCAACACCTGCATTGCACAGAGGGATTAACCATTCCTTAGGTAAAGGTCAACACACGCCTGTCCCAGAGGGATCATCCCTACCTTATGTAAAGGTAAACACCTGCATTACACACAGGTAACATCCATCCCTTTTGTAAAGGTAAACACCTGCATTGAACAGAGGATCTTCCATTTCCTTTGGTAATAGTAAACACCTGCAATGCACAGAAGGATCATCCATTCTGAGGTAATTGTTATCACCTGCAATGCACAGAGGGATATGTTGGGCACCTTGAGCCAAACTGCAGCCATTTGGAGGGAAAAACTGCATCTTTTGAGTTAGGTTTCTGTTTCCTGAGTGTCAGTAAAAAAAGTGCATGACTAATCCTTCCCAGAGACCTTACCCTGGCCTATAGATAAGAACAATGTGTAACTTAAAGATATGTATCTTAGCAAACAGGATTGATGGAAACCTGCCCTGCCTGTTATCTCAACACAGACATTCTTGTAAACATTCTAGAGGCCCATCACTCTAAAGATCCCCTCCCCTCTCTCCTCATCAATCAGAACATCTGGTAGCCATAAAATCCATTTGGCAAGCATAAATTCCATTTGCCCACATACCTTCTTCCTGCCTCCCCTATATATAACTCTAAGTGAATAATAAACTCAGAGGCCTTGACCAGAGGTTTTAGGCCTGGCCTCCTTCTTTGTGTCTGTTTGTCTCTCATCTAGGATTAGTATCCACTCGAGGCCTTTGTTGAATCCCCGCCGGCCTGGGCAGGGATGATCCATTCCTTAGGTAAAGGCAAACACCTGCAATGCACAGAGGGATCATCCAATCCTTAGGTAAGAGTAAACACCTGCATTGCACAGAGGGATCATCCATTCCTTAAGTAAAGTAGAAACCTCTATTGAACAGAGGGATCATACTTCTTTAGGTAAAGGTAAACACCTATATTGAACAGAGGTATCATCCATTCCTTAGGTAAAGGTAAACACCTGCATTGAACAGTGTGATCATCCACTCCTTAGATATCGGAAAACAACTGCATTGAACAGAGGGATCATCTATTCCTTAGTTAAAGATCAACACCTGCATTGCACAGAGTGATCATCACATTCATTAGGTAAAGCTAAACACCTGCATTGGACAGAGGGATCGACTATTCCTTAGGTAACTGTAAACACCTGCATTGAACAGAGGTATCATCCATTCCTTAGATAACGGTAAACACCTGCATTGAACAGATGGCTCATCAAATCCTTAGGTAATGATCAACACCTGCTTGCACAGTAGGGATCATCCATTCCTTAGGTAACTGTAAACACCTGCTTTGAACAGAGGGATCATCCATTCCTTAGATAACAGTAAAGGCCTGCAATGAACAGAGGGATCATCTATTCCTTAGGTAAAGATCAACAGCTGTATTGCACAGAGGATCATCCATTCCTTTTTAATGGTCAAAACCTGCATTGCACAGAAGGATCATCCATTCCGTAGGTAAAGGAAAACACCTGTATTGCACAGAGGGATCTTCCATTCATTAGGTAAAGATAAACACCTCCATTACACGGAGGAATCACTTTTCCTTAAGTAAAGGTAAACACCAGCATTGAACATAGGCATCTTCCTTTCCTTAGGTATTAGTAAACACCTGAAATGCACAGAGAGATCATCATATTCCTTAAATAAACCTAAACACCGCCATTGAACAGAGGAATCATCCATTCCTTAGGTAAAGGTAAACACCTGGATTCAACAGAGGGATTCTCCATTCCTTAGATAATGGTAAACACATGCACTGGACAGAGGGATCATCTATCCCTTAGGTAAAGATCAACACCTGCATTGCACTGAGGGATCATCCCATTCCTAAAGTAAAGGTAAACACCTGCATTGCACAGAGGGATCATCCGTTGCTTAGGTAAAGGTAACCACCTGTATTGCGCAGAGGGATCATCTATTCCTTACACAACGGAAAACACCTGCATTGAACATAGGGATCATGTATTCATTAGGTAAAGATCAACATCTGCATTGATCTGAGGGATCATCAATTCCTTAGATAATGGTAAAGACCAGCATTGAACAGATGGATCTTCCATTCATTAGGTAAAATTGAAAACCTCCATTGCACAGAGGAATCATCCTTTCCTTAGGTAAAGGTAAACACCTTCATTGAACATAGGTATCTTCCATTCCTAGGTAATAGTAAACAAATGCAATTCACAGAGGTATCATACCATTCCTTACATAAACATAAACACCTGAATGTTACAAGGATCATGCATTCCTTAAGTAAAGGTAAAAACATGCATTGCCCAGAGGTATTATCCCTTCCTTAGATAACGGTAAACACCTGCATTGAACAGAGTTATCATCCATTCCTTAGGTAAAGGTCAACACCTGCATTGACCAGAGTGATCATCCATTCCTTATATAAGTGTAAACACCTGCATTGAACAGAGGGATCACCTATTCCTTGGTAAAGATCAACAACTGCATTGCACAGAGGAATCATCCATTCCTTAGGTAAAGTTCAACACCTGCATTGCACAGAAGGATCATCCATTCCGTAGGTAAAGGACAACACCTGCATTGCACAGAGGGATCTTCCATTCATTAGGTAAAGATAAACACCTCCATTGCACAGAGGAATCATCCTTTCCTTAGGTAAAGGTAAACACCAGCATTGAACAAAGGCATCTTCCATTCCTTAGGTATTAGTAAACGCCTAAAATGCCCAGAGGGATCATCCCACTCGATACATAAACCTAAACACCTGCATTGAACAGAGGGATCATCCATTCCTTAGGTAAAGGTAAACACCGTCTTTGCACAGAGGGATCATGCATTCCCTAGGTAAGAGATGAACTCCTGCATTGTACAGAGGGATCATCCATGCCTTAGGTAACTGTAAACACCTGCATTTCACAGAGGGATCATCCATTCCTAAGGTAAACTAAAACACCTGCATTGAACAGAGGGATAATCCATTCCTTATATAAGGGTAAACACCTGCATTGAACAGAGGGATCATCTATCCCTTAGGTTAGGATCAACCCCTCATTGTACAGACGGATCATCCTATTCCTTAGGTAAAGGTAAACACCTGCTTTGCACCGAGGGATCATCCATTCCTTAGGTAAATGTAAAAACCTGCATTGCACAGAGGTATCATCCCTTCCTTAGATAACGGTAAACAACTGCATTAAACGGATTTATCACCCATTCCTTGATTAAAGGTAAACACCTTCATTGCACAGAAGGATCATCCATTCCTTAGGTAAAGGACAACACCCGCATTGCACACAGAGATCTTCCATTCATTAGGTAAAGATAAACACCTCCATTGCACAGACGAATCATCCTTTCCTTAGGTAAAGGTAAACACCAGCATTGAACATAGGCATCTTCCATTCCTTAGGTATTAGTAAACACCTGAAATGCACAGAGGGATCATCCCATTCCTTAAATAAACCTAAACACCTGCATTGAACAAAGGGATCATCATTGCTTAGGAGAAGGTAAATACCTGCCTTGGACAGAGGGATCATGCATTCCCTAGTTAAGAGATGAACTCCTGCATTGCACAGAGGGATCATCCATTCCTAGTTAACTGTAAACACCTGCATTGAACAGAGGGATCATCCATTCCTTAGATAACAGGAAACAACTGCATTGAATAGATGGCTCATCAATTCCTTAGGTAAAGATCAACACCTGCATTGCACAGAGGTATCATCCATTGCTTAGGTAAAGGTAAACACCTTCTTTGCGCAGAGGGATCATCCATTCCTGAGGTAAGAGGTGAACACCTGCATTGCATAGAGGAATCATCCATTCCTTTTTTAACTGTAAACACCTGCATTGCACAGAGGGATCATCCATTCCTAAGGTAAACTAAAACACCTGCATTGAACAGAGGGATAATCCATTCCTTATATAATGGTAAACACCTGCATTGAACAGAGGGATCATCTATCCCTTAGGTTAGGATCAACCCCTCATTGTACAGACGGATCATCCTATTCCTTAGGTAAAGGTAAACACCTGCTTTGCACCGAGGGATCATCCATTCCTTAGGTAAAGGTAAAAACCTGCATTGCACAGAGGTATCATCCCTTCCTTAGATAACAGTAAACAACTGCATTAAACCGATTTATCACCCACTCCTTGATTAAAGGTAAACACCTTCATTGCACAGAAGGATCATCCATTCCTTAGGTAAAGGACAACACCCGCATTGCACACAGGGATCTTCCATTCATTAGGTAAAGATAAACACCTCCATTGCACAGACGAATCATCCTTTCCTTAAGTAAAGTTAAACACCAGCATTGAACATAGGCATCTTCCATTCCTTAGGTATTAGTAAACACCTGAAATGCACAGAGAGATCATCACATTCCTTAAATAAACCTAAACACCTGCATTGAACAGAGGGTTCATCCATTCCTTAGGTAAAGGTAAACACCTGCATTGAACAGAGGGATCCTCCATTCCTTAGATAACGGTATACACATGCACTGGACAGAGGGATCATCCATTCCTTAGGTAAAGGTAAACACCTGCAATGCACAGAGGGATCATCCAATCCTTAGGTAAAGTACAACACCTGCATTCCACAGAGGGATCTTCCATTCCTTAAGTAATGGTAGAAACCTCCATTGAACATAGGGATCATACTTCTTTAGGTAAAGGTAAACACTTCCGTTGAACAGAGGTATCATTCATTCTTTAGGTAAAGGTAATCACCTGCATTGAACAGAGGGATCATCCATTCCTTAGATAACGGTAAACACCTGCATTGAACAGAGGTATCATCTATTCCTTAAGTAAAGATCAACACCTGCATTTCACTGAGGGATCATCCATTTCCTTAGGTAAAGGTAAACACCTGCAGTGCACAGAGAGATCATCCATTCCTTAGGTAAAGGTAACGACCTGTATTGCACAGAGGGATCATAAATTCCTTACATAACGGTAGACACCTGCATTTAACATAGGGATCATCTATTCATTAGGTAAAGTTCAACACCTGCATTGCACAGAAGGATCATCAATTCCTTAGGTAAAGGTAAACACCTGCATTCCACGCAGGGAACATCCATTCTTTAGGTAAAGGTAAACAGCTGCATTGAACAGAGGGATACTCCATGCCTCAGATAACGGTAAACACCTGCATTGAACAGAGGGATCATCCATTCCTTAGATAATGGTGAATACCTGCATTGAACAGATGGATCATTCATTCCTTAGATAACGGTAGACCCGTGCATTAAACAGAGGGATCCATATATTCCTTAGGTAAAGATCAACACCTGCATTGCACAAAGAGATCATCAATTCCTTATGTCATGTTAAACACCTGCATTGAACAGAGGGATCACCCATTCCTTAGATAATCTTAAACACCTTCATTGAAGGGGGGATCATCCATTCTTTACATAATGGTAAACAGCTGCATTGAACAGGGGGATCATCTATTCCTTAGGTAAAGATCAACTCCTGCATTGCACAGGGGGATCAACCCCTTCCTTAGGTAAAGGTAAACACCTGCATTGCACAGAGGGATCATCCATTCCTTAGGTAATGGAAAACACCTGGATTGTACAGAGGGATCTTCCATTCCTTAGATAACGGAAAACACCTGCATGGAGCACAGGGATCATCTATTCCTTTTGTAAAGATCAACACCTCAATTTCACAGAGGGATCTTCCATTCCTTAGGTAAATTTAAACACCTGCATTGCCCAGAGGGATCATCCATTCCTGAGGTAAAGGTAAACACCTGCATTGCAAAGTCGTATCATCCATTCCTTAGGTAACTGTAAACTTCTGAATTGAACAGAGGAATCATCCATTCCTGAGACAAATATAAACACCTGCATTGCACAGAGGGATCATCCATTCCTTAGGTAAAGGTAAACACGTGCATTGAACAGAGGGATCATCCAGTCCTTAGATAACGGTAAAAACCTGAATTGACAGAGGGATATCTATTCCTTAGTTAAAGATCAACACCTGCATTGCACAGAGGGATCATCCCATTCCTTAGGTTAAGGGAAACACCTGCATTGCACAGAGGGATCATACATTCCTTAGGTAAAGGTAATCACCTGCATTGGACAGAGGGATCATCCATTCCTTAGGTAACTGTAAACACCTGCATTGAACAGAGGTATCATCCATTCCTTAGATAACGGTAAACAACTGCATTGAACAGATGGCTCATCAATTCCTTAGGTAAAGATCAACAACTTCTTTGCACAGAGGGATCATCCATTCCTTAGGTAAGAGGTGAACACTTGCATTTCATAGAGGGATCATCCATTCCTTGGGTAAGTGTAAACACCTGCATTGCACAGAGGGATCATCCCATTCCTTAGGTAAAGGTAAACACCTGAATTTCAAAGTCGGATCATCCATTCCTTAGGCAACTGTAAACCACTGCATTGCACATATTGATCTTCCATTCTTTTTGTAAAAGTCAACAACTGCATTGCACAGAAGGATCATCCATTCCGTAGGTAAAGGACAACACCTGCATTGCACAGAGGAATCTTCCATTCATTAGGGAAAGATAAACACCTCCGTTGCACAGAGGAATCATCCTTTCCTTAAGTAAAGGTAAACACCAGCATTGAACATAGGCATCTTACATTCTTAGGTATTTGGAAACACCTGAAATGCACAGAGCGATCATCACATTCCTTAAATAAACCTAAACTCCTGCATTGAACAGAGGGTTCATCCATCCCTTAGGTAACTGTAAACACCAGCATTGCACAGAGGGATTATCCATTCCTTAGGAAAAGTAAACACCTACATTGACCAGAGGGATCATCCCTTCCTTAGATTATCCTAAACACCTTCATGGAACAGAGGGATCATCTATTCCTTTTGTAAAGATCAACACCTCAATTGAACAGAGGGATCATCCCATTCCACAGGTAATGGTAAACACCTGCATTGCACAGAGGGATCATCAATTCCTTAGGTAATAGTAAACTCCTGAAATGCCCAGAAGGATCATCCGTTCCTAATGTAAATAATGTAAACACGTGCAATGCACAGAGAGATCATCCATTCCTTAGGTAAAGGTAATCACCTGCAATGCACCGAGGGATCATCCATTCCTTAGGTAAGGGTAAACACCTGCTTTGCACAGAGGGATCATCCACTCCTTAACTGAAGGTGGAAACCTTCTTTGAACAGAAGTATCATCCTTCTTTACATAAAGGTAAACACCTGCGTTGAAAAGAGGTATCATCCATTCCTTAGGTAAAGATAAACACCTGCATTGCACAGAGGGATCATCCATTCCTTAGGTAACTGGAAACACCTGCATTGAACAGAGGCGTAATCTATTCCTTAGGTTAAGATCAACACCTTCATTGCACAGAGGGATCATCCCACTCCTTATGAAAATGTAAACACCTGCATTGCATAGAGGGATCATCCATTCCTTAGGTATAGGTAAACACCTGACTTGCACAGAGCGATCATCCCTTGCTTAGGTCAAGATCAACACCTGCATTGAACAGAGGGATCTTCCATTCCTAAGGTAAAGGTCATCTCCTGCATTGCATAGAGGGATCACCCATTCCTTAGATAAAGGTCAACACTGGCCTGGCCCAGAGGGGTCATCGATTCCTTATGTAAAGCTAAACCCATGCATTGAACAGAGGGCTCTTCCATTCCTTAGATAATAGTAAACACCTGCAATGCACAGAGGGATCATCCATTCCTTAGATAACGGTAAACACCTATATTGAACAGAGGGATAATCTATTCCTTAGGCAAAGATCAACACCTGCATTGCACCAAGGGATAATCTATTCTTATGTAAAGATCAACACCTGCATTGCACTGAGGGATCATCCCATTGCTTAGCTAAAGGTAAACACCTGCATTGCACATACAGATCATCCATTACTTAGGTAAAGATAAACACCTGCATTGCATAGGTATTAGCTATTCCTTATGTTATGGTAAAGCTAAACCCATGCATTGAACAGAGGGCTCTTCCATTCCTTAGATAATAGTAAACACCTGCAATGCACAGAGGGATAATCCATTCCTTACGTAACTGTAAACTCCTGCAATGAACAGAGGGATCATCCATTCCTTATATAACAGTAAACACCTGCATTGAACAGAAGCATCAACTATTCCTTAGTTAAAGATCTACACCTGCATTGCACAGAAGGATCATCCATTCCTTTGGCAAAGGTAAACACTTGCATAGAACAGATGGATCTTCCACTCCTTAGGTTATAGTAAACACTTGCAATGCACAGAAGGATCATCCATTCCTAAGGTAAATGTAAACGCCAGCAATTGACAGAGGGATCATTCCATTCCTTAGGTAAAGTTATACACATGCACTACACACAGGGAACATCCATTCCTTAGGTAAAGGTAAACACCTGCAATTCACAGAAGGATCATCCATTCCTTAGGTAAAGGTAAACACCTGCATTGCACAGAGGGATCATTCATTTATTGGGTGACTTTAAACACCTGCATTGAACAGAGGGATCATCCCATTCTTTCGGTAAAGGTAAAGACCTGCATTGCCCAGAGGGATCATCCATTCCTTAGGTAAAGGAAAACACCTACATTGCAAAGTCGGATCATCCATTCATTAGGTAATTGTAAAGCTCTGAATTCAATAGAGGGATCATCCATTCTTTAGATAACGGTAAACACCTGCATTGAACAGAGGGCTCATATATTAATTAGGTAAAGATCAAAACCAGCATTGCAGTGAGTGATCATCCCATTCCTTAGGTAAAGATAAACACCTGCATTAAACAGAGGGATCATCTATTCCTTAGGTAAAGATCAACACCTGCATTGCACAGAGGGACAATACCATTCCTTAGGTTAAGGTAAACACCTTCATTGCAAAGAGGGATCATCCATTCCTTAAGTAAAGGTAAACAATTGCATTGCACAGAAGGATCATCCATTCCTTAGGTAACTGTAAACACCTGCATAGAACACAGGGATCATACATTCCTTAGATAACGGTAAACACCTGCATTGAACAGAGGGCTCATTTATTACTTAGATAACAGTAAAAACATGCATTAAACAGAGGGATCATCACAATCGTTAAGTAATGGTAAAGACCTGCATTGCACAGAGGGATCATCCATTCCTTACATAACTGTAAACTCCTTCATTAAACAGAGGTATCATCCATTCCTTATATAACAGTAAACACCTGCATTGAACAGAGGCATCAACTATTCCTTAGTTAAAGATCTACACTTGCATTGCACAGAGGGATCATCCATTCCTTTGGTAAAGGTAAACACCTGCATTGCACAGAGGGATCACCAATTCCCTAAGTAAAGGTAGAAACCTGCGTTGAACAGAGGGATCATCCTTCTTTTGGCAAAGGTAAACATCTGCATTGAACAGAGGTATCAGCCATTCTTTGGGAAAGGAAAACACCTGCATTGAACAGACAGATCATCCATTCCTTAGATTACGGTAAACACCTGCATTGAACAGAGGGATCATCCCATTCCTTAGGTAAAGGTAAACTCCTGCATTGCATAGAGGGATCAACCATTCCTTATGTCACTGTAAACACCTGCATTGAACAGAGGGCTCATTTATTCCTTAGATAATGGTAAACACCTGCACTGAACAGAGGGGTCATCTATTCCATATGTAACTGTAAACACCTACATTGAACAGAGGGATCAACTATTCCATAGTTAAAAATCAACACCTGCATTGCCCAGAGACATCATCCATTCCTTAGATAACGGTAAACACGTGCATTGAACAGAGGCATCATCCATTCCTTAGGTAAAGATCAACACCTGTATTGCACAGAGGGATCATCCCGTTCCTTAGGTAAAGGTAAACACCTGCATTGTACATAGGGATCATGCATTTCTTTGGTTAAGGTAAACACCTGCATTGCAAAGAGGGGCCATCGATTCCTTAGGTAATGGAAAACACCTGGATTATACAGAGGGGTCATCCATTCCTTAGATAACGGAAAACACCTGCATGGAGCATAGGGATCATCTATTACGTTTGTAAAGATCAACACCTCAATTGTACAGAGTGATCTTCCATTCCTTAGGTAAAGGTAAACACCTGCATTGACCAGAGGGATCATCCATTCCTTAGGTAACTGTAAACACCTGCATTGCACAGAGGGATCATACATTCCTTAAGAAAAGTAAACACCTGCATTGACCAGAGGGATCATCCATTCCTTAGATTATGGTAAACACCTGCATTGAATAGAGGGATCATCAATTCCTTAGGTAAAGATCAACACCTGCATTGCACAGAGGGATCATCCCATTCCGTAGGTAAAGGTAAACATCTGCATTGCACAGAGGGATCATCAATTCCTTAGGTCATAGTAAACACCTGAAATGCCCAGAAGGATCATCCGTTCCTAATTTAAATGTAACCACGTGCACTGCACAGAGGGATCATCCATTCCTTAGGCAAAGGTAAACACCTGCAATGCACCGAGGGATCATCCATTCCTTAGGTAAAGGTAAACACCTGCATTGCTAGAGGGCTCATCCGCTCTTAAATAAAGGTGGAAACTTTCTTTGAACAGAAGTATCATCCTTCTTTACGTAAAGGTAAACCCCCTCATTGAAAAGTGGTATCATCCATCCCTTAGGTAAAGATAAACACCTGCATTGCACAGAGGGATCATCCATTCCTTAGGTAACTGAAAACACCTGCATTGCACAGAGGGGGAGTCTATTCCATAGGTAAAGATCAACACCTGCATTGCACAGAGGGATCATCTGATTCTTTCAGTAAAGGTAAAGACCTGCATTGAACAGAGGCATCATCTATTCCTTAGGTAAAGATCAACACCTGCATTGCACAGAGGGATCATCCATTGCTTAGGTAAAGGACAACACCTGCATTGCACAGAGGGATCTTCCATTCATTAGGTAAAGATAAATACCTCCGTTGCACAGAGGAATCATCCTTTCCATAGGTAAAGGTAAACACCAGCATTGAACATAGGCAACTTCCATTCAATAGGTAATAGTAAATACCTGCATTGCACAGAGGGATCATCCCATTGGTTACATAAATGTAAACACCTGCATGGAATAGAGGGATCATCCATTCCTTAGGTAAAGGTAAACACCTGCATTGAACACAGGATTCATCAATTCCTTTGGCAAAGATCAACACCTGTATTGCATAGAGTTATCATCCATTCCTTAGGTAAGGGTAAACACCTGCATTGCACAGAGGGACCATCCATTCCTTAGGTAAGGATAAACACCTGCAATGCACAAAAGGGTAATCCATTCCTAAGGTAAATGTAAACACCTGCAATTCAAAGAGGGATCATCCTATCCTTAGGTAAAGGTAAACACCTTCATTGCACATAGGGATCATCCATTCCTTAGGTAAATGTAAACACCTGCATTGCACAGCGGGATCATCCATTCCTTAAGTTACTGTAAACAGCTGCATTGAACAGAGGAATCATCCATTCCTTAGATAACTGTAAACACCTTAATTGAACAGAGGGCTCATCTATTGTTTGGCTAAAGATCAACACCTGTATTGCACAGAGGGATCATCCATTCCTTAGCTAAAGCTAATCACCTGCATTGTACAGAGGGATCATCCATTCCTTATGTAATGGTAAACACCTTCAGTGAACAGAGGGATAATCCATTCCTTAGATAACAGTAAACACATGCATTGAACAGAGGAATCATCCATTCGTTAGGTAACTGTAAACACCTGCATTAAACAGAGGGATCATCTATTCCTTAGGTAAAGATCAACACCTGCATTGCACAGAGGGATCATCCATTCCTTAGGTAAAGGTCAACACCTGCATTGCACAGAAGGATCATCCATCCCTTAGGTAAAGCTGAACACCTCCATTGAACAGACTGATCATCCTTTCCTTAGGTAGAGGTAAACACTAGCATTGAATATCGGCACCTTGAATTCCTGAGGTATTAATAAACACCATCAATGCACAGAGGGATCATCACATTCCTTTCTTAAATGTAAACATCTTCATTGAACAGACGGTCATCCACTCCTTAGGTAAAGGTAAACGCATACCTTGCACAGAGGTATCATCCATTCCTTAGGTAAGAGGTGAAACCTGCATTACACAGAGGGATCATCATTCTTTAGATAAGGGTAAACATCTGCATTGCATACAGGGATCATCCATTCCTTAAGTAAAGGTAGAAACCTTCGTTGATCAGAAGGATCATCCTTCTTTATGTAAAGGTAAACACCTACGTTGAACAAAGATATAATCCATTACTTAGGTAAAGGTAAACACCTGCATTGACCAGACGGATCATCCCTTCCTTAGGTAAAGGTAAATATCTGCATGGCACAAAGGGATCATCCATTCCTTCGGTAATGGAAAACACGTGCATTGCACAGAGGGATCATCCATTCCTTAAGTAAAGGTAGAAACCTGCGTTGAACAGAGGGATCATCCTTCTTTAGGTAAAGGTAAACACCTGCATTGAACAGAGGTATCATTCATTCCTTAGGCAAAGGTAAACACCTGCATTGAAAAGATGGATCATCCATTCCTTAGATAACGTTAAACACCTGCATTGAACAGAGGGATCATATATTCCTTAGGTAAAGATCAACACCTGCATTGCACAGAGGGATCACCCCATTCCTTAGGTAAAGGTAAACACCTGCATTGCACAGAGGGAACATCCATTCCTTAGGTAAAGGTCAACACCTGCATTGCACAGAGGAATCATCCATTTCTTAGATAATGGTAAACACCTTCATTGTACAGAGGGATCATCTATTCCTTAGATAAAGACAAACACCTCCATTGCACAGAGGAATCAACCTTTCCTTAGGTAAAGGTAAACACCAGCATTGAATTTAGGCATCTTCAAATTCTTAGGTATTAGTATACACCGGCAATGCACAGAGAGATCATCCCATTCCTTCCATAAACGTAAACACCTGCATTGAACCGAGGGATCATCCATTCGTTAGCTAAAAGTCAAAACCAGCATTGCACAGAAGGATCATCCATTCCTTAGGTACAGGACAAAACCTTCATTGCAGAGAGGAATCTTCCATTCATTAGGTAAAGATAAACACCTCCATTACACAGAGGAATCATCCTTTCGTTAGGTAAACGTAAACAGCAGCATTGTACGTAGGCATCTTCCATTCCTTAGGTATTAGTAAACACCTGCAATGCACAGAGAGATCATCCCATTCCTTACATGAACGTAAACACCTGCATTGAACAGAGGGATAATGCATTCCTTAGGTAAAGGTGAACACCGGCCTTGCACAGAGGAATCATCCATTCCTTAGGTAAAGATCAACACCTGCATTGAACAAAGGGATCATCCGTTCCTTAGGTAAAGGTCATCGCCTGCATTGCACCGAGGGATCATCCATTCCATAGGTAAGGGCAACACCTCCCTGCCCCTGAGGGATCATCCCATTCCTTCCATAAACGTAAACACCTGAATTGAACAGAGGGATCATCCATTCCTTAGGTAAAGGTCAACACCTGCATTACACAGAAGAATCATCCATTAGTTAGGTACAGGACAAAACCTGCATTGCAGAGACGGATCTTCCATTCATTAGGTAAAGATAAACACCTCCATTACACAGAGGAATAATCCTTTCCTTAGGTAAAGGTAAACACCAGCATTGAACATAAGCATCTTCCATTCCTTAGGTATTAGTAAACACCTGAAATGCACAGAGAGATCATCCCATTCCTTACATGAACCTAAACACCTGCATTAAACAGAGGGATCATCCATTCCTCAGGTAAAGGTAAACACCAACATTGAACATAGATATCTTCCTTTCCTTACGTAAACACCTGCATTGAACAAATGGATCAACTATTCCTTAGGTAAAGATCAACACCTACATTGCACATAGGGATCATCCCATTCCTTAGGTAACTGTAAATATATGCATTGAACAGAGGGATCATCCATTCCTTAGAAAACGGTAAACATTTGTATTGAAGAGAGGGATCATCTATTCCTTAGGTCACGGTCAACACCTGCATTGTACAGAGGGATCATGCCATTCTTTAGGTAAAGATGAACACCTGCATTGCTCAGAGGGATCATACATTCTTTGGTATTTGTAAACACCTGCATTGAACAGAGGGATCATCCAATCCTTAGATAATGGTAAACACCTACATTGAACAGAGGGATCATCTATTCCTTAGGTAAGAGGTGAACACCTGCATTGCACAGAGGGATCATCCATTCCTCAGATATCTGTAAACACCTGCATTGAACAGAGGGATCAAGCAATCCTTAGAAATGGGCAAACACCTGCATGGACCAGATGGATCATCCATTCCTTAGGTAAAGATAAATATCTGCATGGCACAGAGGGATCATCCATTCCTTAAGTAACTGTAAACACCTGCACTGAACAGAGGGATCATCCATTCCTTAGATAATGGTAAACCCCTGCCTTAAACAAATGGATAATTCATTCCTTAGGTAAAGGTAAACACCTGCATTGAACAGAGGGATCAAGCAATCCTTAGAAATGGGTAAACACCTGCATGGACCAGATGGATCATCCATTCCTTAGGTAAAGATAAATATCTGCATGGCACAGAGGGATCATCCATTCCTTAAGTAACTGTAAACACCTGCACTGAACAGAGGGATCATCCATTCCTTAGATAATGGTAAACCCCTGCCTTAAACAAATGGATAATTCATTCCTTAGGTAAAGGTTAACACCTGCATTGCACAGAGGGATCATACATTCCTTAGGTAAAGGTAAAAACCTGCATTGCACAGAGGGATCATACATTCCTTAGGTAACGGTAAACATCTGCACTGAACAGAGGGATCATCTATTCCTTAGATAATGGTAAACCCTTGCCTTAAACAAATGGATAATTCATTCCTTAGGTAAAGTTAAACACCTTCATTGCACAGAGGGATCATCCATTCCTTCGGTAACTGTAAACACCTGCAATGAAGAGAGGGATCATCCATTTCTTAGGTAAAGGTTAACACCTGCATTGAACAGAGGGATCATCCATTCCTTAAGTAACTGTAAACACCTGCACTGAAAAGAGGGATCATCCATTCCTTAGATAATGGTAAACTCCTGCATTAAACAAATGGATAATTCATTCCTTAGGTAAAGTTAAACACCTTCATTGCACAGAGGGATCATCCATTCCTTCAGTAACTGTAAACACATGCATTGAACAGAGGGATCAACCATTCCTTAGAAAACATTTGTATTGAAGAGAGGGATCATCTATTCCTTAGGTCAAGGTCAACACCTGCATTGCACAGAGGGATCATTCCATTCTTTAGGTAAAGGTAAACACCTGCATTACACAGAGGGATCATCCATTCGTAGGGAATGGTAAACACCTGTATTGAACAGAGGGATCATCCATTCATTAGATAATGGTAAACACCTGCCTTGCACAGAGGGATCATCCATTCCTTAGGTAAGAGGTGAATACCTGCATTGAACAGAGGGATCATCCATTCCTTAGGTAAAGGCAAACACCTGCCTTGCACAGAGGTATCATCCATTCCTCAGGTAACTGTAAACACATGCATTAAACAGAGATTTCATCCATTCCATAGAAAACGGTAAACATTTGCATTGAAGAGAGGGATCATATATTCCTTAGGTCAAGGTCAACACCTGCATTGCACAGAGGGATCATGCCATTCTTTAGGTAAAGGTAAACACCTGCATTGCACAGTGGTATCATCCATTCCTTAGGTGTAGGTAAACAACTCCATTGCATAGAGGGATCATCCATTCCTTAGGTATCTGTAAACACCTGCATTGAACAGAGGGATCATCTAATCCTTAGATAATGGTAAACACCTGAATTGAACAGAGCGGGCATCTATTCCTTAGGTAAAGATCAACACCTGCATTGCACAGAGGGATCATCCCATTCCTTAGGTAAAGGTAAACACCTGCATTGCAAAGGGAGATCATCCATTCCTTAGGTAAAGGTAAACACCTGCATTGCACAGAGGGCTGATCGATTCCTTAGGTAAAGATCAACACCTTTATTGCACAGAGGGATCATCCATTCCTTACGTAATGGTAAAAACCTGCATTGAACAGAGGGATCATCCATTGATTAGGTAGAGGTAAACACGTGCCTTGCACAGAGGGATCATACATTCCTTAGGTAAATGTGAACACCTGCATTGCACAGAGTGATCATCCATTTATTAGGTTAAGATCAATACCTTCATTGAATAGAGGGATCATCCATTCCTTAGGTAAAGGTCAACACCTGCATTGCACAAAGGAATCATCTATTCCATAGGTAAAGATCAACACCTGCTTGGACCACAGGGATCACCCATTCCTTATGTAAAGGTAAACACCTGCATTGCTCAGAGGGATATCTAATCCTTAGGTAAAGATGAAAACCTGCATTGCACAGAGGGAACATCCATTCCTTAGGTAAAGGTAAACACCTGGATTGCACAGAGGGATCATCCATTCCTTAGGTAACGGTAAACACCTGCATTGAACACAAGGATCATCCATTCCTTAGGTAAAGCTAAAAACCTGCATTGCAAAGAGAGCTAATCTATTCCTTAGGTAACTGTAAACACCTGCATTGAACAGATGGATCATCTATTCCATAGGTGAAGATCAAAACCTCCATTGCACAGAGGGATCATGCCATTCCATACGTAAAGGTAAACACCTGCATTGCAAAGAAGGATCATCCATTCCTTAGGTAAAGGTAAACACCTGCATTGCACAGATGGATCATACATTCCTCAAATAACGGTAAAAATGGCGTTGAAGAGAGGGAACATCTATTCCTTAGGTAAAGATAAACACCTGCATTTCACAGAGGGATCATTCCATTCCTTAGGAAAAGGTAAACCTCTGCATTGCACAGAGGGATCACCCATTCCTTAGGTAAATGTGAACACCTGCATTGCACAGAGGTATCCTACATTCCTTAGATAATGGTAAAAACCTGCGTTGAAGAGAGGTATCATCTATTCCTTAGGTACAGAACAACACCTGCAATGCACAGAAGGATCATCCTTCTTTAGGTAAATGTAAACACCTGCATTGAACAGAGGTATCATTCATTCCTTTGGCAAAGGTAAACACCTGCATTGAAAAGAGGGATCATCCATTCCTTAGATAACGATAAACACCTGCATTGACCAGAGGGATCATATATTCCTTAGGTAAAGTTCAGCACCTGCATTGCACAGTGGGATCATCCCATTCCTTAGGTAAAGGTAAACACTTGCATTGCACAGAGGGATCATCCATTCCTCAGGTAAAGGTAAACAACAGCATTGAACATAGGCATCTTCCATTCCTTAGGTAATAGTAAACATCTGCAATGCACAGAGGGATCATCCCACTCCTTACATGAACGTAAACAACTGCATTGAACAGAGGGATCATACATTCCTTAGATAATGGTAAACACCTGCATTGAACTGAGGCATCACCTATTCCTTAAGTAATGATCCACACCTGCATTGCACAGGTGGATCATCCCATTCCTTAGGTAAAGCTAAACACCTGCATTCCACAGAGAGAACATCGATTCCTTAGGTATAGGTAAACACCTTTATTGCAGAGAGGGATCATCCATTCCTTATTTAAAGGACAACACCTGCATTGCACAGAGGAATCATCCTTTCCTTAGGTAAATGTAAACACCAGCATTGAACATAGGTATGTTCCATTCCTTAGGTAATAGTAAACACCTGCCATGCACAGAGGGATCTTCCCATTCCTTACCTAAATGTTAACACCTGCATTGAACAGAGGGATCATAAATTCTTTACATAAAGTTAAAACCCTGACTTGCACAGAGGGATCATCCATTGCTTTGGTAAGAGTTGAACACATGCATTACAGAGGGATCATCCATTGCTTAGGTAATTTTCAACACCTGCCTTGCACAGAGAGATTATCCATTCCTTAGGCAAAGATCAATACCTGCCTGGCCAAGAGGGATCATCCATTCCTTATGTAAAGGTAAACATCTGCATTGCACACAGGGAACATCCATTCCTTTGGTAAAGGTAAACACCTGCATTGAACAGAGGGATCTTCCATTCCTTAGGTAATAGTACACACCTGCAATGCACAGAGGGATCATCCATTCCTAAGGTAAGGGTAAACACGTGCAACGAACAGAGGGATCATCCATTCCTTAGATAATGGTAAACACCTATAATGAGCAGAGGGATCATCTATTCATTAGGAAAAGATCAACATATGCATTGCACAGAGGGATCATCCATTCCCTAGGTAAGTATAAACGTCTGCATTGCACAGAAGGATCATCCTTTGCTTAGGTAAATGTAATCACCTGCATTGCACTGACGCATCATCCATTCCTTAGGTAAATGAAAACACCAGCATTGATCAGAGGGATCATCCATACCTTGGTAAAGGTAAACACCTGAATTAAACAGAGGGATCTTCCATTCTTTAGGTAATAGTAAACACCTGCAATGCGCAGAGGGATCATCCATTCCTTAGGTAAATGTAAATACCTACAATGCACAGAGGGATCATCCATGCTTGAGCTAAGGATAAACACCTGCATTACACATAGGGATCATCTATTACTTAGGTAACTATGAACACCTTCATTGAACAGAGGGATCATACATTCCTTAGAGAACGGTAAACACCTGCAATGAACAGAAGGATCATCCATTCCTTAGGTAAAGGTAAACACCTGCATTGAACAGAGGGGTCATATATTCCTTAGGTAAAGGTCAACACCTGCGTTGCACAGAGGGATCATACATTCCTTAGGTAAAGGTCAACACCTGAATTGCACAGAGGGATCATCCATTCCGTAATAAAGGTCAACACCTGCCTGGCCCAAAGGGATCATCCATTCCTTATGTAAACGTACACACCAGCATTGCTCACAGGGAATATCCATTACTTTGGTAAAGGTAAACAACTACATTGAACATAGGGATCATCCATTCCTTAGGTAAAGGTAAACACCTACAATGCACAGACGGATCATCCATTCCTTAGTTTAATATCAACACCTGCATTGCACAGAGGGATCATCCATTCCTGAGGTAAAGGTCAACACCTGCCTGGCCCTGAGGGATCACCCATTCTGTATATAAAGGTAAATACCCGTATTGTACAGAGGGAACATACATTCCTTTGTAAAAGGTAAACACCTGCATTGAACAGAGGGATCTTCCATTCCTTAGGTAATAGTAAACATCTGCAATGCACAGAGGGATCATCCATTCCTAAGGTAAATGTAAACACCTGCAATGCACAGAGGGATCATCCATTACTTAGGTAAAGGCAAACACCTGCGTTCAACAGAGGTTTCACCCATTCCTTAGGTAAAGGTAAATACCTGCATTGCACAGAGGGATCATCCATTCCTTAAGTAAAGTTAGAAACCTGCGTTGAACAGAGGGATCATCCTTCTTTAGGTAAATTTAAACACATGCATTTAACAGAGGTATCATCCATTCCTTATGTAAAGGTAAACACCTGCAATGAACAGAAGGATCACCTATTCCTTAGATAAAGGTAAACGCCTGATTGAACAGAGGGATCATATATTCTTAGGTAACAGTAAACACCTGCTTTGCACATAGGTGTCATCCAATGCTTAGGTAGAGGTAAACACCTGCATTTCACAGAGGAATCATCACATTCCTTACATAAACGTAAACATCTGCATTGAACAGAGGGATCATCCATGCCTTAGGTAAAGGTGAACAGCTGCATTGCACAGAGGGATTATCCATTCCTAAGATAAAGGTCAACACCTGCCTGGACGCGAGATATCATTCATTCCTTATGTGAAGGTAAATACCTGCAATGCATAGTGGGATCATCCATTCCTTAGGTAAAGATCAACACCTGCATTGCACAGAGGGATCATCCAATCCATAGGAAAAGGTCAACACTGGCATTGCACAGAAGGATCATCCATTCCTTAGGAGAAGGACAACACCTGTATAGCACAGAGGGATCTTTCATTCCTTAGTTATAGATCAACACCTGCATTGAACAGAAGGATCATCCATTCCTTTGGTAAATATCAACACCTGCCTGGCTGAGAGGTATCATCCATTCCTTATGTAAATTAAACACCTGCATTGCATAAAGGGAACATCCATTCCTTTGGTCCAGGTAAACACCTGAATTGAACAGAGGGATCATCCATACCTTGGGTAAAGGTAAACACCTGCATTGAACAGAGAGATCTTCCATTCCTTAGGTAATAGTAAACACCTGCAATGCACACAGGGATCATCCATTACTTAAGTAAAGGTAGAAAGCTGAATTGATCATAGGGATCATTCATTCCTTATACAACGGTAAAGAACTGCATTGAACAAAGGGATCATCCATTCCTTAGGTAAAGGTAAACACCTGCCTTGCACAGAGAGATCATCTATTCCTTAGGAACAGATCAACACCTGCATTGAACAGAGGGATCATCTATTCCTTAGGTAAAGGACAACACTTGCTTGGCTCAGAGGGATCTTCCATTCCTTACGTAATGGTAAACACCTGCAATGCACAGAGGGATCATCCCTTCCTTAAGAAAAGGTAGAAACCTGCGTTGAACAGAGGGATCATCCTTGTTTAGATAAAGATAAACACCTGCGTCGAACAGAGGGATCATCCATTCCTTAGATAACGGAAAACACGTGCATTAAACAGAGGAATCATCTATTCCTTAGGTAAAGAGCCACACCTGCACTGCACAGAGGGATCATCGCATTCATTAGGTACAGGTAAACACCTGCATTTCACAGAAGGATCACCCATTGCTTAGGTAATGGTAAAAACCTTCAATGCACAGAGGGATCATCCATTCCTTAGATAACGCTAAACACCTGCATTGAACAGAGTTATCATCTATTACTTAGGTAATGGTAAACACCTGCATTGCACAGAGGGATCATTTATTCCTTAGGTAAAAGTCAACACCTGCATTGCACAGAAGGATCACCCATTCCTTAGGTAAAGGACAACACTTGCATTGCACAGAGGGATCTTCTATTCATTAGGTAAAGATAAACACCTCCATTGCACAGAGGAATTATCCAATCCTTAGGTACAAGTAAACTGCTACATTTCACAGAGGGATCATCCATTCCTTAGGTAATGGTAAACACCTTCATTGATCTTAGGGATCATCCATTCGTTAGTAAACACCTCCATTGAACAGAGGGATCATATATTCCTTAGGCAAATTTCAACACCTGCATTGCACAGGGGGATCATCCATCCCTTAGGTAAATTTCAACAACTGCATTGCACAGAGGTTCATACATTCCTTAGGTAAAGGACAACACCTGCATTGCACAGAGGGATTTTCTATTCATTAGGTAAAGGTAAACACCTCCATTGCACAGAGGAATCATCCTTTCCTTAGGTAAACGTAAACACAAGCATTGAACATAGGTATATTCCATTCCTTAGGTAACAGAAAACAGCTGCAATGCACAGAGGGATCATCCCATTCCTTACATAAACGTAAACACCTGAATTGAACAGAGTGATCATCCATTCCTTAGGTAAAGGTAAACACCTGCCTTGCAAAGAGTGATCATCCATTTCTTAGGTAAAGGTGGACACCTGCGTTGCACAGAGGGATAATCCATTCCTTAGGTAAAGATCAACACCTGCATTGAACAGAGGGCTCATCAATTCCTTAGGTAAAGGTAAACACCTGCATTGTACAGAGGGATCATCCATTCCTTTTGTAAAGGTAATCACATGCATTGAACAGAGGGATCTTCCTTTCCTTAGATAATAGTAAACACCTGCAATGAACAGAGGGAACATCCATTCCTTAGGTAAAAGCGAACACCTGCAATTCACAAAGGGATCATCCATTTCTTAGTTTTTAAACACCTGTATTGCACAGACGGATCATCCATTCCTTAAGTAAAGGTAGAAACCTGCGTTGAACAGAGGTATCATCCATTCTTAGGTAAAGGTATACACCTGAATTGAACAGAGGGATCATCCAGTCCTTAGATAATGGTAAACACCTGCATTGAACAGAGGGATAATCCATTCCTTAGGTAAAGGTAAACACCTGCCTTGCCCAGAGGGATCATCTATTCCTTAGGTGAGGATCAACACCTGCATTGCAGGGAGGGATGATCCATAACTTAGGTAAAGGTCAACACCTGCATTTCACAGAGGGATCATTCATTCCTTAGGTACAGAACAGCACCTGCATTGCACAGAGGGATATTCCATTCCTCAATTAAAGATGAACACCTGCATTGAACAGAGGGATCCTCAAATCCTTAAGTAATGGTAAACACCTGCATTGAACAGAGGGATCTTCGATTCCTTAGGTAAAGATCAACACCTGCATTGCACAGAGGGATAATCCATTCCTAATGCAAATGTATACACCTGCAATGCACAGAGGGATCATCCATTCCTTAGGTAAAGGTAAAACCTGCAATGCACAGAGGGATCATCTATTCCTTAGGTAAAGATCAACACAT
Organism: Orientallactaga sibirica; assembly: GCA_036365145.1. Lineage (NCBI taxonomy): Eukaryota > Metazoa > Chordata > Mammalia > Rodentia > Dipodidae > Orientallactaga > Orientallactaga sibirica. Next base: position 1,420,487 of record JAEOAD010002519.1, read on the forward strand.
GAATTGCACAGAGGGATTATCTATTCCTTAGGTAAAGGTCAACACCTGCATAGAACAGAAGGATCATACATTCCTTATGTAAAGGACAACACCTGCATTGCACAGAGGGATCATTCAATTCTTAGGTAAATGTAAACACCTGCATTGAGCAGAGGGAACATCCATTCATTAGAAAACGATAAACAACTGCATTGAACAGATCATCTATTCCCTAGTTAAAGATCAATACCTGCATTGCACAGAGGTATCATCCATTCCTTAGTTAAATGTAAACACCTGCATTGAACAGAGGGATCATCCATTCCTTAGACAATAGTAAACACCTGCATTGAACAGAGGGATCATCTATTCCTTAGGTAAAGATTAACACATGCTTTGAACAGAGGGATCATCCCATTCCTTAGGTAAAGGTAAACACCTGCATTGCACAGAGGGATCATCCATTCCTTAGGTAAACGTAAAGACCAACAATGAAGAGAAGGATCATCCATTCCTAGGATAATGGTAAACACCATAATTGAACACAGGGATCATCTATTCCTTAAGTAAATATGTATACCTGCATTGCACAGAGGGATCATCCATTCCTAAGGTAAAAGTCAACACCTGCATAGCACAGGAGGATCATTCATTCCTTATGTAAATGACAACACCTGCATTGCACAGAGGGATCTTCAATTCCTTAGGTTAAGGTAAACACGTGCATTGCACAGAGGGATCATCCATTCCTTAGGTAACTGTAAACACTGGCTTTGAGCAGAGGGATCATCCATTCCTTAGATAACGGTAAACACTCACATTAAACAGAGGGATCATCTATTCCTTAGGTAACGATCAACACCTACATTGCACAGAGGTATCATCCTTTCCCTAGGTAACTGTAAACACCTGCATTGAGCAGAGGGATCATCCATTCCTTAGATAACGGTAAACACTTGCATTGAAGAGGGGGATCAAATATTCCTTAGGTAAAGATCAACACCTGAATTGAACACAGGATCAACTATTCCTTAGGTAAATTTGAACACCAGCATTGCACAGACGGATCATCGATTCCTTAGGTAAAGGTCAACACCTGCATTGCACAGAAGGATTATCCATTCCTTATGTAAAGGACAAAACATCCATTGCACAGAGGGATCTTCCATTCCTTTGGTAAAGGTAACAACTGAATTGCACAGAGGGATCATCCATTCATTAGGCAACTGTAAACACCTGCATTGAGCAGAGGGATTACATATGCCTTGGATAATGGTAAACACCTGCATTCCACAGAGGGATCATCTATTCCTTAGGGAAAGATCAACACCTGCACTGCACAAAGGGATCAGCCCATTCGTTAGGTAAAGGTAAACACATGCTTTGCACAGAGGGATCATCCATTCCTTAGGTAAATGACAACGACTGCATTGCACAGAGGGATCATCCATCCCGTAGGTAAAGGTAAACACCTGGATTGCACAGAGGGATCATCCATTCCTTAGGTATCTGTAAACACCTGCATTGAGCAGAGGGATCATCCATTCCTTAGATAGTGGTAAACACCTGCATTGAACAGACGGATTATCTATTCCTTAGGTAAGGATTAACACCTGCATTTTACAGAGGGACTATTCATTCCTCAGATAAATCTCAGCCCATTCGTTAGGTAAAGGTAAACACATGCTTTGCACAGAGGGATCATCCATTCCTTAGGTAAAGGACAACGACTGCATTGCACAGAAGGATCATCCATTCCTCAGTAAAGCACAACACCTTCATTGCCCAGAGGGAACTTCCATTTCTTAGGTAAAGGTAAACACCTGCATTGCACAGAGGGATCATCAATTCCTTAGGTAACTGTAAACGCCTGCATTGAGCAGATGGATCATCCATTCCTTAGATAACGTTAAACAGCTGAATTGAACAGAGGGACCATCTATTCCTTAAGAAGATAAACACCTGCATTGCACAAAGGGATCATCCATTCCTTAGGTAAAGGTCAAAACCTGCATTGAACAGAGGGATCATCCATTCCTTAGGTAAAGGTAGAAATCTGCGTTGAACAGAGAGATCATCCTTCTTTAGGTAAAGGTGTACAACTACGATGAACAGAGGTATCATCCATTCTTTAGGTAACTGTAAACACCTGCCTTGAGCAGAGCGATCATCAATTCCTTAGATAATGGTAAACACCTGAATTGAACAGAGGGATCATCTATTCCTTAGGTAAATATCAACACCTGCATTGCACAGAGGGATCATCCATACATTAGGTAATTATCAACACCTGCATTGCACAGAAGGATCATCCATTCCTTATGTAAAGGACAACACCTGCATTGCACAGAGGGATCTTCCATTCCTTAGGTAAAGGTAAACACCTGCATTTTACAGAGGGATCATCCATTCATTACGTACCTAAAAACACTTGCATAAAGCCAAGGGATCATCCCTTCATTAGATAATGGTAAACAACTACATTGAACAGAGGGATCATCTATTCCTTAGGGAAAGATCAACACCTGCATTGCACAGATGTATCATCCATTCCTTAGGTTACTGTAAACACATGCATTGAGCAGAGGGATCATCCATTCCTTAGATAATGGTAAACACCTGCATTGAACAGAGGGATCATCTGTTCCTTAGGTAAATATCAAAACCTGCATTGCACATAGGGATCATCTATCCTTAGGAAAAGGTCAACACCTGCATGAACAGAGGGATCATGCATTCCTTAGATAAGTGTAAACACCTGCTTTGCATAGAGGGATCATGCTTACCTGAGGTAAAGGTCAACACCAGCCTAGCACAGAAGGATCATCCATTCCTTATTTAAATGACAACACCTGCATTACACAGAGGGATCTTCCCTTCCTTAGGTAAAGGTAAACACCTGCATTGCACAGAGGGATCATCCATTCCTTAGGTAACTATAAGCACCTGCATTAAACCTAATGATTATCTTTTCATTAGATAATGGTAAACACCTGCATTGCATAGAGGTATCATCCATTCCTTAGGAAAAGGTAAACACCTGCATTGAAAAGAGAGACCATCCATTCTTTAGATAAAGGTAAATACCTGCATTGAACAGAGTGATCAACTATTCCTTAGGTAAAGATCAAAACCTGTATTTCACAGAGGGATCATCACATTCCATAGATAAGGGAAACACCTACATTGAACAGAGCGATCATCCCTTATTTAGGTAATCGTAAACACCTGCATTGCACAGAGGGATCATTCATTCCTTAGGTTTCAGTAAACACATGCATTGAACACAGGGATCACCCATTCCTTAGATAATGGTAAACACCTGCATTGAACAGAGTGATCACCTATTCCTTGGGTAAATATCAATACCTGCATTGTAAAGAGGGATCATCCATTCCTTAGGTAAAGGTCAACACATGCATAGCACAGAAGTATCATCCATTCCTTAGGTAAAGGTAAACACCTGCATTGAACAGAGGGATCATCCATTCCTTAGGTATCTAAAAGCAACTGCATTAAGCTGAGGGATCATCTATTCCTTAGATAACGGTAAACACAGGCATTGAACAGAGGGATCATTATTACTTAGGTAAAGATCAACACCTGCTTTGCACAGAGGCATCATCCATTCCTTGGGTAAAGGTAAACACCTACATTGCACAGATGGATCATCCCTTATTTAGGTAACAGTAAACACCTGCATTGCACAGAGGGATCATCCATTCCTTAGATATCGGTAAACACCTGTGTTGAACAGAGGGATCATCCATTTCTTAAATAAAGGTAGAAATCTGCATTGCACAGAGGGACTATCAATTCCTTAGTTAAAGGCAAACACCTACATTGCACAGATAGATCATCCATTCCGTAGGTAACGGTAAACACCTGCATTGAACAGAGGGATCATTGATTCCTTAGGTAAAGGTAGAAACCTGTGTTGAACAGAGACATCATCCTTCTTTAGGTAAAAGTAAACCCCTGCGATGAACAGAGGTATCATCAATTCTTTACGTAAGTGTAAACACCTGCACTGAGCAGAGGGATCATCCATTCCTTACATAATGGTAAAAACATGCATTGAACAGAGGGATCACCAATTCCTAAGGCAAAGTTCAAAACCTGCATTGCACAAGGGATCATCCATTCCTTACGAAACCGTGAACAGCTGCATTGCAAAGAGGGATCATCCCTTATTTAGGTAACAGTAAACACCTGCATTTCACAAGGGATCATCCATTCCTTAGGTAATGGTAAACACCTGCATTGCACAGAGGGATCATCCATTCCTTTGGTAAGTGTAAACACCTGCCTTGAGCAGAGGGATCATCCATTCCTTAGATAACAGTGAAGACCTGAATTGAACAGAGGGATCATCTATTCCTTAGGTAAATATCAAAACCTGAATTGCACAGAGGGATCATCCATTCCTTAGATAAATGTCAACACCTGCATTTCACAGAAGGATCATCCATTCCTCAGTAAAGGACAACACCTGCATTGCACAGAGGGATCATCCATTCCTTAGATAGCGTTAAACAGCTGAATGGAACATAGGGACCATGTATTCCTTATGTAAAGTTAAACACCTGCATTGCACAAAGGGATCATCCATTCTTAGGTAAAGGTCAACACCTGCATTGAACAGAGGTCTCATCCATTCCTTAGGTAAAGGTAGAAACCTGCGTTGAACAGAGAGATCATCCCTCATTAGGTAAAGGTATACACCTACTATGAACAGAGGTATCATCCATTCTTTAGGTAACTGTAAACACCTGCCTTGACCAGAGGGATCATCAGTTCCTTAGATAACGGTAAACACCTTAATTGAACAGAGGGATCATCAATTCCTTAGGGAAAGTTCAACATCTGCATTGCACAGAGGTATCATCCATTCCTTAGGTAAAGGTAAACACCTGCATTGAACATAGTGAGCATCCATTAGTTAGATAAAGCTAAACACCTGCATTGAACAAAGGGATCATCTATTCCTTAGGTAAAGATCAACACCTGCATTGCACAGAGGCATCATCCCATTCCTTGGGTAAAGGTAAACACCTACCTGGCACAGAGGGATCATCCCTTATTTAGGTAACGGTATACACCTGCATTGCACAGAGGGATCATCCATTCCTTAGGTATCGGTAAAAAACTGCATTGAACAGAGGGATCATCCATTAGTTAGATAATGGTAAAGACCTGTATTGAACAGAGGGATCATCTATTCCTTAGGTAAAAATCAACACCTGAATTGACAGAGGGATCATCCCATTCCTTAGGTAAAGGTAAACACCTGCATTGCATAGACGTATCATCCATTTCTTAGGTAAAGATAAACACCTGCTTTACACAGAGGAATCACCCATTCCTTAGATAACAGTAAACACCTTCATTGAACAGAGGGATCACCTATTCCTTAAGTAAGATCAACACCTGCATTGTACAGAGGGATAATCCCATTCCTTAGGTAAAGGTAAACACCTGCATTGAACTGAGGGATCATCAATTCTTTAGGTAACGGTAAACCCCTGCATTGCACAGAGAGATCATACATTCCTTAGGTAATAGTAAATGCCTGCATTGAACAGAGGGATCATCGATTCCTTAGGTAAAGGTAGAAAACTGTGTTGAACAGAGAGATCATCCTTCTTTAGGTAAAAGTAAACACCTGCGTTGAACAGAGGTATCATCCATTCTTTAGGTAACTGTAAACAGCTGCATTGAGCAGAGGGATCATCCATTCCTTAGATAAAGGTAAACACCTGCATTGAACAGAGGGACCACCAATTCAGTAGGTAAAGTTCAACACCTGCATTGCACAGAGGCATCATCCCATTCCTTAGGTAAAGGTAAACACCCGCATTGCACAGAAGGATCGTCCATTCCTTAGGTAACGTTAAACACCTGCATGGCACAGAGGGATCATGTATTCATTAGTTGAAGATCAACACCTACATTGCACAGAGGGATCATCCATTCCTTAGGTAAAGGTAAACATCTGCATTGAACTGAGGGATCTTCCATTCCTTAGATAAAGGTAAACAACTGCATTGAACAGAGGGATCATCTATTCCTTAGGTAAAGATAAATACCTGCATTGCACAGGGGATCATCCCATTCCTTAGGTAACGGTAAACCCCTGCATTGCACAGAGAGATCATCCATTCCCTAGGTAATGGTAAATGCCTGCATTGAACAGAGGGATCATTGATTCCTTAGGTAAAGGTAGAAAACTGTGTTGAACAGAGAGATCATCCTTCTTTAGGTAAAAGTAAACACCTGCGTTGAAGAGAGGGATCATCCATTCTTTAGGTAACTGTAAACAGCTGCATTGAGTAGAGGGATCAACCATTCCTTAGATAACGGTAAGCACCTGCATTGAACAGAGGGATCACCAACTTAATAGGTAAAGTTCAACACCTGCATTGCACAGAGGCATCATCCCATTCCTTAGGTAAAGGTAAACACCGGCATTGCACAGAAGGATCATCCATTCCTTAGGTAACGGTAAACACCTGCATTGAACAGAGGGATCATCTGTTCCTTAGGTAAAGATCAATACCTGCATTGCACAGAGGAATCATCAATTCCTTAGGTAAAGGTAAACACCTGCATTGAACAGAGGTATCATCCCATTACTATGTAAAGGTAAACGCCTACATTGCACAGAGGGATCATCCTTTATTTAGGTAGGGTAAACTCCTGCATTGCACAGAGGGATCATCCATTCCTTAGGTATCGGTAAACACCTGCATTGAACAGAGAGATCATCCATTCCTTTGGTAACGGTAAACACCTGGATTGCACAGAGGGATCATCCATTCCTTAGGTAATGGTAAACAGCTGCATTGAAAAGAGGAATCATACCTTCCTTAGGTAAAGGTAGAAACCTGTGTTGAACAGAGAGATCATCCTTCTTCATGTAAAGGTAAACACCTGCGTTGAACAGAGTTATCATCCATTTTTAGGTAACTGTAAACACCTGCATTGAGCAGAGGGATCACCCATTCCTTAGATAATGGTAAACATCTGCATTGAACAGAGAGATCACCTATTCCTTAGTGTTGGGGACCTTGAGCCAAACTGCAACCATTTGGAGGAAGAAGCCTCCACTTTTTGTGTTAAGATTTCCGCTTCCTGAGTTCCTGTGAAAATTACCAAGCCTTCCCAAAGAGCCAACTTTGATCTGTAGATAAGAACAAAGTCGAACCTAAAGATATGTATCTTAGCAAATAGGATTGATGTAACCCCGCCCTGCTTGTGATCTCAACACAGACATTCTTGCAAACATCCGTGAGGCCCCTTACTCAAGAGACCCCCGCCCCTCTCTCCTCATCAATCAAAACATCTGGTAGGCATAAAATCCATTTGGCAGCCACAAATTCCATTTGCCCACATACCTTCTTCCTGCCTTCCCTATATATACCTCAGTATGGATAATAATAAACTTGAAAACTTGACCGGAGTCTGTGAGCCATGGCTTCCTTCTTTGTGCCTGTTTGTCCCCCATCCAGGATTAGCCTCCCCTTGAGCCTCTGTTGAACCCCGCTGGCCGGGGCACCTTAGGTAAAGGTAAACACCTACATTGCACAGTGGGATCATCCATTCCTTAAGTAACAATAATCACCTGCATTGCACAGAGGGATCATCCATTTCTTAGGTAATGGTAAACACCTAGATTGAACAGAGTGATCATCCATTCCATAGATAACTGTAAACAAATGTGTTGCAGAGAGGGATCATGCATACCTTAGGTAAAGGTAAAAACACCTGCATTGCACAGAGGGATCATCCATTCCTTAGGTAACTAAAAACACCTACATTAAGCCGAGGGATCATCGATTCATTAGATAACGGTAAACACCTGCTTTGAACAGAGGGATCATCCCATTCCTTAGGTAAAGGTAAACACCTACATTGCACAGAGGGACCATCCCTTATTTAGGTAATCATAAACAGTAAACACCTGCATTGAACAGATGGATCATCTATTCCTTAGATGATGGTAAACAACTGCATTGAACAGAGTGATCATCTATTCCTTAGGTAAATATCAACACCTGCATTGCAAGGAGGGATCGTCCATTCCTTAGGTAAAGTTCAACAAATGCACAGAACAGAAGGATCATCCATTCCGTTGTAAAGGACAACAACTGCATTGAACAGAGGGATCATCCATTCCTTAGGTAAAGGTAAACACCTGCATTGAACAGAGTGATCATCTATTCCTGAGGTAAAGATCAACACCTGCATTGCACAGAGGGATCATCACATTCCATAGTTTAAGGTAAACACCTACATTGCACAGAGGGATCATCCCTTATATAGGTAACCGTAAACACCTGCATTGCACAGAGGGATCATTCAATCCATAGGTTTCAGTAAACACATGCATTGAACACAGGGATCATCCATTCCTTAGATAATGGTAAACACCTGCATTGAACAGAGTGATCATCTATTCCTTAGGTAAATATCAATACCTGCATTGTAAAGAGGGTTTGTCCATTCCTTAGGTAACGGTCAACATATGCATAGCACAGAATGATCATCCATTCCTTATGTAAAGGACAACACCTGCATTGAACAGGGGGATCTTCCATTCCTTAGGTAAAGGAAAACACCTGCATTGAACTGAGGGATCATCAATTCCTTAGAAAAAGGTAAACACCTGCATTGCACAGAGGGATCATCCCATTCCTTAAGTAAAGATCAACACTTGCATTGCACAGACCGATCATCCAATTCTTAGGTAACGGTAAACACCTGCATTGAACTGAGGGATCATCAATTCCTTAGAAAAAGGTAAACACCTGCATTGCACAGAGGGATCATCCCTTCTAGGTAACTTTAAACACTTTAAACATCGATTCCTTAGGTAAAGGTAGAAACCTGTGTTGAACAGAGATATCATCCTTCTTTAGGTAAAAGTAAACACCTGCGTTGAACAGAGGGACCATCCATTCTTTACGTAAGTGTAAACACCTGCATTGAGCAGAGGGATCATCCATTCCTTAGATAACAGTAAAAACCTGCATTGAACAGAGGGATCACCAATTCCTTACGTAAAGTTCAACACCTGCATTGCACAGAGGGATCATCCCATTCCTTAGGTAAAGGTAAACACCGGCATTGCACAGAGGGATCATCCATTCCTTAGGTAAAAATAATCACCTGTATTGCACAGAGTGATCATCCATTCCTTAGGTAATGGTAAACACCTGCATTGAACAGAGAGATCATTTATTCCTTAGGTAAAAATAATCACCTGCATTACACGGAGGGATCAACCATTCTTTAGGTAAGAGTAAACACATGCATTGAACAGAGGGATCATCCATTCCTTAGATAATGGTAAACACCTGAATTGAATAGAGGGATCATCTGTTCCTTAGGTAAATATCAACACCTGCACTGCACACAGGGATCATCCATTCCTTAGGTAAAGGTCAACACCTGCATGAACAGAGGGATCATCCATTCCTTAGATAACTGTAAACACCTGCACTGCATAGAGGGTACATATTTATCTGAGGTAAAGATGAACACCAGCATAACACAGAAGGACCATCCATTCCCTATGTAAATGACAACACCAGCATTACACAGAGCTATCTTCCCTTCCTTAGGTAAAGGTAAACACCTGCATTGCACAGAGGGATCATCCATTCCTTAGGTAAAGATCAACAACTGCGTTGAACAGAGGGATCATCTTTTCCTTATGTGAAGGTAAACACCTGCATTGCACACAGTGAACATCCATTCCTTTAGTAAAGATCAACACCTGCATTGTACAGAGGGATCAAGCATTCGTTCGGTAAAAGTCAACACCTGCATTTCACAGAGTGATCATCCATTCCTTAGATAACAGTAAACCCCTGCATTGAACAGAGAGATCATCTATTCCGTAGGTGAAGGTAAACACATGCCTTGCACAGAGGGATAATCCATTCCTTAGGTACGAGGTGAACTCCTGCAATGCTCAGAGGGATCATCCATTCCTTAGGTAAAGATGAACACCTGCATTGAACAGAGGGATCATCCATTCCTTAGGGAAAAGTCAACACTTCCATTGTACAGAGGAATCTTCCATTCCTTAGGTAAAGATCAACACCTGAATTGCACAGAAGGATCATCAATTCCTTAATTAAAGGACAACACCTGCATTTCACTGAGCAATCTTCCATTCATTAGGTAAAGAAAAACAGCTCCATTGCACAGAGGAATCATCCTTTCCTTAGCTAAGGTAAACACCAGTACTGAACATAGGTATCTTCCATTCCTTAAGTAATAGTAAACACCTCCAATGCACAGAGGGATCATCCCATTCCTTACATAAACTTTAACACCTGCATTGAACAGAAGGATCATCCATTCCTTAGGTAAGATGTGAAAACCTGCATTGCACAGAGGGATCATCCATTCCTTAGGTAAAGATCAACACCCGCATTGAACAGAGGGATCATCCATTCCTTAAGTAAAGTTCAACACCTGCTTCGCCCAGAGGGATCATCCATTACTAATGTAAATGTAAACACCTGCATTGCGTACAGGTAACTTCCAATCCTTCAGTAAAGGTAAACACCTGCATTGAACAGAGGTATCATCCATTCCTTAGGTAAAGGTTAACACCTGAATTGAACAGAGGGATAATCCATTCCTTAGATATTGGTAAACACCTGCATTGAACAGAGGAAACATCTATTCCTTAGATAAAGACCCAAACCTGCATTGCACAGAGGGATCATCCATTCCTTAGGTGAAGGTAAACAACTGCATTGAACAGAGGGATCATCTATTCCTTAGGTAAAGGTCAACACCTGCATTACTCGGAGGGATCATCCCATTCCTTAGGTAAAGGCAAACACCTGCATTGCACACAGGGAACATCCATTCCTTTGGTAAAGGTAAACACCAGCATTAAGCAGAACGATCTTGCATTCCTACTTAATAGTAAACACCAGCAATGCACAGAGGTATCATTCATTCCTAAGGTAAAGGTCAAGAACTGCATTGCAAGAGGGATCATCCATTCCTTAGGTAAGAGGTGAACACCTGTATTGCACAGAGTGATCATCCATTCCTTAGGTAAAGATCAACACCTGCATTGAACAGAGGGATCATCCATTCCTTAGGTCAGAGGTGAACACCTGTATTGTAACAGAGTGATCATCCATTCCTTAGGTAAAGATCAACACCTGCATTGAACAGAGGGATCATCCATTCCTTAGGTAAAGGTAAACACCTGCATTGCACAGAGGGATCATCCGTTCCTTAGGTAATGGTAAACACCTCCATTGAACAGAGGGAAAATCCATTCCTTAGGTAAAGATCAACACCTGCATTGCACACAGGGATAATCCCATTCCTTAGGTAAAGGTGAACACCTGCATTTATAGAGGGATCATACTTTCCTTAGGTAAAGGTAAAAACCTGCATTGCAGAGAGGGATCATCCATTCATAAGGTAACTGTAAACACCTGCACTGAACAGAGGGATCATCCATTCCTTAGATAACAGTAAACACCTGCATTGAATAGAGGGATCATCTATTCCTTAGGGAAAGATCAACACCTGCATTTCACACAGGAATCAACCCATTCCTTAGGTAAAGGTCAACACCTGCATTGCCCAGAGGGATCATCCATTCATTAGGTAAAGAAAAACACCTCCATTGCACAGAGGGATCATCCATTCCTTAGGTTATAGTAAACACCTGCAATGCAGAGAGGAACCATCCATTGCTAAGGTAAATGTAAACACCTGCAATGCACAGAGTGATGATCCATTCCTTAGATAAAGGTAAACACCTTCATTGCAAAGAAGGATCATCCATTCCTTAGGTAAAGGACAAAACCTGCATTGCACAGAGGGATCTTCCATTCATTAGGTAAAGATAAACACCTCCATTGCACAGATAAATCATCATTTCCTTAGGTAAAGTTAAATACCAGCATTGAACATGGGCATCTTCCATTCCTTAGGTAATAGGAAACACCTGCAATGCACAGAGGGATGATCCCATTCCTTGCATAAAAGTAAAAACTGCATTGAACAGAGGGATCATCCATTCCTTAGGTAAAGGTAAACAGCTGCCTTGCAGAGAGTGATCATCCATTCCTTAGGTAAAGATGACCACCTTTGTTGTACAGAGTGATCACCAATTCCTTAGGTAAAGATCAACACTTGCCTGGCCCAGTGGGATCATCCATTCATTATGTAAAGACAAACACCTGCATTGAACAGAGGGATCTTCCATTCCTTGGGTAATAGTAAACACCTGCAATGCACAGAGGGATCATGCACTCCTTAGGTAAAGGTAAACACCTGTAATGCACAGAGTTATCATCAATTACTTAGGTTTTTGTAAACACCTGTATTGCACAGAGGGATCATCCATTAATTAACTAAAGGTAGGAACCTGGGTTGAACAGAGAGATCATCTATTCCTTAGGTAAAGATCAACACCGTCATTGCACAGAGGGATCATCCCATTCCTTGGGTAAAGGTATCTACCTGCATTGCACAGAGGGATCATCCATTCCTTAGGTAATGGTAATCACCTGTAATGAACAGAGGGATCATCCAATCCAAAGATAATGGTAAACACCTGTACTGAACAGAGGGATCATCCATTCCTTAGGTAAAGTTCAACACCTGCATTGCACAGAGGGATCATCCTTTCCCTAGGTAAATGTCAACAGCTGCTTTGCCCAGGGGGATAATCCATTCCTTATGTAAAGGTAAACACCTGCATTACATACAGGGAACATACATTCCTTTGGTAAAGTTAAACCCTTGCATTGAACAGAGGGATCTTCCATTCCTTGGGTAATGTTAAACACCTCCAATGCACAGAAGGATCATCCATTCCTAAGGTAAATGTAAACACCTTCAATGTCCAGAGGGATCATCCACTCCTTAGGAAAGGGTAAACACCTACATTGCACAGAGGGATCATCCAATCCTTATGTAAAGGTGGAAGCCTGCGTTGAACAGAAGGATCATCCTTATTTTGGTAAATGTAAACACGTGCCGTGCGTCGAACAGAGTTATTATCCATTCCTTAGGTAAAGGTAAACACCTGAATTGAACAAAGGGATCATCCATTCCTTAGCGAATGGTAAACACCTACATTGAACAAGGGATTATCCATTCCTTAGATAACGGTAAGCACCTGAAAAGCACAGAGGGATAATCCATTCTTTTGGTAACTGTAAATACTTGCATTGAACAGAGGGATCATCCATTCCTTAGATTACGGTAAATACCTGCATTGCACAGAGGGATCATCCATTCCTTAGGTAAAGTTCAACACCTGCATTGAACAGAGGGATTGTAAATTCCTTAGGTAATAGGAAAAACTTGTAATGCAGAGAGGGATCATCCATTCCTAAGGTAAATGTGAACGCCTGCAATGCACAGAGGGATCATCCATTCCTCAGGTAAAGGTAAACAGCTGCCTTGCAGAGATTGATCATCCATTCCTTAGGTAAAGATGAACACCTGTGTTGCACAGAGTAATCCCCCATTCCGTAGGTAAAGATCAACACCTGCATTGAACAGAGGGATCATCTATTCCTTACGTAAAGGTCAACACCTTCATTTCATAGAGGGATCATCCATTCCTTAGGTAAAGGTCAATACCTGCCTGGCCCAGAGGGATCATCCATTCCTTATGTAAAGGTAAACACCTGCATTGAAAGGAGGGATCATCCATTCCTTATGTAAAGGTAAACACCTGCATTGAACAGAAAGATCATCCATTCCTTAGGTAAAGGTAAACACCTGCAATGCACAGAATGATCATCCATTCCTTAGGTTTTTGTAATCACCTGTATTGCACAGGTGGATCATCCATTCCATATGTAAAGGTAGAAACCTGTGTTGAACAGAGGGATCATCCATTTACTTAGATAATGGAAAACACCTGCATTGAACAGAGTTATCATCTATTCCTTAGGTAAAGTACAACAACTGCATAGCACAGAAGGATCATCCATTCCTGTGTAAAGTACAACACCTGCATTTCACGGATGGGTCTTCCATTCCTTATGTAAAGATAAAAACCCGCGTTGCACAGAGGAATCATCCATTCCTTAGGTAACTCTAAACAGCTGCATTGAGCAGAGCGATCATCTATTCCTTAGATAATGGTAAACACCTGCATTGAGCAGATGGCTCATGCATTCCTCAGGTAAAGTTCAACACCTGCTTGGCCCAGAGGGATCATCCATTCCTTATGTAAAGGTAAACACCTGCATTGCACACAGGGAACATCCATTCCTTTGGTAAAGGTAAACACCTGCATTGAACAGAGGGATCTTCCATTCCTTAGGTAAAGGTAAACACCTGCAATGCACAGAAGGATCATCCATTTCTAAGGTAAATTTGAACACCTTCAATATACAGAGGGATCATCCATTCCTTAGATAATGGTAACCACCTGCATTAAAAAGAGTGATCTTCAATACTTAGGTAAAGATAAACACCTTCATTGCACAGAGGAATCATCCTTTCCTGAGGTAAAGGTAAACACCTACTTTGAACAGAGGGATAATCCATTCCTTAAGTAAAGGTAAACACCTGCCTTGCACAGAGGGATAATCCATTCCTTAGGTAAAGGTGAACACCTGCATTGCACAGAGGGATCATCCATTCCTTAGGTAAAGGTAAACACCTCCATTGAACAGAGGGATCATCCTTTTCTTATGTAAAGTTAAACACCTGCATTGCACACAGGGAACATCCATTCCTTTGGGAAAGGTCAACACTTGCATTGTACAGAAGGATCAAGCATTCCTTAGGTAAAGGTTAACACCTGCATTGATCAGAGCGATCATCCATTCCTTACATAACAGTAAACACCTGCATTGAACAGAGGTATCATCTATTCCATAGGTAAAGGTAAACACTTGCCTTGCACAGAGGGATAATCCAGTCCTTAGGTACGAGGTGAACTCCTGCATTGCACAGAATGATCATCCATTACTTAGGTAAAGATCACACCTGTATTGATCAGAGGGATCATCCATTCCTTAGGAAAAATTCAACACCTCCATTGTACAGAGGGATCTTCCATTCCTTAGGTAAAGATCAACACCTGCATTGCACAGAGGGATCATCTATTCCTTAGATAAAGGTCAACACCTGCATTGCACAGAAGGATCATCAATTCCTTATTTAAAGTAAAACACCTGCATTGCACCAGGGTGTCTTCCATTCATTAGGTAAAGAACAACACCTCCATTGCTCAGAGAAATCATCCTTTCCTTAGCTAAGGTAAACACCAGCATTGAACATAGGTATCTTCCATTCAGTGAGTAATAGTGAACACCTCCAATGCACAGAGAGATAATCCCATTCCTTACATAAACGTTAACACCTGCATTGAACAGAAGGATCATCCATTCCTTAGGTAAAGATCAACACCCGCATTGAACAGAGGGATCATCCATTCCTTAGGTAAAGGTCAACAACTGCATTGCACAGAGGGATCATCCGTTCCTTAGGTAAAGGTCAACACCTGCCTGGCCCAGATTGATCAATCATTCTTTTTGTAAAGGTAAACACCTGCATTGCTCACAGGTATCATCCAATCCTTTGGTAAAGGTAAACACATGCATTGAACAGAGAGATCTTCCTTTCCTTAAGTAATAGTAAACACCTGCAATGCACAGAAGGATCATCCATTCCTTAGGTAAAGGACAAAACCTGCATTGCACAGAGGGATCTTCCATTCATTGGGTAAAGATAAACACCTCCATTGCACAGGGGAATCATCATTTCCTTAGGTAAAGTTTCACAGGAAAATTGAAAATGGGCATCTTCCATTCCTTAGGTAATAGTAAAAACCTGGAATGCACAGAGGGATCATCTATTCCTTAGGTAAAGGACAAAACCTGTATTGCACAGAGGGATCTTCCATTCATTAGGTAAAGATAAACACCTCCATTGCACAGAGGGAATATCATTTCCCTAGGTAAAGTTAAACACCAGCATTGAAAATGGGCACCTTCCATTCCTTAGGAAACAGTAAACACCTGCAATGCACAGAGAGATCATCCCATTCCTTACATAAACGTAAACACCTGCATTGAACAGAGGGATCATCCATTCCTTAGGTAAAGGTAAACAGCTGCCTTGCAGAGAGTGATCATCCATTCCTTAGGTAAAGGTGACCACCTGCGTTGTACAGAGTGATCACCCATTTCTTAGGTAAAGATCAACACCTGCATTGAACAGAGGGATCATCCATTCCTTAGGTAAATGTCAACACCTTCCTGGCCCATAGGGATCATCCATTCCTTAGGTAAAGGTGAACACCTGCATTGTACTGAGGGATCACCCATTCCTTAGGTAAAGGTCAACACCTGCATGGCCCAGAGGGATCATCCATTCCATAGGTTTTTGTAAACACCTGTATTGCACAGAGGGACCATCCATTCCTTAAGTAAAGGTAGAAACTTGGGTTAAAGACAGGGATCATCCATTCCTTAGGTACAGTTCAACACCTGCATAGCACAGAAGGGTCATCAATTCCTTATGTGAAGTACAACACCTGCATTTCACAGAGGGATCTTCCATTAATTATGTAAGGGTAAACACCTGCATTGAACAGAGGAATCATCCATTCCTTAGGTAACTCTAAACACCTGCACTGAGCAGAGCGATCATCCATTCCTTAGATAATGGTAAACACCTACATTGAACAGATGGCTCATGCATTCCTTAGGTAAAATTCAACAACTGCTTGGCCCAGAGGGATCATCCATTCCTTATATAAAGGTAAACACCTGCATTACATACAGGTAAAATCCGTTCTTTTGTAAAGTTAAACACCTGCATTGACCAGAGGGATATTCAATTCCTTAGATAAAGGACAACACCTGCATTGCACTGAGGGATCTTCCATTCATTAGGTAAAGAAAAACACCTCCATTGCACAGAGGAATCATCCTTTCCTTAGTTAAGGTAAACACCAGCATTGAACATAGGTATCTTCCATTCCTTAAATAATGGCAAACAACTCCAATGCACAGAGGGATCATCCCATTCCTTACATAAACGTTAACACCTGCATTGAACAGAAGGATCATCCATTCCTTGGTAAGATGTGAACACCTGCATTGCACAGAGGGATCATCCATTCCTTAGGTAAAGATCAACCCCCGAATGGAACAGAGGGATCATCCATTTGTAAAGGTAAACACCTGCATTGAACAGAGGGATCTTCAATTCCTTAGGTAAAGGACAGCACCCGCATTGCACTGAGGGATCTTCCTTTCATTAGGTAAAGAAAAACACCACCATTTCTCAGAGAAATCATCCTTTCCTTAGCTAAGGTAAACACCAGCATTGAACATAGGTATCTTCCATTCCTTAAGTAATATTAAACACCTCCAATGCACAGAGGGATCATCCCATTCCTTACATAAACGTTAACACCTGCATTGAACAGAAGGATCATCCATTCCTTAGGTAAGATGTGAAAACCTGCATTGCACAGAGGGATCATCCATTCCTTAGGTAAAGATCAACACCCGCATTGAACAGAGGGATCATCCATTCCTTAGGTAAAGGTCAACACCTGCCTGGCCCAGAGGGATCCACCATTCCTTTTGTAAAGGTAAACACCTGCATTGCTCACAGGGAACAGCCATTCCTTTGGTAAAGGTAAACACATGCATTGAACAGAGGGATCTTCCTTTCCTTATGTAATAGTAAACGCCTGCAATGCACAGAAGGATCATCCTTTCCATAGGTAAAGGACAAAACCTGCATTGCACAGAGTGTTCTTACATTCATTAGGTAAAGATAAACACCTCCATTGCACAGAGGGATCATCATTTCCTTAGCTAAAGTTTAACACCAGCATTGAAAATGGACATCTTCCATTCCTTAGGAAATAGTAAACACCTGCAATGCACAGAGGTATCATCCCATTCCTTGCATAAACGTAAACACCTGCGTTGAACAGAGGGATCATCCATTCCTTAGGTAAAGGTAAACAGCTGCCTTGCAGAGAGTGATCATCCATTCCTTAGGTAAAGGTGACCACCTGTGTTGTACACAGTGATCACCAATTTCTTGGGTAAAGATCAACACCTGCATTGAACAGAGGGATCATCCATTCCTTAGGTAAAGGTCAACACCTTCCTGGGCAATAGGGATCATCCATTCCTTAGGTAAAGGTAAACACATACGTTGTACTGAGGGATCACCCATTCCTTAGGTAAAGGTCAACACCTGCATGGCCCAGAGGGATCATCCATTCCTTAGGTTTTTGTAAACACCTGTATTGCACAGAGGGATCATCCATTCCTTAAGTAAAGGTAGAAACCTGCGTTGATTAGACGAATCATCCTTCTTTAGGTAAAGGTAAACACCTGCATTGAACAGAGGTATCATCCATTCCTTAAGTAAAGGTAGAAACCTGCGTTGAAAAGAGGTATCATCCATTCCTTAGCTAACGGTAAACAACTGCATTGAACAGAGTTATCATCTATTCCTTAGGTAATGATCAACACCTACATTGCACAGAGGGAACATCCATTCCATAGGTAAAGGTCACCACCTGCATTGCATACAGGTAACATCAATTCCGTTGGTAAAGGTAAACACCTGCATTGAACAGAGGGATCTTCCACTCCTTAGGTAACGGTAAACACCTGCAATTCACAGAAGGGTCATCCATTCCTAAGGTAAATTTAAACACCTTCAATACACAGAAGGATCATGCATTCCATACATAATGGAAAACAAGTGCATTGAAAAGAGGGAACATCTATTCCTTAGGTAAAGTTACACACCTGCATTACACAGAGGGATCATCCCATTCCTTAGGTAAAGGTAAACACCTGCATTACACAGAGGAATCATCCAATCCTTAGGTAACTGTAAACACCTGCATTGAAGAGAGGAATCATCCATTCCTTAGATAAAGGTAAATATCTGCATTGAACAGACATATCATCTATTCCTTTGGTAAAGATCAACATCTGCATTCCACAGAGTGATCATCCCATTCCTTAGGTAACGGTAAACACCAGAATTTAACAGAGGGATTATCCTTTCCTTAGTAACGGTAAACACCTGCATTGCACAGAGTGATCAATTAATTAGGTAAAAATAAACACCTGCAATGCACAGAGGGATCATCCATTACTTAGGTAAAGGTCAACACGTGCTTAGCACAGAAGGATCACCCATTATTAATGTAAAGTACAACACCTGCATTGAACAGAGGGATCTTCCATTCCTTAGGTAAAGGTAAACACCTGCATTGCACAGAGGAATCATCCATTCCTTAGGTAACTCTAAACACCTGCATTGACCAGACGGCTCATCCATTCCTTAGGTAAAGTTCAACACCTGCTAGGCGCAGAGGGATAATCCATTCCTTATGTAAAGGTAAACACCTGCATTGCATGCAGGTAACATCCATTCCTTTGGTAAAGGTAACCCCCTGCATTGAACAGAGGGATCTTCCATTCCTTAGGTAATGGCAAACACCTGCAATGCACGGAAGGATCATCCATTCCTAAGGTAAATTTAAACACATTCAATACACAGAGGGATCATCCATTCCTTAAGAAAATGTAGAAACCTGCGTTGAACAGAGGTATCATCCATTCCTTAGGTAAAGGTAAACACGTGAATTGAACAAAGGGATCATCCTTTCCTTAGATAATGGTAAACACTTGCATTGAACAGAGGGAACATCTATTCCTTATTTAAAGACCCACACCTGCATTGCACAGAGGGATCATCCTATTCCTTACGTAAAGGTAAACACCTGCATTGCACAGAGGGATCATCCATTCCTTAGGTAACTGTAAACACTTGCATTGAACAGAGGGATCATCCATTCCTTAGATAAAGGTAAATATATGCATTGAACAGAGGGATCAACTATTCCTTAGGTAAAGATCAACACCTGCATTGCACAGAGGTATCATCCCATTCCTTAGGTAAAGGAAAACACCTTCATTCCACAGAGGGATCATCCATTCCTTAGGTAATGGTAAACACCTGCATTGAACAGAGGGATCATCCTTTCCTTAGATAATGGTAAACACCTGTATTGCACAGAGTGATCTTAAATTCATTAGGTAAAGCTAAACACCTCCATTGCACAGACGAATCATCCTTTACTTAGGTAAAGGTAAACACCTGCATTGAAGAGAGGGATAATCCATTCCTTAGGTAAAGTTAAACATCTGCCTTGCACAGAGGAATAATCCATTCCTTAGGTAAAGGTGAAACCTGCATTGCACAGAGAGATCATCCATTCCTTAGGTAAAGATCAACAACTGCCTTGAACTGAGGGATCATCCATTTCTTATGTTAAGTTAAACACCTGCATTGCACACAGGGAATATCCATTCCTTTGGTAAAGGTCAACACCTGCACTGGACAGAGGGATCAAACTTTCCTGAGGTAAAGGTCAACAACTGCATTTCACAGAGCGATCATCCATTCCTTAGAAAACGGGAAACACCTGCATTGAACAGACGGTTCATCTATTCCTTAGGTAAAGGTAAGCATCTGCCTTGCACAGAGAGATAATCCATTCCTTAGGTAAAGATTAACACCTGCATGGAACCGAGGGATCATCCATTCCTTACGAAAAAGTCAACACATGCATTGTACAGAGGGATCTTCTATTCCTTGGGTAAAGATCAACACCTGCATTGCACAGAGGGATCTTCCATTCATTAGGTAAAGAAAAACACCTCCATTGCACAGAGGAATCATCCTTTCCATAGCTAAAGGTAAATACCAGCATTGAACATAGGCATCTCCCATTCCTTAAGTAATAGTAAATGCCTCCAATGCACAGAGGGATCATCCCATTCCTTACATAAACGTTAACACCTGCATTGAACAGAAGAATCATCCATTCCTTATGTAAAGGTAAACACCTGCCTTGCACAGAGGGATCATACATTCCTTAGGTAAGAGGTGGACACCTGCATTGCACAGAGGGATCATCCATTCCTTAGGTAAAGATCAACATCCGCATTGAACAGAGGGTTCATCCATTCCTTAGGTAAAGATCAAAACCTGCATTGCACAGAGGGATCATACCATTCCTTAGATAAAGGTAAACATCTGCATTGTACAGAGAGATCATCCATGCCTTAGGTAAAGGTCAACACCTGCATTGAACAGAAGGATCTTCCATTCCTTAGGTAATAGTAACACCTGCAATGCAGAGTGGGATAATCCGTACCTAAGGTAAATGTAAACACCTGCAATGCACAGAGGGATCATCCATTCCTTAGGTAAAGGGCAAAACCTGCATTGCACAGAGGGATCTTCCATTCATTAGGTAAAGATAAACACCTCCATTGCACAGAGGAATCATCATTTCCATAGGTAAAGGTCACACCAGAATTGAACATGGGCATCTTCCATTCCTTAGGTAATAGTAAACACCTGCAATGCACAGAGGGATCATCCTATTCCTTACATAAAACTAAACACGTGCATTGAACAGAGGGATCATCCATTCCTTGGGTAAAAGTAAACAGCTGCAATGTACAGAGTGATCATCCAATCCTTAGGTTTCTGTAAACACCTGTAACACATTCCTTAAGTGAAGGTAGAAACCTGCGTTGAACAGAGGGATCATCCTTCTTTAGGTAAAGGTAAATGCCAGCCGGGCATGGTGGCACACGCCTTTAATCCCAGCACTCGGGAGGCAGAGGTAGGAGGATTGCCTTGAGTTCAAGGCCACCCTGAGACTACATAGTTAATTCCAGGTCAGCCTGGGCCAGAGTGAGACCCTACCTCAAAAAAAAATTAAAAGGTAAATGCCTGCGTTGAAGAGAGGTATCAGCCATTCCTTAAGTGAAGGTAGAAACCTGCATTGAACAAAGGGATCATCCCTTCCTTAGATAACGGTAAACACCTGGTTTGAACAGAGTTATCATCTATTCCTTAGGTAAAGATCATCACCAGCATTGCACAGAGGGATCATCCATTCCTTAGGTAAAGATTAACACCTGCATTGAACAGAGGGATCATCCATTCCTTAGGTAAAGGTCAACACCTGCATTGCACAGAGGGATCATCCATTACTTAGGTAAAGGTCAACACCTGCCTGGCCCAGAGGGATCACCCATTCCTTTTGTAAACATAAACAACTGCATTGCACATAGGGAACATCCATTCCTTTGATAAAGATAAATACCTAAATTGAACAATGGGATCTTCCATTCTAGAGGTAATAGTGAACACCTGCAATGCACAGAGGGATCATCCTTACCTAAGTTAAGGTAAACACCTGCAATGCACAGAGGATCATCCATTCCTTAGGTAAGGGTAAATACCTGAATTGCACAGAGGGATCATCCATTTCTTAAGTAAAGGTAGAAACCTGCGTTGAACAGAGGGATCTTCCTTCTTTAGGTAAAGGTAAACACCTGCGTTGAACAGAGGTATCATCCATTCCTTGAGTAAGGGTAAATACCTGCATTGAACAGAGGGATCATCCATTCCTTAAGTAAATGTAGAAATCTGCGTTGAACAAAGGGATCATCCTTCTTTAGGTAAAGGTAGACACCTGCATTCAACAGAGGTATCATCCATTCCTTAGATAACGGTAAACACCTGCATTGAACAAAGGGATCGTCTATTCCTTAGGTAAAGATAAACACCTGCATTGCACAGAGGGATCATCCCATTCCTTAGGTAGAGGTAAACACCTGCACTGCACCGAGGGATCATCCATTCCTTAGGTAAAGGTAGAAACCTGTGTTGTACAGAGGGATCATTCTTGTTTAGGTAAAGGTAAACACCTACATTGACCAGGGGTATCATCCATTCCTTAGGTAAAGGTAAACACCTGCATTAAACATAGGGATCATCCATTCCTTAGACAACTGTAAACACCTGCATTGAACAGAGGGATCATCATATTCCTGAGGTAAATGTAAACTTATTAAGCACATTACACTATTTGGGAATGAAGATGTTTCTTTTTTTACCAAAATACATTAGAAATGAAATGAAGCTAGGAAATTGTATATCTTGTTAGATTGTACAAAGGAGGAAAGTTTGAACTTGATGTGATCTACACTTTTCGTAGAAAAGCAACTAATTCCTAGAGCTGACCTAGCTTATTCCGCAGAGTACAGCGTTTGGCAATGATGATGTTTCTTTTCTTACTGAACTACATTAGAAATGAAACAAAGCTGGTAAATTGTACATCTTGTTAGATTGTACAAAGGAGGAAAGTTTGAACTTGCTGTGATCTACACTCTTTGTAGAAAAGCAACTCATTCCTGGAGCTGAACAATCTTATTTCGCATAGTACAGTGTTAGTCAATGAAGATGTTTCTTTTCTTACTGAACTACATGAGAAATGATACGAAGCTAGTAAATTGTAAAACTTGTTAGATTGTACAAACGAGGGAAGTTTGAACTTGCTGTGATCTATACTCTTCATAGAAAAGCAACTCATTCCTAGAGCTCACCTAGATTATTTGGCAAAGTACAGTGTTTCGAAATGAAGATGTTTCTTTTCTTACCAAACTACATTAGAAATGAAACGAAGCTAGTAAATTGTACAACTTGGTAGATTTTACAAAAGAGGGAAGTTTGAACTTGTTGTGATCTACACTTTTTGTAGAAAAGCAACTCGTTCCTAGAGCTGACCTAGCTTATTTCGCACAGTATGGTGTTCGGTAATGGAGATGTTTCTTTTCTAACCGAACTACATTAGAAATGAAACGAAGTGAGTAACTTGTACAACTTGTTAGTTTGTACAAAAGAGGAAAGTTTGAACTTGCTGTGATCTACACTCTTGGTAGAAAAGCAATTCATTCCTAGAACTTAACAAGCTTGTCTCGCACATTACAGTGTTCAGCAATGAAGATGTTTCTTTTCTTACGAAATTGCATTAGGAATGAATCAAAGTTACTCAATTGTACAACCTGTTAGATTGTACAAACGTGGAAAGTTTGAATTTGCTGTGATCTACACTTTTCGTAGAAAAGCAACTAATTCCTAGAGCTTAACAAGCTTATCTTGCACAATACAGTGTTCGGCAATGAAGATGTTACTTTTCTTACCAAACTACATTAGGAATGAAACGAAGCTAGTAAATTCTACAACTTGTTACATTGCACAAAAGAGGAAAGTTTGAACTTGCTGTGATCTACACTCTTCGTAGAAAAGCAACTCATTCCTAGAGCTGAACAAGCTTATTTCGCACAGTACAGTGTTAGGAAATGAAGATGTTTCCTTTCTTACGAAACTACATTAGAAATGAAACGAAGCTAGTATATTGTACAACCTGTTAGATTTTACAAACGAGGAAAGTTTGAACTTGCTGTGATTTACACTCTTCGTAGAAAAGCCACTCATTCCTATACCTGAACAAGCTTATCTCACACAGTACAGTGTTCGTCAATGAAAATGTTTCTTTTTTTTAACAAACTTCATTAGAAATTAAACGAAGCTAGTAAATTGTAAAACTTGTTAGATTTTACAAACGAGGAAAGTTTAAACTTGGTGTGATCTACACTTTTTGTAGAAAGGCAACTGATTCCTAGAGCTTAAAAAGCCTATCTCGCATATTACAGTGTTCAGCAATGAAGATGTTTCTTTTCTTATGAAACTACATTAGCAATGAAATGAAGTGACTCAATTGTCCAACTTCTTACCTTGTACAAACGGGGAAAGTTTGAATTTGCTGTGATCTACACTCTTCATAGAAAAACAACTCATTCCTGGACCTTAACAAGTTTATCTCGCATAGTACAGTGCTTGTCAATGAAGAGGTTTATTTTCTTACCAAACTACATCAGAAATGAAACAAAGCTAGTAAATTGTACAACTTCTTATATTGTACATACGAGGAAAGATTGAACTTGCTTATCTACAGTCTTCGAAGAAAAGGCACTCATTCCTAGACCTGAACAAGCTTATTTCTCACAGTACAGTGTTCGGCAATGAAGATGTTTCTTTTCTTACCTAACTACATTAGAAATAAAACGAAGCTAGTAAATTGTACAACTTGTTAGATTGTACAAACGAGGAAAGTTTGAACTTGCTGTGATCTACACTCTTTGTAGAAAAGCCACTCATTCCGAGAACTGAACAAGTTTATCTCACACAATACAGTGGTTGGAAATGATGATGTTTCTTTTCTTACCAAACTACATAAGAAATGAAACGAAGCTACGGCATTGTACAAATTGTTAGATTTTACAAACGAGGAAAGTTTGAACTTGCTGTAAACTACACTCTTCTTAGAAAAGCAACTGATTCCTAGAGCTAAAGTAGCTTATCTCGCACAGTACAGTGTTAGGCAATGAAGATGTTTCTTTTCTTATGAAACTACATTAGAAATTAAACGAAGCTACTCAATTGTACAACTTATTAGATTGTACACAAGAGGAAATTTTAAACTTGCTGTGATCTACAGTCTTCTTTGAAAAGCAAATCATTCCTAGAGCTGAACAAGTTTATGTCACACAGTACAGTGTTAGGCAAGGAAGATGTTTCTTTTCTTAACAAACTACATTAGAAATGAAATGAAGCTACCCAACTGTACAGCTTTTCAGATTTTCCGAATTATGAAAGTTTGAACTTTCTGTGATCTACACTCTTCGTATAAAAGCAACTGATTCCTAGAGCTTAAGAAGCTTATCATGCACAGTACAGAGTTTGGCAATGAAGATCTTTCTTTTATTACAAAGCTACATGAGAAATGAAACGAAGATAGTAAATTGTACAACTTTGTAGATTGTACAAACGAGGAAAGTTTGAACTTGCTGTGACCTACACTCTTCGGAGCAAAGTCACTCATTCCTAGACCTGAACAACCTTATCTCACACAGGACAGTGTTCGGCAATGAAGATGTTTCTTTTTTTTTTTTTTTTACCAAACTTCGTTAAAAATGAAACGAAGCTAGTAAATAGTACAACTTGTTAGATTTTACAAATGAGGAAAGTTTAAACTTGCTGTGATCTACACTCTTCGTAGAAAAGCCACTCAGTCCTAGAGCTTAACAACCTTATGTCACACAGTACAGTGTTGGGCAATGAGGATGTTTCTTTTCTTACCAAACTGCATTAGATATGAAAGGAAGCCAGTAACTTGTACCACTTGTTAGATTTTGCAAACGAGGAAAGTTTGAACTTGCTGTGATCTACACTCTTCATAGAAAAGCAACTCATTCCTAGAGCTTAACAAGCTTATCTCGCACAGTACAGTGTTCTGCAATGAAGATGTTTCTTTTCTTACCTAACTACATTAGAAATAAAACGAACCTAGCAAATTGTACAACTTGTTAGATTGTACAAACGACGAAAGTTTGAACTTGCTGTGACCTATACTCTTCGGAGCAAAGCAACTCATTCCTAGACCTGAACAACCTTATCTCACACAGGACAGTTTTTGGCAATGAAGATGTTTCTTTTATTACCAAACTTCATTAGAAATGCAACGAAGCTAGTAAATTGTACAACTTGTTAGATTATACAAATGAGGAAAGTTTGAACTTGCTGTGATCTACACTCTTCGTAGAAAAGCAACTGATTCCTATAGCTTAAGAAGCTTATATCGCACAGTACTGTCTTCAGCAATGAAGATGTTACTTTTCTTACCAAACTGCATTAGATATGAAAGGAAGCTAGCAACTTGTACAACTTGTTAGATTTTGCAAACGAGGAATGTTTGAACTTCCTGTGATCTACACTCTTCGTAGAAAAGCAACTGATTCCTAGAGCTTAACAAACTTATCTCGCACAGTACAGTGTTCGGCAATGAGGATGTTTCTTTTCTTACCAAACTACATTAGAAATGAATAGGATCTAGTCAATTGTACAAACTGTTACATTTTAAAAACGAGGAAATTTTGAACTTGCTGTGATCTACACTCTTTGTAGAAAAGCAATTGATTCCTAGATCTGAACAAGCTACATTAGAAATGAACGAAGCTAGTATAATGTATAACCTGTTAGATTTTACAAACGAGGAAAGATTGAACTTGCTGTGATCTACACTCTTGGTAAAAAAGCAACTGATCACTACAGCTTAACAAGCTTGTCTCGCAGAGGACAGTGTTCGTCAATGAAGATGTTTCTTTTCTTACAAAACTGCATTAGAAATGAAACGAAGCGAGTAAATTCTACAACTTTTTAGATTGTACAAATGAGGAAAGTTTGAACTTGCTGTGATCGACACTCTTCAGAGAAAAACCACTCATTCGTAGACCTGAACAACCTTATCTCACACAGGACAGTGTTTGGCAATGAAGACGTTTCTTTTTTTACCAAACTTCATTAGAAATGAAACTTACCTAGTAAATTGTACAACTTGTTAGGTTTTACAAACGAGGAAAGTTGGAACTAGCTGTGATCTACACTTTTCATAGAAAAGCCACTCATTCCTAGAACTGAACAAGCTTATCTCACACAGTACTGTGTTCGACAATGAAGATGTTTCTTTTCTTACCAAACTACATTAGAAATGAACGAAGCTAGTATAATGTACAACCTGTTAGATTTTACAAACGAGGAAAGATTGAACTTGCTGTGATCTACACTTTTCATAGAAAAGCCACTCATTCCTAGAACTGAACAAGCTTATCTCACACAGTACTGTGTTCGGCAATGAAGATGTTTCTTTTCTTACCAAACTACATTAGAAATGAATAGAAGCTAGTCAATTGTACAAACTGTTACATTTTAAAAACGAGGAAATTTTGAACTTGCTGTGATCTACACTCTTTGTAGAAAAGCAACTGATTCCTAGATCTGAACAAGCTTATTTCGCACAGTACAGTGTTCGTCAATGAGGATGTTTCTTTTCTTGCCAAACTACATTAGAAATGAAATGAAGCTACTCAATTGTACAAATTTTTAGATTTTATTAACGAGGAAACTTTTAACTCTCTGTGATCTACACTCTTCGTAGAAAAGCAACTGATTCCTAGAGCTTATCAAGCATATCTTGCACAGTATAGTGTTTGGCAATGAGGATGTTTCTTTTCTTATGAAACTACATTAGAAATGAAACGAAGCTACTCAATTGTAAAACTTATTAGGTTGTACACAGATTTTACAAACGGGGATAGTTTGAACTTGCTGTGATCTACAGTCTTCGTAGAAAAGCAACTCATTCCTAGAGCTGAACAAGCTTATTTCGCACAGTACAGTGTTCGGCAATGAAGATGTTTCTTTTCTTACCTAACTACATTAGAAATAAAAAGAAGCTAGTAAATTGTACAACTTCTTAGATTGTACAAACGAGGAAAGTTTGAACTTGCTGTGACCTACACTCTTCGGATCAAAGCCACTCATTCCTAGACCTGAACAACCTTATCTCACACAGTACAGTTTTTGGCAATGAAGACGTTTCTTTTTTTTTTTTTTTACCAAACTTAATTAGAAATGAAACAAAGCTAGTAAATTGTTCAACTTGTTAGATTTTACAAACGAGGAAAGTTTGAATTTGCTGTGAACTACACTCTTCTTAGAAAAGCAACTGATTCCTAGAGCTTAAGAAGCTTATCTCACACAGTACAGTGTTCAGCAATGAAGATCTTTCTTTTCTTACAAAACTACATGAGAAATGAAACGAAGCTAGTAAATTCTACACCTTTTTAGATTGTACAAATGAGGAAAGTTTGAACTTGCTGTGATCGACACTCTTCAGAGAAAAACCACTCATTCGTAGACCTGAACAACCTTATCTCACACAGGACAGTGTTTGGCAATGAAGACGTTTCTTTTTTTTACCAAACTTCATTAGAAATGAAACTTACCTAGTAAATTGTACAACTTGTTAGGTTTTACAAACGAGGAAAGTTATGAAACTACATTAGCAATGAAACGAAGTTACTCAATTGTAGAACTTGTTAGATTGTACAAACTAGGAAAGTTTGAATTTGCTGTGCACTACACTCTTCGTAGACAAGCAACTGTTTCCTAGAGCTTAACAAGCTTATCTCGCCCAGTACAGTGTTTGGCAATGAAGATGTTTCTATTCTTACCAAACTACGTTAGAAATGAAACGAAGCTACTCCATTGTACAACTTATTAGATTGTACACACAAGGAAAGTTTGAACTTGCTCTGTGTTGGGCACTATGTAAAAGATTCTGGCCTAGAGGAAAATGGATAAGTAAAGTTTCAAGCACTGTCTCTAACTTCCTGCTGAGCATGACACAGCACCTTGCATGGCTGATGTAGTCCTACCTTCCCTGCACCATCCCCACACCCTCTCAATGTTCGTTAGAGGGCTCCACGCATGGTTTCCTTGTGAACAGCTCATGTCTCCATAGCGTTCCTCCTAAATAATACTCTCCTGATTAGAACAGCCCATGTCTCCATAGTGTTCCTCACAAACAATGCTCTCCCAATTAGCACGTCACTGCTGACCTTTACACCTATTGGCTCCCCTGTTGCTACCAGGAAAAGTTCATTTGGAAAATCCCTTTCTATGCTTTGTTTTTTTCCTATATATACCTGTCTTGATATGTAATAAATGAGATCCTGCTTTGACAGCCTCCCGCTCAGTGTGGTGTTTAGTTCCTCTGGCGCCTAGGAGGAAAGGCTGAGTCGTCGACACTCATCATCCCATTCAGCCCCAGAGAGGGACCGGCTGGACCAGTCCCTCTTCACTATGGCCTCTACCTGTCGGAGGGTCCAACAGCTCTGATCTACAGTCTTCATAGAAAAGCAACTCATTCCTAGAGCTGAACAA
Source organism: Orientallactaga sibirica (assembly GCA_036365145.1). Lineage (NCBI taxonomy): Eukaryota > Metazoa > Chordata > Mammalia > Rodentia > Dipodidae > Orientallactaga > Orientallactaga sibirica. The sequence goes on from JAEOAD010002519.1 coordinate 1,450,190, forward strand.
GCTTATTTCGCACAGTACAGTGTTCAGCAATGAAGATGTTTCTTTTCTTACCAAAATACATTAGAAATGAAATGAAGCTAGTAAACTGTACAACTTTTTCGATTTTAAAAACTAGGAAAGTTTGAACTTCCTGTGACCTACACACTTCAGAGAAGAGCCCCACATTCCTAGTCCTGAACAAGCTTATCTCAAACAGTACAGTGTTCAGCAGTGAAGATATTTCTTTTCTTACCAAACTACATTAGAAATGAAACAAAGGTCCTAAATGGTACAACTTGTTAGATTCTACAAACGAGGAAAGTTTGAACTTGCTGTGATCTACACTGCATAGAAAAGCCACTCATTCCTAGAACTGAGCAAGCTTATCTCACACAGTACAGTGTTCGGCAATGAAGATTTTTCTTTTCTTACCAAACTGCATTAGATATGAAAGGAAGCTAGTACGTTGTACAACTTGTTAGATTTTGCAAGTGGGGAAAGTTTGAACTTGCTGTGATCTACACTCTTCGTGGAAAAGCAATTGATTCCTAGACCTGAACCAGCTTATCTCACACAGTAGTATTTGGCAATGAAGATGTTTCTTTTCTTACAAAACTACATTAGAAATGGAACAAAGGTAGTAAGTTGTACAACTTGTTTGATTTTACCAACGAGGAAAGTTTGAACTTGCTGTGATCTACACTCTTCAAAGAAATGCAACTGATTCCTAGAGCTTAACAAGCTAATCTCGCACAGTATACTGTTCGGGAATGAAGATGTTTCTTTTCTTACAAAAGTACATTAGAAATGAAATGAAGCTACCCAATTGTACAACTTTTTAGATTTTATGAATGAGGAAACTTTGAAGTTGCTGTCATCTACACTCTTCATAGAAAAGCAACTCATTCATAGAGCTTAACAAGCTTTTCTTGCACAGTACAGTGCTCGGCAATGAAGATGTTTCTTTTCTTACCAAACTACATTAGAAATGAAACAAAGGTAGTAAATTGTAAAACTTCTTATAATGTACAAACAAGGAAAGATTGAACTTTCTGTGATTTACAATCTTCATGAAAAGCAACTGATTCCTAAACTTGAACAAGCTTATCCCACAGAGTACAGCTACACTATCCAGTGCTACAAAGGATGTCTCAAACCAAAGCACAGAAGAGACAATATAACCAGAACCCCAAAATGAAGAGACAAGCTATGCAACCCTGGCCAAGAAAATAGCACAACTCTCAGAAACTCAACGAAGAGCCAACAATTGTATGAACGGTATCCTTGCTAGATTAGACCTAATAGAAAGGAACCAGGAAGGGCTCCAAAGATAGTGATAAATGATTTGAAGGAGAATGAAAAAAAAGAGGCCCTCAATAACCAGCTGGCTAAGTTCAATGAAGGCATAAAGAAATGCAAGGATGAACTTCAAGAAGCAATAAGAAAGTCGGAAAATGACACAAAAAGGGAACTAGACAGAGGGATGGAAACTATACATAAAATAACCATATAAAATATGAACCAAATTGAACAAGCCCAAAACTCTATAGAAGATCTTAAGAACAGAGTAAATCAAGTGGAAGACAGTGTGAACAGAACATGAGGGAAATGTGGGACACCCTTAAGCATCCAAACATTAGGATCATGGGTATTCCAGAGGGGGAAGAAACACAGACCAAAGGAATGTAAAGCTTATTCAACAAAATAATTGAAGAAAACGTTCCTGCTCTCTCAAAAGAAAATCCCATCAAGTTACAAGAAGCTACCAGAACTCCAAACAGATTTGACCAAAGGAGAAATTTTCCAAGACACATTATCTTTAAGACTCTAAACATCAAGTACAAAGAGAAAATCCTAAAGGCAGCCAGGGAAAAACAGCACATTACATATAAAGGGAACCCCATTAGAATTACCTCAGACTTCTCAATGGAAACCCTAAAATCCAGAAGGGCCTGGAATGGAACACTGCAAAATCTAAGAACCCATGGTTTCCAGCCCCAACTACTCTACCCAGCAAAAGTATCCCTCATAATAGATGGTAAAAGAAAAACATTCCACGATAAAAATCATCTTTACAATTACATGAACACAAATCCAAAACTAGAGAAAGTACTTCAGTGAATTCTCCACACAGAAGAAACAAATAACCAATATCATGAGCCCCCAAGAAGCAGTCCACATTAACCAAAAAAAAAAACACACAAAGACCTCAACCCACCACAATATGGCAGGTATGAAATCAAACCTCAAAATTATATCTCTGAATATTAATGGCCTTAATTCACCCATCAAAAGACATAAGCTAACAGGGTGGATCAGAAAAATGGACCCCTCAATTTGCTGTCTTCAAGAAACCCACCTCACCAATAAAGACAGACACCTTCTCAGGGTAAAATGGTGGAAAATGATATTCCAGGCAAACACAAATAAGAAAAAGCAGGAGTAGCTATACTTACATCAGTTAAAATAGACTTCAAACCAAAAGTAACCAAAAAAGACAAAGAAGGCCACTTCTTACTTATTAAGGGAACAATCCAACAAGAGGATATCACAATCATCAATATTTATGCACCAATCACAGGTGCACCACAATTCATAAAGCAAAATCTGCTTGGCAACAAAACAGAAATAAACACCAACACCATCATAGTCGGGGACTTCAATACTCCACTATCAACAATGGATAGATCATCCAAACAGAAAATTAATAGGGAAGTAAGTGAGCTCAACAACACCATAGAGCAACTGAACCTAACAGACATATACAGAACATCCCACCCCAAATCTACAGATTACACATTCTTCTCAGCAGCCCATGGAACCTTCTCTAAAATAGATCATGTACTGGGCCACAAAGCCTGCCTTCATATTTTCAAGAAAATTGATGTAATTTCCTGCATGATATCAGATCACAATGCTGTAATCCTAGAAATCAACAACAAAAAGTACACCAGGAATCCCGCTACCTCCTGGAAATTGAAAAACACACTTTTAAACAATAAATGGGTTGTGGATGAAATAAAGAATGAAATTGCAAAATTTCTAGAATTCAATGACAACGAGAACACATCAAACCAAAACTTATGGACACAATGAAAGCAGTTCTTAGGGGGAAAATCATAGCACTAAATGCCCTTACAACAAAGTCAGAGAGATTACAAATCAATAACCTAACCATCCACCTAAATGCATTGGAAAAGCTAAAAGAAGTCAACCCAAAAAGCTCCAGATGGAAAGAAATAATTAAGATCAGAGCAGAAATTAATGAATTGGAAACTAAGAGGACAATTAAGAACATTGATGAAACAAAGAGCTGGTTCTTTGAAAAATGTAACAAGATTGATACACCCCTGGTCAATTTGATTAAGCGAAAAAAAGAAACACTTCAAATCAACAAAATTAGAAATGAAAAAGGAGAGATCACAACAGAGAACAGAACTAGCTTATTTCACACATTACAATTTTAGGCAATGAAGATCTTTGTTTTCTAAGCAAACTACTTTAGAAATGAAACGAATCTACTAAGTTGTACATCTTGTTATATTACACAAACCAGGAAAGTATCAACTTCCTGCACTCAACCTTCTTTGTGGGAAAGCAACCCATTCCGAGAACAGAACTAGCTTATTTCACACAGTACAGTGTTCAGCAAGGAAGACCTTTGTATTCTCAGCAAACTACTTTAGAAAGGAGACGAATCTACTAAGTTGTACATCCTGTTAGATTACACAACACAGGAAACTATCAACTTGCTACACTCAACCGTCTTCGTAGTAAAGAAACACATTCCGAGAACAGAACTAGCTTATTTCACACATTACATTTTTCGGCAAAGAAGATCTTTGTTTTCTTAGCAAACTACTTTAGAAATGAAACGAATCTACTAAGTTGTATATCTTGTTACATTACACAATCCAGGATAGTTTCAACTTGCTGCACTCAACCATCTTCGTGGGAAAGCAACGCATTCTGCGAACAGGACTAGCTTATTTCACACAGTACAGTGTTCGGCAATGAAGAAATTTGTTTTCTAAGCAAACTACTTTAGAAATGAAACGAATCTACTAAGTTGTACACCTTTTTAGATTACACAAACCAGGAACGTTTGATCTTCCTGCACTCAACCGTCTTCGTAGGAAATCAACTCATTCCAAGATCATAATTAGCGTATTTCACACAGTACAGTGTTCGGCAATGAAGATCTTTGTTTTCTAAGCAAACTAGTTTAGAAATGAAACACATCTACTAATTGTATATCTTGTTAGATTCCACAAACCAGGAAAGTATCATCTTGCTGCCCTCAACCATCTAAGTAGGAAAGCAACTCTTTCCGAGAACAGAACTAGCTTATTTCTCACTGTACAGTGTTCGGCAATGAAGATACTTGTTTTCTAAGCAAATTACTTTAGAAATGAAAAGGATCTACCAAGTGGTATATCTTGTTACGTTACACAAACCAGGCAAATATCAACTTGCTGCACTGAACCGTCTTCGTGGGAATGCAACTCATTCCCAGAACAGAACTAGCTTATTTCACAAAGTACAGTGTTCGGAAATGAAGATCTTTGTTTTCAGAGCAAACTACTTTAGAAATGAAAAGAATGTACTAAGTTGTACATCTTGTTAGATTACACAAACCAGGAAAGTATCAACTTGCTGTACTCAACCATCTTCGTAGGAAAGCTACTCATTCTGAGAACAAAATAGCTTATTTCACACGGTACAGTGTTTGGAAATGATGATCTTTGTTTTCTAAGCAAACTACTTTAGAAATGAAACGAATCTACTAAGCTCTACATCTTGTTAGATTACACAATCCCGGAAACTATCAACTTCGGGCACGCAACCATTTTCATGGGAAAACAACTCATTCCGAGATCAGAACTAGCTTATTTCATACACTACAGTATCCGGCAATGAAGATATTTGTTTTCTAAGAAAACTACATTAGAAATGAAATGAATCTACTATGTTGTACATCTTGTTAGATTACACAATCCCGGAAAGTATCAACTTCCGGCACGCAACCATTTTAATGGGAAAACAACTCATTCTGAGATCAGAACTAGCTTATTTCATACACTACAGTGTCCAGCAATGAAGATATTTGTTTTCTAAGAAAACTACATTAGAAATGAAATGAATCTACTATGTTGTACATCTTGTTAGATTACACAAACCAGTAAATTATCAACTTGCTGCACTCAACCATCTTGGTAATAAAGAAACTCATTCCGTGAACAGAACTAGCTTATTTCATACAGTAAAGTATTCAGCAATGAAGATCTTTGTTTTCTAATTAAGCTACTTTAGAAATGAAACGAATCTGCTAAGTTGTACATCTTGTAAGATTACATAAACCAGGAAAGTATAAACTTCCTGCATGCAATGGTCATCGTGGAAAAACAACTCATTCCGAGAACAGAACTAGCTTATTTATTCCATACAGTTTTAAGTACTGATTATTTTGGTTTGTAAGCAAACTACTGTAGAAATGAAACGAATCTACTAAGTTGTAAATCTTGTTGGATTACACAAACCAGGAAAGTTTGACCTTGCTGCACTCAACCGTCTTTGTAGGAAAGCATCGCATTCCGAGAACAGAACTAGCTTATTTCACACTGTACAGTGTTCAGCAGTGAATATCTTTGTTTTCTAAGCACTACTTTAGAAATGAAACGAATCTACGAAGTTGTTCATCTTGTTAGATTACACAAACCTGGAAAGTATCAACTTGCTGCACTCAACCATCTTCTTGGAAAGCAACTCATTCCAAGAACAGAACTACCTTTTTTCACAAAGTACAGTGTTTGACAAAGAAGATATTTGTTTTCTAAGCTAACTACTTTAGAAATGAAAAGAATCTACTAAGTTGTACATCTTGTTAGATTACACAATCCTGGAAAGTGTCAACTACAAGCACTCAACCATCTTCATGGGAAAGCAACTCATTCTGAGAACAGAACTAGCTTATTTCACACAGTACAGTTCTCGGCAAAGAAGACCTTTGTTGTCTAAGCAAATTACGTTAAAAATGAAACGAATCTACTAAGTAGTATATCTTGTTAGATTACACAAATCAGGAAACTTTGATCTTGCTGCACTCAACAGTCTTTGTAGGAAAGCAAATTATTCCGAGAACAGAACTCGCTTATTTCACACTGTACAGTGTTCGGCAATGAAGATCTTTGTTTTCCAGACAAACTACTTTACAAATGAAACGGATCTACTAACTTTACCAACTTGTTCGATTACACAAACCAGTAAAGTATAAACATGCTGCACTCAACATCTTCGTGGGAAAGCAACTTATTCCTAGAACAGAACTAGCTTATTTCACAAAGAACAGTGTTTGGCAATGAAGACCTTTGTTTTCTAAGCAAACTACTTTAGAAACGAAACGAATCTACTAAGTTGTACATCTTTTTAGATTACACAAACCAGGAAAGTTTGATCTTGCTGCACTCAACCATCCTCGTAGGAAAGCAACTCATTCTGAGAACAGAACTAGCTTATTTCACACAGTACAGTTTTCGGCAATGAAGATATTTGTTTGCTAAGTAAACTGCTTTAGAAATGAAAAGCGTCTACTGTGTTGTATATCTTGTTAGATTACACAATCCAGGAAAGTATCAACTTGCCGCACTCAACCGTCTTAGTAGGAAAGCAACTCATTCTGAGAACAGAACTAGTTTATGTCACACTGTACAGTGTTCGGAAATGAAGATCATTGTTTTCTAAGCAAACTGCTTTAGAAATGAAACGAATCTACTAACTTGTACATCATGTTAGATTTCACAAACCAGGAAAGTATCAACTTCCTGCACTCAACCATCTTCATGGGAAAGCAAGTCATTCCGAGAAGAAAACTAGCTTATTTCACACAGTACACTGTTTGGCAATGAAGACCTTTGTTTTCTAAGAAACTATTTTAGAAATTAAATGATCTAGTACGTTGTGCATCTTGTTAGAGTACACAAACCAGGAAAATATCAACTTGCTGCACTCAACAGTCTTCATAGTAAAGCAACTCATTCCGAGAACAGAACTAGCTTATTTCACACAGTACAGTTTTCGGCAATGAAGATCTTTGTTTTCTAAGTAAACTGCTTTAGAAATGAAAAGAGTCTACTGTGTTGCACATCTTGTTAGATTACAGAATCCAGGAAAGTATCAACTTGCTGCACTCTACCGTCTTTGTAGGAAAGCAACTCATTCCGAGAACAGAACAAGCTTATTTCAGAAAGTACAGTGTTAGGCAACGAAGATCTTTGTTTTCTCAGCAAACTACTTTTGAGATGAAACGAATCTACTAAGTTGTAAATCTTGTTAGATTACACAAACCAGGAAAGTTTGATCTTGCTGCACTCAACTGTCTTCATAGGAAAGCATCTCATTCCGTGAAGAGAACTAGCTTATTTCACACAGTACAGAGTTCGGCAATGAAGACCTTTGCTTTCTAAGGAAACTAATTTAGAAATGAAACGAATCTACTAAGTTGTACATCTTGTTAGATTACACAAACGATGAAAGTTTGATCTTGTGGACTGAACCATCTTCATAGGAAAGCTACTCATTCCGAGAACAGAAGTAGCTTATTTTACACGGTACAGTGTTCGGAAATGAAGATCTTTGTTTTCTAAGCAAACTACTTTAGAAATGAAAGGAATATACTAAGTTGTACATCTTGTTAGATTACACAAACCAGAAAAGTATCAACTTCTCCACTCAACCATCTTCATGGGAAAGCAAGTCATTCTGAGAATAAAACTAGCTTATTTCACACAGTACAGTGTATGGCAATGAAGACCTTTTTTTCCTCAGAAACTACTTTAGAAATTAAACCAATCTACTAAGATGTATATCTTGTTAGATTACACAAACCAGGAGAGTATCAACTGGCTGCACTCAACCATCTTCGTAGTAAATCAACTCATTCTGAGAACAGAACTAGCTTATTTCACACTGTACAGGGTTCAGCAATGAAGTTCTTTGTTTTCTAAGCAAACTACTTTGGAAATGGAACGAATCTACTGAGTTGTACATGTTGTTAGATTACACAAACCAGGAAAGTATCAACTTGCTGCAATCAACCGTCTTCATGGGAAAGCAACTCATTCTGAAAACAGAACTAGCTTATTTCACACAGTACAGTTTTCGGCAATGATGATCTTTGTTTTCTAAGCACACTTCATTAGATATGGAACGAATCTACTAAGTTGTACATCTTAGTATATTACACAAAGCAGGAAAGTATCAACTTGCTGCACTCAACCGTCTTCGTAGGAAAGCAACTCATTCCGAGAACAGAACAAGCTTATTTCACACAATACAGTTTTTGGAAATGAAGATCATTGTTTTCTAAGCAAACTACTTTAGAAATGAAAAGAATCTACTTATTTGTACATCTTCTTAGATTACACAATCCAGGAAAGTTTCAACTTGTGGCACTAAAACGTCTTCATAGAAAAGCTACTCATACCTTATTTCACATGGTACAGTGTTCAGAAATGAAAATCTTTGTTTTCTAAGCAAAGAACTTTAGAAATGAAAGGAATCTACTAAGTTGTACATATTCTTAGATAAAACAATCTAGGAAAGTTTCAACTTGCTGTACTCAACCATCTTTGTGGGAAATGAACTCATTCCAAGAACAGAACTAGCATATTTCACACAGTACAGTGTTCGGCAGTGAAGACATTGGATTATAAGCAAGCCACTTTAGAAATGAAATGAATCTAGTAAGTTGTACATCTTGTTAGATTACACAAACCAGGAAAGTATCAACTTGCTTCACTCAACCGTCTTCGTGGGGAAACAACTCATTCCGAGAATCGAACTAGCTTATTTCACAAAGTACAGTATTCGGCAATGAAGATCTTTGTTTTCTAAGCAAACTCTTTTAGATATGAAACGAATCTACTAACTTGTACATCTTGTTAGATTACACAAACCAGGAAAGTTTGATCATGCTGCACTCAACCGTCTTAGTAGGAAAGCATGTCATTCCGACAACAGAACCAGCTTATTTCACGCTGTACAATGTTCAGCAATGAAGATCTTTGTTTTCTAAGAATACTACTTTAGAAATGAAACGAATCTACTAAGTTGTATATCCTGTTAGATTACACAAACCAGAAAAGGATCATCTTCCTGGACTGAACCATCTTCGTGGGAAAGCAAATCATTCCGAGAACAGAACTAGCTTACTTCAAAAAGTACAGTGTTCGGCAATGAAGATCTTTGTTTCCTCAGCAAACTATTTTAGAAATGAAATGAATCTACTAAGTTGTACATCTTGTTAGCTTACACAATCCAGGAAAGTATCAACTTCCTGCACTCAACCTTCTTCGTGGGAAAGCAACTCATTCCAAGAACAGAACTAGCTTATTTCACACAGTACAGTGTTTGGAAATGAAGACCTTTGTTTTCTAAGCAAAGTACCTTAGAAATGAAACGAATCTACTAAGTTGTACTTCTTCTTAGATTACACAAGCCAGGAAAGTTTGAACTTGCTGCACTCAACCGTCTTTGTACGAAAGCATATCATTCTGCGAACAAGAGTAGCTTATTTAACACAGTACAGTGTTTGGCAATGAATATCTTTGTTTTCTATGCAAACTACGTTAGAAATGAAACGAATCTACTAAGTTGTACATCTTGTTAGATTACACAAACCAGGAAAGTATCAACTTTTTGCACTCAACCATCTTTATAGGAAAGCAAGTCATTCCAAGAACAGAACTAGCTTATTTCACACAGTACTGTGTTTGGCAATGAAGACCTTTGTTTTCTTTCTTTTTAAAAAAATATATATTTTTATTTATATCATTTTGATTTTACATTCATAGTAAAGGTTCCATTGTCCTACTCCTGTCCTCCCTCTTTCAAAGGGACCCTTGTCAATGGGGAATGTGGGTCAAGCATTGTGAGGTTAGTTAAGAGTTCTGGGGGGTTGGCCCCAGTCTCTGTACATAATGCCCCAACTATGACTCTAACAATCTTTCCGCCCCCTCTTCCGCAAGTTTCCCTGAGCCACATAGGGGTCATTTTAGTTCTGCTTCACTGATGCGGTTTTGGGAGCCTCTGTGTCTCTGGATATCTGGCTCAGTTGGAGTTGGATGATCTCTGTGTTTATCTCCTTCAGACTTTTTCTGGTGTCATGATCGCCATGAACGCTGAACTCTTGCCCTTCCCCTGCATTGTTCTATGGTTTCAGCTGGGGCCCTGGTGAGGTGTGGTTAGCTGATCGTCCCTTCAGGTTCGATGTCCACCTGAAAAAAGATAAGCAAATTCTCCATTGGAGGGAAAAGTTAGTACTAGGTAGAAGGGATGACCATCTATGTTTTGGAGGGAAATTAATATGCGTTGGCTCTCTTCTAGCCCACATTTTTTGGTATGTTGATCTTGGAGACTGAGCTCATTGTTTGTACCTGGTTTTGACTTATTTCCCAGTTCCAGCAGAGCCTGGTGGACCCTGGCAGTCAAAATAGACCTTTTTTTTCCTAAGAACCTACTTTAGAAATTAAACAAATCTATTAAGATGTACATCTTGTTAGATTACACAAACCAGGAAAGTATCACCTTGCTTCACTCAACCGTCTGAGAAGTAAAGCAACTCATTCCGAGAACAGAACCAGCTTATTTCACACAGTACTGTTTTCAGCAATGAGGATCGTTGTCTTCTAAGCAAACTACTTTAGAAATGAAATGAATCTACTAAGTTGTACATCTTGTTAGCTTACACAATCCAGGATAGTATCAGATTCCTGCAGTCAACCTTTGTGTGAAAGCAACTCATTCCAAGAACAGATCTATGTTATTTCACACAGTACAGTGTTCGGCAATGAAGACCTTTGTGTTCTAAGCAAACTACTTTAGAAATGAAATGAATCTACTGAGAAGTACATCTTGATAGATTACACAAACCAGTAAAATATCAACTTGCTGCACTGAACCATCTTCGTATTAAAGCAACTCATTCCGAGAACAGAACTAGCTTATTTCTCCTAGTATAGTTTTCGGCAATGAAGATCTTTGTTTTGTAAGCAAACTACGTTAGTAATGAAATGCATCTAATAAGTTGTACATCTTTCAGATTATACAAACCAGGAAAGTTTGACCTTGCTGCACTCAATCATCTTCGTAGGAAAGCATATCATTCCGAGAACAGAACTAGCTTATTTCATACTGTACAGTGTTTGGCAGTGAAGAACTTTGTTTTCTAAGCAAACTACTTTAGAAATGAAACGAATCTCCTAAGTTGTACATACTGTTAGATTCCACAAACCAAAAAAGTATCAACTTCCTGCACTCAACCATCTTCGTGGGAAAGCACCTCATTCCAAGAACAGAACTAGCTTCTTTCACACTGTACCATGTTTGGCAATGACGATCTTTGTTTTTTAAGCAAACTACTATAGAAATGAAATGAATCCACTAAGTTGTACATCTTGTTAGATTACACAAACCAGAAAAGTATCAACTTGCTGCACTGAACCATCTTCGTGGGAAAGCAACTTACTCCGTGAACAGAACGAGCTTATTTCCCAAAGTACAGTGTTCAGAAATGAAGATCTTTGTTTTCTCCGCAAACTACTTTAGAAACGAAATGAATCTACTACGTTGTACATGTTTTTATATTACACAATCCAATAAAGTATCAACTTCCTGCACTCAACGTTCTTCGAGGGAAAGCAACGCATTCCAAGAAAGGAACTAGCTTATTTCACACAGAACAGTGTTTGGCAATGAAGAGCTTTGTTTGCTAAGAAAACTACTTTAGAAATGAAACGAATCTACTAAGTTGTACATCTTGTTACATTATCCAAACCAGGAAAGTATCAACTTGCTTCACAGAACCGTCTTCATGGGAAAGCAACACATTCCGAGAACAGAACTAGCTTATTTCACAAAGTACAGTGTTCAGTAAAGAAGATGTTTGTTTTCTCTGCAACCTACTTTAGAAATGAAATGAATCTACTATGAAGTACATCTTGGTAGATTACACAAACCAGTAAAGTATCAACTTGCTGCACTCAACCGTCTTTGTAGTAAAGCAACTCATTCCGAGAAGAAAACTAGCTTATTTCTCCCAGTATAGTTTTTGGCAATGAAGATCTTTGTTTTGTAAGCAAGCTACGTTAGTAATGAAATGCATCGACTAAGTTGTACATCTTGTCAGATTGTAGAAACCAGGAAAGTTTGATCTTGCTGCACTCAACCGTCTTCGTAGGAAAGCATCTCATTCCGAGAATAGAACTAGCTTATTTCACACTGTACAGTGTTCGGCAATGAAGAACTTTGTTTTCTAAGCAAACTACTATAGAAATGAAACCAATCTACTAAGTTGTACACCTTCTTAGATTACACAAACCAGAAAAGTATTAACTTGCTGCACTCAACCGTCTTTGTGGAAAAGAAACTCATTCTGAGAACCGAACTAGCTTATTTCACACAGTACAGTTTTCAGCAATGAAGATCTTTGTTTTCTAATCAAACTACTTTAGAAATGAAATGAACCTACTAAGTTGTACATCTGGTTAGATTACACAAACCAGGAAAGTTTGTTCTTGCTGTATTCAACAGTCTTCGTAGGAAAGCAACTCATTAAGAGAACAGACCTAGCTTATGTCACACAGTACAGTTTTCAGCAATGAAGATCTTTGTTTTCTAAGCAAACTACTTAAGAAATGAACCGAATCTACTAAGTTGTACATCTTGTTAGATTACACAATCCAGGAAAGTTTTAACTTGCTGCACTCAACTGTCTTTGTAGCAAAGCTACTCATTCCAAGAACAGAACTAGCTTATTTCACACGGTACAGTGTTCGCCAATGAAGATCTTTGTTTGCTAAGCAAACTACTTTAGAAATGAAATAAATCTACTAAGTTGTACATCTTGTCAGATTACACAATCCCGGAAAGTTTGATCTTGCTGCACTCAACCGTCTTTGTAGGAAAGCATCTCATTCCGAGAACAGAGTTAGCTTATTTCACACTGTATAGTGTTTGGCAATGAAGATCTTTGTTTTCAAAGCAAACTACTTTAGTAATGAAATGAATCTGGTATGTTGTACATCTTGTTAGATTTTACAAACCAGGAAAGTATCAACTCTGCTGAACTCAACCGTCTTAGTGGCAAAACAACTCATTCCAAGAAGAGAATTACAGTGTTGGGCAATGAAGATCTTTGTTTTCTAAGCAAACTACTTTAGAAATGAAACGATTCTACTAAGTTGTACATCTTGTTAGATTCCACAATCTAGGAAAGTATCAACTTCCTGCACTCAACCATCTTCGTGGGAAAGCAACTCATTCCAAGAACAGAACTAGCTTCTTTCACACTGTACAGTGTTTGGAAATGAAGATCTTTGTTTTTAAGCAAACTACTTTAGAAATGAAATGAATCTACTAAGTTGTACATCTTGTTAGATTACACAAACCAGAAAAGTATCAACTTGCTGCACTCAACCGTCTTGTAGGAAAGCAACTCATTCTGCGAACAGAACTAGCTTATTTCACAAAGTGCAGTGTTTGGCAATGAAGATCTTTGTTTTCTAAGCAAACTACTTTAGAAATGAAACGAATCTACTAAGTTGTACATCTTTTATATTACACAAACCAGGAAAGTATCAACTGGCTGCACTCAACCATCTTTATAGGAAAGCAACTCATTCCAAGAACAGAACTAGCTTATTTCACACAGTACAGTGTTTGGCAATGAAGAGCTTTGTTTTCTAAGCAAACTACTTTAGAAATGAAATGAATCTACTAAGTTGTACATCTTGTCAGATTACACAAATTCATAGGAAAGTTCCATCTTGCTGTACTCAACTGTCCTCCCTAGGAAAGGGACTCATGTCAAGAACAGAAATAGCTTATTTCACACTGTACAGTGTTTGGCAATGAAGTTCTTTGTTTTCTAAACAAACTTTAGAAATGAAATTAATCTAATGATATCTTCTTAGAATCACAAACCAGGAAAGCCCCTCTTGTACACTCAAAGTCTTTGTAGGAAAGCATCTCATTTTAGAACAGAACTTCTTATTTCACACAGTACAGTTTTCAATTAAGATCTTTGTTTTCTAAGCAAACTGGCTTTAGAAATGAAACAAATCTACTTTATCTGTACATCTTGTTAGATTACAGAAACCAGGAAAGTATCAACTCCTGCCCTCAACCTTCTTTGTGGGAAAGTTTCAACTCATTCCCAGAAGTGTGGTTAGCTTATTTCACACAGTACAGCATGTCCAATGAAGAACTTTGTTTTCTAAGCAAACTACATTTAGAAATGAAACCAAACTACTAGGGTTGTACATCTTGTTAGATTACAAAAACCAGAAAGTATCTTCTTGCTGCACATTTTTGGTATCTTTCTGGGAAAGCAACTCATTCCCAGAACAGAACTAGCTTATTTCACACAGTACAGTGTTTGGCAGTCAATGAAGACCTTTGTTTTCTAAGAAACTACTTTAGAAATTAAACAAATCTATTAAGTTGTACATCTTGTTAGATTACACAAACCAGGAAAGTATCACCTTGCTTCACTCAACCGTCTTGAGAAGTAAAGCAACTCATTCCGAGAACAGAACCAGCTTATTTCACACAGTACTGTTTTCAGCAATGAGGATCTTTGTTTTCTAAGCAAACTACTTTAGAAATGAAATGAATCTACTAAGTTGTACATCTTGTTAGATTACACAAACCAGGAAAGTATCAGATTCCTGCACTCAACCATCTTGTGTGAAAGCAACTCATTCCAAGAACAGAACTAGCTTATTTCACACAGTACAGTGTTCGGCAATGAAGACCTTTGTTTTCTAAGCAAACTACTTTAGAAATGAAATGAATCTACTAAGTTGTACATCTTGTTAGATTACACAAACCAGTAAAATATCAACTTGCTGCACTCAACCATCTTCGTATTAAAGCAACTCATTCCGAGAACAGAACTAGCTTATTTCACAGTATAGTTTTTGGCAATGAAGATCTTTGTTTTCTAAGCAAACTACTTTAGAAATGAAATGCATCTACTAAGTTGTACATCTTGTTAGATTATACAAACCAGGAAAGTTTCACCTTGCTGCACTCAATCATCTTCGTAGGAAAGCATATCATTCCGAGAACAGAACTAGCTTATTTCATACTGTACAGTGTTTGGCAATGAAGAACTTTGTTTTCTAAGCAAACTACTTTAGAAATGAAACGAATCTACTAAGTTGTACATCTTGTTAGATTCCACAAACCAAAAAGTATCAACTTCCTGCACTCAACCATCTTCGTGGGAAAGCACCTCATTCCAAGAACAGAACTAGCTTATTTCACACTGTACAGTGTTTGGCAATGAAGATCTTTGTTTTTAAGCAAACTACTTTAGAAATGAAATGAATCCACTAAGTTGTACATCTTGTTAGATTACACAAACCAGAAAAGTATCAACTTGCTGCACTCAACCATCTTCGTGGGAAAGCAACTCATTCCGAGAACAGAACTAGCTTATTTCCCAAAGTACAGTGTTCAGAAATGAAGATCTTTGTTTTCTAAGCAAACTACTTTAGAAATGAAATGAATCTACTAAGTTGTACATCTTTTTATATTACACAATCCAATAAAGTATCAACTTCCTGCACTCAACGTTCTTCGAGGGAAAGCAACGCATTCCAAGAAAGGAACTAGCTTATTTCACACAGAACAGTGTTTGGCAATGAAGAGCTTTGTTTGCTAAGAAAACTACTTTAGAAATGAAACGAATCTACTAAGTTGTACATCTTGTTAGATTATCCAAACCAGGAAAGTATCAACTTGCTGCACTCAACCGTCTTCATGGGAAAGCAACACATTCCGAGAACAGAACTAGCTTATTTCACAAAGTACAGTGTTCAGCAAAGAAGATGTTTGTTTTCTCTGCAACCTACTTTAGAAATGAAATGAATCTACTAAGTTGTACATCTTGTTAGATTACACAAACCAGTAAAGTATCAACTTGCTGCACTCAACCGTCTTTGTAGTAAAGCAACTCATTCCGAGAACAAAACTAGCTTATTTCACCCAGTACAGTTTTTGGCAATGAAGATCTTTGTTTTCACAGCAAACTATTTTAGAAATGAAGTGAATCTACTAAGTTGTACATCTTGTTAGATTACACAAACCAGGAAAGTTTGATCTTGCTTCACTCAACCGTCTTCGTAGGAAAGCATCTCATTCTGAGATTAGAACTAGCTTATTTCACACTGTACAGTGTTTGGCAATGAAGAACTTTGTTTTCTAAGCAAAGTACTTTAGAAATGAAACGAATCTACTAAGTTGTACAACTTGTTAGATTACACAAACCAGAAAAGTATTAACTTGCTGCACTCAACCGTCTTTGTGGAAAAGAAACTCATTCTGAGAACAGAACTAGCTTATTTCACACAGTACAGTTTTCAGCAATGAAGATCTTTGTTTTCTAATCAAACTACTTTAGAAATGAAATGAACCTACTAAGTTGTACATCTTGTTAGATTACACAAACCAGGAAAGTTTGTTCTTGCTGTACTCAACAGTCTTCGTAGGAAAGCAACTCATTAAGAGAACAGAACTAGCTTATTTCACACAGTACAGTTTTCAGCAATGAAGATCTTTGTTTTCTAAAGCAAACTACTTAAGAAATGAAATGAATCTACTAAGTTGTACATCTTGTTAGATTACACAATCCAGGAAAGTTTTAACTTGCTGCACTCAACTGTCTTTGTAGCAAAGCAACTCATTCCAAGAACAGAACTAGCTTATTTCACACTGTACAGTGTTCGGCAATGAAGATCTTTGTTTGCTAAGCAAACTACTTTAGAAATGAAATAAATCTACTAAGTTGTACATCTTGTCAGATTACACAAACCAGGAAAGTTTGATCTTGCTGCACTCAACTGTCTTTGTGGGAAAGCATCTCATTCCGAGAACAGAACTAGCTTATTTCACACTGTACAGTGTTTGGCAATGAAGATCTTTGTTTTCAAAGCAAACTACTTTAGAAATGAAATGAATCTGGTATGTTGTACATCTTGTTAGATTTTACAAACCAGGAAAGTATCAACTCTGCTGAACTCAACCGTCTTAGTGGCAAAACAACTCATTCCAAGAAGAGAATTACAGTGTTGGGCAATGAAGATCTTTGTTTTCTAAGCAAACTACTTTAGAAATGAAACGATTCTACTAAGTTGTACATCTTGTTAGATTCCACAATCTAGGAAAGTATCAACTTCCTGCACTCAACCATCTTCGTGGGAAAGCAACTCATTCCAAGAACAGAACTAGCTTCTTTCACACTGTACAGTGTTCGGCAATGAAGATCTTTGCTTTTTAAGCAAACTACTTTAGAAATGAAATGAATCTACTAAGTTGTACATCTTGTTAGATTACCCAAACCAGAAAAGTATCAACTTGCTGCACTGAACCGTCTTCGTGGGAAAGCAACTCACTCTGCGAACAGAACTAGCTTATTTCACAAAGTGCAGTGTTCGGCAATGAAGATCTTTGTTTTCTCCGCAAACTACTTTAGAAACGAAACGAATCTATTAAGTTGTACATGTTTTTATATTACACAACCAAGGAAGTATCAACTGGCTGCACTCAACCTTCTTCGTGGGAAAGCAACTCATTCCAAGAACGGAACTAGCTTATTTCACACAGTACAGTGTTTGGCAATGAAGAGCTTTGTTTTCTAAGCAAACTACTTTAGAAATGAAATGAATCTACTAAGTTGTACATCTTGTCAGATTACACAAACTCGGAAAGTTTGATCTTGCTGTACTCAACCGTCTTCGTAGGAAACCACCTCATTCCGAAAACAGAATTAGCTTATTTCACACTGTACAGTGTTTGGCAATGAAGGTCTTTGTTTTCTAAACAAACTAATTTAGGAATGATACGAATCTACTAAGTTGTACACTCAACCGTCTTTGTAGGAAAGCATCTCATTCCGTGAATAGAACTAGCTTATTTCACACAGTACAGTGTTCAATTAAGATCTTTGTTTTCTAAGCAAACTACTTTAGAAATGAAACAAATCTACTAAGCTGTACATCTTGTTAGATTACAGAAACCAGGAAAGTATCAAATTCCTGCACTCAAACTTCCTCCTGGGAAAGGAACTCATTCCCAGAACAGAATTAGCTTATATCACACAGTACAGCATTCGTCAATGAAGAACTTTGATTTCTAAGCAAACTACTTTAGAAATGAAACCAAACTCCTAAGGTGTACATCTTGTTAGATTACAAAAACCAGCAAAGTATCAACTTGCTGCACTCAACCGTCTTTGTGGGAACGCAACTCATTCCCAGAACAGAACTAGCTTATTTCACACAGTACAGTGTTTGGCAATGAAGACCCTTGTTTTCTAAGCAAACTACTTTAGAAATTAAACCAATCACATAAGTTGTACATCTTTTTCGCTTACACAAACCAGGAAAGTATCAATTTCCTACACTCAACTTTCTTCGTGGTAAAGCAACTCATTCCGAGAACAGAACTAGCTTA
This sequence comes from Orientallactaga sibirica, assembly GCA_036365145.1. NCBI lineage: Eukaryota > Metazoa > Chordata > Mammalia > Rodentia > Dipodidae > Orientallactaga > Orientallactaga sibirica. Next base: position 1,468,685 of record JAEOAD010002519.1, read on the forward strand.
TTTCATATGGTACAGTGTTCAGCAATGAAGAGCTTTGTTTTCTAAGCAACTACTTTAGAAATGAAATGTATCTACTAAGTTGTACATCTTTTTAGATTACACAAACCAGGAAAATTTGATCATGCTGTACTCAACAGTCTTCGTGGGAAAGCAATTCATTCCGTTAACAGAACTAGCTTATTTCACACTGTACAATGTTTAGCCATGAAGATCCTTGTTTTCTAAGGAAACTTCTTTAGAAATGAAACGAATCTACTAAGTTGTACATCTTGTTAGATTACACAAACCAGGAAAGTATCAACTTGCTGCACTGTACTATCTTAGTGGGAAAGCAACTCATTCTGAGAACAGAAGAAGCTTATTTCACAGTTAGTGTTCAGCAATGAAGATCTTCGTTTTCTCAACAAACTATTTTACAAATGAAACGCATCTACTACGCTCTACATCTTTTTAGATTACACAATCCAGGAAAGTATCAATTTGCTGCACTCAACCGTCTTCGTGGGAAAGCAACTCATTCCAAGAACAGAACTAGCGTAATTCACACTCTACAGTTTTTGGCAAAGAAGACTTTTGTTTTCTAGGCAAACTACTTTAGAAATGAAACGAATCTACTAAGTTGTAGATCTTGTTAGTTTACACAAACCAGGAAAGTTTGATCTTGCTGCACTCAATGGTCTTCGTAGGAAAGCATGTCATTCCGAGAACAGAACTAGCTTATTTCACACTGTACAGTGTATGGCAATGAAGATCTTTGTTTTTAAGTAAACTACTTTAGTAATGAAACGAATCTACTAAGTTGTACATATTGTTAGATTACACAAAGGAGGAAAGTATCAACTTGATGCACTCAACCGTCTTCGTGGCAAAGCAACTCATTCCAAGAACAGACCCACCTTATTACACAAAGTACAGTGTTCAGCAATGAAGATCTTTCTTTTTTTAAGCAAACTACTTTGGAAATGAAACGAATCTACTAAGTTGTACACAAACCAGGAAAATTTGATCTTGCTGCACTCAACTGTCTTCGTAGGAACACATCTCATTCCGCGAACAGAATGTACTGTGAAAACAGTACAGTGTTTGGCAATGAAGATATTTGTTTTCTAAGCAAACTACTTTAGAAATGATACGAATCTACTAAGTTGTATATCTTGTTAGATTACACAAACCAGGAAAGTTTGATCTTGCTGCACTCAGCAATCGTAGTAGTAAAGCAACTCATTGTGAGAAGAGAACTAGCTTTTTTCACACAGTATAGTTTTGGCAATGAAGGTCTTTGTTTTCTAAGCAAACTACTTTAGAAATGAACCGAATCTACTAATTTGTACTTCTTCTCAGATTACACAAAACAGTAAAGTTTGATATTGCTGCACTCAACCGTCTTTGTAGGAAAGCATTTCATTCCGAGAACAAAAGTAGCTTATTTCACACTGTACAGTGTTCGGCAATGAAGAACTTTGTTTTCTAAGCAAACAACTTTAGTCATGAAACGAATCTACTAAGTTGTACATCTTGTTAGATTAAACCAACCAGGAAAGTATCAAATTGCTTCACTCAACCGTCTTCGTGGGAAAGCAACTCATTTCGAGTACAGAACTAGCTTATTTCACAAAGTACAGTGTTCGGAAATGAAGGTCTTTGTTTTCTCAGCAAACTACGTTAGAAGTGAAATGAATCTACTAAGTTGTACATCTTGTTAGCTTACACAATCCAGGAAAGTATCAACTTCTTGCAGTCAACCTTCTTCGTGGGAAAGCAACTCAATCTAAGAACAGAACTAGCTTATTTCACACAGTAAAGTGGTCTCAAATGAAGAACTTTGTTTTCTAAGTCAACTACTTTAGAAATGAAACGAATCTACTAAGTTGTACGTCTCCTTAGATTACACATACCTGGAAAGTACCAACTTCCTACACTCAACCGTCTTCGTAGTAAAGCAACTCATTCCGAGAATAGAACTAGCTAATTACACAGTACAGTGTTTGGCAATGAAGACCTTTGTTTTCTAAGCAAACTACTTTAGAAATGAAACGAATCTACTAAGCTGTACATCTTGTTCGATTTCACAATCCAGGAAAGTATCAACTTCCTGCACTCAACCATCTTTGTGGGAAAGCAACTCATTCCGAGAAAAGAACTAGCTTATTGCACAGTGTACAATGTTCGGCAATGAAGATCATTTCTTTCAAAGCAAACTACTTTAGAAATGAAACTAATCTACTTAGTTGTATATCTTGTTAGATTACACAAACCAGGATAGTTTCAACTTGCTGCACTCAACCGTCTTCCTAGGAATGGAACTGATTCCGAGAACAGAACTAGCTTATTTCACACAGTACAGTTTTTGGCAATTAAGATCATTGTTTTCTAAGCAAACTACTTTAGAAATGAATTGAGTCTACTAAGTTGTGCATCTTGTTAGATTAAACAATCCAGAAAAGTATCAACTTGCTGCACTCAACCGTCTTCGTGTGAGCAACTGATTCTGAGAACAGAACTAACATTTCACACTGTACAGTGTTAGGCAATGAAGATCTTTGTTTTCTAAGCAAACTACTTTAGAAATGAAATAAATCTACTAAGTTGTATATCTTGTTAGAAAACACAAACCAGAAAAGAATCAACTTCCTGCACTCAACCTTCTTCATGGGAAAGCAACTCATTCCAAGAACGGAACTAGTTTATTTCACACTGTACAGTGTTCGGCACTGAAGACCTTTGTTTACTAAGCAAAATCCTTTAGAAATGAAACGAATCTACTAGTTGTGCACTTTGTTACATTACGGAAACCAGGAAAGTTTGATCTTGCTGCACTCAACCGACTTCGTAGGAACGCATCTCATTCTGCGAACAGAAGTAGCTTATTTCCCACAGTACAGTGTTCGGCAATGAAGATCTTTGTTTTCAAAGCAAACTACTTTAGAAATGAAACGAATCTACTAAGTTGTACATCTTGTTAGTTTACACAAACCAGGAAAGTATCAACTTGCTGCACTCAGCCATCTTTGTTTGAAAGCAAATCATTCCGAGAAAAGAACTAGCTTATTACACAGTACAGTTTTTGGCAATGAAGACCTTTGTTTTCTAAGTAAACTACTTTATAAATGAAATGAATCTACTAAGTTGTACATCTTGTTAGATTTCACAAACCAGGAAAGTATCATCTTGCTACACTCAACCGTCTTCGTGGGAAATCAACTCATTCCGAGAACAGAGCTAGCTTATTTCACAAAGTACAGTGTACAGCAATGTAGATCTTTTTTTTTTTCTAAGCAAACTACTTTAGGAATGAAATGAATCTACTAAGCTGTACATCTTGTTAGATTACACAATCCAGGAAAGTATCAACTTCCTGCACTCAACCATCTTCATGGGAATGCAACTCATTCCGAGAACAGAACTAGCTTATTTCACACTGTGCAATGTTCGGCATTGAAGATCTTTCTTTCTAAGCAAAGTACTTTAGAAATGAAACGATTCTACTAAGTTGTACATCTTGTCAGATTACACAACCCAGGAAAGTTTGATCTTGCTGCACTCAACAATCTTCGTAGTATAGAAACTCATTCCGAGAACCAAACTAGCTTATTTCACACAGTACAGTTTTCGGCAATGAAGATCCTTGTTTTCTAAGCAAACTACTTTAGAAATGAAACGAATCTGGAGTTCCGGTCAAGATGGCGTCAGCCTAACCTCGCCTCACCTTACAGGGAATTAAAACCAAGATATTCAAACTTTCAAAAGATTTCTTAAAGGGATTGCTGGCCCCTGCATCCAGCTAGAGGGAGGGGGCAGATGAAAAAATAGGGAATCCACTGATACCCATGCTCTAGGATAGGGACCATCTGACGCTGCAGACCCTGATGGTCCGAGTGAACGGCAGAAGTCCGCCATTCGCTGCTATTGCCTGGCGCGACCTGACCCGGGACTGCTGCGGACCCTGCTGCTGGTCCAAGTGACCGGCAGAAGTCCACATTAGCTGTTAGTGCATGGCGCATCCCGATCTGGGGCCATTAGCTGCTAGTGCCCAGCGTGACCTGAACCAGGACCGCTGCACACCCTGCTGCTGGTCTCAGTGACCGGTGGAAGTCCGCATTAGCTGCTAGCGCCTGGCCCGGCCCGATCCGGGGCCATTAGCTACTAGCTCCTGGCGTGACCTGACCCGGGACACCGTGGGCCCAGCTGCTGGTCCGAGTGACTGTTGGAAGTCCGCATTAGCTGCTAGCACCCAGCGCCACCTGACCCAGGACTGCTGCGGACACTGCTGGTCCAAGTGACTGGCGGAAGTCCACCATTAGCTGCTAGCACCTGGCGTGGCCTGATCTGGGACTTCGGGGTACCCTGCCAGTCCCATTGACCAGCAGAAGCCGCTATTAGCTGCACAGACCCCTCCCTCACTGGCCACATCCCCATCACTGCCAGGTGCCCCCCTAGCCTTCCCAAGCCCTATCAGCAGTCACATACCATCACTCCCCCCTCCCAGGGCAGAGCAGGGACTCAGGGATGTAGGCCAGTGCTCCCGCCCTACCCTCCCTCAGCCCAACTAGGGTGATTGTGGTCCCCCATCCCTCTCACCTACATAAAATACACAGGCCAACAGGCCAGTATCCCCCACCCCAGCCTACCAGAACTCCAGGGACCACTGCCCTGACAATTACCACTGCTCCCAACTTTACCCCAGGACAGCAGGCTAACATTCCATACACAAGGTACCTGAATCATTACGATGGGCAAACTACAGTGAAAAAGGAATAGCATGAAAAACCAGACACAAGTAAATCCACCTAGACTATCCAGTCCTATAATGGATGTTTCAAATCAAAGCATAGAAGAGACAATAGATTCAGAACCCCAAAATGAAGTCACTAGCTATGCAACTCTGGCCAAGCAAATAGCACAACTCACAGAAACTCAACAAAGAGCCAACAATTGTATGAATGTTATCCTTGCTAGATTGGACATAGTAGAAAAGAACCAGGAAAGGCTCCAAAGACAGTTAAATGAACTGAAGGAGAATGAAAAAAGAGAGATCCTCAATTACCAGCTGGCTAAGTTCAATGAAGACATAAAGAAATGCAGGGATGAACTCCAAGAAGCATTAAGAAAATCAGAAAATGACACAAAAAGGGAACTAGACAGAGGGATGGAAACTATACATAAAGAAACTGTAGAAAATATGAAGCAAATTGAACAGGCCCAAAACTCTATAGAAGCCCTTAAGAACAGAGTAAGTCAGGTGGAAGATAGAAACTCAGAACTGGAAGACAGAACAGAAGAAACAGTCCGTGAGTCCAAAAATTTCAACAAGTTCAAAAACGTCTGTGAATAGAACATGAGGGAAATGTGGGACACCCTTAAGCTCCCAAACATCGGGATCATGGGTATACCAGAGGGGGAAGAAACACAGACCAAAGGAATGGAAAGCCTATTCAACAAAATAATTGAAGAAAACTTTCCTGCTCTCTCAAAAGAAAACTCCATGCAATTACAAGAAGCTAGTAGAACTCCAAACAGACTGGACTAAAGAAGAAATTCTCCAAGACACATTATCTTTAAGACTCTAAATATTAAACACAAAGAGAAAATCCTAAAAGCAGCCAGGGAAAAACAACACATTACATATAAAGGGAACCCCATCAGAATTACCCCAGACTTCTCAATGGAAACCCTAAAAGCCAGAAGGGCCTGGAATTCAACACTGCAAACTCTAAGAACCCATGGTTTCCAGCCCCAACTACTCTACCCAGCAAAAGTATCTCTCATAATAGAAGGCGAAAGAAAAACCTTACATGATAAAACTCATCTTTACAAGTATATGAAAACAAAGCCAAACCTACAGAAAGTACTTCAGGGAATTCTCCACACAGAAGAAACCAATAACCAACTTCAAGAGCCCTCAAGAAATAGTCCACATTAACCAACCAACCAAACAAACAAACAAACAAACAAAAAAACCACAAAGACCACAACCCACCACAATATGGCAGGTATTAAATCAAACCTCAAAATTATATCTCTGAATATTAATGGCCTTAATTCACCCATCAAAAGACATAAGCTAACAGGTAGATCAGAAAAATGGACCCCTCAATCTGCTGTCTTCAAGAAACCCACCTCACCACTAAAGACAGACACCTCCTCAGGGTGAAAGGGTGGGAAATGATTTTCCAAGCAAACACAAACAAGAAAAAAGCAGGTGTAGCTATACTTATATCTGATAAAATAGACTTCAAACCAAAGGTAACTAAAAAAGACAAAGAAGGCCACTTCTTACTTATCAAGGGAACAATCCAACAAGAGGATATCAGTCATCAATATTTATGCACCAAACACAGGTGCACCACAATTCATAAAGCAAAATCTACTTGGAAACAAAACAGAAATAAACACAAATACCATCATAGTTGGGGACTTTAATACTCCATTATCAACAATGGATAGAACATCAAAACAGAAAATTAATATGGAAGTAAGAGAGCTCAATAACACCATAGAACAACTAGACCTAACAGACATATACAGAACATTCCACCCAAAATCTACAGACTACACATTCTTCTCAGCAGCCCATGTTACCTTCTCTAAAATAGATCATGTACTGGGCCATAAAGCCTGCCTCCATATTTTCAAGAAAATTGATGTAATTTCCTGTATGATATCAGACCACAATGTGGTAATGCTAGAAATCAACAACAAAAAGTACACCAGGAATTCCTCTTCCTCCTGGAAATTGAACAACACACTTTTAAACAATAAATGGGTTGTGGATGAAATAAAGAATGAAATTGCAAAATTTCTAGAATTCAATGACAATGAGAACACATCATACCAAACCTTATGGGACACAATGAAGGCAGTCCTTAGGGGAAAAATCATAGCACTAAATGCCTTCATAACAAAAACAGAGAGATCCTAAGTCAATAACCTAACCATCCATCTAAAGGCATTGGAAAAGCTAGAAGCAGCCAACCCAAAAAGCTCCAGATGGAAAGAAATAATTAAGATCAGAGCAGAAATTAATGAATTGGAAACTAAGAGGACAATTAAGAAAATTGATGAAACAAAGAGCTGGTTCTTTGAAAACAATAACAAGATTGATACACCCTGGCCAATGTGATCAAGCGGAAAAAAAGGAACACTTCAAATCAACAAAATTAGAAATGAAAAAGGAGAGATCACAACAGACATGAGTGAAATAGGGAGAGTCATTAGGACTTACTTCAAAAACCTCTACTCCATAAAAAAGGAGAATATGGAAGAAATGGATGAATTCCTAGACACATATCACCTACCTAACCTGAGCCCAGAGCAGATTAATTTCCTAAACAGACCCATCACACCCTTTGAGATTGAAGAGGTAATAAAACACCTCCCCAAAAAGAAGAATCCAGGACCAGATGGTTTCTCAGCAGAATTCTACCAAACCTTCATGGAAGAACTGAAACCAATTCTTCTCAAAGTGTGCCACACAATTGGAGAACAGGGAGAGATCCCCAACTCCTTTTATGAAGCTAGTATCACCCTAATTCCAAAACCAGGCAGAGATGACACAATAAAGGAAATTTATAGGCCCATTTCTCTGATGAACATAGATGCAAAGATCCTGAAGAAAATTATGGCAAACCGAATTCAACAGCACATCAAAAGCATTATCCACCTTGATCAAGTAGGCTTCATCCCTGGAACGCAGGGATGGTTCAACATACGGAAATCTATCAATGTAATACACCACATAAACAAGCTAAAAAACAAAAACCACATGATCATTTCGATAGATGCAGCGAAGGCCTTTGACAAAATACAACATCAGTTCATGATCAAAACACTCGAGAGAATAGGCATAGATGGCCCATACCTCAACATAATAAAGGCTATATATAAAGCACCTAAAGCCCAAGTAATTCTAAATGGGGAGAGACTGAAGGAATTCCCTTTGAGGTCAGGAACAAGACAGGGGTGTCATCTCTCACCTCTGCTCTTCAACATAGTGCTAGAAGTATTAGCTCAAGCAATAAGACAGGAGAAAGAAATCAAAGGGATACAAATTGGAAAGGAAGAAGTTAAGTTAGCCCTATTTGCAGATGACATGATTCTATACATAAGTGACCCGAGAACTTCTATCTCAAAACTCTTAAAGGTGATTAGCGCCTTCGGTAAAGTAGCAGGATATAAAATCAATGCACAGAAATAAATAGCTTTTCTGTGTGCAAAGGACAAAGAGACAGAAAAGGAAATAACTAACATCATCCCATTTTCAATTGCAACAAAGAAAATAAAATATCTTGGAATAACATTGACTAAGGAAGTGAAAGATCTATACAATGAAAACATAAAAAATCTCAAAAAAGAAATAGAGGAGGTCCTACAAAAATGGAAAGACCTCCCATGCTCCTGGATTGGTAGAATTAATAATGTGAAAATGGCAATATTACCAAAAGCACTCTATAGATTCAATGCAATGCCGATAAAAATCCCCACTTCCTTCTTAAATGAGATAGAAAAAACTATCTCAAAATTTATATGGAAAGGCAGAAGGCCTCGGATATCCAAGCTTATCCTCAGCAAAAGAAATACCTCTGGAGGCATCACCACACCTGATATAAAGCTAAACTACAAAGCCATTGTAATAAAAACAACATGGTACTGGCATAAAAACAGGAATATAGACCAATGGAACAGAATTGAAGACCGAGATTTTGGGTCAAATAACTACAGCTACTTGATATTTGACAAAGGCCCTTCCAATGCAGAATGGACAAAAGACAGCATCTTCAACAAATGGTGCTGGACAAACTGGACAACCATCTGTAGGAAAATGAAACTCGACCTGCACATCTCTCCATGCACAAAAATTAAGTCCAAATGTATCAAAGACCTTAACATAAAACCAGAAACACTGCATCTACTGGAAGAAAAAAATAGGAGGATATTTCCATGACATAGGAGTGGGAAAAGATTTCCTGAACAAAACCGCAACAGCTCAGGAAATTAAACAATCACTCAACCATTGGGATCTCATGAAGCTGAACAGCTTTTTCACTGACAAACATACTATAACCAAAGCCAGCAGATTACCCACATAATGGGAAAATATTTTCACCAGCTATACATCTGACAGAGGCCTGATTTCTATAATCTACAAAGAACTCCAAAACCTAAACAATAAACTGCCAAACAACCCACTCACAAAGTGGGACAGAGAACTGCACAGGCAGTTCTCAGAGGAAGAAATACATATAGCAAATGCACATTTAAGAAAATGTTCAACATCTCTAATCATCAGGGAAATGCAAATTAAAACAACAATGAGATTCCACCTTACCCCAGTAAGGATGGCTAACATTAAAAAAAAACAATGAAAACAAATGCTGGTGAGGTTGTGGAGAAATAGAAACAAGTTTTCACTGCTGGTGGGAATGTAAAATGGTTCAACCAATATGGAAAGCTATATGGAGACTCCTGAAAATGATGAACATAGACCTACCAAAGGATCCAGTTATTCCCTTGTTGGGCATTTACCCTAAAGGCTCCAAACCTCGGACCAGAGACATTTGCTCAACCATGTTTATAGCTGCTCAATTGATAATAGCACAAAGCTGGAATCAACCCAGGTGTTCATCAATAAATGAATGGATAACAAAGATGTGGTTTATCTACACTGTGGGATTCTATGTAGCAGTAAGGAAAGATGAAATAAGGAAATTTGAAAACAAATGGTCAAACATGGAACAGATCATCCTCAGTGAGCCCACCCAAGAACAAAAAGATAATCGTTGCATGGTCTCGTTGATCTGTCACGCCTAACCTGAATCTATGTGACATGCAGCCAAACCTAACAAACACTCTGAGGACCAGAAAAGGGGGAGGGTGAGATGGGGGGAAGGTAAGGGTGGGAGGGAACGAGAGGGTGGGGGGAAGGACAAGGGGAGGGGATACAAATGTGACCCAAAAGGAAAAGATGCTATAAAAACCTTTACTCTGAACAACAGGCTAAAACATTGATCCTTCAGCAGGCCTGCAAAGGGAACACCCAAATCACAGGAATCTGGAGAGTGCATCATGAAGGCTTACCCTAATCTTGTCCTGCTTCTCTCTCTCTCTCTCTACCTCTCACTCTCTCTTCCTACCTCTCCTCTCTATACTCACTTCCTCTATAATATTATCTCTTTTTCTTCCCTAACCTTTCTAGGTGCAGACTTGAAACTCCCAGTGCCAGCACGGGGTTAAACTCCACAATGAGTTCTTGAACCGAGACACCTACAAGGTTACCCTCCCCAAAAAAGACAGACTTCTGTCAGAGTTCTTGCTGACCCACCAAAGATTAATGGTAAGACCCTACTGTCGAAGATAGCATATGTGTATGAGACCAAACACAGAGAGACCTGGCCAGAAAGTGGAAGAAGGTCAGTCCCCAGACAGTTAGCTAGTCTAGCACCAGAGGGTGCTACAAGAGCAAATGGGGGAAAATGTCCGACATTGGTCCAAAGAACTTGAAGTCTAAGATACCCAGCAGGAAACAACTTCACGTAATGCTCATACAAATGCAGTAGTGGCAAACAGCCATGGTGGGTAACCAACTGCTCTTGATTTGGATAACAGATCGACTCAGTGGAATGCAACTCATTGCAGGAACTGGGAAACAAGTCAAAACCAGATACAAAAATAAGCTCAGTCTCGAAAGGGCAAGATACCACCAAATGTGGGCTAGAAGAGAGCCAACACATACAAAATTCCCTCCAAAAAATAGATGGACATCTCTTCTACCTAGTACTAACTTTTCTCTCCGTTGGAGAATTTGCTTATCTTTTTTCAGGTGGACAACGAACCTGAGGGGAGGATCAGCTAACCACACCTCACCAGGGCCCCAGCTGAAACCACAGAACAACGCAGGGGAAGGGCAAGAGTTCAGCATTCATGGCGATCACGACACCAGAAAAAGGCGGAAGGAGATAAACACAGAGAACATCCAACTCCAACTAAGCCAGATATCCAGAGACACAGAGGCTCCCAAAACCTCATCACTGAAACAGAACTAAAATGACTCCAAAGTGGCTCAGGGAAACTGGCGGAAGAAGGGGTGGAAAGATTGTTGGAGTCACGAGTTGGGGCATTATGCACAGAGACTGGGGCCTACACCCCTGAACTCTGGACTAACCTCACAATGCACGATCCACATTCTCCATTGATGAGGGTCTCTTTGAAAGTGGGAGGACAGGGAGGAGGACAATGGAACCAATACTATGAAGGTAAAATCAGAATAATATAAATAAAAAATGCACAAAAAATGCTTTGACCTGGACAATAGGAAACATACTCATGAGTGCTATAATCAACCTACTGAATGCTCAAGAAATATAGGAACAATAAATATTCTTTTTAAAAAAAGAAATGAAAGGAATCTACTAAGTTGTACATCTTGTTAGATTACACAATCCAGGAAAGTATCAACTTCCTGCACTCAAGATTCTTCGTGGGAAAGCAGCTATTTCCAAGAACAAAATTAGTTTATTTTACACAGTACAGTGTGTGGAAATGAAGGCCTTTGTTTTCTAAGCAAACCACTTTAGAAATGAAACGAATCTACTAAGTTGTACAACTTCTTAGATTACACAAACCAGGAAAGAAGCAACTTTCTGCACTAAATCGTCTTCGTAGTAAAGCAACTCATTCTGAGAACAGAACTAACTTATTTCACAAAGTACAGTTTTTGGCAATGAAGACCTTTATTTTTTAAGCAAACTACTTTAGAAATGAGACGAATCTACTAAATTGTATATCTTGTTAGATTACACAATCCAGGACAGTTTGATCTTGCTGCACTCAACCATCTTCGTAGGAAAGGAACTCATTCCTAGAACAGAACTAACATATTTCACACTGTACAGTGTTCAGAAATTCAGATCATTGTTTGCTAAGCAAACTACTTTAGAAATGAAACGAATGTACTAAGTTGTACATCTTGTTACATTACACAAACCAGGAAAGCATCAACTTCCCACACTCAACCATCTTGATGGGAAAGCAAGTCGTTCTGAGAACAGAACTAGCTTATTTCACACAGTACAGTGTTTGGCAATGAAGACCTTTGTTTTCTAAGCAAACTACTTTAAAAATTAAACGAATCTACTAAGATTTACATCTTGTTAGATTACACAAACCAGGAAAGTATCAACTTGCTGCACTCAACCATCTTCGTGTGAGCAACTGATTCTGAGAACAGAACTACCTTATTTCACACAGTACAGTTTTTGGAAATGAAGATCTTAGTTTTCTAAGCAAACTACATTAGAAATTAAATGAATCAACGAAGTTGTAAATCTTGTTAGATTACACAATCCAGGAAAGTTTCAACTTGCTGCACTCAACTGTCTTTGTAGGAAAGCAACTCATTCCGAGAACAGAACCAGCTTATTTCACACAGTAAAGTTTTTGGCAATGAAGATCTTTGTTTTCTAAGAAAACTACTTTAGAAATGAAACGAATCTACTAAGTTGTACATCTTGTTAGATTACACAATCCAGGAAAGTATCAACTTCCTGCCCTCAACCATCTTCTTGGGAAAGCAACTCATTGCAAGAACAGAACTAGCTTATTTCACACAGTACAGTGTTCGGCAATGAAGATCTTTGTTTTCTAAGCAAACTACTTTAGAAATGAAACGAATATACTAAGTTGTACATCTTGTTAGATTACACAAACCAGGAAAGTATCAACTTGCTGCACTCAACCATCTTTTTTTGAAAGCAAGTCATTCTGAGAACAGAACTAGCTTATCACACAGTACAGTGTTTGGCAATGAAGACCTTTGCTTTCTAAGCAAACTACTTTATACATGAAATGAATCTACTAAGCTTTTACATCTTGTTAGATTACACAAACCAGGGAAGAAGCAATTTGCTGCACTCAACCATCTTCGTAGTAAAGCAAATCATTCCGAGAACAGAACTAACTTATTTCACACAGTACAGTTTTCGGCAATGAAGATCTTTGTTTTCTAAGCAAACTACTTTAGAAATGAAACGAATCTACTAAGTTGTACATCTTGTTAGATTACACAATCCAGGACAGTTTCATCTTGCTGCACTCAACGGTCTTCGTAGGAAAGCAACTCATTCCCAGAATAGAACTAGCTCATTTCACACTGTACAGTGTTTGGAAATTCAGATCATTGTTATCTAAGCAAACTACTTCAGAAATGAAATGAACCTACTAATTTGTACAACTTGTTACCTTACACAAAACAGGAAAGTATCAAGTTCCCACACTCAACCATCTTGATGGGAAAGCAAGTCATTCTGAGAAGAGAACTAGCTCATTTCACACAGTACAGTGTTTGGCAATGAAGACCTTTGTTTTCTAAGCAAACTACATTAGAAATTAAACGAATCTACTAAGATTTACACCTTGTTAGATTACACAAACCAGGAAAGTATCAACTTGCTGCACTCAACCGTCTTCGTTCGAGCAACTGATTCCAAGAACTGACCTAGCTTATTTCACACAGTACAGTTTTTGGAAATGAAGATCTTAGTTTTCTAAGCAAACTACATTAGAAATTAAATGAATCAACGAAGTTGTATATCTTGTTAGATTACACAAAGCAGGAAAATATCAACTTCCTGCACCCAACAATCTTCGTGGGAAAGCAACTCATTCTGAGAACAGAACTAGCTTATTTCACACAGTACAGTTTTCGGAAATGGAGATATTTGTTTTCTAAACAAACTACTTTAGAAATGAGGCTAATCTACTACTTTGTGCATCTTGTTAGAATACACAAAGAAGGAAAGTTTGAACTTGCTGCACTCAAACCTCTTTGTGAGAAAGAAAGTGATTCTGAATACAGAACTAGCTCATTTCACACAGTACAATGTTCGGCAATGAAGATGATTGTTTTCAAAACAAACTACTTTAGAAATGAGGCGAATCTACCAAGTTTTAAATCTTGTTAGATTACACAAACAAGGAAAGTTTGAACTTGCTGCACTCAACCCTCTTCGTAAGAAAGCAACTGATTCCGAGAACAGAACTAGCTCATTTCACACAGTACAGTTTTTGTACATGAAGAAGATTGTTTTCTAAAGAAACAACTTTGGAAATGGGGCGAATCTACTATGTTGTACATCTTGTTAGATTACACAAACAAGGAAAGTTTGAACTTGCTGCACTCAAGGGACTTCGTAAGAAAGCAACTCATTCCTAGAACAGAACTAGCTTAGTTCACACAGTACAGTGTTATGAAATGAAGACGTTTGTTTTCTATACAAACAACTTTAGTAATGAGGCGAATCTACTAAGTTGTTCATCTTGTTACATTAAACAAACAAGGAAAGATGGAACTTCCTGCCCTGAACCGTCTTTGTCAGAAAGCAACTGATTCTGAGAACAGAACTAGCTCATTTCACACAGTACAGTTTTCGGAAATGAAGATATTTGTTTTCTAAACAAACTACTTTAGAAATGAGCCTAATCTACTACTTTGTACATCTTGTTAGAATACACAAAGAAGGAAAGTTTGAACTTGCTGCACTCAAACCTCTTTGTAAGAAAGAAAGTGATTCCGAATACAGAACTAGCTCATTTCACACAGTACAATGTTCGGCAATGAAGATGTTTGTTTTCAAAACAAACTATTTTAGAAAGGAGATGAATCTACTAAGTTTTAAATCTTGTTAGATTACACAAACAAGGAAAGTTTGAACTTGCTGCACTCAACCCTCTTCGTAAGAAAGCAACTGATTCCGACAACAGAACTAGCTCATTTCACACAGTACAGTTTTCAGAAATGAAGATGTTTGTTTTCTAAACAAACTACTTTAGAAATGAGGTGAATCTACTATGTTGTACCTCTTGTTAGATTACACAAACAAGGAAAGTTTGAACTTGCTGCCCTAAACCATCTTTGTAAGAAAGCAACTGATTCTGAAAACAGAACTAGCTCATTCACACAGTACAGTTTTCAGAAATGAATATATTTCTTTTCTAAACAAACTACTTTAGAAATGAGGCGAATCTACTATGTTGTACACCTTGTTAGATTACACAAATAAGGAAAGTTTGATCTTGCTGGACTGAAGCGTCTTCATAAGAAAGCAACTCATTCCTAGAACAGAACTAGCTTAGTTCACACAGTACAGTGTTTTGAAAAGATGTTTGTTTTCTAAACAAACTACTTTAGAAATGAGGCTAATCTACTATGTTGTACACCTTGTTAGATTACACAAATAAGGAAAGTTTGATCTTGCTGGACTGAAGCGTCTTCATAAGAAAGCAACTCATTCCTAGAACAGAACTAGCTTAGTTCACACAGTACAGTGTTTTGAAAAGATGTTTGTTTTCTAAACAAACTACTTTAGAAATGAGGCCAATCTACTAAATTGTACATCTTCTTAGGTTACACTAACTAGGAATATTTGATGTTGATGCCATCAACCCTGTTCATAGGAAACCAACTGATACCGAGAAAAGAACTAGCTCATTTTACACAGTACAGTTTTCAGAAATGAAGATGTTTGTTTTCTAAACAAATTACTTTAGAAATCAGGTGAATCTAATAAGTTTTACATCTTGTTACATTACACAAACAAGGAAAGGTTGAACTTGCTGCCTTAAATCGTCTTTGTCAGAAAGCAACTGATTCTGAGAACAGAACTAGATCATTTCACACAATACAGTTTTCGGAAATGAAGATATTTGTTCTTTAAACAAACTACTTTAAAAATGAGTCAAATCTACTACTTTGTACATCTTGATAGATTACACAAAGAAGGAAAGTTTGAACTTGCTGCACTGAAGCGTCTTCGTAAGAAAGCAACTCACTCCTAGAACAGAACTAGGTTATTCACACAGTACAGTGTTTTGAAATGAAGATGTTTGTTTTCTAAACAAACTACTTTAGAAAGGAGGTGAAACTACTAAATTGTACATCTTCTTAGGTTACACTAACTATGAATGTTTGAAGTTGCTGCCATCAACCCTGTTCGTAAGAAAGCAACTGATTCCAAGAACAGAACTAGCTCATTTCACACAGTACAGTTGTCCGAAATAAAGATGTTTGTTTTCTAAACAAACTACTTTAGAAATGAGGCGAATCTACTAACTTGTACATCTTGTTAGATTACACAAACAAGGGAAGTTTGAGATTGCTGCCCTAAACCGTCTTCGTAAGAAAGCAACTGATTCCGAGAACAGAACTAGCTCATTTCACATAGTACACTGTTCGGAAATGAAGATGTTTGTTTTCTAAACAACCTACTAAATTGTACATCTTCTCAGGTTACACTAACTAGGAATGTTTGAACTTGCTGTACTCAAACCTCTTTGTAAAAAAGTAACTGATTCCCAAAACAGAACTAGCTCATTTCACAGACTACAGTGTTCGGCAATGAAGATGTTTCTTTTCTAAACAAAATACTTTAGAAATGAGGCTAATCTACTTAGTTGTACATCTTGTTACATTGTACAAATGAGGAAAGTTTGAACTTGGTCCCTTAAACCGTCTTTGTAAGAAAGCAACTCATTCCGAGAACAGAACGAGCTTATTACAGTTTTTGGAAATGAAGATGTTTGTTTTCTAAACAAACTACTTTAGAAATGAGGCGAATCGACTTCTTTGTATATCTTGTTAGATTACACAAACAAGGAAAGTTTGAACTTGCTTCACTCAACCCTCTTCCTAAGAAAGCAACTGATTCTGAGAACAGAACTAGCTCATTTCACACATTACAGTTTTCGAAATGAAGTTAATTGTTTTTGAAACAAACGACTTTAGAAATGAGGAGAATGTACTAAGTTGTACACCTTGTTAGATTACACAAACAAGGAAAGTTTGAATTTGCTGCACTCAACCGTCTTGGTAAGAAAACAAATCATTCGGAGAACAGCACTAGGTTAGTTCACACAGTACAGTGTGGTGAAATGAAGATGTTTGTTTTCTAAACAAACTAATTTAGAAATGAGGGGAATCTACTAAATTGTACATCTTCTTAGATTACACTAACATGAATGTTTGAACTTGATTCACTCAAGCTTCTTTGCAAGAAATCAACTGATTCCGAGAACAGAACTAGCTTATTTCACAGAGTACAGTGTTCGGCAATGAAGATGTTTGCTTTATAAACAAACTAATTTAGTAATGAGGCGTATCTACTACGTTGTACCTCTTGTTAGATTACACAAACAAGGAAAGTTTGAACTTGCTGCCCTAAACCATCTTTGTAAGAAAGCAACTGATTCTGAGAACAGAACTAGCTCATTTTACACAGTACAGTTTTCAGAAATGAATATGTTTGTTTTCTAAACAAACTACTTTTGAAATGAGGCGAATCTACTACTTTCTACATCTTGTTAGATTACACAAACAAGGAAAATTTGAACTTGGTCCATTGAAGCTTCTGCATAAGAAAGCAACTTATTCCTAGAATAGAACTAGCTTAGTTCACACAGTACAGTGTTATGAAAAGAAGATGTTTGCTTTCTAAACAAACTACTTTAGAAATGAGGTGAATCTACTAAATTGTACATCTTCTTAGGTTACACTAACTAGGAATGTTTGAAGTTGCTGCCATCAACCCTGTTTGTAAGAAAGTAACTGATTCTGACAACAGAACTAGCTTATTTCACACTGTACAGTTTTCGGAAATGAATGTTTGTTTTCTAAACAAACTACTTTAGAAATGAGGCGAATGTACTAAGTTGTACATCTTGTTAGATTACACAAAGAAGGAAAGTTTGAACTTACTGCACTCAAGCGACTTTGAAAGAAAGCAACTGATTGTGAGAACAGAACTAGCTATTTCACAGACTACAGTGTTCCGCAAATGAAGACGTTTGTTTTCTAAAGTAACAACTTTAGAAATGAGGTGAATCTACTAATTTGCATATTTTGTTAGATTACACAAACAAGGAAAGTTTGAACTTGCTACACTCATTCGTTTTCGTAAGAATGCAACTCATTCCGAGAACAGAACCAGCTTAGTTCACACAGTACAATGTTTTGAAATGAAGATGTTTGTTTTCTAAACAAACTACTTTAGACATGAGGTGAATCTACTAAATTGTACATCTTCTTAGATTACACTAACTAGGAATGTTTGAACTTGCTGCACTCAATCCTTTTTATAAGAAAGCAATTGATTCGGAGGACAGAACTACCTCATTTCACACAGTACAGTGTTCGGCAACGAAGGTGTTTGTTTTCTAAACAAAGTACTTTAGAAATGAGGCGAATCTACTAAGCTGTACATCTTGTTACATTACACAAACAAGGAAAGTTTGAACTTGCTGCCCTAAACTGTCTATGTCAGAAAGCAACTGATACTGAGAAGAGAACTAGCTCATTTCACACAGTACAGTTTTCAGAAATGAAGATATTTGTTTTCTAAACAAACTACATTAGAAATGAGGCGAATCTAATAAGTTGTACAACTTGTTAGATTACACAAACCAGGAAAGTTTGAACTTGCTGCCCTAAAGCTTCTGTGTAAGAAAGTAACTGATTCCGAGAACACAATTGGTCATTTCACACAGTACAGTGTTCAGAAATGAAGATGTTTGTTTTCTAAACAAACTACTTTAGAAATGAGGTCAATCTACTAAGTTGTACATCTTGTTAGATTACCAAAACAAAGAAAGCTTGAACTTGCTGCACTCAACCCTCTTCGTAAGAAAGCAACTGATTCTGAGAACAGACTAGCTCATTTCACACAGTACAGTTTTCAGACATGAAGATGATTGTTTTCTAAACAAACTACTTTAGAAATTAGGCGAATATACTACTTTGTACATCTTGCTAGATTACACAAAGAAAGAAAGTTCAACTTGCTGCGCTCAAACCTCTTTGTGAGAAAGCAACTGATTCCGAATACAGAACTAGCTCATTTCACACAGTACACTGTTCAGCAATGAACATGATTGTTTTCAAAACAAACTACTTTAGAAATGAGGCGAATCTAATAAGTTTTAAATATTGTTAGATTACACAAACCATATTCGTAAGAAAGCAACTAATTCCGAGAACAGAACTAGCTCATTTCACACAGTACAGTTTTTGGAAATGAAGATATTTGTTTTCTAAACAAAGTACTTTAGAAATGAGGTGAATCTACTACGTTGTACATCTTGTTAGATTACACAAGCAAGGAAAGTTTGAACTTGCTGCCCTAAACCATCTTTGTAAGATAGCAACAGATTCTGAGAACAGAACTAGCTAATTCACACAATACAGTTTTCGGAAGTGAATATATTTGTTTTCTAAACAAACTACTTTAGAAATGAGGCGAATCTACTATGTTGTACACCTTGTTAGATTACACAAATAAGGAAAGTTTGATCTTGCCAGAATGAAGCGTCTTCTTAAGAAAGCAACTCATTCCTAGAATAGAACTTGCTTAGTTCACATAGTACAGTGTTTTGAAAGGAAGATGTTTGTTTTCTAAACAAACTACTTTAGAAATGAGGTGAATCTACTAAATTGCATACCTTCTTAGGTTACTCTAACTAGGAATGTTTGAAGTTGCTGCCATCAACCCTGTTCATAAGAAAGCAACTGATTCTGAGAACAAAATTAGCTCATTTCACAGAGTACAGTGTTTGGCAATGAAGATGCTTGTTTTCTACACAAACTACTTTAGAAATGAGGTGAATCTACTAAGTTGTACCTCTTGTTAGATTACACCAAGAGGGCGAGTTTGAACTTGCTGCCCTAAACCATCTTTGGAAGAAAGCAACTGATTCTGAGAACAGAATTAGCTCATTTCAAACAGTACAGTTTTCAGAAATAAATATATTTGTTTTCTAAACAAACTACTTTAGAAATGAGGTGAATCTACTAAGTTGTACCTCTTGTTAGATTACACCAACAGGGCAAGTTTGAACTTGCTGCCCTAAACCATCTTTGGAAGAAAGCAACTGATTCTGAGAACAGAATTAGCTCATTTCAAACAGTACAGTTTTCAGAAATAAATATATTTGTTTTCTAAACAAACTACTTTAGAAATGAGGTGAATCTACTAAGTTGTACCTCTTGTTAGATTACACCAACAGGGCAAGTTTGAACTTGCTGCCCTAAACCATTTTTGGAAGAAAGCAACTGATTCTGAGAACAGAATTAGCTCATTTCAAACAGTACAGTTTTCTGAAATAAATATATTTGTTTTCTAAACAAACTACTTTAGAAATGAGTTGAATCTACTACTTTGTACATCTTGTTAGATTACACAAACAAGGAAAGTTTGAACTTGCTGCAATGAAGCGTGTTCATAAGAAAGCAACTCATTCCTAGAACACAACTAGCTTAGTTCACAGAGTTAAGTGTTCCGCAATGAAGATGTTTGTTTTCTAAACAAACTATTTGGAAATGAGGTGAATCTACTAAGTTTTACATCTTGTTAGGATACAGAAAGAAGGGAAGTTTGTACTTGCTGCCCTAAACCGTCTTTGTATGAAAGGAACAGATTCCGAGAAGAGAACTAACTCGTTTCACACAGTACAGTTTTCAGAAATGGAGATGCTTGTTTTCTAAACAAACTACTTTAGAAATGAGGTGAATCTACTACGTTGTACATCTTGTTAGATTACACAAACAAGGAAAGTTTAAACTTGCTGCACTCAACCCTGTTCCTAAGAAAGCAACTGACTCCGAGAACAGAACTAGCTCATTTCACATAGTTCAGTGTTCGGCAATGAAGATGTTTGTTTTCTAAACAAACTACTTTAGAAATGTTGTGAATCTACTAAGTTGTACATCTTGTTAGGTTACACAAACAAGGAAAGTTTGAACTTGCTGCCCTAAACTGTCTTTGTACGAAAGCAAATGATTCCGAGAACAGAACTTGCTCATTTCACACAGTACAGTTTTTGGAAACAAAGATGATTGTTTTCTAACCAAACTACTTTAGAAATGAGGTGAATATACTAAATTGTATATCTTCTTAAATTAAACAAACAAGGAAAGTTGAACTTGCTGCACTCAACCTTCTTCCTAAGAAAGCAACTCATTCCGAGAAGAGAACTAGCTTAGTTCACACAGCACAGTGTTTTGTAATGAAGATGCTTGTTTTCTAAACAAACTACTTTAGAAATGAGGTGAATATACTAAATGGTACATCTTCTTAGATTACAGTAACTAGGAATGTTTCAACTTGCTGCACTCAAGCATCTTTGTAAGAAAGAAACGGATTCCGAGAACAGAACTACCTCATTTCACACAGTACAGGGTTCGGCAATGAAGATGTTTGTTTTCTAAACAAACTACTTTAGAAATGAGGCGAATCTACTAACTTTTACATCTTGTTAGATTACACTAACTGGGAAGATTTGAACTTGCTTCCCTAAACTGTCTTTGTAAGAAAGCAACTGATTCCGAGAACAGAACTTGCTCATTTCACACAGTACAGTTTTCGGAAATGGAGATGTTTGTTTTCTAAACAAACTACTTTAGAAATGAGGCGAATCTATTACTTTGTACATCATTTTAGATTACACAAACAAGGAAAGTTTGAACTTGCTGCCCTAAACCGTCTTTGTAAGAAAGCAACTGATTGAGAGAACAGAACTAGCTCATTTCACACAGTACAGTTTTCGGAAATGAAGATGTTTGTTTTCTAAACAAACTAATTTACAAATGGGGCGAATCTACTAAGTTGTACATTTTGTTCGATTACACAAACAAGGAAAGTTTGAACTTTCTGCACTCAACCATCTTCATAAGAAAGCAACTAATTCCGAGAACAGAACTAGCTTAGTTCACAGAGTCCAGTGTTCGGCAAATGAATATGTTTGTTTTCTAAACAAACTACTTTAGAAATGAGGTGAATCTACTAAGTTGAACATCTTGTTTTATTACACAAATAAGGAAAGTTTGAACTTGTTGCACTCAACCCTCTTCCTAAGAAAAGAACCGATTCCGAGAACAGAACTAGCTCATTTAACAAAGTACAGAGTTCTGAACTGAAGATGTTTGTTTTCCCAACAAACTACTTTAGAAATGAATCGAATCTATTTCTTTGTACATCTTGTTAGATTACACAAACAAGGAAAGTTTGAACTTGCTGCACTCAACCCTCTTCTTAAGAAAGTAACTGATTCTGAGAACAGAACTAGCTCATTTCACACAGTACGGTTTTCGGAAATGAAGATAATTGTTTTCTGAACAAACTACTTTACAAAGGAGGTGAATCTACTAAGTTGTACTTCTAGTTAGATTACACAAACAAGGAAAGTTTGAACTTGCTGCAGTCAACCTTCTTTGTAAGAAAGCTATTCATTCCTAGAACAGAACTACCTTAGTTCACACAGTACAGTGTTTTGAAATGAAGATGTTTGTTTTCTAAACATCCTACTTTAGAAATGACGTGAATCTACTAAATTGTACATCTTCTTACACTACACTAACTAGGAACCTGTGAATTTGCTGCACTCAAACCTCTTTATAAGAAAGCAACTGATTCCGAGAACAGAACTAGCTTATTTCACACAGTACAGTTTTCGGAAATGAAAATGTTTGTGTTCTAAACAAACTACTTTAGAAATGAGGAAAATCTACCAAGTTTTACATCTTCGTAGATTACACAAACAAGGAAAGTTTGAACTTGCCGCACTCACCACTCTTCATAGGAAAGCAACTGATTCCGAGAACAGAAGTAGCTCATTTCACACAGTACATTATTCGGAAATGAAGATGTTTGTTTTCTAAAAAACTACTTTAGAAAAGAGGCGAATCTACTACTTTGTAAATCTTGTTAGATTACACAAACAAGGAAAGTTTGAACTTGTTGCACTCAGGCGACTTTGTAAGAAAGCAACTGATTCCGAGAACAGAACTAGCTTATTTCACACACTACAGTGTTAGGCAAAAGAAGAGGTTTGTTCTCTAAACAAACTACTTTGGAAATTAGGTGAATCTACTAAATAGTACATCTTCTTTGGTTACACTAACTAGCAATGTTTGAATGGCTTCCATCCACCCTGTTAGTAAGAAAGCAACTGATTCCGAGAAGAGAACTACTCATTTCACAGAGTACAGTGTTCGGAAATGAAGATGATTGTTTTCTAAAAAAACTACTATAGCAATGAGTCGAATCTACTAAGTTGTATATCTTGTTAGATTACACAAACAAGGAAAGTTTGAACTTGCCGCCCTAAACTGTCTTCGTATGAAAGCAATTGATTCCGAGAACAGAACTAGCTCATTTCACACAGTACACTGTTCGGTAATGAAGATGTTTGTTTTCTAAACAAACCATTTTAGAAATGAGGTGAACCTACTACTTTGTACATCTTCTTAGATTACACAAACAAGGAAAGTTTGAACTTGCTGCACTGAAGCTTCTGCATAACAAAGTACCTGATTCCGAGAACGGAACTAGCTCATTTCAAACAGTACAGTTTTCGGGAATGAAGATGTTTGTTTTCTAAACAAACTACTTTAGAAATGAGGCGAATCTACTACTTTGCACATCTTCTTAGATTACACAAACAAGGAAAGTTTGACCTTGCTTCAATGAAGCGACTTTGTAAGAAAGCAACTGATTCTGAGAAGACAACTAGCTCTTTTCACACAGTACAGTTTTCGGAAATGAAGATGTTTGTTTTCTAAACAAACTACTTCAGAAATGAGGCGAATCTACTAGTTTGTACATCTTCTTAGATTACACAAACAAGGAAAGTTTGAACTTGCTTCACTGAAGCGACTTTGTAAGAAAGCAACTGATTCCGAGAACAGAACTAGCTTATTTCACAAGTACAATGTTGGGCAAATGAAGTTGTTTGTTTTCTAAACAAACTACTTTAGAAATGAGGCGAATCTACTAAGTTGTACATCTTGTTAGATACCACAAACAAGAAAACTTTGAACTTGCTGCACTCAACCATCTTCTTAAGAAAGCAAATGATTCTCAGAACAGAACTAGCTCATTTCACACAGTACAGTTTTCGGAAATGAAGATGATTGTTTTCTAAACAAACTACTTTAGAAATGAGTTGAATCTACTAAGTTGTACTTCTTGTTAGATTACACAAACAAGGAAAGTTTGAACTTGCTGCACTCAACCGTCTTCGTTAGAAAGCAACTCATTCCGAGAACAGAACTAGCTTAGTTCTCACAGTACAGTGTTTTGAAATGAAGATGTTTGTTTTCTAAACAAACTACTTTAGAAATGAGGTGAATCTACTAAATTGTACATCGTCTGAGATTACACTAACTAGGAATGTTTGAACGTGCTGCACTCAAGCCTCTTTGTAAGAAAGCCACTGATTCCGAGAATAGAACAAGCTTATTAGACAGAGTACAGTGTTTGGCAATGAAGATGTTTGTTTTCTAAACATACTACTTTAGAAATGAGGCGAATATACTAAGTTGTACATATTGTTAGGTTACACAAACAAGGAAAGTTTGAACTTGCTGCCCTAAACCGTCTTTGTAAGAAAGGAAGTGATTCCGAGAACAGAACTAGCTCATTTCACACAGTACAGTTTTCGGAAATGAAGATGTTTGTTTTCTAAACAAACTACTTTAGAAATGAGGCAAATGTACTGCTTTGTACATCTTGTTAGAATAAACAAACAAGGAAAGTCTGAACTTGCTGCACTCAAGAGACTTTGTAAGAAAGCAACTGATTCCGAGAACAGAACTAGCTTATTTCAGAGAGTACAGTGGTTGGCAAATGAAGATGTTTGTTTTCTAAACAACCTATCTCAGTAATGAGGTGAATCTACTAAGTTGTACATCTTGTTAGATTACAAAAACAAGGAAAGTTTCAACTTCCTGCCCTAACCGTCTTCATAAGAAAGAATCTGATTCTGAGAACAGAACTAGCTTATTTCACAGAGTACAGTGTTTGTCAATGAAGATGTTTGTTTTCCAAGAAGAGAAATAGCTCATTTCACACAGTACAGTGTTCGGAAATGAAGACGTTTGTTTTCTAAACAAAGTACTTTAGAAATGAGGTGAATCTACTAACTAGTACATCTTGTTAGATTACACAAACAAGGAAAGTTTGAACTTGCAGCACTCAACCCTCTTCGTAAGAAAGCAACTGATTCCTAGAACAGAACTAGCTCATTTCACACAGTACAGTGTTCGGAAATGAAGATGTTTGTTTTCTAAACCAACTAGATTATATATGAGGCGAATCTGCTACTTTGTACATCCTTTTATCTTACATAAACAAGGAAAGTTTGAAATTGCTGCACTCAACCCACTTCTTAAGAAAGCAACTGATTCAGAGAACAGAACTTGCTCATTTCACACACTACAATTTTCAGAAACGAAGATTATTGTTCTCTAAACAAACTACTTTAGAAATGAGGTGAATATACTAAGTTGTACATCTTTTTAGATTACACAAACAAGGAAACTTTGAACTTGCTGCACTCAACCGTTTTTGTAAGAAAGCAACTCATTCTGAGAACCCTACTAGCTTAGTTCACACAGTACAGTGTTTTGAAATGAAGACGTTTGTTTTCTAAACAAAGGACTTTAGAAATGAGGTTAAACTACTAAATTGTACATCTTCTTAGATTACACTAACAAGGAATGTTTGAAGTTGCTGCACTCAAGCCTCTTTGTAAGAAAGCAAATGAGTCCGAGGACAGAACTAACTTATTTCACAGAGTACAGTGTTCGACAATGAAGTTGTTTGTTTCCTAAACAAACTACTTTAGAAATGACGTCAATCTACTAATTTTTACATCTTGTTACATTACACAAACAAGGAAAATTTGAACTTGCTGCATTAAACAATCTTTGTAAGAAAGCAACTGATTCCGAGATCAAAACTAGCTCATTTCACACAGTACTGTGTTCGGCAATGAAGATGTTTCTATTCTAAACAAACTACTTTAGAAATGAGGCGAATCTACTAAGTTGTACATCTTGTTAGATTACACAAAGAAGGAAAGTTTGAACTTGCTGCACTCAACCCTCTTCATAAGAAAGTAACTGATTCCGAGAACACAACTAGCTCATTTCACAAAGTACACTTTTAGGAAATGAAGATGATTGTTAACTAAACAAACTACTTTGGAAATGAGGTGATTCTACTACTTTGTACATATTGATGGATTACACAAACAAGAAAAGTTTGAACTTGCTGCCCTAAACCGTCTTTGTAAGAGACCAACTCATTCTGAGAACAGAAATACCTTTTTCAGAGAGTACAGTATTCAGCAATGAAGATGTTCATTTTCACAATGAACTACGTTAGAAATGAGGCAAATCTACTAAGTTGTACATCTTGTAAGATTACACAAACAAGGAAAGTTTGAACTTGCTGCCCTAAACCGTCTTCGAATGACAGCAACTGATTCCGAGAACAGAAATAGCTCATTTCACACAGTACAGTGTTCGGCAATGAAGATGTTTGTTTTCTAAACAAACTATTTTAGAAATGAGGCGCATCTACTAAGTTGTATGTCTTGCTAGATTACACAAACAAGGACAGTTTGAACTTGCTGCCCTAAACCGTCTTTGTAAGAAAGCAACTGATTCTGAGAATAGAACTAGCTCATTTCACACAGTACAGTGTTAGGCAATGAAGACGTTTGTTTTCTAAACAAACTACTTTAGAAATGAGGCGAATTTACTAAGTTTTACATCTTGTTAGATTACACAAACAAGAAAAGTTTGAACTTGCTGCACTCAACGGTCTTCGTAAGAAAGCAACTGATTCCAAGAACAGAACTAGCTCATTTCACAAAGTACAGTTTTCGGAAATGAAGATGTTTGTTTTCTAAACAAACTATGTTACGAATGAGACGAATCTACTAAGTTGTAAATCTTGTTAGATTACACAAACAAGGAAAGTTTGAACCTTCCGCACTCAACACTCTTCGTAAGAAAGCAACTGATTCCGAGAAAAGAACTAGCTCATTTCACACAGTAAAGTGTTCGGCAATGAAGATGTTTGTTTTCTAAACAAACTACTTGAAGAAATGAGGTGAATCTGCTAAGTTGTACACCTTGTTGGATTACACAAACAAGGAAAGTTTGATCTTGCTGAGCTAAACCGTCTTTGTAAGAAAGCAACTGATTCTGAGAACAAAACTAGCTCATTTCACACAGTACAGTTTTTTGAAATGAAGATATTTGTTCTCTAAACAAACTACTTTAGAAATGAGGTTAATCTACTAAATTGTACATCTTCTTAGGTTATACAATGAACGTTTGAACTTGCTGCACTCAAGCCTTCTTGTAAGACAGCAACTTATTCTGAGAAGAGAACTAGCTTATTTCACAGAGTAAAGTGTTCGGCCATGAAGATGTTTGTTTTCTAAACAAACTACTTTAGCAATGAGGCGAATCTACTACTTTGTACATGTTGTTACATTACACAAACAAGGAATGTTGGAACTTGCTGCACTCAACCATCTTCGTAAAAAAGCAACTCATTCCGAGAACACAACTAGCTTAGTTCACACAGTACAGTGTTTTGAAATGAATATGTGTGTTTCCTAAACTAACCACTTTTGAAATGAGGTGAATCTACAAAATTGTACATCTTCTTGGGTTCCACTAACTATGAATGTTTGAAGTTGCCGCCATAAACCCTGTTCATAAGAAAGCAACTGATTCCGAGAACAGAACTAGCTCATTTCACAGAGTACAGTGTTTGGCAATGAAGATGTTTGTTTTCTAAAAAAACTACTTTAGAAATGAGGCGAAGCTACTGAGTTGTACATTTTGTTAGATTACACAAACAATGAAAGTTTGAACTTGCTGCACTCAACACTCTTTGAAAGAAAGCAACAGACTCCGAGAAAAGAACTAGCTCATTTCACACAGTATAGTGTTTGGAAAGGAAGATGTTTGTTTTCTAAACAAACTACTTTAGAAATGAGGCGAATCTACTCCTTTGTACATCCTTTTAGATTATACAAACAAGGAAAATTTGAATTTGCTGCACTCAACCCTCTTTTAAGAAAGCAACTAATTGAGAGAACAGAACTTGCTCATTTCACACTGTACACTTTTTGGATACGAAGATGATTGTTTTCTAAACAAACTACTTTAGAATTGAGGTGAATCTACTAAGTTGTACATCTTGTTAGAGTACACAAAGAAGGAAAGTAAGAACTTACTGCACTCAACCGTCTTCGTAAAAAAGAAGCTCATTCCGAGAACAGAACTAGCTTAGTTCACACAGTACAGTGTTTTTAAATGAAGATGTTTGTTTTCTAAATAAACTTCTTTAGAAATGAGGTGAATCTACTAAATTGTATATCTTCTTAGATTACACTAACTAGGAATGTTTGAACTTGCTACACTCAAGCCTCTTTGTAAGAAAGCAAATGAGTCCGAGAACAGAACTAGCTTATTTTACAGAATACAGTGTTCGGCAATGACGATGTTTGTTTTCTAAAGAAACTACTTTACAAATGAGGTGAATCTACTAATTTTTACATCTTGTTAGATTACACAAACAAGGAAAGTTTGAATTTGCTACCCCAAACAATCTTTATAAGAAAGCAACTGATTCCGAGAACAGAACTAGCTCATTTCACACGGTACAGTTTACGGAAATGAAGATGTTTGCTTTCCAAACAAACTACTTTAGAAATGAGGTGAATCTACTAAATTTTACATGTTATTAGATTACACTAACTATGAATGTTTGAAGTTGCAGACATCAACCCAGTTCATAAGAAAGCAAGTGATTCCGAGAACAGAAGTAGCTCATTTCACACAGTACAATTTTCGGAAATGGAGATGTTTATTTTCTAAACAAACTAATGTAGAAATAAGGCGAATCTACTAAGTTGTACATCGTGTTAGATTACACAAACAAGGAAAGTTTGAACTTTCTGCACTCAACCATCGTCATAAGAAAGCAACTCATTCCGAGAACAGAACTAGCTTAGTTCACAGAGTACAGTGTTCGACAATGAAGATGTTTGCTTTCTAAACAAACTACTTTAGGAATGAGGGGAATCTACTAAGTTGTACATCTTGTTAGATTACACAAACAAGGAAAGTTTGAACTTGTTGCCCTAAACATCTTCGTAAGAAATTAACTGATTCCGAGAACAGAACTAGCTCATTTCACACAGTACAGTGTTCGGCAATGAACATGTTTGTTTTCTAAACAAACTAATTTAGAAATGAGGCGAATCTACTAAGTTTTGCATCTTGTTCGATTACACAAAAAAGGAAAGTTTGACGTTGCTTCACTCCACCGTCTTCGTAAGTAAGCAACTGATTCCGAGAACAGAACTAGCTCATTTCACTGGACAGTGTTCCGAAATGAAGATGTTTGTTTTTTAAACAAACGACTTTCGAAATGAGGCGAATCTACTAGTTTGTACATCCTTTTAGATTACACAAACAAGGAACTTTGAACTTTCTACACTCAACCCTCTTCTTAAGAAAGCAACTGATTCAGAGAACAATACTAGCTCATTTCCCACAGTACTGTGTTCGGAAATGAAATGTTTGTTTTCTAAACAAACTACTTTAGAAATGAGGTGAATCTACTACCTTGTACATCTTGTTAGATTACACAAACAAGAAAAGTTTGAACTTGGTGCACTTAAGCGATTTTGTAAGAAAGCAACTGATTCCGAGAACAGAACTAGCTTATTTCACAGAGTACAGTGTTCGGCAATGAGGATGTTTGTTTTCTAAAAAACTGCTTTAGAAATTAGGCGAATCTACTAAGTTGTTCATCTTGTTACATTACACAAACAAGGAAAGTTTGAAATTGCTGCACTCAACCGTCTTCTTAAGAAAGCAACTCATTCCGAGAACAGAACTTGCTTAGTTCACACAGTATAGTTTTTTAAATGAAGATATTTGTTTATTAAACAAACCACTTTAGAAATGAGGTGAATCTACTAAATTGTATATCTTTGTAGATTACACGAACTAGGAATGTTTGAACTTGCTACACTCAAGTCTGTTTGTAAGAAAGCAGCTGATTCTGAAAACAGAACTAGCTCATTTCATACAGTACAGTGTTCAGCAATGAAGATGTTTGTTGTCTAAAAAAACTACTTTAGAAATGAGGCGAATCTACTAAGTTTTACATCTTGTTAGATTACACAAACAAGGAAAGTTTGAACTTGCTGCCCTAAACAGTCTTTGTAGGAAAGGAACTGATTCTGAGAACAGAACTAGCTCATTTCACACAGTACAGTTTTAGGAAATGAAGACATTTGTTTTCTAAACAAACTACTTTAGAAATGAGGCGAATCTACTACTTCACCCATCTTGTTAGTTTACACAAACAAGGAAAGTTTGAACTTGCTGCACTCAAGCGACTTTGTAAGAAAGCAACTGATTCGGAGAACAGAACTAGCGTATTTCACAGAGTACAGTGTTTGGCAAATGAAGATGTTTGTTTTGTAAACAAAGTACTTTACAAATGAGGTGAATCTATTAAATTGTACATCTTCTTAGATTACACTACCTAGGAATGTTTGAACTTGCTGCACTCAAGCCTTTTTGTAAGAAAGCAACTGATTCTGAGAATAGAACTAGCTTGTTTCACAGAGTACAGTGTTCGGCAATGAAGATATTTGTTTTCTAAACAAAGTAATTTAGAAATGAGCAGAATCTACTAAATTGTATATCTTGTTAGAGTACACAAACAAGCAAAGTTTGAACTTGCTGCCCTAAACTGTCTTTGTGAGAAAGCAACTGATTCCGAGAACAGAACTAGCTGATTTCACACAGTACAGTTTTCGAAAACGGAGATGATTGATTTCTAAACAAACTACTTTAGAAATGAGGTGAATCTACTAAGTTGTACATCTTGTGAGATTACACTAACTAGGAATGTTTGAACTTGCTGCACTCAAGCTGCTTTGTAAGAAAGCAACTGATTATGAGAACGGAACTAGCTTAGTTCACACAGTACAGTGTGTTGAAATGAAGATGTTTGTTTTCGAAACAAACTACTTTAGAAATGAGGTGAATCTACTAAGTTGTACATCTTTTTAGATTGCACAAACTAGGAATGATTGAACTTGCTGCAGTCAAGCCTCTTTGTAAGAAAGCAACTGATTCCGAGAATAGAACTAGCTCATTTCACAGAGTACAGTGTTCGGCCATGAAGATGTTTGTTTTCTAAACAAAATACTTTAGAAATGAGGCGAATCTACTAAATTGTATATCTTGTTAAAACACACAACAAGGAAAGTGTGAACTTGCCGTCCTAAACTGTCTTTTTAAGAAAGCAACTGATTCTGAGTACAGAACTAGCTCATTTCACATAGTACAGTGTTCAGCAATGAAGATGTTTGTTTCCTCAACAAGCTACTTTAGAAATGAGGCGAATCTACTAAGTTTTGTATCTTGTTAGATTACACAAACAAGAACAGTTTGAACTTGCTCCACTCAACACTCTTCGTAAGAAAGCAACTGATTCCGAGAACAGAACTAGCTCATTTCACACAGTACTGTGTACGGAAATAAAGATGTTTGTTTTCTAAACAAACTAGTTTAGAAATGAGGTGAATCTACTACATCGTACATCTTGTTAGATGACACCAACAAGAAAAGTTTGAACTGGCTGCACTTATGCGATTTTGTAAGAAAGCAACAGATTCAGAGAATAGAACTAGCTTGTTTCAGAGAGTACAGTGTTCGGCAAATGAAGATGTTTGTTTTCTAAACAAACTACTTTAGAAATGAGTTGAATCTACTAGGTTGTACATCTTGTTAGATTACACAAACAAGGAAAGTTTGAACGTGCTGCACTCTTTTCTAAAGAAAGCATCTGATTCAGAGAACAGAACTAGCTCATTTCACACAGTACAGTTTTCAGAAATGAAGATGATTGTTTTCTAAACAAACTACTTTAGACGTGAAGTGAATCTACTAAGTTGTACATCGTATTAGATTACACTAACTAGGAATGTTTGAACTTGCTGCACTCCGTCCTTTTTGTAAGAAAGCAACTGATTCCGAGAACAGAACTAGCTCATTTCACAGAGTACAGTGTTCGGCAATGAAGCAGTTTGTTTTCTAAATAAACTAGGTTAGAAATGAGGTGATTCTACTAAGTTGTACATCTTGCTATATTACACAAGCAAGGAAAGTTTGAACTTGCTGCCCTAAACCGTCGTTGTAAGAATGCAACTGATTCCGAGAACAGAACTAGCTCATTTCACACAGTATAGTTTTCGGAAATGAAGATGATTGTTTTCTAAACTAACTACTTTAGAAGTGAGGCGAAGATACTACTTTGTACATCTTGTTAGATTACACAAACAAGAAAAGTTTGAACTTGCTGCACTTATGCGATTTTGTAACAAAGCAACAGATTCCGAGAACAGAACTAGCTTATTTCACAGAGTACAATGTTCGGCAAATGAAGATGTTTGTTTTCTAAACAAACTACTTCAGAAATGAGGTGAATCTACTAAGTTGTACATCTTGTTAGATTACACAAAGAAGGAAAGTTTGAACTTGCTGCACTCAACCCTGTTCTTAACAAAGCAACTGATTCAGAGAACAGAACAATTTTATTTCACACAGTACAATTTTCAGAAACGAAGATGACTGTTTTCTAAACAAACTACTTTAGAATTGACGCGATCTATTAAGTTGTACATCTTGTTAGATTACACTAACTAGGAATGATTGAACTTGCTGCCCTCAACCCTCTTTGTAAGAAAGCTACTGATTCCGAGAACAAAACTAGCTTAGTTCACACAGTACAGTGTTTTGAAATGAAGATGTTTGTTTTCTAAACAAACTACGTTAGAAATGAGTTGAATCTAGTCAATTGTACATCTTCTTAGATTGCACAAACTAGGAATGTTTGAACTTGCTGCACTCAAGCCTCTTTGTAAGAAAGCAAGTGATTCCGAGAAGGGAACTCGCTCATTTTACAGAGTACAGTGTTCGGCAATGAAGAAGTTTGTTTTCTACACAAACTATGTTAGAAATGAGGTGAATATGCTAAGTTGTACATCTTGCTAGAATACACAAACAAGGAAAGTTTGAACTTGCTTCCCGAAATTGTCTTCGTAAGAAAGCATCTGAATCCGAGAACAGAACTAGCTCATTTCACACAGTACAGTTTTCGGAAATGAAGACGTTACTTTTCTAAAGAAACTACTTTAGAAATGAAGCGAAACTACTAAGTTGTACATCTTCTTAGATTACACAAACGAGGAAAGCATGAACTTGCTGCCATAAATTGTCTTCGTAAGAAAGCATCTGATTCCGAGAACAGAACTAGCTCATTTCACACAGTACAGTTTTCGGAAACAAAGATGATTGTTTTCTAAACAAACTACTTTAGAAATGAGGTGAATCTGCTAAGTTGTTCATCTTGTTAAATTACACTAACTAGGAATGTTTGAACTTGCTGCACTCAAGCCTCTTTGTAAGAAAGCAAGTGATTCATAGCACAGAACTAGCTTAGTTCACACAGTACAGTGTTTTGAAATGAAGATGTTTGTTTTCTAAACAAAGTACGTTGTAAATGAAGTGAATCTACTGAATTGTACATCTTCTGAGATTGCACAAACTAGGAAAGTTTGAACTTGCTGCCCTAAACCGTCTTCGAATGACAGCAACTGATTCTGAGAACAGAACTAGCTCATTTCACACAGTACAGTGTTCGGCAATGAAGAAGTTTGTTTTCTAAACAATCTACTTTAGAAATGAGGTGAATATACTAAGTTGTTTATCTTGTTAGATTACACAAAGAAGGAAAGTTTGAACTTTCTGCGCTAAACCGTCTTTGTAAGAAAGAAACTGATTCTGTGAACAGAACTAGCTCATTTAACACAGTACAGTTTTCAGAAAAGAATATTTTTGTTTTCTAAACAAACTACTTTAGAAATGCAGCGCATTTACTACTTTGTACACCTTGTTAGATTACACAAACAAGGAAAGTTTGAACTTGCGGCACTCAACTGTCTTCGTAAGAAAGCAACTCTTTCCGAGAACAGAACTAGCATAGTTCACACAGTACAGTGTTTACAATTGAACATGTTTGTTTTCAAAACAAACTACTTTAGAAGTTAGGTGAATGTATTAAATTGTACATCTTCTTAGGTTACACCAACTAGGTATGTTTGAAGGTGCTGCCATCAACTCTATTCGTAAGAAAGCAACTGATTTCGAGAAAAGAACTAGCTTATTTCACAGAGTACAGGGTTAGGAAATGAAGATGTTTGTTCTCTAAACAAAGTACTTTAGAAATGAGGCGAATCTACTAAGTTGTACATCTTGGTAGATTACACAAACAAGGAAAGTTTGAACTTGCTGCCCATAACGGTCTTTGTAAGAAAGCAACTGATTCTGAGAACAGAACTATCTCATTTCTTACAGCACAGTGTTCAGCAATCAAGATGTTTGTTCTCTAAACAAACTACTTAAGAAATGAGGTGAATCTACTAAGTTGTACATCTTGTTAGATTATACAAACAAGGAAAGTTTGAACTTGCTGCACTCAACCCTCTCCTTAAGAAAGCAACTTATTCAGAGAACAGAACTACCTCATTTCACACAGTACAGTTTGCGGAAACGGAGATGATTGTTTTCTAAACAAACTACGTTAGAAATGAGGTGAATATACTAAGTTGTACAACTTGTTAGATTACACTAACTAGGAATTTTTGAACTTGCTGCACTCAAGCCTCTTTCTAAGAAAGCAACTTATTCTGAGAACCGAACTAGCTCATTTCACAGAGTACAGTGTTCGCCAAATGAAGGTGTTTGTTTTCTAAACAATCTACTTTAGAAATGAGCTGAATCTACTAAGTTTTACATCTTGTTAGATTACTCAAACAAGGGACGTTTGAACTTGCTGCACTCAACCCTCTTCTTAAGAAAGCAACTGATTCAGAGAACAGAACTAGCTCATTTCACACAGTACAGTCTTCGGAAACGAAGATGATTGCTTTCTAAAAAAATTACTTCAGAATGAGGTGAATATACTAAGTTCTACATCTTGTTAGATTACACAAAGATGGAAAATTTGAACTTGCTGCACTCAACAGTCTTCGTAAGAAAGAAACTCATTCCCAGAACAGAACTACCTTAGTTAACACAGTACAGTACTTTGAAATGAACATGTTTGTTTTCTAAACAAACTACTTTAGAAATGAGGTGAATCTACTAAATTGTAAATCTTCTTAGATTACACTAACTAGGAATGTTTGAAGTTGCTGCCATCAACCCTGTTGGTAAGAAAGCAAATGATTCCAAGAAGGGAACTTGCTCCTTGCACACAGTAAAGTTTTCGGAAATGAAGATGTTTGTTTTCTAAACAAACTAAGTTAGTAATGAGGCGAATCTAGGAAGTTGTACATCTTGTTAGATCACACACAAGGAAAGTTTGAACTTGCTGCCCTAAACTGTCTTTGTAAGAAAGCAACTGATTCTGAGAACAGAACTAGCTCATTTCACACAACGCAGATTTCGGAAATGAAGATGTTTGTTTTCTAAACAAACTACTTTAGAAATGAGGCGAATCTATTAATTTGTACATCTTGATAGATTACACAAACAGGGAAAGTTTGAACTTGATGCCCGAAACTGTCTTTGTAAGAAAGCAACTGATTCCGAAAACAGAACTAGTTCATTTCAAACAGTACAGTGTTCGGCAATGAAGACGTTTGTTTTATAAACAAACTACTTTAGAAATGAGGTGAAACTACTAAGTTTTACATCTTGTTAGATTACACAAACAAGAAAAGTTTGAACTTGCTGCACTTATGCGATTTTGTAAGAAAACAACTGATTCCGAGAACAGAACTAGCTTATTTCACAGAGTACAGTGTTCGGCAAATGAAGATGTTTGTTTTCTAAAAAACTACTTTAGAAATGAGGCGAATCTACTAAGTTGTACACCTTGTTACATTACACAAACAAGGAAAGTTTGAACTTGCTGCCCTAAAGCGTCTTCGAATGAAAGCAACTGATTTCGAGAACAGAACTAGCTCATTTCACACAGTACAGTGTTTGGCAATGAAGATGTTTGTTTTCTTAACAAACTACTTTAGAAATGAGGAGAATCTACTACTTTGTACATCTTGTTAGATTACACAAACAAGGAAAGTTTGAACTTCCTGCACTCAACCGTCTTTTTAAGAAAGCAACTCATTCCAAGAACAAAACTACCTTAGTTCACACAGTACAGTGTTTTGAAATGATTACACAAACAAAGAAAGTTTGAACTTGGTGCACTCAAACCTCTTCTTAAGAAAGCACCTGATTCAGAGAGTAGAACTAGCTCATTTCACATAGTACAGTTTTCAGAAACAAAGATGATCGTTTTCTAAACAAACTACATCAGAAATGAAGTGAATCTACTAAGTTGTACATCTTCTTAGATTACACAAACAAGGAAAGTTTGAACTTGCTGCACTCTAGCGACTTTGTAAGAAAGGAACTCATTCTGAGAACAGAACTAGCTTAGTTCACACAGTACAGTGTTTTGAAATGAAGATGTTTGTTTTCTAAACAAACTACTTTAGAAATTAGGTGAATCTACTAAATTGTATGTCTTCTTAGGTTACACTAACTAGGAATGTTTGAAGTTGCTGCACTCAAGCCTCTTTGTAAGAAAGCAAATTTTTCCGAGAACAAAACTAGCTTGTTTCACAGAACAAAGTGTTCGGCAAATGAAGATGTTTGTTTTCTAAACAAACTACTTTAGAAATGAGGTGAATCTACTAAGTTGTACATCTTGTCAGATTACACAAACAAGGAAAGTTTGAAGTTGCTGCACGCAACCCTCTTCTTAAGAAAGCAACTGATTCAGAGAACAGAAGTAGCTCATTTCACACAGTACAGTTTTTGGAATCGAACATGATTGTTTTCTAAACAAACTACTTTAGAAATGAGGCGAATCTATTAAGTTGTACATCTTGTTAGATTACACGAACTAGGAATGTTTGAACTTGCTGGACTCAAGCCTCTTTTTAAGAAAGCAACTGATTCCGAGAATAGAACTAGCTTAGTTCACACCGTACAGTGTTTTGAAATGAAGATGCTTGTTTTCTCAACAAACTACTTTAGAAATGAGGGGAATCTACTAAATTGTACATCTTCTTAGATTGCACAAACTAGGAATGTTTGAACTTGCTGCACTCAAGCCTCTTTGTAAGAAAGCAAGTGATTCTGATAACCGAACAAGCTCATTTCACAGAGTTCAGTGTTCGGCAATGAAGAAGTTTGTTTTCTAAACAAACTATGTTAGAAATGAGGTGAATCTGCTAAGTTGTACATCTTGTTAGATTTCACAAAGACGGAAAGTTTGAACTTGCTGCCCTAAACCATCTTTGTAAGAAACAAACTGATTCCTAGAACAGAACTACCTCATTTCACACAGTACAGTTTTCAGAAATGAGGATGTTTGTTTTCTAAGCAAACTACTTTAGTAATGAGGCGAATCTACAAAGTTGCAAATCTTGTTAGATTACGCAAACAAGGATTCTTTGCACTTACTGCACTCAAGCGACTTTGTAAGAAAGCAACTCATTACGAGAAGAGAATTAGCTTAGTTCACACAGTACAGTGTTTTGAAATGAAGATGTTTGTTTTCTAAACAAACTACATTAGATATTAGGTGAATCTACTAAATTGTATGACTTATTAGGTTACACTAACTAGGAATGTTTGAAGTTGCTGCCATCAACTCTGTTCGTAAGAAACCAACTGATTCCGAGAACAGAACTAGCTTAGTTCACACAGTACAGTGTTTTGAAATGAAGATGTTTGTTTTCTAAACAAACTACTTTAGAAATGAGGTGAATCTACTACATTGTAAATCTTCTTAGATTGCACAAAGTAGGAATGTTTGAACTTGTTGCACTCAAGCCTTTTTGTAAGAAAGCAAGTGATTCTGAGAAGCAAACTAGCTCATTTCACAGAGTACACTGTTCGGCAATGAAGAAGTTTGTTTTCTAAAGAAACTAGCTTACAAATGAGGTGAATCTACTAAGTTGTACATCTCGTTAGATTACACAAACAAGGAATGTTTGAACTTGCTGCGCTAAACCGTCTTTGTAAGAAAGCAACTGATTCCGTGAACAGAACTAAGTCATTTCACACAGTACAGTTTTCGGAAATGAAGATGTTTGTTTTCTAAACAAACTACTTTAGAAATGAGGAGAATCTAGTAAGTTGTACATTTGTTAGATTACACAAACAAGGAAAGTTTGAACTTGCTGCACTCGAACCACTTCTTAAGAAAGCAACTGATTCAGAGAACGTAACTAGCTCATTTCATACAGTACAGTTTTCGGAAACGAAGATGATTGTGTTCTAAACAACCTACTTTAGAAATGAGGTGAATCTACTAAGTTGTACATCTTGTTAGATTACACTAACTAGGAATGTTTGAACTTGCTGCACTCAAGTCTCTTTTTAAGAAAGCAACTGATTCCGAGAACTGAACTAGCTTAGTTCACACAGTACAGTGTTTGAAATGAAGATGTTTGCTTTCTAAACAAACTGCTTTAGAAATGAGGTGAATCTACTAAATTGTACATGTTCTTAGATTGCGCAAACTAGGAATGTTCGAACTTGCTGCACTCAGGACTCTTTTAAGAAAACAACTGATTCCGAGAACCGAGGTAGCTTATTTCACAGAGGTCAGTGTTCGGCAATGAAGAAGTTTGTTTTCTAAACAAACTATGTTAGAAATAAGGTGAATCTCCTAAGATGTACATCTTTTTAGATTACACAAACTAGGAAAGTTTGAACTTGCTGCCCTGAACCGTCTTTGTAAGAAAACAACTGATTCCAAGAACAGAACTAGCTCATTTCACACAGTACATTGTTCGGAAATGAGGATGTTTGTTTTCTAAAGAAACTACTTTAGAAATGAGGTGAATCTACTAATTTGTTCATCTTGCTAGATTACACATACAAGGAAAGTTTGAACTTGCTGCACTCAAGCAACTTTGTAAGAAAGGAACTCATTCTGAGAACAGAACCAGCTCAGTTCACACAGTACAGTGTTTTGAAAGGAAGATGTTTGTTTTCTAAACAAACTACTTTAGAAATTAGGTGAATCTACTAAATTGTATGTCTTCTTAGGTTACACTAACTAGGAATGTTTGAAGTTGCTGCACTCAAGCCTCTTTGTAAAAATGCACCTTATTCCGAGAAGAGAACTAGCTTATTTCACAGAGTAAAGTGTTCGGCAATGAAGATGTTTGTTTTCTAAACAAACTACTTTAGAAATGAGACGAATCTACTAAGTTTTACATCTTGTTAGATTACACAAACAATGAAAGTTTGAATTAGCTGCACCCTACCCTGTTCATAAGAGAGCAACTGATTCCGAGAACAGAACTAGCTCATTTCACACAAACAGTTTTTGGAAATGAAGATGATTGTTTCCTAACAAACTACTTTAGAATTGAGGCGAATCTACTACTTTGTACATCTTGTTAGATTACACAAACAAGAAAAGTTTGAACTTGCTGCACTTATGTGATTTTGTAAGAAAGCAACTGATTCCAAGAACAGAACTAGCTTATTTCACAGAGTACGGGGTTTGGCAAATGAAGATGTTTGTTTTCTAAACAAACTGCATTAGAAATGAAGTGAATCTACTAAGTTGTACATCTTGTTAGATTACACAAACAAGGAAAGTTTGAATTTGCTGCACTCAAGCCTCTTTGTAAAAAGCAACTGATTCAGAGAACAGAACTATCTTAATTCACACAGTACAGTGTTTTGAAATGAAGATGTTTGTTTTCTAATTAAACTACTTTAGAAATGAGGAGAATCTCCTAAATTGTATATCTTCTTAGGTTACACTAACTAGGAATGTTTGCAGTTGCTGCCATCAACACTGTTCGTAAGAAAGCAACAGATTCCGAGAAAAAGACTAGCTCATTTCACACAGTACTGTGTGCGGAAATGAAGATGTTTGTTGTCTAAACATAGTACTTTAGAAATGAGGCGAAACTACTAGTTTGTACATCTTGTTAGATTACGCAAAAAAGAAAAGTTTGAACTTGTTGCACTCATGCGATTTTGTAAGAAAGCAACTGATTCCGAGAATAGAACTAGCTTATTTCAGAGAGCACAGTGTTCTCCGAATGAAGATGTTTGTTTTCTAAACAAACTACTTCAGAAATGACGTTAATCTACTAAGTTGTACATCTTGTTAGATTACTCAAACAAGGAAAGTTTGAACTTGCTGCACTCAACCCTCTTCTTAAGAAAGCAACTGATTCAGAGGACAGAAGTAGCTCATTTCACCCAGTACTTTTCGGGAATGAAGATAAGTGTTTTCTAAACAAACTACTTTAGAAATGAGATGAATCTACTAAGTTGTACATCTTCTTAGATTATAGTAACTAGGAATGTTTGAACTTGCTGCGCTAAAGCCTCTTTGTAAGAAAGCAACTTATTCTGAGAACAGAACTATGTTAGTTCACACAGTACATTGTTTTGAAATGAAGATGTTTGTTTTCTAAACAAACTACGTTAGAAATGAGGTGAATCTGCTACATTGTACATCTTGTTAGATTACACAAACAAGGACAGTTTGAACTTGCTGCCCTAAATCGTCTGTGTAAGAAATCAACTGATTCCGAGAACAGAACTACCTCATTTCACACAGTACAGTTTTCGGGAATGAAGGTGTTTGTTTTCTAAACAAACTACTTTAGAAATGTGGCGAATCTGCTAAGTTTCACATCTTGTTAGATTACACAAACAAGGAAAGTTTGAACTTGCTGCCCTAAACCGTCTTTGTAAGAAAGTAACTGATTCGAGAAGAGAACTAGCTCATTTCATACAGTACAGTGTTCGGCAATGAAGATGTTTCTTTTCTAAACAAACTACTTTAGAAATGAGGCGAATCTACTAAGATTTACATCTTCTTAGAATACACAAACAAGGAATGTTTGAACCTGCTGCACTCAACCCTCTTTGTAAGAAAACAAATAATTCCGAGAACAGAACTACCTTATACACACAGTACATTGTTTGAAATGAAGATGTTTGTTTTCTAAAGAAACTACATTAGAAATGAGGTGAATCTACTAAATTGTACATCTTCTTAGATTGCACAAACTAGGAATGTTTGAACTTGCTGCACTGATGCCTCTTTTCAAGAAAGCAACTGTTTCTGAGAGCCGAACTAGCTCATTTCATAGAGTTCAGTGTTCGGCAATGAAGAAGTTTGTTTTCTAAACAAACTACGTTAGAAATGAAGTGAATCTACTAAGTTGTACGTCTTCTTAGATTACACAAACAAGGAAAGTTTGAACTTGCTTCCCTAAACCGTCATTGTAAGAAAGCAACTGATTCCAAGAACAGAACTAGCTCATTTCACACAGCGCTGTTTTCGGAAATGAAGATGTTTGTTTTCTAAACAAACTACTTTAGAAATGAGGCGAATGGTCTAAGTTGTACATCTTGTTAGATTACACCAACAAGGAAAGTTTAAACTTGCTGCACTCAAGCAACTTTGTAAGAAAGCAAACGATTGCAAGCACAGAACTTGCTTATTTCACACAGTACAATGTTCAGCAAATGAAGATGTTTGTTTTCTAAACAAAGTGCTTTAGAAATGACGTGAATCTATTAAATTGTACATTTTCTTAGATTACACTAACTGGAATGTTTGAAGTTGATGCACTCAAACCTCTTTGACAGAAAGCAACTGATTCCAAGAACAGAACTAGCTTATTTCACACAGTACAGTGTTCAGCAATGAAGATGTTTGTTTTCTAAACAAAGTACTTTAGAAATGAGGTGAATCTACTTAGTTTTAAATCTTGTTAGATTACACAAACGAGAAAAGTTTAAACTTGCTACACTTATGCGATTTTGTAACAAAGCAACAGATTCCGCGAACAGAACTAGCTTATTTCACAGAGTACAGTGTTCGGCAAATGAAGATGTATGTTTTCTAAACAAACTACTTCAGAAATGAGGTGAATCTACTAAATTGTACATCTTGTTAGATTACAGAAACAAGGAAAGTTTGAACTTGCTGCACTCAAACCTCTTCTTAAGAAAGGAACTGATTCAGAGAATAGAAGTAGCTCATTTCACACAGTACTGTTTTCAGAAACGAAGATGATTGTTTTCTAAACAAACTACTTTAGAAATGAGAAGAATCTACTATGTTGTACATCTTGTTAGATTACACTAACTAGGAATGTTTGAACTTGCTGCACTCCAGCGTATTTGTAAGAAAGCAACTGATTCCGAGAACAGAACTAGCTTACTTCACACAGTATAGTGTTTTGAAATAAAGATGTTTGTTTTCTAAACAAACTACTTTAGAAATGAGGTGAATGTACTAAATTGTACATCTTCTTAGATTGCGCAAACTAGGAATGTTTGAACTTGCTGCACTCCAGCCTCTTTGTAAGAAAGCAACTGATTCCGAGAACAGAACTAGCTTAGTTCACACAGTACATTGTTTTGAAATGAAGATGTTAGTATTCTAAAAAAACTACTTTAGAAATGAGGTGCATCTACCGAGTTGTACATCTTGTTAGATTACACAAACAAGGTAAGTTTGAAGTGTCTGCACTCAACACTCTTCGTAAAAAGCAACTGATTCGGAGAACAGAACTAGATCATTTCACAGAGTACAGTTTTTGGGAATGAAGATGTTTGTTTTCTAAACAAACTACGTTAGAAATGAGGCGCATCTACTAAGTTGTATATCTTGTTAGATTACACAAACAAGGAAAGTTTGAAGTTGCTGCACTCAATTGTCTTCCTAAGAAAGCAACTGACTCGGAGAACAGAACTAGCTTATTTCACAGAGTAAAGTGTTAGGCAATGAAGATGTTTGTTTTCTAAACAAACTCTTTAGAAATAAGCGAATCCACTACTTTGTACATCATGTTAGATTGCACAAACAAGGAAAGTTTGAACTTACTGCACTCAGCCGTCTTCATAAGAAAGCCACTCATTCCGACAACAGAACTAGCTTAGTTCACACAGTACAGTGTTATGAAATGAAGGAGTTTGTTTCCTAAACAAAGTAGTTTAGAAATTAGGTGAATCTACTAAATTGTACATCTTCTTATGGTACACTAACTAGGAATGTTTGATGTTGCTGCCCTCTACGCTGTTTGTAAGAAAGCAACTGATTCCGAGAGCAGAACTAGCTTATTTCACAGAGTACAGTGTTCGCCAATGAAGATGTTTGTTTTCTAAACAAACTACTTCAGAAATGAGTCGAATCTACTAAGTTGTATATCTTGTTAGATTACACAAACAAGGAAATTTGATCGTGCTGGACACAATCGTGTTCGTAAGAAAGCAATTCATTCCGAGAACAGAACTAGCTTAGTACACAGAGTACAGTGTTCGGCAATGAAGATGTTTGTTTTCTAAACAAACTACGTTAGAAATGAGGCAAATCTACTGAGTTGTACATCTTGTTAGATTACACAATCAAGGAAAGTTTGAACTTGCTGCCCTAAACCGTCTTTGAATGATAGCAACTGATTCTGAGAACAAAAGTAGCTCATTTCACACAGTACAGTGTTCAGCAATGAAGATGTTTGTTTTCTAAACAAACTGTTTTAGAAATGAGGCGAATCTACTAAGTTTTACACATTGTTAGATTACACAAACAAGGAAAGTTTGAACTTGCTGCCCACAAGCGACTTCATAAAAAAGCATCTCATTCCGAGAACAGAACTAGCTTAGTTCATACAGTACAGTGTTTTGAAATGAAGATGTTTGTTTTCTAAACAAACTACTTTAGAAATGAGGCGAATCTACTACGTTGTACATCTTGCTAGATTGCAC
This sequence comes from Orientallactaga sibirica, assembly GCA_036365145.1. Classification (NCBI taxonomy): domain Eukaryota; kingdom Metazoa; phylum Chordata; class Mammalia; order Rodentia; family Dipodidae; genus Orientallactaga; species Orientallactaga sibirica. Next base: position 1,512,396 of record JAEOAD010002519.1, read on the forward strand.
AAACAAGGAAAGTTTGAACTTGATGTCCTAAACCGTCTTTTGTAACGAAAGCAACTGATTCCGAGAACAGGACTAGCTCATTTCACACAGTACAGTGTTCGGCAATGAAGATGTTTGTTTTCTAAACAAACTACTTTAGAAATGAGGCAAATCTACTAATTTGTACATCTTGTTAGATTACACAAACAAGGAAAGTTTGAACTTGCTGCCCTAAACCGTCTTTGTAAGAAAGCAACAGATTCCGTGTACAGAACTAGTTCATTTCACACAGTATAGTGTTCGGCAATGAAGACGTTTGTTTTCTAAACAAACTACTTTAGAAATGAGGCGAATCTATGGCGTTTTACATCTTTTTAGATTACACAAACATGAAAAGTTTGAACTTGCTGCCGTAAACCGTCTTTGTAAGAAAGAAACTGATTCTGAGAACAGAAGTAGCTCATTTCAAACAGTACACTTTTCATAAATGAAGATGTTTGTTTTCTAAACAAACTAATTTACAAATTAGGTGAATCTACTAAATTGTATATCTTCTTTGGTTTCACTAACTAGGAATGTTTCAAGTTGCTGCCATCAACCTTGTTCGTAAGAAAGCAACTGATTCCGAGAACAGAACTAACATATTTCACAGAGTACAGTGTTAGGCAATGAAGATGTTTGTTTTCTAAACAAACTACTTTAGAAATGAGGCTAATCTACTAAATTTTACATCTTGGTAGATTACACAAACAAGGAAAGTTTGAACTTGCTGCACTCAACCCTCTTTGTAAGAAAGCAACTGATTCCAAGAACAGAACTAGCTCATTTCACACAGTACTGTGTTCGGAAATGAAGATGTTTGTTTTCTAAACAAACTACTTTAGAAATGGGGTGAATCTTCTAAATTGTACATCTTCGTAGGTTTCACTAACTAGGAATGTTTGAAGTTTCTGACATCAACCCTGTTGGTAAGAAAGCAACTGATTCCGAGAACAGAACTATCTTATTTTACAGAGTAAAGTGTTCGAAATGAAGATGTTTGTTTTCTAAACAAACTATTTTAGAAATGAGGCGAATCTACTAAGTTGTACATCTTGTTCGATTACACAAACAAGGAAAGTTTGAACTTGCTGCACTCAACACTCTTCGTAAGAACGCAACGTATTCCGAGAACAGAACTAGCTTGTTTCACAGAGTACAGTGTTCGGCAAGGAAGAGGTTAATTTCCTAAACAAACTCCTTTAGAAATTAGGTGTATCTACTAAATTGTATGTCTTCTTAGGTTAAACTAACTAGGAATGTTTGAAGTTGCTGCCATCAACCCTCTTCGTAAGAAAGCAACTGCTTCTAAGAACAGAACCAGCTCGTTTCACACAGTACAGTTTTTGGAAATGAAGATGTTTGTTTTCTAAACAAACTACTTGAGAAATTAGGTGAATCTACTAAATTGTATGTCTTCTTAGGTTACACTAACTAGGAATGTTTGAAGTTTCTACACTCAAGCCTCTTTGTAAGAAAGCAACTTATACCGAGAACAGAACTAGCTTATTTCACAGAGTACAGTGTTGGGCAATGAAGTTGTTTGTTTTCTAAAGAAACTACTTTAGAAATGAGGCGAATCTACTAAGTTGTACACCTTGTTAGATTACACAAACAAGGAAAGTTTGAACTTACTGCCCTAAACTGTCTTTGTAAGACAGCAACTGCTTCCGACAACAGAACTAGCTCATTTCATACAGTACAGTGTTAGGGCAATGAAGATGTTTGTTTTCTAAACAAACTACTGTAGAAATGAGGCGAATCTACTAAGTTTTACATCTTGGTAGATTACACTAACAAGGAAAGTTTGAACTTCCTGCACTCAAACCTCTTTGTAAGAACGCAACTGATTCCGAGAACAGAACTAGCTCATTTCACACAGTACTGTGTTCGAAATTAAGATGTTTGTTTTCTAAACAAACTACTTTAGAAATGAGGCGAATAAACTAAGTTGTATATCTTGTTAGATTACACAAACAAGAAAAGTTTGAACTTACTGCACTCAACCGTCTTCTTAAGAAAGCAAATCATTCCGAGAACAGAACTAGCTTAGTTCACAGAGTACAGTGTTTGGCAATGAAGATGTTTGTTTTCTAAAACAAACTACGTTAGAAATGAGGCAAATCTACTAAGTTGTATATCTTGTTAGATTACACAAACAAGGAAGGTTTGAACTTGCTGCCCTAATCCGTCATCAAATGATAGCAACTGATTCCGAGAACAGAACTAGCTCATTTCGCACAGTACAGTGTTTGGCAATGAAGATGTTTCTTTTCTAAACAAACTACTTTAGAATTGAGGCAAATCTACTAAGTTGTACATCTTCTTAGATTACACAAACAAGGAAAGTTTGAACTTGCTGCACTCATGCAATTTGTAAGAAAGCCACTCATTCCGAGAATAGAACTAGCGTAGTTCACACAGTACAGTGTTTTCAAATGAAGAAGTTTGTTTTCTAAACAAACTTCTTTAGAAATTAGGTGAATCTAGTAAATTGTATGTCTTCTTAGGTACACAAACTAGGAATGTTTTAAGTTGCTGCCATCAATCCTGGTCATAAGAAAGCAACTTATTCCGAGAACAGAACTAGCTCATTTCACACAGTACAGTGTTCAGCAATGAAGATGTTTGTTTTCTAAACAAACTACTTTAGAATTGAGGCGAATCTACTAAGTTTTACATCTGGTTAGATTACACAACCAAGGAAAGTTTAAACTTGCTGCACTCAACCCTCTTCGTAAGAAAGCAACTGGTTCCGAGAACAGAACTAGCTCATTTTACACAGGTCTGTGTTCGGAAATGAAGATGTTTGTTTTCTAAATAAACTACTTTGGAAATGAGGTGAATCTACTAGGTTGTACATCTTGTTAAATTACACAAACAAGGAAAGTTTGAACATGCTACCTAAACTGTCTTTGTAAGAAAGCAACTGATTCTGAGAACAGAACTACCTCATTTCATACAGTACAGTGTTCGGCAATGAAGATGTTTGTTTTGTAAACAAACTTCTTTTGAAATGAGGCGAATCTACTAAGTTTACGTCTTGTTAGATTACTCAAAAAAGGAAAGTTTGTACTTGCTGCACTAAACCCTCTTCGTAACAAAGCAAATGATTCCGAGAACAGATCTAGCTCATTTCACACAGTACTGTGTTGGGAAATGAAGATGTTTGTTTTCTAAACAAACTACTTTATAAATGATGCGAATAAACTAAGTTTTACTTCTTGTTAGATTACACAAACAAGAAAAGTTTGAACTTGCTGCACTCAACCGTCTTCGTAAGAAAGCAACTCATTCCGAGAACAGAACTAGCTTAGTTCACAAAGTACATTGTTCGGCAATGAAGATGTTTGTTTTCTAAACAAACTACGTTAGAAATGAGGTCATCTACTAAGTTGTGCATCTTGTTAGATTACACAAACAAGGAACGTTTGAACTGGCTGCCCTAAACTGTCATCTAATGATAGCAATTGATTTCGAGAACAGAACTAGCTCATTTCACACAGTGCAGTGTTCGGCTATGAAGATTTTTTTTTCTAAACAAACTACTTTAGAATTGAGGCAAATCTACTACGTTGTACATCTTGTTAGATTACACAAACAAGGAAAGTTTGAACTTGCTGCACTCAAACGATTTTGTAAGAAAGCCACTCATTCCGAGAACGGAACTAGCTTAGTTCACACAGTACAGTGTTTTGAAATGAAGATGTTTGTTTTCTAAAGAAACTACTTTAGAAATTAGGAGAATCTACTAAATTGTATGTCTTCTTACGTTACACAAACTAGGAATGTTTGAAGTTGCTGCCATCAATCCTGGTCTTAAGAAAGCAACTTATTCCGAGAATACAACTAGCTCATTTCACAAAGTACAGTTCGGGAATGAAGATGTTTGTTTTCTAAGCAAACTGCTATAGAAATGAGGCGAATCTACTGAGCTGTACATCTTGTTACATTACACAAACAAGGAAAGTTTGAACTTGCTGCCCTAAACCGTCTTTGTAAAGAAAACAATTGATTCCGAGAACAAAACTAGTTCATTTCACACAGTACAGTGTTTTAACAAACTAAAGGAAGATGTTTGTTTTGTAAACAAACTACTTTAGAAAATGCGGTGAATCTACTAAATTGTACATCTTCTTAGGTTACACTAACTAGGAATGTTTGAAGTTGCTGCCATCAACCCTGTTCATAAGAAAGCAACTGATTCCGAGAACAGAAATAGCTTATTTCACAGACTACAGTATTCGGCAATGAAGATGTTTGTTTTCTAAAAAAACGACTTTAGAAATGAGTCGAACCTACTAAGTTATACATCTTGTTAGATTACACAAACAAGGAAAGTTTGAACTTGCTGCACTAATCTGTCTTTGTAAAAAGCAACTGATTCCGAGAACAGTACTAGCTCATTTCCTAGAGTACAGTGTTTTGCAATGAAGATGTTTGTTTTCTAGAAAACTACTTTAGAAATGAGGCGAATGTACTAAGTTTTAAATGTTGTTAGATTACAGAAACAAGGAAAGTTTGAACTTGCTGCGCTCAACCCTCTTCATAGAAAGCACCTGATTCCGAGAACAGAACTAGCTTGTTTCACACAGTACTGTGTTCGGCAAATGAAGATGTTTGTTTTCTAAACAAACTACTTTAGAAATTAGGTGAATCAACTAAGTTGTACATCTTGTTAGATTATACAAACAAGAAAAGTTTGAACTTGCTGCACTCAACCCTCTTCTTAAGAAAGCAACTCATTCAGAGAACAGAACTTGCTTAGTTCACAGAGTACAATGTTTGGAAATGAAGATGTTTGTTTTCTAAACAAACTACGTTAGAAATGAGGCGAATCTACTAAGTTGTACATCTTGTTAAATTACACAAAAAGGAATGTTTGAACTTGCTGTACTCAAGCGACTTTGTAAGAAAGCAACTCATTCCGGGACTAGAACTAGCTTTGTTCACACAGTACAGTGTTTTGAAATGAAGATGTTTGTTTTCTAAACAAACTACTTTAGAAATTAGGTGAATCTACTAAATTGTACATCTTCTTAGATTACACAAACTTGGAATGTTTGAACTTGCTGCACATCAACCCTCTTTGTAAGAAAGCAAATGATTCTGATAACAGAACAAGCTCATTTCACAGAGTTCAGTTTTCAGAAATGAAGATGTTTGTTTTCTAAACAAACTACGTTAGAAATGAGGTGAATCTACTAAGTTGTACATCTTGTTAGATTTCACAAACAAGGAAAGTTTGAACTTTCTCCACTAAACCGTTTGTAAGAAACAAACTGATTCCTAGAACAGAACTAGCTCATTTCACACAGTACAGTGTTCAGAAATGAAGATGTTTGTTTTCTAAACAAACTACTTTAGAAATGAGGCGAATCTACAAAGTTGTACATTTTCTTAGATTACACAAACAAGGAAAGTTTGAACTTGCTGCACTCAACGACTTTGTAAGAAAGCAACTCAAGAGAAAGTCATTCACACAGTACAGTGTTTTGAAATGAAGATGTTTGTTTACTAAACAAACTACTTTAGAAATTAGGTGAATCTACTAAATTGTATGACTTATTAGGTTACACTAACTAGGAATGTTTGAAGTTGCTGCCATCAACTCTGTTGGAAAGAAACCAACTGATTCCCGAGAACAGAACTAGCTTATTTCACACAGTACAGTGTTTTGAAATGAAGATGTTTGTTTTCTAAACAAACTACTTTAGAAATGAGGTGAATCTACTACATTGTAAATCTTGTTAGATTGCACAAAGTAGGAAAGTTTGAACTTGCTGCACTCAACTGTTTTTGTAAGAAAGCAACTGATTCAAGAACAGAACTAGCTCATTTCACAGAGTACACTGTTCAGCAATGAAGAAGTTTGTTTTCTAAACAAACTAGCTTACAAATGAGGTGAATCTACTAAGTTGTACATCTTGTTAGATTACACAAACAAGGAATGTTTTAACTTGCTGCACTAAACCGTCTTTGTAAGAAAGCAACTGATTCCGAGAACAGAACTAAGTCATTTCACACAGTACAGTTTTTGAAATGAAGATGTTTGTTTTCTAAACAAACTACTTTAGAAATGAGGCGAATCTAGTAAGTTGTACATTTGTTAGATTACACAAACAACTAAAAGTTTGAACTTGCACTCGAACCACTTCTTAAGAAAGCAACTGATTCAGAGAAAGTAACTAGCTCATTTCATACAGTACAGTTTTATGAGAACAGAAGATGATTGTGTTCTAAACAACCTACTTTAGAAATGAGGTGAATCTACTAAGTTGTACATCTTGTTAGATTACACTAACTAGGAATGTTTGAACTTGCTGCACTCAAGTCTCTTTTTAAGAAAGCAACTGATTCCGAGAACAGAACTAGCTTATTTCACACAGTACAGTGTTTGAAATGAAGATGTTTGTTTTCTAAACAAACTGCTTTAGAAATGAGGTGAATCTACTAAATTGTACATCTTGTTAGATTACACAAACTAGGAATGTTTGAACTTGCTGCACTCAGGACTTTTTAAGAAAACAACTGATTCGAGAACAGAAGGTAGCTTATTTCACAGAGGTCAGTGTTCAGCAAATGAAGAAGTTTGTTTTCTAAACAAACTACTTTAGAAATAAGGTGAATCTACTAAGATGTACATCTTTTTAGATTACACAAACTAGGAAAGTTTGAACTTTGCCCTGAACCGTCTTTGTAAGAAAACAACTGATTCCAAGAACAGAACTAGCTCATTTCACACAGTACATTGTTCAGGAAATGAGGATGTTTGTTTTCTAAACAAACTACTTTAGAAATGAGGTGAATCTACTAATTTGTTCATCTTGCTAGATTACACATACAAGGAAAGTTTGAACTTGCTGCACTCAAGCCTCTTTGTAAGAAAGGAACTCATTCTGAGAACAGAACCAGCTCAGTTCACACAGTACAGTGTTTTGAAAGGAAGATGTTTGTTTTCTAAACAAACTACTTTAGAAATTAGGTGAATCTACTAAATTGTATGTCTTCTTAGGTTACACTAACTAGGAATGTTTGAAGTTGCTGCACTCAAGCCTCTTTGTAAAAAATGCACCTTATTCCGAGAAGAGAACTAGCTTATTTCACAGAGTAAAGTGTTTGCAATGAAGATGTTTGTTTTCTAAACAAACTACTTTAGAAATGAGACGAATCTACTAAGTTTTACATCTTGTTAGATTACACAAACAATGAAAGTTTGAATTAGCTGCACCTACCCTGTTCATAAGAGAGCAACTGATTCCGAGAACAGAACTAGCTCATTTCACACAAACAGTTTTGGAAATGAAGATGATTGTTTCTAACAAACTACTTTAGAATTGAGGTGAATCTACTACTTTTGTACATCTTGTTAGATTACACAAACAAGAAAAGTTTGAACTTGCTGCACTTATGTGATTTTGTAAGAAAGCAACTGATTCCAAGAACAGAACTAGCTTATTTCACAGAGTACAGGGTTTGGCAAATGAAGATGTTTGTTTTCTAAACAAACTGCATTAGAAATGAAGTGAATCTACTAAGTTGTACATCTTGTTAGATTACACAAACAAGGAAAGTTTGAATTTGCTGCACTCAAGCCTCTTTGTAAAAAGCAACTGATTCAGAGAACAGAACTATCTTAATTCACACAGTACAGTGTTTTGAAATGAAGATGTTTGTTTTCTAATTAAACTACTTTAGAAATGAGGAGAATCTCTAAATTGTATATCTTCTTAGGTTACACTAACTAGGAATGTTTGCAGTTGCTGCCATCAACACTGTTCGTAAGAAAGCAACAGATTCGAGAAAAGACTAGCTCATTTCACACAGTACTGTGTGCGGAAATGAAGATGTTTGTTGTCTAAACATAGTACTTTAGAAATGAGGCGAAACTACTAGTTTGTACATCTTGTTAGATTACACAAAAAAGAAAAGTTTGAACTTGTTGCACTCATGCGATTTTGTAAGAAAGCAACTGATTCCGAGAATAGAACTAGCTTATTTCAGAGAGCACAGTGTTCTCCGAATGAAGATGTTTGTTTTCTAAACAAACTACTTCAGAAATGACGTTAATCTACTAAGTTGTACATCTTGTTAGATTACTCAAACAAGGAAAGTTTGAACTTGCTGCACTCAACCCTCTTCTTAAGAAAGCAACTGATTCAGAGGACAGAAGTAGCTCATTTCACCCAGTACTTTTCGGGAATGAAGATAAGTGTTTTCTAAACAAACTACTTTAGAAATGAGATGAATCTACTAAGTTGTACATCTTCTTAGATTATAGTAACTAGGAATGTTTGAACTTGCTGCGCTAAAGCCTCTTTGTAAGAAAGCAACTTATTCTGAGAACAGAACTATGTTAGTTCACACAGTACATTGTTTTGAAATGAAGATGTTTGTTTTCTAAACAAACTACGTTAGAAATGAGGTGAATCTGCTACATTGTACATCTTGTTAGATTACACAAACAAGGACAGTTTGAACTTGCTGCCCTAAATCGTCTGTGTAAGAAATCAACTGATTCCGAGAACAGAACTACCTCATTTCACACAGTACAGTTTTCGGGAATGAAGGTGTTTGTTTTCTAAACAAACTACTTTAGAAATGTGGCGAATCTGCTAAGTTTCACATCTTGTTAGATTACACAAACAAGGAAAGTTTGAACTTGCTGCCCTAAACCGTCTTTGTAAGAAAGTAACTGATTCCGAGAAGAGAACTAGCTCATTTCATACAGTACAGTGTTCGGCAATGAAGATGTTTCTTTTCTAAACAAACTACTTTAGAAATGAGGCGAATCTACTAAGATTTACATCTTCTTAGAATACACAAACAAGGAATGTTTGAACCTGCTGCACTCAACCCTCTTTGTAAGAAAACAAATAATTCCGAGAACAGAACTACCTTATACACACAGTACATTGTTTGAAATGAAGATGTTTGTTTTCTAAAGAAACTACATTAGAAATGAGGTGAATCTACTAAATTGTACATCTTCTTAGATTGCACAAACTAGGAATGTTTGAACTTGCTGCACTGATGCCTCTTTTCAAGAAAGCAACTGTTTCTGAGAGCCGAACTAGCTCATTTCATAGAGTTCAGTGTTCGGCAATGAAGAAGTTTGTTTTCTAAACAAACTACGTTAGAAATGAAGTGAATCTACTAAGTTGTACGTCTTCTTAGATTACACAAACAAGGAAAGTTTGAACTTGCTTCCCTAAACCGTCATTGTAAGAAAGCAACTGATTCCAAGAACAGAACTAGCTCATTTCACACAGCGCTGTTTTTGGAAATGAAGATGTTTGTTTTCTAAACAAACTACTTTAGAAATGAGGCGAATGGTCTAAGTTGTACATCTTGTTAGATTACACCAACAAGGAAAGTTTAAACTTGCTGCACTCAAGCAACTTTGTAAGAAAGCAAACGATTGCAAGCACAGAACTTGCTTATTTCACACAGTACAATGTTCAGCAAATGAAGATGTTTGTTTTCTAAACAAAGTGCTTTAGAAATGACGTGAATCTATTAAATTGTACATTTTCTTAGATTACACTAACTGGAATGTTTGAAGTTGATGCACTCAAACCTCTTTGACAGAAAGCAACTGATTCCAAGAACAGAACTAGCTTATTTCACACAGTACAGTGTTCAGCAATGAAGATGTTTGTTTTCTAAACAAAGTACTTTAGAAATGAGGTGAATCTACTTAGTTTTAAATCTTGTTAGATTACACAAACGAGAAAAGTTTAAACTTGCTACACTTATGCGATTTTGTAACAAAGCAACAGATTCCATGAACAGAACTAGCTTATTTCACAGAGTACAGTGTTAAGCAAATGAAGATGTATGTTTTCTAAACAAACTACTTCAGAAATGAGGTGAATCTACTAAATTGTACATCTTGTTAGATTACAGAAACAAGGAAAGTTTGAACTTGCTGCACTCAAACCTCTTCTTAAGAAAGGAACTGATTCAGAGAATAGAAGTAGCTCATTTCACACAGTACTGTTTTCAGAAACGAAGATGATTGTTTTCTAAACAAACTACTTTAGAAATGAGAAGAATCTACTATGTTGTACATCTTGTTAGATTACACTAACTAGGAATGTTTGAACTTGCTGCACTCCAGCGTATTTGTAAGAAAGCAACTGATTCCGAGAACAGAACTAGCTTACTTCACACAGTATAGTGTTTTGAAATAAAGATGTTTGTTTTCTAAACAAACTACTTTAGAAATGAGGTGAATGTACTAAATTGTACATCTTCTTAGATTGCGCAAACTAGGAATGTTTGAACTTGCTGCACTCCAGCCTCTTTGTAAGAAAGCAACTGATTCCGAGAACAGAACTAGCTTAGTTCACACAGTACATTGTTTTGAAATGAAGATGTTAGTATTCTAAAAAAACTACTTTAGAAATGAGGTGCATCTACCGAGTTGTACATCTTGTTAGATTACACAAACAAGGTAAGTTTGAAGTGTCTGCACTCAACACTCTTCGTAAAAAAGCAACTGATTCGGAGAACAGAACTAGATCATTTCACAGAGTACAGTTTTTGGGAATGAAGATGTTTGTTTTCTAAACAAACTACGTTAGAAATGAGGCGCATCTACTAAGTTGTATATCTTGTTAGATTACACAAACAAGGAAAGTTTGAAGTTGCTGCACTCAATTGTCTTCCTAAGAAAGCAACTGACTCGGAGAACAGAACTAGCTTATTTCACAGAGTAAAGTGTTAGGCAATGAAGATGTTTGTTTTCTAAACAAACTCTTTAGAAATAAGCGAATCCACTACTTTGTACATCATGTTAGATTGCACAAACAAGGAAAGTTTGAACTTACTGCACTCAGCCGTCTTCATAAGAAAGCCACTCATTCCGACAACAGAACTAGCTTAGTTCACACAGTACAGTGTTATGAAATGAAGGAGTTTGTTTCCTAAACAAAGTAGTTTAGAAATTAGGTGAATCTACTAAATTGTACATCTTCTTATGGTACACTAACTAGGAATGTTTGATGTTGCTGCCCTCTACGCTGTTTGTAAGAAAGCAACTGATTCCGAGAGCAGAACTAGCTTATTTCACAGAGTACAGTGTTCGCCAATGAAGATGTTTGTTTTCTAAACAAACTACTTCAGAAATGAGTCGAATCTACTAAGTTGTATATCTTGTTAGATTACACAAACAAGGAAATTTGATCGTGCTGGACACAATCGTGTTCGTAAGAAAGCAATTCATTCCGAGAACAGAACTAGCTTAGTACACAGAGTACAGTGTTCGGCAATGAAGATGTTTGTTTTCTAAACAAACTACGTTAGAAATGAGGCAAATCTACTGAGTTGTACATCTTGTTAGATTACACAATCAAGGAAAGTTTGAACTTGCTGCCCTAAACCGTCTTTGAATGATAGCAACTGATTCTGAGAACAAAAGTAGCTCATTTCACACAGTACAGTGTTCAGCAATGAAGATGTTTGTTTCCTAAACAAACTGTTTTAGAAATGAGGCGAATCTACTAAGTTTTACACATTGTTAGATTACACAAACAAGGAAAGTTTGAACTTGCTGCCCACAAGCGACTTCATAAAAAAGCATCTCATTCCGAGAACAGAACTAGCTTAGTTCATACAGTACAGTGTTTTGAAATGAAGATGTTTGTTTTCTAAACAAACTACTTTAGAAATGAGGCGAATCTACTACGTTGTACATCTTGCTAGATTGCACAAACAAGGAAAGTTTGAACTTGATGTCCTAAACCGTCTTTGTAACGAAGCAACTGATTCCGAGAACAGGACTAGCTCATTTCACACAGTACAGTGTTCGGCAATGAAGATGTTTGTTTTCTAAACAAACTACTTTAGAAATGAGGCAAATCTACTAATTTGTACATCTTGTTAGATTACACAAACAAGGAAAGTTTGAACTTGCTGCCCTAAACCGTCTTTGTAAGAAAGCAACAGATTCCGTGTACAGAACTAGTTCATTTCACACAGTATAGTGTTCGGCAATGAAGACGTTTGTTTTCTAAACAAACTACTTTAGAAATGAGGCGAATCTATGGCGTTTTACATCTTTTTAGATTACACAAACATGAAAAGTTTGAACTTGCTGCCGTAAACCGTCTTTGTAAGAAAGAAACTGATTCTGAGAACAGAAGTAGCTCATTTCAAACAGTACACTTTTCATAAATGAAGATGTTTGTTTTCTAAACAAACTAATTTACAAATTAGGTGAATCTACTAAATTGTATATCTTCTTTGGTTTCACTAACTAGGAATGTTTCAAGTTGCTGCCATCAACCTTGTTAAGTAAGAAAGCAACTGATTCGAGAACAGAACTAACATATTTCACAGAGTACAGTGTTAGGCAATGAAGATGTTTGTTTTCTAAACAAACTACTTTAGAAATGAGGCTAATCTACTAAATTTTACATCTTGGTAGATTACACAAACAAGGAAAGTTTGAACTTGCTGCACTCAACCCTCTTTGTAAGAAAGCAACTGATTCCAAGAACAGAACTAGCTCATTTCACACAGTACTGTGTTCGGAAATGAAGATGTTTGTTTTCTAAACAAACTACTTTAGAAATGGGGTGAATCTTCTAAATTGTACATCTTCGTAGGTTTCACTAACTAGGAATGTTTGAAGTTTCTGACATCAACCCTGTTGGTAAGAAAGCAACTGATTCCGAGAACAGAACTATCTTATTTCGCAGAGTAAAGTGTTCGGAAATGAAGATGTTTGTTTTCTAAACAAACTATTTTAGAAATGAGGCGAATCTACTAAGTTGTACATCTTGTTCGATTACACAAACAAGGAAAGTTTGAACTTGCTGCACTCAACACTCTTCGTAAGAACGCAACGTATTCCGAGAACAGAACTAGCTTGTTTCACAGAGTACAGTGTTCGGCAAGGAAGAGGTTAATTTCCTAAACAAACTCCTTTAGAAATTAGGTGTATCTACTAAATTGTATGTCTTCTTAGGTTAAACTAACTAGGAATGTTTGAAGTTGCTGCCATCAACCCTCTTCGTAAGAAAGCAACTGCTTCTAAGAACAGAACCAGCTCGTTTCACACAGTACAGTTTTTGGAAATGAAGATGTTTGTTTTCTAAACAAACTACTTGAGAAATTAGGTGAATCTACTAAATTGTATGTCTTCTTAGGTTACACTAACTAGGAATGTTTGAAGTTTCTACACTCAAGCCTCTTTGTAAGAAAGCAACTTATACCGAGAACAGAACTAGCTTATTTCACAGAGTACAGTGTTGGGCAATGAAGTTGTTTGTTTTCTAAAGAAACTACTTTAGAAATGAGGCGAATCTACTAAGTTGTACACCTTGTTAGATTACACAAACAAGGAAAGTTTGAACTTACTGCCCTAAACTGTCTTTGTAAGACAGCAACTGCTTCCGACAACAGAACTAGCTCATTTCATACAGTACAGTGTTAGGCAATGAAGATGTTTGTTTTCTAAACAAACTACTGTAGAAATGAGGCGAATCTACTAAGTTTTACATCTTGGTAGATTACACTAACAAGGAAAGTTTGAACTTCCTGCACTCAAACCTCTTTGTAAGAACGCAACTGATTCCGAGAACAGAACTAGCTCATTTCACACAGTACTGTGTTCGGAAATTAAGATGTTTGTTTTCTAAACAAACTACTTTAGAAATGAGGCGAATAAACTAAGTTGTATATCTTGTTAGATTACACAAACAAGAAAAGTTTGAACTTACTGCACTCAACCGTCTTCTTAAGAAAGCAAATCATTCCGAGAACAGAACTAGCTTAGTTCACAGAGTACAGTGTTTGGCAATGAAGATGTTCGTTTTCTAAACAAACTACGTTAGAAATGAGGCAAATCTACTAAGTTGTATATCTTGTTAGATTACACAAACAAGGAAGGTTTGAACTTGCTGCCCTAATCCGTCATCAAATGATAGCAACTGATTCCGAGAACAGAACTAGCTCATTTCGCACAGTACAGTGTTTGGCAATGAAGATGTTTCTTTTCTAAACAAACTACTTTAGAATTGAGGCAAATCTACTAAGTTGTACATCTTCTTAGATTACACAAACAAGGAAAGTTTGAACTTGCTGCACTCATGCAATTTGTAAGAAAGCCACTCATTCCGAGAATAGAACTAGCGTAGTTCACACAGTACAGTGTTTTCAAATGAAGAAGTTTGTTTTCTAAACAAACTTCTTTAGAAAATTAGTGAATCTAGTAAATTGTATGTCTTCTTAGGTACACAAACTAGGAATGTTTTAAGTTGCTGCCATCAATCCTGGTCATAAGAAAGCAACTTATTCCGAGAACAGAACTAGCTCATTTCACACAGTACAGTGTTCAGCAATGAAGATGTTTGTTTTCTAAACAAACTACTTTAGAATTGAGGCGAATCTACTAAGTTTTACATCTGGTTAGATTACACAACCAAGGAAAGTTTAAACTTGCTGCACTCAACCCTCTTCGTAAGAAAGCAACTGGTTCCGAGAACAGAACTAGCTCATTTTACACAGGTCTGTGTTCGGAAATGAAGATGTTTGTTTTCTAAATAAACTACTTTGGAAATGAGGTGAATCTACTAGGTTGTACATCTTGTTAAATTACACAAACAAGGAAAGTTTGAACATGCTACCCTAAACTGTCTTTGTAAGAAAGCAACTGATTCTGAGAACAGAACTACCTCATTTCATACAGTACAGTGTTCGGCAATGAAGATGTTTGTTTTGTAAACAAACTTCTTTTGAAATGAGGCGAATCTACTAAGTTTTACGTCTTGTTAGATTACTCAAAAAAGGAAAGTTTGTACTTGCTGCACTAAACCCTCTTCGTAACAAAGCAAATGATTCCGAGAACAGATCTAGCTCATTTCACACAGTACTGTGTTGGGAAATGAAGATGTTTGTTTTCTAAACAAACTACTTTATAAATGATGCGAATAAACTAAGTTTTACTTCTTGTTAGATTACACAAACAAGAAAAGTTTGAACTTGCTGCACTCAACCGTCTTCGTAAGAAAGCAACTCATTCCGAGAACAGAACTAGCTTAGTTCACAAAGTACATTGTTCGGCAATGAAGATGTTTGTTTTCTAAACAAACTACGTTAGAAATGAGGTCATCTACTAAGTTGTGCATCTTGTTAGATTACACAAACAAGGAACGTTTGAACTGGCTGCCCTAAACTGTCATCTAATGATAGCAATTGATTTCGAGAACAGAACTAGCTCATTTCACACAGTGCAGTGTTCGGCTATGAAGATTTTTTTTTCTAAACAAACTACTTTAGAATTGAGGCAAATCTACTACGTTGTACATCTTGTTAGATTACACAAACAAGGAAAGTTTGAACTTGCTGCACTCAAACGATTTTGTAAGAAAGCCACTCATTCCGAGAACGGAACTAGCTTAGTTCACACAGTACAGTGTTTTGAAATGAAGATGTTTGTTTTCTAAAGAAACTACTTTAGAAATTAGGAGAATCTACTAAATTGTATGTCTTCTTACGTTACACAAACTAGGAATGTTTGAAGTTGCTGCCATCAATCCTGGTCTTAAGAAAGCAACTTATTCCGAGAATACAACTAGCTCATTTCACAAAGTACAGTTTTCGGGAATGAAGATGTTTGTTTTCTAAGCAAACTGCTATAGAAATGAGGCGAATCTACTGAGCTGTACATCTTGCTACATTACACAAACAAGGAAAGTTTGAACTTGCTGCCCTAAACCGTCTTTGTAAGAAAACAATTGATTCCGAGAACAAAACTAGTTCATTTCACACAGTACAGTGTTTTGAAAGGAAGATGTTTGTTTTGTAAACAAACTACTTTAGAAATGCGGTGAATCTACTAAATTGTACATCTTCTTAGGTTACACTAACTAGGAATGTTTGAAGTTGCTGCCATCAACCCTGTTCATAAGAAAGCAACTGATTCCGAGAACAGAAATAGCTTATTTCACAGACTACAGTATTCGGCAATGAAGATGTTTGTTTTCTAAAAAAACGACTTTAGAAATGAGTCGAACCTACTAAGTTATACATCTTGTTAGATTACACAAATAGGGAAAGCTTGAACTTGCTGCACTAATCTGTCTTTGTAAAAAAGCAACTGATTCCGAGAACAGTACTAGCTCATTTCCTAGAGTACAGTGTTCGGCAATGAAGATGTTTGTTTTCTAGAAAAACTACTTTAGAAATGAGGCGAATGTACTAAGTTTTAAATGTTGTTAGATTACAGAAACAAGGAAAGTTTGAACTTGCTGCGCTCAACCCTCTTCATAGAAAGCACCTGATTCCGAGAACAGAACTAGCTCAATTCACACAGTACTGTATTCGGAAATGAAGATGTTTGTTTTCTAAACAAACTACTTTAGAAATTAGGTGAATCAACTAAGTTGTACATCTTGTTAGATTATACAAACAAGAAAAGTTTGAACTTGCTGCACTCAACCCTCTTCGTAAGAAAGCAACTCATTCCGAGAACAGAACTTGCTTAGTTCACAGAGTACAATGTTCGGCAATGAAGATGTTTGTTTTCTAAACAAACTACGTTAGAAATGAGGCGAATCTACTAAGTTGTACATCTTGTTAAATTACACAAAAAAGGAATGTTTGAACTTGCTGTACTCAAGCGACTTTGTAAGAAAGCAACTCATTCCGGGACTAGAACTAGCTTTGTTCACACAGTACAGTGTTTTGAAATGAAGATGTTTGTTTTCTAAACAAACTACTTTAGAAATTAGGTGAATCTACTAAATTGTATGTCTTCTTAGATTACACTACCTTGGAATGTGTGAAGTTGCTGCCATCAACCCCGTTCGTAAGAAAGCAAATTATTCCGAGAACAGATCTAGCTCATTTCACACACTACACTTTTCAGAAATGAAGATGTTTGTTTTCTAAACAAACTACGTTAGAAATGAGGCGACTCTACTAAGTTGTACATCTTGTTAGATTACACAAACAAGGAAAGTTTGAACTTTCTCCACTCAACCGTATTCGAATGAAATCAACTTATTCCCAGAACAGAACTAGCTCATTTCACACAGTACAGTGTTCGGAAATGAAGATGTTTGTTTTCTAAACAAACTACTTTAGAAATGAGGCGAATCTACTACTTTGTACATTTTCTTAGATTACACAATCAAGGAAAGTTTGAACTTGCTGCACTCAACCGTCTTCGTAAGAAAGGAAGTCATTCGAAAAGGAAGATGTTTTTTACAAACAAACTACTTTAGAAATTAGGTGAATCTACTAAATTGTATGTCTTCTTAGGTTCCACTAACTAGGAATGTTTGAAGTTGCTGCCATCAACCCTGTTGGAAAGAAAGCAACTGATTCCCAGAGGAGAACTAGCACATTTCACATAGTACAGTTTTCTGAAATGAAGATGTTTGTTTTCTAAACACACTAGATTAGAAATGAGGCGAATCTACTACTTTGTATATCTTGTTAGATTACACAAACAAGGAAAGAATGAACTAGCTGCACTCAACTGTCTTCGTAGGAAAGCAACTGATTACAAAAACAGAACTAGCTCAGTTCACAGAGTACGGTGTTCAGCAATGAAGATGTTTGTTTTCTAGACAAGCTACTTTAGAAATGAGGCGAATCTACTAAGTTGTACATCTTGTTAGTTTACACAAACAAGGAAAGTTTTAATTTGCTGCACTGAACCATCTTGGTAAGAAAGCAACTCATTCGGAGAACAGAACAAGCTTAGTTCACATAGGACAGTGTTTTGAAATGAAGATCTTTGTTTTCTAAACAAAATTCTTTAGAAATGAGGTGAATCTACTGAATTGTACATCTTCTTTGTTTACACTAACTAACTAACTAGGAATGTTTGACGTTGCTGCTTTAGAAATGAGGCGAATCTACTAAGTTGTACATCTTGTAACATTACACAAACAAGGAAAGTTTGAACTTGCTGAACTCAACCCTATCTGTAAGAAAGCCACTGATTATGAGAACAGAACTTGCTCACTGCACAATGTACAGTTTTCGGAAATGAAGATGTTTGTTTTCTAAACATACTACTTTAGAACTGAGGCTAATCTACTACTTTGTACATCTTGTTAGATGACACAAAGAAGAAAACTTTGAACTTGCTGCACTTATGCGATTTTGTAAGAAAGCAACTGATTCCGAGAACAGAACTAGCTTATTTCACAGAGTACAGTGTTCGGCAAATGAAGATATTTGTTTTCTAAACAAACTACTTTAGAAATTAGGCGAATCTACTAAGTTTTACATCTTGTTACATTACACAAACAAGAAAATTTTGAACTTGCTGCACTTATGCGATTTTGTAAGAAAGCAACTGATTCCGAGAACAGAACTAGCTTATTTCACAGAGTGCAGCGTTCAGCAAATGAAGATGTTTGTTTTCTAAACAAACTACTTTAGAAATGAGGTGAATCTACTAAGTTGTACATCTTGTTAGATTATACAAACAGGGAAAGTTTGAACTTGCTTCACTCAACCCTCTTCTTAAGAAAGCAACTGATTCAGGGAAGAGAACTAGCTCATTTTACACAGTACAGTTTTCGGAAACGAAGATGATTGTTTTTAAACAAACTACTTTAGAAATGAGGTGAATCTACAAAGTTGTACATCTTGTTAGATTACACAAACTGGGAATGTTTCAACTTGCTGCAGTCAAGCCTCTTTGTAAGAAAGCAATTGATTCCGAGAACAGAACTAGCTTAGTTTACACAGTACAGTGTTTTGAAATGAAGATGTTTGTTTTCTAAACAAACTATTTTAGAAATGAGGTGAATCTACTAAATTGTACATCTTCTAAGATTGCACAAACTAGGAATGTTTGAACTTGCTGCACTCAAGCCTCTTTGTAAGAAAGCAACTGATTCTGAGAACCAAACTCGCTCACCTCACAGAGTCCAGTGTTCGGCAAGGAAGAAGTTTGTTTTCTAAACAAACTACGTTAGAAATGAGGTGAATCTACTAACTTGTACATCTTGTTAGATTACACAAACAAGGAAAGTTTGAACTTCCTTCTCAAGACTGTCTTTGTAACAAAGCAACTGACTCCGAGATCAGAACTAGCTCATTTCACACAGTACAGTTTTCAGAAATGAAGATGTTTAATTTCTAAACAAACTACTTTAGAAATGAGGCGAATCTACTAAGATGTACATCTTGTTAGATTACAAAAATAAGGAAAGTTTGAACTTGCTGCCCTAAACCGTCTTTGAATCAAAGCAACTGATTCTGAGAACAGAAATAGCTCATTTCACACAGTACAGTGTTCAGCAATGAAGATATTTGTTTTCTAAACAAACTACTTTAAAAATGAGGTGAATCTACTAAGTTGTACATCTTGTCAGATTACCCAAATAAGGAAAGTTTGAACTTGCTGCCCTCAACCATCTTTGTATGAAAGCAACTGATTCTGAGAACAGAACTAGCTCATTTCACAGAGTACAGTTTTCGGAAATGAATATATTTGTTTTCTAAACAAACTACTTTAGAAATGAGGCGAATCTACTACTTTGTACATCTTGTTAGATTACACAAACAAGGAAAGTTTGAACTTGCTGCACTCAACCTTCTTCGTGATATAACAACTCATTCCGAGAACAGAACTAGCTTAGTTCACACAGTACCGTGTTTTGAAATGAAGATGTTTGTTTTCTAAAGAAACTACTTTAGAAATGAGGTGACTCTACTAAATTGTACATCTTCTTAGGTTACACTAACTAGGAATGTTTCAATTTTCTGCCATCAACTCTTTCCATAAGAAAGCAACTGATTTCGAGAACAGAACTAGCTTATTTCACATACTACAGTATTCGGCAATGAAGATGTTTGTTTTCTAAACAAACTACTTTAGAAATAAGGCGAATCTACTAAGTTGTACATCTTGTTAGATGACACAAACAAGGAAAGTTTGAACTTGTTGCCCTAAACTGTTTTTGTAAGAAAGCAACTGATTCCGAGAACAGAACTAACTCATTTCATACAGTACATTCTTAGCTGTTGAAGATGTTTGTTTTCTGAAGAAACTACTTTAGAAATGAGGCGAATCTTCTAAGTTTTACATATTGTTAGATTACACAAACAAGGAAAGTTTGACTTTGCTGCACTCAACCCTCTTCGCAAGAAAGCCACTGATTCCGAGAACAGAAATAGCTCATTTCACACAGTACTGTGTTCAGAAATGAAGATGTTTGTTTTCTAAACAAACTACTTTAGAAATGAGGTTAAATTACTAAATTGTACATCTTCTTAGATTGAACAAACTAGGAATGTTTGAACTTGCTGAACTCAAGCCTCTTTGTAAGATAGCAACTGATTCCGAGAACAGACCTAGCTCATTTCACACAGTACAGAATTCGGAAATGAAGATGTTTGTTTTCTAAATAAACTACTTTAGAAATGACGCGAATCTACTATGTTGTACATCCTGTTAGATTACACAAACAAGGAAAGTTTGAACTTGCTGCCCCCAACCGTCTTCGTATGAAAGCAACTCATTCCGAGAAAAGAACTAGCTTAGTTCACAAAGTACCGTGCTTTGAAATAAAGATCTTTGTTTTCTAATCAATGTACTTTAGAAATGAGGTGAATCTACTAAATTGTACATCTTCTTAGGTTACACTAACTGGGAATGTTGTAACTTGCTGCCATCAACCCTGTTCATAAGAAAGCTACCGATTGCGAGAACAGAACTAGCTTATTTCACAGACTACAGTATTCGGCAATGAAAAAGTTTGCTTTCTAAACAAACTAGGTTAGAAATGAGGTGAATCTACTAAGTTGTACATCTTGTTAGATTACACAAACAAGGAAAGTTTGAACTTGCTGCCCTAAACAGTCTTTGTAAGAAAGCCACTGATTCTGAGAACAGAACTAGATCATTTCACACAGTACAGTTTTCGGCAATGAAGATGTTTGTTTTCTAAACAAACTACTTTAGAAATGAGGCGAATCTACTAAGTTGTACATCTTGTTAGATTACACAGACAGGGAAAGTTTGAACTTGCTGCACTCAAGCGACTTTGTATAAAAGCAACACATTCTGAGAACAGAACTCGCTTAGTTCACACAGTACAGTGTTTTGAAATGAAGATATTTTTTTCTAAAAAACTACTTTAGCAATTAGGTGAATCTACTCAATTGTATGTCTTCTTGGGTTACACAAACTAGGAATGTTTGAAGTTGCTGCCATCAACCGTGTTCGTAGAAAGCAACTGATTCTGAGAATAGAACTAGCCCATTTCACACAGTACAGTTTTCAGAAATGAAGATGTTTGTTTTCTAAATAAACTACTGTAGAAATGAGGCAAATCTACTAAGTTGTACATCTTCTTAGATTACACAAACAAGGAAATGTTGAGCTTGATGCCCTAATCCGTCTTTGTAAGAAAGCAACTGATTCTGAGAACAGAACTAGCTAATTTCACACAGTATAATCTTCGAAAATGAACATATTTGTTTTCTAAACAAGTTACATTAGAAATCAGGCGAATCTACTACTTTGTACATCTTGATAGATTACACAAACAAGGAAAGTTCGAACTTGCTGCACTCAACCCTCTTCGTAAGAAAGCAACTGATTCTGAGAACCGAACTAGCTCATTTCACACAGTACAGTTTTCGGAAATGAAGATGTTTGTTTTCTTAACGAAGTACTTTAGAAATGAGGCTAATCTACTACTTTGTACATCTTGTTAGATTACACAAACAAGAAAAGTTTGAACTTGCTGCACTTATGCGATTTTGTATGAAAGCAACTGATTCCGAGAACCGAACTAGCTTATTTCACAGAGTACAGTGTTTGGCAAATGAAGATGTTTCTTTTCTAAACAAACTACATTAGAAATGAGGCGAATCTACTAAGTTGTACATCTTTTTTTTTTACTTTTTTTATTGACTTTTAATCTTACATACCAAGAAAACCCCACCTGATATTTCCCTCCCCTCCCCCGTTCCACTTTAGAACTCCGGTCTCCATCATATACCCTCCCTTTCTCCATTAGTCTCTCTCCTTATTTGATGACATCATCTTTCTCATCTATTTTGCGGGTATTGCAAACGTATTGCTAGGCACTGCAAGATCATGGATATCGAGGCCAATTTCTGTCTGGGCAGCTGCATAGTAAGAGGTCATATCCTTCCTTTGGCTCTTCCATTCTATCCGCCCCCTCTTCTGCAATGGTCCCTGAGCCACTGGAGGATGTGACAGAGGTGTTTCAGTGCTAGGCACTCCTCCATCCCTTCTTCTCAGCACTATGTTGCCTTTTGTGTCATCCCAGTGGTCATCACCATCTGAAAAGAGAAGCTTCTCTAGCCAGAAGTGAGAATAGCGTTAATATGTGGACATGAACATTTAGTGTAGTGTCCCCAGGGCAGCTTGGTGGGAATAATATATACATTTAGTCAGACATGAGCAGGCTTATACCCCCAAGGCTCATGACCTCACCTACCATAGACTTTTACTTAGGTTTTTCAGTACCAGGTATGTATTCCCTCCCGTAGAGAGGGCCTTCCGTCCAATTATGGAGCAGTTGGTTACCCCAAGAGTAGACACGCCACTATTGCACCCGTTCAGTCATTGGGCCTGTCTGGCCAAGCGTGAATATTCAGCATCCACTATTTTCACTGTTGATGGCTTCTATCTCCCATACGCTACGTGCAGTGCAGCTTTTTCCAGCTTTCAGTTGGCTGGTCTACAGGGAGAAGGTTTTCTGCTCAGCACCAGCTTGCTTTCTCAGTGTCCTTGCCTCTCAGGCATGAGATGTCTTCAGCAATAGGGTCTTACTATCTATTTCTCTAGGGAAACCAAGGGCTTTGACAAAAGCCTTAATGCTTTGGAGGCTAACGGGACCTCCTTGGCCAACATCTCACTGGAAGGTATTCCATCCCAGGTACTGAAAATTTTCTAATAACAGTCTACATCTTCTAGACGTGCCCTTATTCAAAAAAGTAATTTTACATATGTCTTATTGATAATATCGTGAGTTTAGATTGTGCCTCCCCCTGCCCTTTTTGTATGCATTCTCTTCCCATGGCCTCGCTTAGGCCATTCCCCTCCCTGTACTCAGTTCTTCTACTTACATATGTGTATTACCATACACTTAAGTCCTTCCCTTTCTTCCCTCCCTTATAGACTTTTACCCGCTTACTGGTTTCTGGTACCTATTTTTGCTTCCAGTTCATGCACAAGTCTATACATTGGTAGCTAGGATCCACATATGAGAGAGAACATGTGACAATTGGCTTCCTGAGCCTGGGTTACCTCACTAAGTATAATCCTTTCCAGATCCATCCATTTCCCTGCAAATTTCTTAATTTCATTTTTCTTTACTGCTGAATAGAACTCCATTGTGTAAATGTACCACATCTTTATTATCCACTCATCTGTGGAGGGACATCTAGGCTGCTTCCATTTCCTAGCTATTGTGAATAGAGCAGCAATAAACATGGTTTTGCAAGTATCTCTAAGGTAGTGAGAAGAGTCCTCTGGATATATGCCTAGGAGTTCTATAGCTGGATCATATGGTAAATCTATTTCTAGCTGTCTCAAGAACCTCCACACTGATTTCCACAGTGGCTGGACCAGCTTACATTCCCACCAACCGTGTAGAAGTGTTCCTGTTTTTCCGCATGCACGCCAACACTTATTGTCATTTGTTTTCTTGATGGCAGTCATTCTGACAGGAGTGATATGGAATCTCAAAGTGGTTTTAATTTGCATTTCCCTGTTGGCTAAGGATGTAGAACATTTTTTTAGATGTTTATATGCCATCTGTATTTCATCTTCCGTGAATTCTCTATTTAGTTCCGTAGCCCATTTTTTAACTGGGTTGTTTGAATTCTTGTTATTCTGTATTTGAGTTCTTTGTATATTCTGGATATTAATTCTCTGTCAGATGTATAACTGGCAAAGATTTTCTCCCATTCTGTAGGTTGTCTTTTTGCTCTATTCACAGTGTCCTTTGCTGTACAAAAGCTTTATAATTTCATAAGGTCCCAGTGGTTGATTAGTGGTTTTAGTCTCTGAGCAATTGGAGTTATATTCAGAAAGTCCTTGCCTATTCCAATATGTTGAAGAGTTTCCCCTACTTTTTCCTCTAGCAGTTTCAGAGTTTCAGGTCTGATATTAAGGTCCCTGATCCATTTGGACTTGATTCTTGTGCAAGGAGAGAGACAAGGATCTATGTTTATCCTTTTACAAACAGATGTCCAATTTTCCCAGCACCACTTGTTAAAGAGGCTATCTTTTCTCCAATGAGTATTTTTGGTGTTTTTGTCAAAAATCAGGTAGCTGTATCTGTCTGGATTAATATTTGTGTCTTCTATCCTGTTCCATTGATCTACCTGTCTGTCCTTGTGCCAGTACCATGCTGTTTTTGTTACTATTGCTTTGTAGTATAACTTAAAATCGGGTATGGTTATACCACCTGCCTGATTTTTGTTATGCAAAATTGTTTTGGCTATTCGAGGTTTGTTCTGTTTCCAGATGAATTTTAGTATTGTTTTTTCTATTTCTGTGAAGAATGCTATTGGGATTTTAATGGGGATCGCATTAAATGTGTAGATTGCTTTTGGTAAGATTGACATTTTCACTATATTGATTCTTCCAATCCAGGAGAGTGGAATGTCTTTCCATTTCCTTGTGTCTTCTGCAATTTGTTGCTCGAGTTTTTTTATAGTTCTCATTGTAGAGATCCTTCACTTCCTTGGTTAAATTTATTCCAAGGTATTTTTTTTCAGGCAATTGTGAATGGGAGAGATTCCCTGATTTCATCCTCTGCATGTTTGTTGTTAGTATATAGAAAAGCTACTGATTTCTGTGTGTTTATTTTGTATCCTGCTACATTGCTAAAAGTGTTTATCAGCTCTAACAGTTTGCAGGTAGAGACTTTAGGGTCTGTTAGGTATAGAATCATATCGTCTGCAAATAATGATAATTTGATCTCTTCCCTTCCGATTTGTATCCCCTTTATGAGTGTCTCTTGCCTTATTGCTGTGGCTAAGACTTCCAGTACTATATTAAATAGTAGTGGGGAAAGTGGACACCCTTGTCTTGTTCCTGAATTTAGAGGAAAAGCTTCAAGTTTTTCCCCATTTAGTATTATGTTGGCTGTAGGTTTGTCATAAATAGCTTTTATTATGTTGAGATATGCTCCTTCTATTCCCAGTTTCTGTAATACTTTCACCATGAAGGGGTGTTGGATTTTGTCAAATGCCTTTTCTGCATCTATTGAGATGACCATCTGATTTTTGTCCTTCAGACCATTTATATGGTGTATTACATTTATGGATTTGCGTATCTTGAACCATCCCTGCATCTCTGGGATAAAGCCTACTTGGTCAGGGTGAATAATCTTTCTGATAAATTCTTGTATTCTGTTTGCCAGTATTTTGTTGAGAATTTTTGCATCCATGTTCATGAGGGAGATTGGTCTATAATTTTCTTTTTTTGATCTGTCTTTGTCCGGTTTGGGTATCAGGGTGATGCTGGCTTCATAGAAGGATTTTGGTAGAGTTCCTTCCTTTTCTATTTCATGGAAAAGTTTGAGAAGCATTGGCGTTAGATCCTCCAGGAATGTCTGGTAAAATTCAGCAGTGAATCCATCTGTGCCTGGGCTTTTTTTAGTTGGGAGACTTTTTATAACTGCTTGAATCTCTGTGGTTGTTATAGTTCTATTTAAATGGTTTATCTCTTCTTGATTTAATTTTGGTAGGTCATATGAATCAAGGAATTCATCCATTTCTTTCAGGTTTTCAAACTTAGAGGCACATATATTCTTAAACTATGTCCGTATGATTTTCTGAATTTCTTTGGTATCTGTTGTGATGTTGCCTTTTTCATCTCTAATTTTATCAATTTTTGTCTCTTCTCTCTTTCTTTTGGTCAGATTTGCTAAGGGTTTGTCAATCTTGTTTATCCTTTCAAAGAACCAACTCTTTGTTTCATTGATCTTTTTGATTGTTTTTTTGGTTTCCATTTCATTAATTTCTGCCCTAACCTTTATTATTTCTTCCCGTCTACTAATTTTTGGTTTGCCTTGTTCTTCTTTTTCCAAGGCCTTAAGGTGAAGCATTAAATTGTTTAGTTGTGAACTCTCCAATTTCTTAATATTTGCACTTAGGGATATAAATTTCCCTCGTAGGACTGCCTTCATTGTGTCCCAAAGGTTTTGGTATGTTGTATTCTCATCATCATTTGATTCTACGAATTTCTTGATTTCCTTTTTAATTTCTTCAATGACCCGTACATCATTCAATAAAGTGCTGTTTAGTCTCCATGAGTTTCTGTATGCTCTGTATATTTTCTTGTTGCTGATTTGCAGTTTAATCCCATTGTGGTCAGACAATGTACAAGGGATTATTTCAATTTTCCTGTATTTGTTAAGATTTGATTTGTGTCCTAGTATGTGGTCTATTTTAGAAAATGTCCCATGTGCTGCTGAGAAAAATGTATATTCTGCAGCATTTGGATGGAATGTTCTGTATATATCTGTTAGGTCCATTTGTTCCATGGTATCATTTAATGCAGATGTCTCTCTGTTTATTTTTTGCTGGGTAGACCTGTCAAGTGATGAGAGTGGGGTATTGAAGTCCCCCACTACTATTGTGTTAGGAGATATCTCTGACCATAATTCTAATAGTGTTTGTTTGATGAAATTGGGAGCCCCCATGTTAGGGGCATATATGTTTAGGATTGTAATGTCCTCCTGTTGGAGTGTTCCTTTAATCAGTATAAAGTCACCTTCTCTATCTTTCCTCACAAATGTTGGATTGAAGTCTATCTTGTCAGAAATTAAAATAGCAACCCCTGCTTGTTTTCTAAGCCCATTTGCTTGAAATACCTTTTTCCAACCTTTCACCCTAAGAAGGTTTCTATTTTTTATTGAGAGATGAGTTTCCTGGAGGCAACAGATGGTAGGATCCTGCTTTTTAATCCAGTCTGCAAGTCTGTGTCTTTTGACAGGGGCATTGAGACCATTGATATTAAGAGTTATTATTGACATATATGTGTTTATTCTCACCATTCTTCTTATATTTTAGTTTTTCCTGTTTTCCCTTTACTCACTTGTTTTAACTGTTATTTGAGTATGGTTTATTTTTTCCTATTTCCTGATGTGTGTGCTTTGCTTTCTCCTCAGCATGAATGATTCCTGGAAGTATTTTCTGTAAAGCTGGTTTAGTTGCCAAAAATTCCTTTAGCCTGTCTTTGTTGTGGAATGTCCTTATTTCTCCATCTATTTGGATAGATAGTTTTGCAGGATAAAGTAATCTCGGTTGACAGTTTTTATCTTTCAGAAGTTGGAATACATTACTCCAGGCCATTCTGGCCTTTAAAGTTTGTGTTGAGTAATCTGCTGTGAGTCTGATGGGCTTCCCTTTGTAGGTCACTTGCTTTTTCTCTCTAGCTCCTTTCAATATATTTTCTTTGGTTTGTATGTTTGGTAGTTTAATTATAGTATGGCGGGGAGAGGTTCTTTCCAGGTTTTGTCTGTTTGGTGTTCTAAAGGCTTCCTGTATCTGCATTGGCATCTCTTTCCCAATTTGGGGGAAGTTTTCCTCTATGATTTTGTTGAAAACACCTACTATGCCTTTGGAGTGAAATTCTTCTCCTTCTACTATCCCTTGAATTCTTATGTTTGATCTTTTCATAGTGTCCCGAATATCCTGTAATTCCCATTCATACCTTCCTATTATTTTGTCTTTTTCTCTGTTGGACTGAATTAGATCAGCTACTTGGTCTTCTAGCTTCGATATCCTATTCTCTCCTTCATCCATTCTACTAGAGAGATTTTCTACAGAGGTTTTAATTTCACTGACTGTGTTCTTTATTGCTAGCATTTCTGAGTGGGTTTTCTTTATTCTTTCTATTTCCGTATTTATATCTAGTATTGACCTCCTTATTTCATTAAATTAGTTTTCTGTGTTTTCTTTGAATCCTTTGATTTCTTCTTTGAGGTCTTTGAACCCTTTCATTTCCTCTTTGAGTTCTTTGAACATAATTATAATCATTCTTTTGAAATCTTTCTCGGGGATGTCCTCTAAGTCAGCCTCACTGAAGGTCATTTCTGATATATTAATACTTTTTGGTGGATTTATATTGTCTGGATGTTTTGTGTTTCTTGTATTGTAATGTAGAGATCTTTGCATCTTGAATTAATTTAATGCTTGGGTTTTCTAAATATCTGCAGTAATGTTAGATGTATCAATCAATCTGATATTATATGTCTTCAGTGTAGGAGTTTAAGGTGTTAAGTGTGGTTCTTAAGGCTCTCCAAGTAATCACAGAAGTGACCCTTGCCTGCTATGAGATTATCAAGTGGGGTGAATGGAACAGAATACAGTCAAGATCCAAAAATTTAACTCAACAATGTACCCCTTCAATGAAATACAGCACAGAGTATTTGTGCAAAAGCAGGTATTATGACAAAGTCACAGTTCCTAAGGATATGTGTTAGCCCACGCCCTTAATCCTGTCAGCTGGGAGGCTAAGATTTCTGATCTGTAGAGAGTTCCAAGGTCAGCTTGTGATCAAGAGAGACCCTTCCCCAATGAATGACAGAGGAGGAAACAAATCAGGAAGCAACAAATGAGCAGCCTAGAAAATAGCTTATTTAGGAATGTCAGATCTGACCATCCAACAGGATTATATACCAGGCTTATTTGTTGGGTACTAACCTAGTGAAAACCAAATTACCTTTTGGAACGGGTTGGATCACAGCTATGCTGCACGGCTGCTTGGTTCCTTTGCTGTGTTGTGGATTCAGTAAGTCAGCTGCGTCTGTTGGTCTCTGCTTTCGCAGCGCCCGATGCTGCTGGTGAGCTGGTGATCTCTGTTGCTCCGTGCTTGCACTCGTGGTGGGGGAGGGGAGGCTGTGAGTGGCGGCTGAAGTCCGACTGTTCCTCTACGCGATCCTCTTCCTCACAAGCCTCTTTGTTGGTCTCTACTGTCCTCCTTCCACGCTTCTTGAGATTGTGAGGAGGCGGTGTGAGTGGAAAATTCTCCTCACCTGCCTTTAAAAGTTCTGCAGATCAGCTGTCTCAGGCAGCGCCTAGCCGCGCCGCCGCCGCGGCAGCTGCAGTGGCTGTGGAGCCGCTTCTGTGGGCTCCAGACGCTCTGGAACTCTCCTACTTCTCTGCTGGGCTTGAAAGTTTACTATGTACCTCACTTTTTAGTAGAAAAGTGTATTTTGCTGGGGTTTGTTTTGCTTTTGTTCGCTACCCTCTTTTGGCGAGGTTCCTATGTCGCCATCTTAACCGGAAGTCCTCACTTGCTTTCTTACGAACAGGGTTGATGGCAGCAACTTCAAACATTCCTAGTTTGTGAAACCTAAGAAGACATACAATTTAGTAGATTCACCTCATTTCTAAAGTAGTTTGTTTAGAAAACAAACATCTTCATTTGCTGAACACTGTACTCTGTGAAATAAGCTAGTTCTGTTCTTGGAATCAGTTGCTTTCTTACAAAATCGATTGAGTGCAGCAAGTGCAAACTTTCCTTGTTTGTGTAATCTAACAAGATGTACAAAGTAGTAGCTTCGCCTCACTTCTAAAGTAGTTTGTTTAGAAAACAGTCATCCTCATTTCAGAAAACTGTATTGTGTGAAAGGAGCTAGTTCGGTTCTTGGAATCAGTTGCTTTCTTACAAAATCGCTTGAGTGCAGCAAGTTGAAACTTTTCTGTTTGTGTACTCTAACAAGATGTACAAAGTAGTAGTGTCGCCTCACTTCTAAAGTAGTTTGTTTAGAAAACAAACATCTTCATTGCCGAACACGCACTGTGTGAAATGAGCTAGTTCTGTTCTCAAAATCAGTTGCTTTCATTCGAGGATGGTTTAGAGCAGCAAGTTAAGCTTTCCTTGTTTATGTATTTTTAACAGGATGTACAGCTTAGTAGATTCGCCTCATTTCTAAAGTAGTTTGTTTACAAAACAAAGATCTTCATTTCTGAACTGTACTATGTGTAAAGAACTAATTCTGTTCTCAGAATCAGTTCCTTTTTTACGAACAGGGTTGATGGCAGCAACTTCAAACATTCCTAGTTAGTGTAACCTAAGAAGACATACAATTTAGTAGATTCACGTAATTTGTAAAGTAGTTTGTTTAGAAAACAAACATCTTCAATTTCCGAAAACTGTACTGTGTGAAATGAGGTTGTTCAGTTCTCGGAATCAGTTGCTTTCTTACAAAGACGGTTTAGGGCAGCAAGTTCAAATTTTCCTTGTTTATGTAGTCAAACAAGATGTATAACTTAGTAGATTCACCTCATTTCTAACGTATTTTGTTTAGAAAACAAACATCTTCATTGCCGAACCCAGTACTGTGTGAAATGAGCTGCTTCGGTTCGGGGAATCAGTTGCTTTTTTAAAAACAGGTTTGAGTGCATCACGTTCAAACTTTCCTTGTTTGTGTAATCTAATAAGATGTTCAACTTTGTAGATTCACCTCATTTCTAAAGTAGTTTGTTTAGAAAACAATCATCTTCATTTCCGAAAACTGTACTGTGTGAAATGAGCTAGTTCTGTTCTCTGAATTAGTTGCTTTCTTAAGAAGAGGGTTGAATGCAGCAAGTTCAAACTTTCCTTGTTTGTGTAATCTAACAAGATATACAAAGTAGAAGATTCACCTAATTTCTAAAGTAGTTTGTTTAGAAAAAACATCTTCATTTCCGAAAACTGTACTGTGTGAAATGAGCTAGTTCTCTTCTCGGAATCAGTTGCTTCCTTACGAAGAGGGTTGAGTGCAGGAAGTTCAAACTTTTCTTGTTTGTGCAATCTAACAAGATGTTAAACGTAGTAGATTCACCTTATTTCTAAAGTAGTTTGCTTAGAAAACAAAAATCTTCATTGCCAAACACTGTACTGTGTGAAATGAACTAGTTCTGTTCTCGGAATCAGTAGCTTTCTTACAAAGACGGTTTAGGGCAGCAAGTTCAAACTTTCCTTGTTTTGTAATCTAACAAGATGTACAAAGTAGTAGATTCGCCTCACTTCTAAAGTAGTTTGTTTAGAAAACAATCATCTTCATTTCCGAAAACTGTATTGTGTGAAATGAGCTAGTTCTGTTCTAGGAATCAGTTGCTTTCTTACGAAGAGGGTTGAGTGCAGCAAGTTCAAACTTTCCTTGTTTGTGTAATCTAACAAGATGTACAAAGTAGTAGATTCTCCTCATTTCTAAAGTAGTTTGTTTAGAAAACAAACATCTTCATTATGAAAACTGTACTGTGTGCAATGAGCTAGTTCTGTTCTCGAAACTGGTTGCTTTCTGACAAAATCGCATAAGTGCAGCAAGTTCAAACTTTTCTTGTTTGTGTAATCTAAAAAGATGTACAAAGTAGTAGATTCACCTCACTTCTAAAGTAGTTTGTTTAGAAAACAAACATCTTCATTTCCGAAAACTGTACTGTGTTCAATGAGCTAGTTCTGTTCTCGGAATCAGTGGCTTACGTACAAAGTTGATTGAGTGCATCAAGTTCAAACATTCCTATTTAGTGTAATCTAACTAGATGTACAACTTAGTAGATTCACTTCATTTCTAAAGTAGTTTGTTTAGAAAACAATCATCTTCTTTTCTGAAAACTGTACTGTGTGAAATGAGCTAGTTCTGTTCTCTGAATAAGTTGCTTTCTTAAGAAGAGGGTTGAGTGCAGCAAGTTCAAACTTTCCTTGTTTGTGTAATCTAACAAGATGTACAACTTAGTAGATTCACCTCATTTCTAAAGTAGTTTGTTTAGAAAACAAACATCTTCATTTGCTGAACACTGTACTCTGTGAAATGAGCCATTTCACTTCTAGGAATCAGTTGCTTTCTTGCAAAGAGGCTTTAGTGCATCAAGTTCAAACTTTCCTTGTTTATGTATTCTAACAAGATTTAAAACTTCGTAGTTTCGGCTCATTTCTAAAGTAGTTGGTTTAGAAACCAAATATCTTCATTGCCGAACAATGTACTGTGTGAAGTGAGGTAGGTCTGTTCTCGGAATCAGTTGCTTTCATTCGAAGACTGTTTAGGGCAGCAAGTTCAAACTTTCCTTGTTTGTGTAATCTATCAAGATATACAACATAGTAGATTCATCTCATTTCTAAACTAGTTTGTTTAGAAAACAAACGTCTTCATTTCCGAAAACCATACTGTGTGAAATGAGCTAGTTCTGTTCTCAGAATCAGTTGCTTTCTTACAAATAGGGTTGATGGCAGCAACTTCAAACATTCCTAGTTAGTGTAACCTAAGAAGACATATAATTTAGTAGATTCAGTTAATTTCTAAAGTAGTTTTTTTTTAGAACACAATCATCTTCACTTCCGAAAACTGTACTGTTTGAAATGAGCTAGATCTGTTCTCTGAATCAGTTGCTTTCTTACAAAGATGGTTTAGGGCAGCAAGTTAAAACTTTCCTTGTTTGTGTAATCTAAGAAGATGTACAACTTTGTAGATTCACCTCATTTGTAACGTAGTTTGTTTAGAAAACAAACTTCCTCTTTGCCGAATACTGTACTCTGTGAAATGTGCTAGTTTGGTTCTCGGAATCAGTTTCTTTCTTAAATAGAGGCTTGAGTGCTGGAATGTCAAACATTCCTAGTTTGTGCAGTCTTAGAAGATGTACAATTTAGTAGATTCCCCTCATTTCTAAAGTAATTTCTTTAGAAAACAAACATCTTCGTTTCAAAACACTACCGTGTGAACTAAGCTAGTTCTGTTCTTGGAATCAGTTGCTTTCCTACAAAGGGGTTTCAGTGCAGCAAGTTCAAACATTCCTAGTTAGTGTAATCTAATAAGATGTACAACTTAGGAGATTCACCTCATTTCTAAAGTAGTTTGTTTATAAAACAAATATCTTCATTTCTTAAAACTGTACTGTGTGAAATGAGCTAGTTCTGTTCTCAGATTCAGTTGCTTTCTTATGAACAGGGTTGATGCAGCAACTTCAAACATTCCTAGTTAGTGTAACCTAAGAAGAAATATAATTTAGTAGATTCACCTAATTTCTAAAGTAGTTTTTTTTAGAACACAATCATCTTCACTTCCGAAAACTGTACTGTTTGAAATGAGCTAGATCTGTTCTCTGAATCAGTTGCTTTCTTACAAAGATGGTTTAGGGCAGCAAGTTAAAACTTTCCTTGTTTGTGTAATCTAAGAAGATGTACAACTTAGTAGATTCACCTCATTTGTAACGTAGTTTGTTTAGAAAACAAACTTCCTCTTTGCCGAATACTGTACTCTGTGAAATGTGCTAGTTTGGTTCTCGGAATCAGTTTCTTTCTTAAATAGAGGCTTGAGTGCTGGAATGTCAAACATTCCTAGTTTGTGCACTCTTATAAGATGTACAATTTAGTAGATTCCCCTCATTTCTAAAGTAATTTCTTTAGAAAACAAACATCTTCGTTTCAAAACACTACTGTGTGAACTAAGCTAGTTCTGTTCTTGGAATCAGTTGCTTTCCTACAAAGAGGTTTCAGTGCAGCAAGTTCAAACATTCCTAGTTAGTGTAATTTAATAAGATGTACAACTTAGGAGATTCACCTCATTTCTAAAGTAGTTTGTTTATAAAACAAATATCTTCATTTCTGAAAACTGTACTGTGTGAAATGAGCTAGTTCTGTTCTCAGATTCAGTTGCTTTCTTATGAACAGGGTTGATGCAGCAACTTCAAACATTCCTAGTTAGTGTAACCTAAGAAGAAATATAATTTAGTAGATTCACCTAATTTCTAAAGTAGTTTTTTTTAGAACACAATCATCTTCACTTCCGAAAACTGTACTGTTTGAAATGAGCTAGATCTGTTCTCTGAATCAGTTGCTTTCTTACAAAGATGGTTTAGGGCAGCAAGTTAAAACTTTCCTTGTTTGTGTAATCTAAGAAGATGTACAACTTAGTAGATTCACCTCATTTGTAACGTAGTTTGTTTAGAAAACAAACTTCCTCTTTGCCGAATACTGTACTCTGTGAAATGTGCTAGTTTGGTTCTCGGAATCAGTTTCTTTCTTAAATAGAGGCTTGAGTGCTGGAATGTCAAACATTCCTAGTTTGTGCAGTCTTAGAAGATGTACAATTTAGTAGATTCCCCTCATTTCTAAAGTAGTTTCTTTAGAAAACAAACATCTTCGTTTCAAAACACTACTGTGTGAACTAAGCTAGTTCTGTTCTTGGAATCAGTTGCTTTCCTACAAAGAGGTTTGAGTGCAGCAAGTTCAAACATTCCTAGTTAGTGTTATCTAACAAGATATACAATTTAGTAGATTCGCCTCATTTCTAAAGTAGTTTGTTTAGAAAACAACCATCTTCGTTTCTGAAAACTGTACCGTGTGAAATGAGCTAGTTCTGGTCTCTGAATAAGTTGCTTTCTTAAGAAGATGGTTGAGTGCAGCAAGTTCAAACTTTCCTTTTTGTGTAATCTAACAAGATGTACAACTTAGTAAATACAACTCATTTCTAAAGTAGTTTGTTTAGAAAAAAACATCTTCATTTTCCGAACACTCTACTGTATGAAATGAGCTAGTTCTGTTCTCGGAATCAGTTGCTTTCTTACTAAGAGCGTTGAGTGCAGCAATTTCAAAGTTGCCTTGTTTGTGTAATTTACAAGATGTACAACTTAGTACATTCACCTAATTTCTAACGTAGTTTGTTTAGAAAACAAACATCTTTATTTCTAAACACTGTACTCTGTGAACTGAGATAGTTCTGTTCTCGGAATTAGTTGCTATCTTAGGAATAGGGTTGTGTGCAGCTAGTTCATTCTTTCCTTGATTGTATAATTAAACAAGATGTACAAAGTAGTAGAATCGCCTCATTTCTAAACTAGTTTGTTTAGAAAACAAACATCTTCATTTCCGAAAACTGTACTGTGTGAAATGTGCTAGTTATGTTCTCGGAATCAGTTGCTTTCTTACCAACAGGGTTGATGGCAGCATCTTCAAACATTCCTTGTTAGTGTAACCTAAGAAGACATACAATTTAGTAGATTCACCCAATTTCTAATGTACTTTGTTTAGAAAACAAACATCTTCATTTCCGAAAACTGTACTGTTTTAAATGAGCTAGTTCTATTCTCAAAATCACTTTCTTTCTTACAAGGACGGTAGGGCAGCAAGTTAAAACTTTCCTTGTTTGTGTAATCTAACAAGATGTACACCTTTGTAGATTCACCTCATATCTAACGTAGTTTGTTTAGAAAAAAAAACCTCTTTTTTGCCTAACACTGTTCTCTGTGATATGAGCTAGTTCAGTTCTCAGAATCAGTTGCCTCATTTCTAAAGTAATTAGTTTAGAAAACAAACATCTTCATTTTCGAAAACTGTAATGTGTGAAATAAGCTATTTCTGTAATCGGAATCAGGTGCTTTCTTACAAAGACGGTTTAAGGCAGCAAGTTCAAACTTTCCTTGTTTGTGCAATCTTAGAAGATGTACAACATAATATATTCACCTCATTTCTAACGTAGTTTGTTTAGAAAACAAACTTCTTCATTGACGAACACTGAACTCTGTGAAATGAGCTAGTTCGGTTCTCGGAATCAGTTGCTTTCTTACACAGAGGCTTGGGTGCAGCAACTTCAAACATTCCTAGTTTGTGCAATGTAAGAAGATGTACAATTTAGTAGAATCACCTCATTTCTAAATTAGTTTGTTTAGAAAACAAACATGTTCTTTTAAAAACAATGTACTTTGTGAACTAAGCTAGTTCTGTTCTTGGAATCAGTTGCTTTCTAACAAAGGGGCTTGAGTACAGCAAGTTCAAACATTCCTAGTTAGTGTAATGTAACAAGATATACAACCTAGTAGATTCACCGCATTTCTAAAGTAGTTTTTTTAGAAAACAATCATCTTCATTTCCGAAAACTTTACTGTGTGAAATGAGTTAGTTGTGTTCTCTAAATAAGTTGCTTTCTTAAGAAGAAGGTTGAGTGCAGCAATTTCAAACTTTCCTTCTTTGTGTAATCCAACAGGATATACAACTTAGTGGATTCACCTCATTAGTAAAGTAGTTAGTTTAGAAAACAAACATTTTCATTTGCCGAACACTGTACTCTGTGAAATAAGCTAGTTCTGTTCTCGGAATTAGTTGCTTTCATACAAAAATCACATTAGTGCAGCAAGTTCAAACTTTTCTTGTTTGTGTAATCTAACAAGCTCTACAAAGTAGTAGATTCTCCTCATTTTTAACGTAGTTTGTTTAGAAAACAAACATCCTCAATTCCAAAAACTGTACTGTGTGAAAAGAGCTAGTTCTGTACTCGGAATCAGTTGCTTTCTTACGAAGAGGGATGAGTGCAGCAAGTTCAAACTTTTCTTGTTTGTATAATCTAACAAGATGTAAAACTTAGTAGATTCGCCTCATTTCTAACGTAGTTTCTTTAGAAAACAAACATCTTCATTGCCAAACACTGTACTGTGTGAAATGAAGTAATTCTGTTCTCGGAATCAGTTGCTTTCTTACAAAGACGGTTTAGGCCAGCACGTTCAAACTTTCCTTGTTTATGTAATCTAGCAATATGTGCAATTTAGTAGATTCGCCTCATTTCTAAAGTAGTTTGTTCAGAAAACAAACATCTACACTGCTGAACACTGTACTATGTGAAATGAGCTATTTCTGTTTTTGGAATCAGTTGCTATCATTTGAAGACGGTTTAGGGCAGCAAGTTCAAACTTTCCTTGTTTGTGTAAGCTAACAAGATGTACAACTTAGTGGATTCGCCTCATTTCTAAAGTAGTTTGTTAAGAAAACAAACATCTTCATTGCCGAACACTGTACTCTGTGTAAAAAGATAGTTCTTTTCTCAGAATAAGTTGCTTTCTTACGAACAGGGTTGATGGCAGCAACTTCAATCATTCCTAGTTAGTTTAACCTAAGAAGATGTACAATTTAGTAGATTCCCCTCATTTCTAAAGAAGTTTGTTTAGAAAACAAACCTGTTCATTTCAAAACACCGTACTGTGTGAAATGAACTAGTTCTGTTCTCGGAATCAGTTGCTTTCTCATAAAGACGGTTTAGGCCAGCAAGTTCAAACTTTCCCTGTTTGTATAACCTAACAAGATGTACAAAGTAGTAGATTCACCTCATTTGTAAAGTAGTTTGTTTAAAAACCAAATATATTCATTTCCGAAAACTCTACTGTGTGAAATGAGCTAGGTCTGTTCTTGGAATCAGTTGCTTTCATTCGAAGACGGTTTAGGGCAGCAAGTTCAAACTTTCCTTGTTTGTGGAATCTAACAAGATATACAACTTAGTAGATTCGCCTCATTTCTAAACTAGTTTGTACAGAAAACAAACATCTTCATTTCTGAAAACTGTACTCTTTGAAATGAGCTAGTTGTGTTCTCGGAATCAGTTGCTTTCTTACGAACAGGGTTGACGGTAGCACCTTGAAACATTCCTAGTTAGTGTAACCTAAGACGACATACAATTTAGTAGATTGACCTAGTTTCTAAAGTAGTTTGTTTAGAAAACAAATATCTTCATTTCTAAAAACTGTACTGTGTGAAATGAGCTACTTCTGTTCTCGGCATCAGTTGCTTTCTTACGAAGAGGGTTGAATGCAGCAAGTTCAAACATCCCTTGTTTGTGTAATCTAGCAAGATGTACAACTGTATAGATTCGCCTCATTTCTACAGCAGTTTGTTTAGAAAACAATCATCTTCTTTGTCGAACGCTGTACTGTGTGAAATGAGCTAGTTCTCTTCTCGGAATCAGTTGCTGTCATTCCAATACGGTTTAGGGCAGCAAGTTCAAACCTTCCTTGTTTGTGTAATCTAACAAAATGTACAACTTAGTAGATTCACCTCATTTCTAAAGTGGTTTGTTTAGATACAAACATCTTCACTGCCCAATACTGTACTCTGTCAAATAAGCTAGTTTTGTTCTCGCAATTACTTGCTTTCTTACGAACAGGGTTTATTGCAGCAAGTTCACACATTCCTAGTTTGTGTAACCTGAGAAGATATACAATTTAATAGATTCAGCTCATTTCTAAAGTAGTTTGTTTAGAAAACAAACATCTTCATTTCAAAACACGGTACTCTGTGAACAAAGCTGGATCTTTCTCGGAATCAGTTGCTTTCTTACAAAGACAGTTTAGGGCAGCAAGTTCAAACTTTCCTTGTTTGTGTAATCTAACAAGATGTACAACTTAGTAGATTCACCTCATTTCTAACACGTTTCTTTAGAAAACAAACATCTTCATTGCCGAACACTGTACTCTGTGAAATGAGCTACTTCGGTTCTCGGAATCAGTTGCTTTGTTACGAAGAGGGTGGAGTGCAGGAAGTTCAAACTTTCCTTGTTTGTGTAATCTAACAAGATCTACAAAGTAGTAGATTCGCCTCACCTCTAAAGTAGTTTGTTTAGAAAACAAACATCTTCATTGCCGAACACAGTACTGTGTGAAATGAGCTAGTTCTGTTTTCGGAATCAGTTGCTTCCTTAGGAAGAGGGTTGAGTGCAGCAAGTTCAAATATTTCTAGGTAGTGAAATCTAACAAGATGTACAACTTATTAGAGTCACCTCATTTCTAAAGTAATTTGTTTACAAAACAATTATCTTCGTTTTAGAAAACTGTACTGTGTGAAATGAGCTAGATCTGTTCTCTGAATCAGGAGCTTTCTTAAGAAGAGGGTTGACTGCAGCAAATTCAAACTTTCCTTGTTTGTGTAATCTAACAGGATATACAACTTAGTAGATTCACTTCATTTCTAAAGTAGTTTGTTTAGAAAACAAAAATCTTCATTTGCCGAACACTCTAATCTGTGAAATAAGCTAGTTCTGTTCTTGAAATCAGGTGGTTTCTTACAAAATCGCTTCAGTGCAGCAAGTTCAAACTTTCCTTGTTTGTGTAATCTAACAAGATGTACAAAGTAGTAGCTTTGCCTCACTTCTAAAGTAGTTTGTTTAGAAAACAAACATCTACATTGCCGAACACAGTACTGTGTGAAATGAGCTACTTCTGTTCTCATAATCAGTTGCTATCTTACAAAGAGGGTTGAGTGCAGCAAGTTCAAATTTTCCTTGTTTGTGTAATCGAACAAGATGTAAAATATAGTAGATTCACCTCATTTCTAAAGTAGTTTGTTTTGAAAACAAACATCTTCATTGCCGAACACAGTACTGTGTGGAATGAGCTAGTTCTGTTTTCGGAATCAGTTGCTTCCTTAGGAAGAGGGTTGAGTGCAGTAAGTTCAAATATTTCTAGTTAGTGAAATCTAACAAGATGTACAACTTATTAGATTCACCTCATTTCTAAAGTAATTTGTTTATAAAATAATCATCTTCGTTTTAGAAAACTGTACTGTGTGAAATGAGCTAGTTCTGTTCTCTGAATCAGTAGCTTTCTTAAGAAGAGGGTTGACTGCAGCAAGTTCAAACTTTCCTTGTTTGTGTAATCTAACAGGATATACAACTTAGTAGATTCACTTCATTTCTAAAGTAGTTTGTTTAGAAAACAAAAATCTTCATTTGCCGAACACTCTAATCTGTGAAATAAGCTAGTTCTGTTCTTGAAATCAGTTGCTTTCTTACAAAATCGCTTCAGTGCAGCAAGTTCAAACTTTCCTTGTTTGTGTAATCTAACAAGATGTACAAAGTAGTAACTTTGCCTCACTTCTAAAGTAGTTTGTTTAGAAAACAAACATCTACAATGCCGAACACAGTACTGTGTGAAATGAGCTAGTTCTGTTCTCGTAATCAGTTGCTTTGTTACGAAGAGGGTTGAGTGCAGCAAGTTCAAATTTTCCTTGTTTGTGTAATCGAACAAGATGTAAAATATAGTAGATTCGACTCATTTCTAAAGTAGTTTGTTTTGAAAACAAACATCTTCATTGCCAAACACAGTACTGTGTGAAATGAGCTAGTTCTGTTCTCGGAATCCGTTGCTTTCTTACGAAGAGGGTTGAGTGCAGGAAGTTCAAACTTTCCTTGTTTTTGTAATCTAACAAGATGTAAAATGTAGTAGATTCGCGTCATTTCCAAAGTATTTTGTTTAGAAAACAAACATCTTCATTGCCGAATACACTACTGGGTGAAATGAGAAAGTTCTCTTCTCGGAATCAGTTGCTTTCTTACAAAGAGGGTTGAGTGCAGCTAGTTCAAACTTTCCTTGTTTGTGCAATGTAAGAAGATGTAAAATGTAGTAGATTTGCCTCATTTATAAAGTAGTTTGTTTAGAAAGCAGACATCTTCATTGCCGAACACAGTACTGTGTGAAATGAGCTAGCTCTGTTCTTGGAA
This sequence comes from Orientallactaga sibirica, assembly GCA_036365145.1. Classification (NCBI taxonomy): domain Eukaryota; kingdom Metazoa; phylum Chordata; class Mammalia; order Rodentia; family Dipodidae; genus Orientallactaga; species Orientallactaga sibirica. The sequence goes on from JAEOAD010002519.1 coordinate 1,552,625, forward strand.
TCAGTTGCTTTCTTAAGAAAAGTGTTAAGTGCAGCAAGTTCAAACTTTCCTTGTTTGTTTAATCTAATAAGATGTAAAACTTAGTAGATTCACCTCATTTCTAAAGCAGTTTGTTTAGAAAACAAACATCTTCATTGCATAACACTGAACTGTATGAAATGAACAAGTTCTGTTCTCAGAATCAGTTGCTTTCTTACGAAGATAGTTTAGGGCAGCGAGTTCAAACTTTCCTTGTTTGTGTAATCTAACAAGATATACAACTTGGTAGATTCGCCTCATTTCTAAAGTAGTTTGTTTAGAAAACAAATATCTTCACTGCCCAATACTGTACTCTGTCAAATAAGCTAGTTTTGTTCTTGCAATCAGTTGCTTTCTTACGAACAGGGTTTATGGCAGCAAGTTCAAACATTCCTATTTAGTGTAACCTAAGAAGATGTACAATTTAATAGATTCAGCTCATTTCTAAAGTACTTTGTCTAGAAAGCAAATATCTTCATTTCATAACACAGTACTCTGTGAACTGACGTAGTTCTTTTCTCAGAATCAGTTGCTTTCTTACAAAGACAGTTCAGGGCAGCAAGTTCAAACTTCCCTTGTTTGGGTAATCTAACAAGATGTACAACTTAGTATATTCACCTCCTTTCTAACACAGTTTGTTTAGAAAACAAACTTCTTCATTGCCGAACACTGTACTCTGTGAAAAGAGCTAGTTTGGTTCTCAGAATCAGTGGCTTTCTTACAACGAGGCTTGAGTGCAACAAGTTCAAAGATTTCTAGTTAGTGTAATCTAACAAGATATACAACTTAGTAGATTCACCTAATTTCTAAAGTAGTTTGTTTAGAAAACAAACATCTTCATTTCCAAACACAATACTGTGTGAAATGAGCTAGTTCTGTTGTCGGAATCAGTTCCTTTCTTACGAAGAGGTTTGGGTGCAGCAAGTTCAAACTTTCGTTGTTTGTGTAATCTAACAAGATGTAAAATGGAGTAGATTCGCCTCATTTATAAAGTAGTTTGTTAAGAAAACCGACATCTTCATAGCCAAACACAGTACTGTGTGAAATGAGCTAGTTCTGTTCTCGGAATCAGTTGCTTTCTTACGAAGAGGGTTGAGTGCAGCAATTCAAACTTTCCTTGTTTGTGTAACCTAACAAGATGTACAACTTAGCAGATTCACCTCATTTCTAAAGTAGTTTGTTTAGAAAACAAACATCTTCATTGCCGAACACTGTACTGTATGAAATGATCTAGTTCTGTTCTCAGAATCAGTTGCTTTCTTACAAAGACAGTTTGGGGTAGCGAGTTCACACTTTCCTTGTTTGTGTAATCTAACAAGATGCACAAATTAGTAGATTCGCCTCATTTCTAAAGTAGTGTGTTTAGAAAACAAACATCTTCAATACCCAATACCATACTCTGTCAAATAAGCTAGTTTTGTTCTCGCAATCAGTTGCTTTCTTACGAACAGGGTTGATGGCAGCAAGTTCAAACATTCCTAGTTAGTGTAAGATAAGAAGATATACAATTTAATAGATTCAGCTCATTTCTGATGTAGTTTTTTTAGAAAACAAACATCTTCATTTGAAAACACGGTACTCTGTGAACTAAGCTAGTTCTTTTCTCGGAATCAGTTGCTTTCTTACAAAGACAGCTTATGGCAGCAAGTTCAAACTTTCCTTGTTGTGTAATCTAACAAGATGTACAACTAAGTAGATTCACCTCATTTCTAACACAGTTTGTTTAGAAAACAAACTTCTTCATTGCCGAACACTGTATCTGTGAAAAGAGCTAGTTCGGTTCTCAGAATGAGTTGCTTTCATACGAAGAGGCTTGAGTGTAGCAAGTTCAAACATTCCTAGTTAGTGTAATCTAACAAGATATACAACTTAGTAGATTCACCTCATTTCTAAAGTAGTTTGTTTAGAAAACAAACATCTTCATTTGCCGAACACTATACTCTGTGAAATAAGCTAGTTCTGTTCTTGGAATCAGTTGCTTTCTTACAAAGTTGTTTGGGTGCAGCAAGTTCAAACTTTCCTTGTTTGTGTAATATAACAAGATTTACACAGTAGTAGATTCCCCTCACTTCTAAAGTAGTTTGTTTAGAAAACAAACATCTTCCTTGCTGAAAACAGTACTGCGTGTAATGAGCTAGTTCTGTTCTCGGAATCAGTTGCTTTCTTATGAAAAAGGTTGAGTGCAGCAAGTTCAAACTTTCCTTGTTTGTGTAATCTAACAAGATGTAAATCTTAGTAGATTCGCCTCATTTCTAAAGTAGTTTGTTTAGAAAACAAATATCTTCATTGCCAAACACTGTACTGTATGAAATGAACTAGTTCTGTTCTCAGAATCAGTTGCTTTCTTACAAAGACAGTTTACGACAGCGAGTTCAAACTTTCCTTGTTTGTGTAATCTAACAAGATGTACAACTTAGTAGATTCACCTCATTTCTAAAGTAGTGTGTTTAGAAAACAAACATCTTCATTGCCGAATACTGTACTGCGTCTAATAAGCTAGTTTTGTTCTCGGAATCATTTGCTTTGTTACCAACAGGGTTGATGGCAGTAAGTTCAAACATTCCTAGTTAGAGTAACCTAAGAAGATGTACAATTTAATAGATTCTGCTCATTTCTAAAGTAATTTGTTTAGAAAACAATCATCTTCGTTTCCGAAACTGTACTGTGTGAAATGAGCTAGTTCTGTTCTCTGAATCAGTAGCTTTCTTAAGAAGAGGGTTGAGTGCAGCAAGTTCAAACTTTCCTTGTTTATGTAATCTAACAAGATATAAAACTTAGTAGATTCACCTCATTTCTAAAGTAGTTTGTTTAGAAAACAAACATCTTCATTGCCGAACACTGTACTGTATGAAATGTTGTAGTTCTCTTCTCAGAATTAGTTGCTTTCGTAGAAAGACAGTTTAGGGCAGCGAGTTCAAATTTTCCTTGTTTGTGTAATCTAACAAGATGTAATTAAAGATGGAAAAAGTCATAAATGCTTCAAATTCCAGAATTGGCTCTCTGCCAGCAAATAAGTAGAAGATCACCCTTCTTGCTCGTTCAGAGCCTGCTTCCTGCATGAACCTAAATAAAAAGAACAGGCTTTTGATTACGTGACTCTGGCCTAATGAGATAACAAAAAATGAGCTAACTAACTGCTTATCTGGCTTCTGTGAACTGCTTGTACCATAAAAGGAAAAATTGTAATGTAAAAATATATAGAGGTGTAGGATGATAGAGAATATAAACAAAAAAAGCAAGAACTAAAGTAACGCCATGACAGGTTCTAGGATTATTCACAGGCCTGAATTTCTATTTCCGGGCTGAGGTGACACACCATTTTTGCAGTTACTGGAAAAACCCCAAACTGCCCAGTACCCAAAATAATCCTTGAAATGAGCCAGTCAGAAGAAACTAAGCAAATGTTATACATACTTGTGATCCTCAAGTTATAGATAAGTTGGCTCAAAATGCCATAGTAACCACATAACCAATGAGCATAGTATATGTACATTATTTTTAATTGTTAACCAATCATGTTATAAATTCCCCTCTCCTTTGTTTGAATCCAATACAGCTGCCTTGATTCTATTCTCGGGGCCTCCAGTCCTCTACCCTTGCGTGGCGTATGTCTGGGGGCCCCAGCGTGCTGGAATAAAAATCCTCTTGCTATTTGCATCAAGACCATTTCTCGGAGTGATTTGGGGTGTCGCCTTTCCCGAGACAGAGCCCGGGGAGTCCTCCCCTCCAGGGTCTTACAGCTTGGTTCCCTAACCGGTTAATTGTGACTACCTCTCACGCTCGAGAACTGATTGGAGGTAAGGGGATCCCCCTAAGATGTGTGAATGTGTGTGCCGGCCGGCGTCTTTGTTCTGAGTGTCTGTTCTCTGTTCTGTAACACGCCCTTTTTGGTTTGCAGCTCTCCTCTTGGGCTGTAAGGAACAGAGGACTGTGATCAGCAGAGGTGCTAAGAGGATCACAGGCTGTCACCCTGGGGGACGCTCCGGGAGGAGAGGAGAGCCAGGGACCCCTGGTGGTCTCCTTCTGTCTGTCAGAGGACCGAGTTCTGTTGTTGAAGTGGAAGCTTCCCTCTGCGTGACTGTCCTATTCACGGACAGGTCACAAGTGTTTGGATCTGTTAGTTTCAGTTCTGTGCGTCTTTGTCTTGTGTGTTTTTGTCTACATTTTTGTCATGGGACAGACGGTGACGACTCCCCTTAGTTTGACTCTTGACCATTGGGCTCAAGTGAAATCTAGGGCTCATAATTTGTCAGTTGAGGTGAAGAAGGGACCCTAGAAGACATTTTGTGCCTCTGAATGGCCTACATTCAATGTTGGGTGGCCTTCAGAGGGAACATTCAATTCTGAAACTATTCAGGCTGTTAAAACAATTATTTTCCAGGCTGGACCCGGCTCTCATTCTGATCAGGAGCCCTACATCCTTACATGGAGTGATTTGGTAGACAACCCTCCACCATGGGTTAAGCCAGACTAAGCAGATCTAAGGAGCCAGACTCCCAAGTTGACCCTAGAAAGCGAAAAAAAAAACAAAGGTTCATTTAAAAAGCCAAACTTTCTCCTCGCATCCCACCCTCTTATCCGCCACAAGGTGTTGCTAGAGGATCATCTGTATTCACCCCTCCTGAGGCTCCGGTGATGGGAGGACCGACTGCACAAGGGAGGCTCGCAGTGAGCAGCAGGAAGCGCTGCCCGGAGCGGGCTCCTTCCTTCCTCTCCCGAACCGGCCAGGCCGGACAGCACCAGGAGAGGCAATCTCGCCGGACATGACGCAGGGGGAAGGAGGCCAATCTCCTCTCCTCTGCCACCCGCGGCTCTCCGGGCATGAACGCTACGGCAGCCGGGCCGGCATGCGCAGGTGAAAGGTGGTTCTGGGACATACGCAGAGAGCAGTCTCCTCCTGCCCAGGCCGCACGAACCCGCAGCCCTGGGGGTGTCCCCACAGGAGCGCGAGGCCATGGGCGAATGCTCACCACCGGCCCCAAGTGTTGCAGCTCCCACCAGCTCATGGGCCCCACCAGCACCGTCCCTGCCTGATGTGGGCCCCATCCGCCCCCTCCGGTAGCCAAATCTGCAGTCCTTTCTCGCACTTTCCTCCAACTCCCCACCCCCCATGGCTCTGAGCCTTGGTATGCCCCAGGGGAAACAGATATCTTGAGAAATTAAATAAAAAACCTCCGGGGAGGGAAATTCGGGAGGAGTGTCAGGGAGAAAAGAAGAAATGGGCCCAACCCGCAGGTCCTGAAGCTTCACGGGGAAAGGCGCAGGAAAAGGCGCGGGGCGCCCGGGCTGCAGGAGACAAGTAAGACGGAAACTTAGGGACCTGGTGCGGGCACACTGGGTTTAGGTTGGGGGATGGGGGAGAGCCCAGGAATCAAGCCCCTGAACTTGCCGGCTTCATTTCTTAGCCAAAGGAGTCCTGCAGTAAAACGGGGTGATTTCGGGAGGGGGGATTCTTAATTCTTATTCTAAATCCATGTCCAAAAGTCCCATCTCTTCTTTGAGCTCCCCCAGACCTGCGATCTCCTGGCCAAGTTCTGGGAAGCCAGCAAGCCAGCAAACAAAAAGAGCTGAGTCCCAGGCTGAGCTGGAAAGGGAGGATGTATTGGGGGAGGGGCGCGGGAGAGAGAAGACAAAGGGGCATTTTACCGAAAGGCTAGAGGTCTGATTTCAGGAAAGAAGCAGTTCAGGGATAATTTCCATCCCTCCTTGAAGGGGCCCCTACGTCTCAACGTACCCCCACCCCCACACACACTGTTAGTTCCTGCGCTAGACCATTAACTTGTTAATTCATTAAGCAAAGTCTGGATGTTGATGACTGTACTTGCCTGGGTTTTACTGTTGGGGATGTGATGTTGATAGGATGGAGCACTTGGTTTAAAGGATTTTTAAACCTAATATATTAAAATAAACCTAAAAAGAAGAAATTGGGGGGATTAAAAAATGGTTGGCTATAGGCTTGTGAAAGAATTTTCTGACCCAGGACATTTACTTAGAAAACCAAGAGTCCATTTTCCCCAGGAAGTCTGTGTCCACCAAGATTGGATTCCAGCACTGCAGTGCAAGGCTAGGAACCCCCACTTCCTCATCTGTGGATGGTCTTGGTGAGGGCACTCTAGGATGTGGGGGTCACAGGTGTCAGCTCCTGGTTCCTAGACTGGGTTCAATTCCAAATTCCAAGCTGGCCTCTGGAATAGTCCTCTCTCCTCCTCGTTACAGAATTAAATGTTTGAACAATCAGCCAGACAGATCCAAAAGGTTCTCCCCAGTCCCTGGCACTATCCTTTGCAGGAAGGTTAATTTGCCAGTCCCATTCCAACTCTTACATTCTGCTGGGATGGGAAATGATTAAAAAGTTTAAAAAAATGTATATGTTGGCAGGCCTAGAGCGTGGAGAGAGACCTGTAAGGGGTGGAAGAACACAAGAGGGGGTTCACATGCTAAAAGAGAAAGGCAGATGTTTGTCCTGTGTCAGGGGAAAAGAATCTAAGGTAGAAAGGGGAGGACAATTGGAACAGGAACTGAGTTTGAGGGGTTTAAGAGACAAATGGGGACCAGAGAAAGGTCTTATGATTTGGATAAAATGTCAAGTGTTTAGGCAGAAGGTGTGTGCAACAGTAAATGGGCAATAGAAGTAAATAAAATAGAGGGTGTCGATGTAAAAAAATGTGGTTAAAGAGGGGAACAAAAAAATAAATTTAAAAAGTTTGGGGGCACCCTGGCAGGAGACAAATGGATAGAGCAGGTTGGAGAGTTGGGCTGGAAAAATGGTAAAGATAATGACCTTGGAATGGCAGGTGAAGTGTAGGGACAAAAGGAGGGGAAAATCTTCTGGTTGATTACCTAGGACATCTCTACACAGGTTGCATGTTTCTTTGTGGGGAAAAATTATGTTCTGCCTGAGAGTCAGAGAGAGGCCACTCCAGAATGGACAGATGGGATCATGACCCTACTGCTGCGCACCTTTGGGCCCCTGTACCGGGTGGTCAATTGCAGCCCCTCCAGTATTGGCCCTTCTCCTCTGCAGATCTTTACAATTGGAAAACTAACCACCCTCCTTTTTCGGAGGATCCCCAATGCCTCACGGGGTTGATAGAGTCCCTTATGTTTTCTCATCAGCCTACTTGGGATGATTGCCAACAGGTGCTGCAGATGCTCTTCACAACTGAGGAACGGGAGAAAATTTTATTAGAAGCTAGAAAAAATGTTCCTGGGGCTGACAGGCAACCTACATATGGGATTCCCTCTGACTCACCCTAGTTGGGACTACAATACGGCTGAAGGTAGGGAGAGCTTAAGAATCTATCGCCAGGCTCTGGTGGCGGGTCTCCAAGGGGCCTCCAGAAGGCCCACCAATTTGGCCAAGGTAAGAGAGATGATGCAGGGACCAACCGAGCCTCCCTCAGTTTTTCTTAAAAGACTTATGGAAGCCTTCAGGCGGTTCACTCCTTTTGATCCTACTTCAGAAGCCCAGAAGGCCTCAATGGCCCTGGCTTTCATAGGGCAATCAGCTCTGGATATCAAAAAAATCTTCAGAAGATTGAAAGGATTACAGAAAGCTGAGTTACATGATTTGGTAAAAGAGGCAGAGAAAGTGTATTACAAAAGGGAAAAGACGTACTTGAATTGGCAAAAGAGACAGAGAAAGTGTATTATAAAAGAAAGACAGAGGAAAAAAAGAACAGAAAAAGGAAAAAAAAGAAAAAAGAGAAAAAAAACGTGATAAAAGGCAGGAAAAGAAGTTAACTAAAATCTTGGCTGCAGTAGTTGAAGGGAAAAACAGTAGAGAAAGAGAGAGAGATTTTAAGAAACCCAGGACAGGCCCTAGGCAGATAGGGAACCTGGGCAACAGGACCCTACTCGACGAGGATCAATGTGCTTATTGTAAAAAGAAAAGGGACATTAAGCAAGGGACTGCCCCAAGAAGCACGGGGAATTTTGACCCAATCCCTGGGGCCATAGAAAAGACCTGTTGCTTACCTGTACAAGAAGCTTGACCCTGTAGCCAGTGGATGGCCTGTCTGTCTGAAGGCTATTGCAGCTGTGGCTGTACTGGCCAAGGGCGCTGACAAATTGACTTTGGGACAAAACATAACTATAATAGCCCCCCATGCACTGGAGAGTATTATCCGGCAGCCTCCAGACCGATGTATGACTAATGCTCACATGACCCACTATCAAAGCCTGCTTCTCACAGAGAGAGTCATGTTCGCTCCACCAGCCACCCTCAACCCCGCCACTCTTCTACCTGAAGAGTCTGATGAACCAGTGACTCATGATTGTTACCGACTATTGGTTGAGGAGACCGGGGGCCATAAGGACCTTACAGACAGCCCACTGACTGGAGAAGCTCTGACCTGGTTCACTGATGGGAGCAGCTACATGGTAGAAGGTAAAAAAAATAGCTGGGGCAACGATAGTGGACGGGACTCACACAGTCTGGGCCAGTAGTCTACCAGAAGGGACCTCAGCACAAAAGGCTGAACTCATGGCTCTCATATGCTTTTGCGACTGCACATGTACATGGAGCCATCTATAGACAGAGGGGCCTACTTACTTCAGCAGGAAAAAAAGTCAAAAATAAAAAAAAAATTCTAAGCTTACTGGAGGCTTTACATTTGCCAAAGAGACTAGCCATTATACATTGCCTTGGGCATCAGAAAGCTAAAGACTTTATCTCGAAAGAAAACCAGATGGCTGACCAGGTAGCCAAGCAGGCAGCCCAGGGTGTCAACCTTCTACCGGTAATGACAAAGCCCAAGGCCTCAGAACCTGGACGGCAGTACACTCTAGAGGACTGAAAAAAATAAAAAAGATAGACCAGTTCTCCAGGACCCCAGAAGGGACCTGCTACACCTCAGATGGAAAAAAAAATCCTACCCCACAAAGAAGGATCAAAGTATGTCTGACAGATACATCGTCTAACCCACCTGGGAGCTAAACATCTGCAGAGACTGGTTAGAACATCCCCTTACCAAACTGCCGGGGGTAGCTGATTCAATGGTCAAACATTGTGTACCCTGCCAGCTGGTTAATGAACATCCTTCAAGAATGCCTCCTGGAAAAAGACTAAAGAGAAGCCACCCAGGCGCTCACTGGGAAATAGACTTCACTGAGGTAAAACCAGCCAAATATGGTAATAAACACTTATTAGTTTTTATAGACACCTTTTCAGGATGGGTAGAGGCTTATCCTACCAAGAAAGAGACCTCAACTGTGGTGGCTAAAAAAATACTGAAAAAAATCTCCCCAAGATTTAGAATACCAAAGGTAATAGGGTCTGACAATGGTCCAGCTTTCGTTGTCCAGGTAAGTCAGGGACTAACCAAGACATTGGGGATTGATTAAAAATTACATTGTGCATACAGACCCCAAAGCTCAGGACAGATAAAAAGAATAAATAGAACCATTAAAGAGACCCTCACCAAATTGACCACAGAGACTGGCATCAATGATTGAATAGCTCTCCTACCCTTTGTGCTTTTCCAGGTTAGGAACACCCCTGGACAGTTTGGGCTAACACCCTATGAATTGCTCTACAGGGGGCCCCCTTCACTGGTAGAAATTGCCTCTGTACATAGTGCTGATGTGCTGCATTCCCAGCCTTTGTTCTCTAGGCTCAAGGCACTTGAGTGGGTGAGGCAACAAGCATAGAAGCAGATACGGGAGGCCTATTCTGAAGCAGGAGACTTACAAGTCCCACATCGCTTCCAAGTTGGAGATTCAATCTACGTCAGGCGCCACCGTGCGGAAAACCCTGAGACCCAGTAGAAGAGCCCTTACATCGTGCTGCTGACTACGCCAACCTCCTTAAAGGTTAAAGGGATCCCCACGTAGATAAAAATCTATCAGCAACTTAGAAAAATCTCTGACTTCTTTATCTGAGGTAGTCCTACAGAATCAGAGGGGGATTAAATCTATTGTTTCTAAAGGAAGGTGGGTTATGTGCAGCCTAAGGAAAAAATGCTGTTTTATGTAGATCACTCAGGAGCTATTAGAGACTCCATGAACAAGCTCAAAGAAAGGCTAAAGAAACATCGAAGGAAAGGGAGACTAACCAGGAATGATTTAAAGAATGGTTCAGCAGGTCCCTTAGATGACCACCATACTTTCTGCTCTGATGAGACCCTTAGTGATTTTATTCCTGTTGCTTAGAGTTGGGCCCTGCATAATCAACATATTTATTGCTTTTGTTAGAAGATGTGTGAGAGTGCGGTCCACCTTATGGGTGCTCAGACAACAGTATAGGGTCTTCCAGACAGGAGGAACTAATTCGAGTCCTCCCAGTTCTAGGATTAGAACTATTAACAAGAGAAAAGTGGGGAAAAAAGGATCATAAAGTGCTTCAAATTCCAGAATTGGCTCTCTGCCAGCAAATAAGTAGAAGATCACCCTTCTTGCTGGTTCAGAGCCTGCTTCCTGCATGAACCTAAATAAAAGAACAGGCTTTTGATTACGTGACTCTGGCCTAATGAGATAACAAAAAATGAGCTAACTAACTGCTTATCTGGCTTCTGTGAACTGCTTGTACCATAAAAGGAAAAATTGTAATGTAAAAAAAATATATAGAGGTGTAGGATGATAGAGAATATAAACAAAAAAAAAAGCAAGAACTAAAGTAACGCCATGACAGGTTCTAGGATTATTCACAGGCCTGAGTTTCTATTTCCGGGCTGAGGTGACACACCATTTTGCAGTTACTGGAAAAACCCCAAACTGCCCAGTACCCAAAATAATCCTTGAAATGAGCCAGTCAGAAGAAACTAAGCAAATGTTATACATACTTGTGATCCTCAAGTTATAGATAAGTTGGCTCAAAATGCCATAGTAACCACATAACCAATGAGCATAGTATATGTACATTATTTTTAATTGTTAACCAATCATGTTATAAATTCCCCTCTCCTTTGTTTGAATCCAATACAGCTGCCTTGATTCTATTCTCGGGGCCTCCAGTCCTCTACCCTTGCGTGGCGTATGTCTGGGGGCCCCAGCGTGCTGGAATAAAAATCCTCTTGCTATTTGCATCAAGACCATTTCTCGGAGTGATTTGGGGTGTCGCCTTTCCCGAGACAGAGCCGGGAGTCCTCCTCCAGGGTCTTACAGCTTGGTTCCCTAACCGGTTAATTGTGACTACCTCTCACGCTCGAGAACTGATTGGAGGTAAGGGGATCCCCCTAAGATGTGTGAATGTGTGTGCCGGCCGGCGTCTTTGTTCTGAGTGTCTGTTCTCTGTTCTGTAACACGCCCTTTTTGGTTTGCAGCTCTCCTCTTGGGCTGTAAGGAACAGAGGACTGTGATCAGCAGAGGTGCTAAGAGGATCACAGGCTGTCACCCTGGGGACGCTCCGGGGGAGGAGAGGAGAGCCAGGGACCCCTGGTGGTCTCCTTCTGTCTGTCAGAGGACCGAGTTCTGTTGTTGAAGTGGAAGCTTCCCTCTGCGTGACTGTCCTATTCACGGACAGGTCACAAGTGTTTGGATCTGTTAGTTTCAGTTCTGTGCGTCTTTGTCTTGTGTGTTTTTGTCTACATTTTTGTCATGGGACAGACGGTGACGACTCCCCTTAGTTTGACTCTTGACCATTGGGCTCAAGTGAAATCTAGGGCTCATAATTTGTCAGTTGAGGTGAAGAAGGGACCCTAGAAGACATTTTGTGCCTCTGAATGGCCTACATTCAATGTTGGGTGGCCTTCAGAGGGAACATTCAATTCTGAAACTATTCAGGCTGTTAAAACAATTATTTTCCAGGCTGGACCCGGCTCTCATTCTGATCAGGAGCCCTACATCCTTACATGGAGTGATTTGGTAGACAACCCTCCACCATGGGTTAAGCCAGACTAAGCAGATCTAAGGAGCCAGACTCCCAAGTTGACCCTAGAAAGCGAAAAAAAAAACAAAGGTTCATTTAAAAAAGCCAAACTTTCTCCTCGCATCCCACCCTCTTATCCGCCACAAGGTGTTGCTAGAGGATCATCTGTATTCACCCCTCCTGAGGCTCCGGTGATGGGAGGACCGACTGCACAAGGGAGGCTCGCAGTGAGCAGCAGGAAGCGCTGCCCGGAGCGGGCTCCTTCCTTCCTCTCCCGAACCGGCCAGGCCGGACAGCACCAGGAGAGGCAATCTCGCCGGACATGACGCAGGGGGAAGGAGGCCAATCTCCTCTCCTCTGCCACCCGCGGCTCTCCGGGCATGAACGCTACGGCAGCCGGGCCGGCATGCGCAGGTGAAAGGTGGTTCTGGGACATACGCAGAGAGCAGTCTCCTCCTGCCCAGGCCGCACGAACCCGCAGCCCTGGGGGTGTCCCCACAGGAGCGCGAGGCCATGGGCGAATGCTCACCACCGGCCCCAAGTGTTGCAGCTCCCACCAGCTCATGGGCCCCACCAGCACCGTCCCTGCCTGATGTGGGCCCCATCCGCCCCCTCCGGTAGCCAAATCTGCAGTCCTTTCTCGCACTTTCCTCCAACTCCCCACCCCCCATGGCTCTGAGCCTTGGTATGCCCCAGGGGAAACAGATATCTTGAGAAATTAAATTAAAAACCTCCGGGGAGGGAAATTCGGGAGGAGTGTCAGGGAGAAAAGAAGAAATGGGCCCAACCCGCAGGTCCTGAAGCTTCACGGGAAAGGCGCAGGAAAAGGCGCGGGGCGCCCGGGCTGCAGGGAGACAAGTAAGACGGAAACTTAGGGACCTGGGTGCGGGCACACTGGGTTTAGGTTGGGGATGGGGAGAGCCCAGGAATCAAGCCCCTGAACTTGCCGGCTTCATTTCTTAGCCAAAGGAGTCCTGCAGTAAAACGGGGTGATTTCGGGAGGGGGGATTCTTAATTCTTATTCTAAATCCATGTCCAAAAGTCCCATCTCTTCTTTGAGCTCCCCCAGACCTGCGATCTCCTGGCCAAGTTCTGGGAAGCCAGCAAGCCAGCAAACAAAAAGAGCTGAGTCCCAGGCTGAGCTGGAAAGGGAGGATGTATTGGGGGAGGGGCGCGGGAGAGAGAAGACAAAGGGGCATTTTACCGAAAGGCTAGAGGTCTGATTTCAGGAAAGAAGCAGTTCAGGGATAATTTCCATCCCTCCTTGGAAGGGGCCCCTACGTCTCAACGTACCCCCCCCACCCCACACACACTGTTAGTTCCTGCGCTAGACCATTAACTTGTTAATTCATTAAGCAAAGTCTGGATGTTGATGACTGTACTTGCCTGGGTTTTACTGTTGGGGATGTGATGTTGATAGGATGGAGCACTTGGTTTAAAGGATTTTAAACCTAATATATTAAAATAAACCTAAAAGAAGAAATTGGGGGGGGATTAAAAAATGGTTGGCTATAGGCTTGTGAAAGAATTTTCTGACCCAGGACATTTACTTAGAAAACCAAGAGTCCATTTTCCCCAGGAAGTCTGTGTCCACCAAGATTGGATTCCAGCACTGCAGTGCAAGGCTAGGAACCCCCACTTCCTCATCTGTGGATGGTCTTGGTGAGGGCACTCTAGGATGTGGGGGTCACAGGTGTCAGCTCCTGGTTCCTAGACTGGGTTCAATTCCAAATTCCAAGCTGGCCTCTGGAATAGTCCTCTCTCCTCCTCGTTACAGAATTAAATGTTTGAACAATCAGCCAGACAGATCCAAAAGGTTCTCCCCAGTCCCTGGCACTATCCTTTGCAGGAAGGTTAATTTGCCAGTCCCATTCCAACTCTTACATTCTGCTGGGATGGGAAATGATTAAAAAGTTTAAAAAAATGTATATGTTGGCAGGCCTAGAGCGTGGAGAGAGACCTGTAAGGGGTGGAAGAACACAAGAGGGGGTTCACATGCTAAAAGAGAAAGGCAGATGTTTGTCCTGTGTCAGGGGAAAAGAATCTAAGGTAGAAAGGGGAGGACAATTGGAACAGGAACTGAGTTTGAGGGGTTTAAGAGACAAATGGGGACCAGAGAAAGGTCTTATGATTTGGATAAAATGTCAAGTGTTTAGGCAGAAGGTGTGTGCAACAGTAAATGGGCAATAGAAGTAAATAAAATAGAGGGTGTCGATGTAAAAAATGTGGTTAAAGAGGGGAACAAAAAATAAATTTAAAAAGTTTGGGGCACCCTGGCAGGAGACAAATGGATAGAGCAGGTTGGAGAGTTGGGCTGGAAAAATGGTAAAGATAATGACCTTGGAATGGCAGGTGAAGTGTAGGGACAAAAGGAGGGGAAAATCTTCTGGTTGATTACCTAGGACATCTCTACACAGGTTGCATGTTTCTTTGTGGGGAAAAATTATGTTCTGCCTGAGAGTCAGAGAGAGGCCACTCCAGAATGGACAGATGGGATCATGACCCTACTGCTGCGCACCTTTGGGCCCCTGTACCGGGTGGTCAATTGCAGCCCCTCCAGTATTGGCCCTTCTCCTCTGCAGATCTTTACAATTGGAAAACTAACCACCCTCCTTTTTCGGAGGATCCCCAATGCCTCACGGGGTTGATAGAGTCCCTTATGTTTTCTCATCAGCCTACTTGGGATGATTGCCAACAGGTGCTGCAGATGCTCTTCACAACTGAGGAACGGGAGAAAATTTTATTAGAAGCTAGAAAAATGTTCCTGGGGCTGACAGGCAACCTACATATGGGATTCCCTCTGACTCACCCTAGTTGGGACTACAATACGGCTGAAGGTAGGGAGAGCTTAAGAATCTATCGCCAGGCTCTGGTGGCGGGTCTCCAAGGGGCCTCCAGAAGGCCCACCAATTTGGCCAAGGTAAGAGAGATGATGCAGGGACCAACCGAGCCTCCCTCAGTTTTTCTTAAAAGACTTATGGAAGCCTTCAGGCGGTTCACTCCTTTTGATCCTACTTCAGAAGCCCAGAAGGCCTCAATGGCCCTGGCTTTCATAGGGCAATCAGCTCTGGATATCAAAAAAATCTTCAGAAGATTGAAAGGATTACAGGAAGCTGAGTTACATGATTTGGTAAAAGAGGCAGAGAAAGTGTATTACAAAAGGGAAAAGACGTACTTGAATTGGCAAAAGAGACAGAGAAAGTGTATTATAAAAGAAAGACAGAGGAAAAAAAGAACAGAAAAAGGAAAAAAAGAAAAAGAAAAAAACGTGATAAAAGGCAGGAAAAGAAGTTAACTAAAATCTTGGCTGCAGTAGTTGAAGGAAAAACAGTAGAGAAAGAGAGAGATTTTAAGAAACCCAGGACAGGCCCTAGGCAGATAGGGAACCTGGGCAACAGGACCCTACTCGACGAGGATCAATGTGCTTATTGTAAAAAGAAAAGGGACATTAAGCAAGGGACTGCCCCAAGAAGCACGGGGAATTTTGACCCAATCCCTGGGGCCATAGAAAAGACCTGTTGCTTACCTGTACAAGAAGCTTGACCCTGTAGCCAGTGGATGGCCTGTCTGTCTGAAGGCTATTGCAGCTGTGGCTGTACTGGCCAAGGGCGCTGACAAATTGACTTTGGGACAAAACATAACTATAATAGCCCCCCATGCACTGGAGAGTATTATCCGGCAGCCTCCAGACCGATGTATGACTAATGCTCACATGACCCACTATCAAAGCCTGCTTCTCACAGAGAGAGTCATGTTCGCTCCACCAGCCACCCTCAACCCCGCCACTCTTCTACCTGAAGAGTCTGATGAACCAGTGACTCATGATTGTTACCGACTATTGGTTGAGGAGACCGGGGGCCATAAGGACCTTACAGACAGCCCACTGACTGGAGAAGCTCTGACCTGGTTCACTGATGGGAGCAGCTACATGGTAGAAGGTAAAAAAAATAGCTGGGGCAACGATAGTGGACAGGACTCACACAGTCTGGGCCAGTAGTCTACCAGAAGGGACCTCAGCACAAAGGCTGAACTCATGGCTCTCATATGCTTTTGCGACTGCACATGTACATGGAGCCATCTATAGACAGAGGGGCCTACTTACTTCAGCAGGAAAAAGTCAAAAATAAAAAAATTCTAAGCTTACTGGAGGCTTTACATTTGCCAAAGAGACTAGCCATTATACATTGCCTTGGGCATCAGAAAGCTAAAGACTTTATCTCGAAAGAAAACCAGATGGCTGACCAGGTAGCCAAGCAGGCAGCCCAGGGTGTCAACCTTCTACCGGTAATGACAAAGCCCAAGGCCTCAGAACCTGGACGGCAGTACACTCTAGAGGACTGAAAAAAATAAAAAGATAGACCAGTTCTCCAGGACCCCAGAAGGGACCTGCTACACCTCAGATGGAAAAAAATCCTACCCCACAAAGAAGGATCAAAGTATGTCTGACAGATACATCGTCTAACCCACCTGGGAGCTAAACATCTGCAGAGACTGGTTAGAACATCCCCTTACCAAACTGCGGGGGTAGCTGATTCAATGGTCAAACATTGTGTACCCTGCCAGCTGGTTAATGAACATCCTTCAAGAATGCCTCCTGGAAAAGACTAAAGAGAAGCCACCCAGGCGCTCACTGGGAAATAGACTTCACTGAGGTAAAACCAGCCAAATATGGTAATAAACACTTATTAGTTTTTATAGACACCTTTTCAGGATGGGTAGAGGCTTATCCTACCAAGAAAGAGACCTCAACTGTGGTGGCTAAAAAAATACTGAAAAGAAATCTCCCCAAGATTTAGAATACCAAAGGTAATAGGGTCTGACAATGGTCCAGCTTTCGTTGTCCAGGTAAGTCAGGGACTAACCAAGACATTGGGGATTGATTAAAAATTACATTGTGCATACAGACCCCAAAGCTCAGGACAGATAAAAAGAATAAATAGAACCATTAAAGAGACCCTCACCAAATTGACCACAGAGACTGGCATCAATGATTGAATAGCTCTCCTACCCTTTGTGCTTTTCCAGGTTAGGAACACCCCTGGACAGTTTGGGCTAACACCCTATGAATTGCTCTACAGGGGGCCCCCTTCACTGGTAGAAATTGCCTCTGTACATAGTGCTGATGTGCTGCATTCCCAGCCTTTGTTCTCTAGGCTCAAGGCACTTGAGTGGGTGAGGCAACAAGCATAGAAGCAGATACGGGAGGCCTATTCTGAAGCAGGAGACTTACAAGTCCCACATCGCTTCCAAGTTGGAGATTCAATCTACGTCAGGCGCCACCGTGCGGAAAACCCTGAGACCCAGTAGAAGAGCCCTTACATCGTGCTGCTGACTACGCCAACCTCCTTAAAGGTTAAAGGGATCCCCACGTAGATAAAAATCTATCAGCAACTTAGAAAAATCTCTGACTTCTTTATCTGAGGTAGTCCTACAGAATCAGAGGGGATTAAATCTATTGTTTCTAAAGGAAGGTGGGTTATGTGCAGCCTTAAGGAAAAAATGCTGTTTTATGTAGATCACTCGGGAGCTATTAGAGACTCCATGAACAAGCTCAAAGAAAGGCTAAAGAAACATCGAAGGGAAAGGGAGACTAACCAGGAATGATTTAAAGAATGGTTCAGCAGGTCCCCTTAGATGACCACCATACTTTCTGCTCTGATGAGACCCTTAGTGATTTTATTCCTGTTGCTTAGAGTTGGGCCCTGCATAATCAACATATTTATTGCTTTTGTTAGAAGATGTGTGAGTGCGGTCCACCTTATGGTGCTCAGACAACAGTATAGGGGTCTTCCAGACAGGGAGGGAACTAATTCGAGTCCTCCCAGTTCTAGGATTAGAACTATTAACAAGAGAAAAAGTGGGGAATGAAGGATGGAAAAAGTCATAAATGCTTCAAATTCCAGAATTGGCTCTCTGCCAGCAAATGGGTAGAAGATCACCCTTCTTGCTGGTTCAGAGCTTGCTTCCTGCATGAACCTAAATAAAAAGAACAGGCATTTGAGTACGTGACTCTGGCCTAATGAGGTAACAAAAAATGAGCTAACTAACTGCTTATCTGGCTTCTGTGAACTGCTTGCACCATAAAAGGAAAAATTGTAATGTAAAAATATATAGATAGAGGTGTAGGACGATAGAGAATGTAAACAAAAAAAGAAAGAACTAAAGTAACGCCATGAAAGGCTCTAGGAATATTCACAGGCCTGAGTTTCTATTTCCAGGCTGAGCTGACACAGCATTTTTGCAGTTACTGGAAAAACCCCAAACTGCCCAGTACCCAAAATAATCCATGAAATGAGCCAGTCAGAAGAAACTAAGTAAATGTTATACATACTTGTGATCCTCAAGTTATTCATAAGTTGGCTCAAAATGCCATAGTAACCACATAACCAATGAGCATACTACATGTACATTATTTTTAATTGTTAACCAATCATGTTATAAATTCTCCTCTACTTTGAATCCAATGAAACCTACCCTGATTCTACCCTCGGGGCCTCCAGTACTCTAACCCTACGTGGCGTATGACTGGGGGCCCCAGCACGCGGGAATAAAAATCCTCTTGCTATTTGCATCAAGACCGTTTCACGGAGTGATTTGGGGTGTCGCCTTTCCCGAGACAGAGCCCATGGAGTCCTTGCCTCCTGGGTTTACAGTACAACTTAGTAGATTCGCCTCATTTCTAAAGCAGTTTGTTTAGAAAACAAACATCTTCACTACCCAATACTGTACTCTGTCAAATAAGCTAGTTTTGTTCTCGCAATCAGTTGCTTTCTTACTAACAGTTCAAACATTCCTAGTTAGTGTAACCTAAGAAGATGCACAATTTAATAGATTCTGCTCATTTCTAAAGTAATATGTTTAGAAAACAATCATCTTCATTTCCGAAAACTGTACTGTGTGAAATGAGCTAGTTCTGTTCTCTGAATCAGTAGCTTTCTTAAGAAGAGGGTTGAGTGCAGCAAGTTCAAACTTTCCTTGTTTGTGTAATCGAACAACATATACAACTTAGTAGATTCACCTCATTTGTAAAGTAGTTTGTTTAGGAAACAAACATCTTCATTTGCTGAACACAGTACTCTGTGAAATAAGCAAGTTCTGTTCTTGGAATCAGTTGCTTTCTTACAAAATCGCTTGAGTGCAGCAAGTTCAAAGATTCCTAGTTTGTGTAACCTAGGAAGATGTACAATTTAATAGATTTAGCTCATTTATTAAGCAGTTAATTTAGAAAACAAACATCATCTTTTCAAAACACGGTACTCTGTGAACTAAGCTAGTTCTTTTCTAGGAATCAGTTGCTTTCTTACAAAGAGGCTTGAGGGCAGCAAGTTCAAACTTTCCTTGGTTGTGTAATCTAACAAGATATACAACTTAGCAGAGTCACCTCATTTCTAAAGTACTTTCTTTAGAAAACAAACATCTTTATTTGCCAAACACTGTACTCTGTGAAATAAGCTAGTTCTGTTCTTGGAATCAGTTGCTTTCTGACAAAATCGCTTCACTGCAGCTAGTTCAAACTTTCCTTGTTTGTGCAATCTAACAAGATGTAAAATGTAGTTGATTCACCTCATTTCTAAAGTAGTTTGTTTAGAAAGCAGACATCTTCATTGCCGAACACAGTACTGTGTGAAATGAGCTAGTTCTAATCTCGGAATCAGTAGCTTTCTTACGAAGAGGGTTGAGTGCAGCAAGTTCAAGATTTCCTTGTTTGTGTAATAGAACAAGATGTACAAAGTAGTAGGTGCGCCTCACTTCAAAAGTAGTTTGTTTAGAAAACAATCATCTTCATTTCCGAAAACTATATTCTGTGAAATGAGCTAGTTCGGTTCTGGGAATCAGTTGCTTTCTTACGAAGAGGGTTGAGTGCAGCAAGTTCAAACATTCCTAGTTAGTGTAATCTAACAAGATGTACAACTTATTAGATTCACCACATTTGTAAAGTAGTTTGGTTAGAAAACAATCATCTTCATTTCCAAAAACTGTACTGTGTGAAATGAGCTAGTTCTGTTCTCTGAATCAGTAGCTTTCTTCAGAAGAGGGTTGAGTGCAGCAAGTTCAAACTTTCCTTGTTTGTGTAATCTAACAAGATATACAACTTAGTAGATTCATCTCATTTCTAAAGGAGTTTGTTTAGAAAAGAAACATCTTCATTTGCCGAATACTTTACTCTGTGAATGAAGCTACTTCTGTTCTTGGAATCAGTTGCTTTCTTACAAAATCAATTGAGTGCAGGAAGTTCAAACATTCCTTGTTTGTGTAATCTAACAACATGTACAAAGTAGTAGATTCGCCTCACTTCTACAGTAGTTTGTTTAGAAAACAAATATCTTCATTGCCGAACACAGTGCTGCGTGAAATGAGCTATTTCTGTTCTCAGAATCAGTTGCTTTCTTACGAAGAGGGTTGAGTGCAGTAAGTTCAATCTTTGCTTGTTTGTGTAATCTAACAAGATGTAAAACGTAGTAGATTCGCCTCATTTCTAAAGTAGTTTGTTTAGAAAACAAACATCTTCATTGCCAAACACAGTACTGTGTGAAATGAGCTAGTTCTGTTCTCGGAATCAGTTGCTTTCTTACGAAGAGGGTTGAGTGCAGGAAGTTCAAACTTTCCTTGTTTGTGTAACCTAACAAGATGTAAAACGTAGTAGATTCGCCTTATTTCTAAAGTAGTTTGTTTAGAAAACAAACATCTTCATTTCAAAACACTGTACTGCATTAACTAAGCTAGTTCTGTGCTCGGAATTAGTTACTTTCTTACAAAGTCGCTTGAGTGCAGCAAGTTCAAACTTCCCTTGTTTGTGTAATCTAAGGAGATGTACAACTTAGTAGATTCGCCTCAATTCTAAAGTAGTTTGTTTAGAAAACAAACATCTTCATTGCCGAGAACAGTATTGTGTGAAATGAGCTAGTTCTATTCTCGGAATCAGTTGCTTTCATTCGAAGACGGTTAAGGGCAGCAAGTTCAAACTTTCCTTGTTTGTGTAATCCAACAAGATGTAAAACTTAGTAGATGCACCTCATTTCTAACATAGTTTGTTTAGAAAACAAACCTCTTTTTTGCCGAGCACATTGTAGTCTGTGAAATGAGCTAGTTCAGTTCTGGGAATCAGTTGCTTTCTTACCAAGAGGCTTGAGTGCAGCAAGTTCAAACATTCCTAGTTAGTGTAATCTAACAAGATGTACAACTTAGTAGATTCACCTCATTTCTAAAGTTGTTTGTTTAGAAAACAATCATCTTCATTTCTGAAAACTGTACTGTGTGAAATGAGCCAGTTTTGTTCTCGTAATCGGTTGGTTTCTTCGAAGAGGGCCGTGTGCAGAAAGTTCAAACCTTCCTAGTTAGTGTAATCTAAAAAGATGTACAGTTTTGTAGATTCAACTCATTTCTAAAGTAGTTTCATAGAAAACAAACATCTTTACTGCCGAATACTGTACTGCGTCAAATAAGCTACTTCTGTTCTTGCAATCAGTTGCTTTCTTACGAACAGGGTTGATGGCAGCAAGTTCAAACATTCCTAGTTAGTGTGACCTAAGAAGATGTACAATTTAATAGATTCAGCTCATTTCTAAAGTAGTTTGTTAAGAAAACAAACATCTTCATGTCAAAACACGGTACTCTGTGAACTAAGCTAGTTCTATTCTCGGAATCAGTTCCTTTCTTTCAAAGACAGTTTAGGGCAGCAAGTTCAAACTCCTTGTATGTGTAATCTAACAAGATGTGCAACTTAGTAGATTCCCCTCATTTCTAACACAGTTTGTTTAGAAAACAAACTTCTTCATTTCTGAACACTGTACTCTGTGAAAAGAGCTAGTTCGGTTTTCCCAATCAGTTGCTTTCTTACATAGAGGCTTGAGTGCAGCAAGTTCAAACATTCCTAGTTAGTGTAATCTAACAAGATATACAACTTAGTAGATTCACCTCATTTCTACAGTCGTTTGTTTAGAAAACAAACATCTTCATTTGCCGAACACTATACTGTGTGAAATAAGCCAGTTCTGTTCTCGGAATCAGTTGCTTTCTTACGAAGAGGGTTGAGTGCAGCAAGTTCAAACTTTACTGGTTTGTGTAATTGAACAAGATGTACAAAGTAGTAGATTCGCCTCACTTTTAATGCAGTTTGTTTAGAAAACAATCATCTTCATTTTCGAAAACTATATTGTGTGAAATGAGCTAGTTTGGTTCTTAGAATCAGTTGCTTTCTTACAAAGAGGCTAGAGTGCAGCAAGTTCAAACTTTCCTTGTTTGTGTAATGTAACAAGATGTAAAACGTATTAAATTCGCCTTATTTCTAAAATAGTTTGTTTAGAAAACAAACATCTTTATTGCCGACCATAGTACTGTGTGAAATGAGCTAGTTCTGTTCTCGGAATCAGTTGCTTTCTTACGAAGAGGGTTGAGTGCAGCTACTTCAAACTTCCCTTGTTTGGGTAATCTAACAAGATATAAAACTTAGTAGATTTCCCTTATTACTAAAGTTGTTTGTTTAGAAAACAAACATCTTCATTGCTGAACACAGTACCATATGAAATGAGCTAGTTCTGTTCTCGGAATCAGTTGCTTTCTTACAAAGACAGTTTAGGGCAGCGAGTTCAAACTTTCCTTGTTTGTGTAATCTAACAAGATGTACAACTTAGTAGATTCGCCTTATTTCTAAAGTAGGTTGTTTAGAAAACAAACATCTTCACTGCCAAATACTGTACTGTGTCAAATAAGCTAGTATTGTTCTCGCAATCAGTTGCTTTCTTACGAACAGGGTTGATGGCAGCAAGTTCAAACATTCCTAGTTAGTGTCACCTAAGAAGATACATAATTTAATAGATTCAGCTCAATTCTAAAGTAGTTTGTTTAGAAAACAAACATCTTCATTTCATAACACGGTACTCTGTGAACAAAGCTAGTTCTTTTCTCGGAATCAGTTGCTTTCTTACAAAGACAGTTTAGGGCATCAAGTTCAAACTTTCCTTGTTTGTGTAATCTAACAAGATGTACAACTTAGTAGATTCACCTCATTTCTAACACAGTTTGTTTAGAAAACAAACTTCTTCATTGCCGAACACTCTACTCTGTGAAATGAGCTAGTTCGGTTCTCGGAATCAGTTGCTTTCTTATGAAGAGGGTTGAGTGCAGCAAGTTCAAACATTCCTACTTAGTGTAATCTAACAAGATGTACAACTTAATAGATTCCCCTCATTTCTAAAGTTATTAGTTTTGAAAACAATCATCTTCGATTTGAAAACTGTACTGTGTGAAATGAGCTAATTCTGTTCTCTGAATCCATAGCATTCTTAAGAAGAGGGTTGAGCGCAGCAAGTTCAAACTTCCCTTGTTTTTGTAATCTAACAAGATGTACAAAGTAGTAGATTCACCTCATTTCTAAAGTAGTGTGTTTAGAAAACAAACATCTTCATTTGTCGAATAATATACTCGGTGAATTAAGCTACTTCTGTTCTTGGAATCAGTTGCTTTCTAACAAAATCAATTGAGTGCAGCAACTTCAAACTTTCCTTGTTTGTGTAATCTAACAACATGTACAAAGTAGTAGATTCGCCTCACTTCTTAGGGAAGTTTGTTTAGAAAACAATCATCTTCATTTCTGAAAGCTGTATTGTGTGAAATGAGCTAGTTCTATTCTCAGAATCAGTTGCTTTCTTACAAAGACAGTTTAGGGCAGCGACGTCAAACTTTCCTTGTTTGTGTAATCTAACAAGATGTACAACTTAGTAGATTCGCCTCATTTCTAAAGTAGTTTGTTTAGAATACAAACATCTTCACTGCCCAATACTGTACTCTGTCAAATAAGCTAGTTTTGTTCTCGCAATCATTTGGTTTCTTACGAATAGGAATGATGGCAGCAAGTTCCAACATTCTTATTTAGTGTAACCTAAGAAGATGTACAATTTAATAGATTCAGCCCATTTCCAATGCATTTTGTTTAGAAAAAAAAATCTTCATTTCAAAACACCGTACTCTGTGAACTAAGCTTGTTGTTTTTTCGGAATCAGTTGCTTTCTTACAAAGACAGTTTAGGGCAGCAAGTTCAAACTTTCCTTGTTAGCGTATTCTAACAAGATGTTCAAAGTAGTAGATTCGCCTCCTTGGAAGGTAGTTTGTTTAGAAAACAATCTTCTTCATTGCCGAACACTGTACTCTGTGAAAAGAGCTAGTTCGGTTCTCGGAATCAGTTGCTTTCTTACAAAGAGGCTTGAGTGCAGCAAGTTCAAACATTCCTAGTTACTGTAACCTAAGAAGATATACAACTTAGTATATTCACCTCATTTCTAAAGTAGTTTGTTTAGAAAACAAACATCTTCATTGCCGAACACAATACTGTGTAAAATGAGCTAGTTTTGTTCTCAGAATCAGTTGCTTTCTTACGAAGAGTGTTGAGTGCAGCAAGTTCAAACTTTCCTTGTTTGTGTAATCTTTCAAGATGTAAAAGGTAGTAGATTTGCCTCATTTCTAAAGTAGTTTGTTTAGAAAACAAATATCTTTTTCCGAACACAATACTGTGTGAAAAGAGCTAGTTCTGTTCTCGGAATCAGTTGCTTTCTTACGAAGAGGGTTGAGTGCAGCAAGTTCAAACTTTCCTTGTTTGTGTAATCTAACAAGATGTACAAAGTGGTAGATTCACCTCACTTCTAAAGTAATTTGTTTAGAAAACAATCATCTTCATTTCCGAAAACTGTATTGTGTGAAATGAGCTAGTTCGGTTCTCAGAATCAGTTGCTTTCTTATAAAGAGGCTTGAGTGCAGCAAGTTCAAACATTCCTAGTTAGTGTAATCTAACAAGATAAACAACTAATTAGATTCACCTCATTTCTAAAGTAATTTCTTTAGAAAACAATCATCTTCGTTGTTGAAAACTGTACTATGTGAAATGAGCTAGTTCTGTTCTCTGAATCAGTAGCTTTCTTAAAAAGAGTGTTGAGTACAGCAAGTTCAAATTTTCCTTGTTTGTGTAATCTAACAAGAAATACAACTTAATAGATTCAACTCATTTCTAACGTAGTTTGTTTAGAAAACAAACATGTTCATTTGCCAAACACTGTACTTTGTGAAAAAAGCTAGTTCTGTTCTTGGAAACAGTTGCTTTCTTACAAATTCGCTTGAGTGCAGCAAGTTCAAACTTTCCCTGTTAGTGTAATCTAACAAGATGTACAAAGTAGTAGCTTCGCCTAATTTCTAAAGTAGTTTGTTTAGAAAACAAACATCTTCATTGCCGAACACAGTTCTGTGTGAAATGAGCTGGTTCTGTTCTCGGAATCAGTAGCTTTCTTACGAAGACGGTTGAGTGCAGCAAGTTCAAACTTTCCTTGTTTGTACAATCTAACAAGATATACAACTTAGTAGATTCGCCTCATTTCCAAAGTACTTTGTTTAGAAAACAAACATCTTCACTGCCCAATACTGTAATCTGTCAAATAAGCTAGTTTTCTTATCTCACTCATTTGCTTTCTTACGAACAGGGTTGATGGCAGCAAGTTCAAACATTCCTAGTTATTGTAACCTAAGAAGATGTACAATTTAATAGATTCAGCTCATTTCTAAAGTTGTTTGTTTAGAAAACAAACAACTTCATTTGAAAACACGGTACTCTGTGAACTAAGCTACTTCTTTTCTCAGAATCAGTTGCTTTCTTACAAAGACAGTTTAGGGCAACAGGTTCAAACTTTCTTTGATTGTGTAATCTAACAAGATGTACCACTTAGTAGATTCACCTCATTTGTAACCCAGTTTGTTTAGAAAACAAACTTCTCCATTGCCGAACACTGTACTCTGTGAAATGAGCTAGTTCGGTTCTCGGAATCAGTTGCTTTCTTACAAAGAGGCTTGAGTGCAGCAAGTTCAAACATTCCTAGTTAGTGTAATCTAACAAGATGTACAACTTATTAGATTCACCTCATTTCTAAAGTAGTTTGTTTAGAAAACAATCATCTTCGTTTCCGAAAACTGTACTGTATGAAATGAGCTAGTTCTGTTCTCTGAATCAGTAGATTTCTAAAGAAGAAGGTTGAGTGCAGCAAGTTCAAACTTTCATTGTTTGTGTAATCTAACAAATGTACAACTTAGTAGATTCACCTCATTTCTAAAGTAGTTTGTTTAGAAAACAAACATCTTCAATTGCTGAACACTGTACTCTGTGAAATAAGCTACTTTTGTTCTTGGAATCAGTTGCTTTCTTACAAAATCAATTGAGTGCAGGAAGTTCAAACTTTCCTTGTTTGTGTAATCTAAGAAGATTTAAAACGTAGTAGATTCTCCACATTTCTAAAGTATTTTGTTTAGAAAACAAACATCTTCATTGCCGAACACAATACTGTGTGAAATGAGCTAGTTCTTTTCTCAGAATCAGTTGCTTTCTTACGAAGAGGATTGAGTGCAGCAAGTTCAAACTTTCCTTCTTTGTGTAATCTAACAAGATGTAAAACTAAGTAGATTCGCCTCATTTCTAAACTAGTTTGTTTAGAAAACAAACATCTTCATTGCCAAACACTGTACTGTATGAAATGAACTAGTTCTGTTCTCAATATCAGTTGCTTTCTTACAAAGACACTTTAGGGCAGCGAGTTCAAACTTTCACTGTTTGTGTAATCTAACAAGATATACAACTTAGTAGATTCGCCTCATTTCTATAGTAGTTTGTTTAGAAAACAAACATCTTCACTGACCAATACTGTACTCTGTCAAATAAGCTAGTTTTGTTCTCGCAATCAGTTGCTTTCTTACAACAGGGTTGATGGCAGCAAGTTCAAATATTCCTAGTTAGTGTAACCTAAGAGGATGTACAATTCAATAGATCCAGCTCATTACTAAAGTAGTTTGTTTAGAAAACAAACGTCTTCATTTCAAAACACTGTACTCTGTGAACTAAGCTAGTTCTTTTCTCGGAATCAGTTGCTTTCTTACAAAGACAGTTTAGGGCAGCAAGTTTAAACTTTGCTTGTTTTTGTAATCTAACAAGATGTACATCTTAGTAGATTCACCTCATTTTTAACTCAGTTTGTTTAGAAAACAAACTCCTTCATTGCCGAACACTGTACTCTGTGAAAAGAGCTAATTTGGTTCTAGGAATAGGTTGCTTTCTTTAAAAGAGGCTTGAGTGTAGCAAGTTTAAACATTCCTAGTTAGTGTAATCTAACAAGATATACAACTTAGTAAATTCAGCTCATTTCTAAAGTAGTTTGTTTAGAAAACAAACATCTTCATTTCAAAACATGGTACTCTGTGAACTAAGCTAGTTCTTTCCTCAGAATCAGTTGCTTTGTTACAAAGACAGTATAGGGCAGCAAGTTCAAACGTTCCTTGTTTGTGTAATCTAACAAGGTGTACGACTTAGTAGATTCACCTCATTTCTAACACAGTTTGTGAGGAAAACAAACTTCTT
The DNA here is from genome assembly GCA_036365145.1 of Orientallactaga sibirica. NCBI lineage: Eukaryota > Metazoa > Chordata > Mammalia > Rodentia > Dipodidae > Orientallactaga > Orientallactaga sibirica. The sequence continues at coordinate 1,579,831 of JAEOAD010002519.1, forward strand.
CAATGCCAAACACTGTACTTTGTGAAATGAGCTAGTTCGCTTCTCCCAATCAGTTGCGTTCTTTCAAAGAGGCTTGAGAGCAGCAAGTTCAAATATTCCTAGTTAGTGTAAACTTTTCTAGTTAGTGTAATCTAACAAGATGTACAACTGATTAGATTCACCTCATTTCTAGTTTAATTAGTTTAGAAAACAATCATCTTCATTTTTGAAAACTGTACTGTATGAAATGAGCTAGTTCTTTTCCCTGACTCAGTAGCTTTCTTAAGAAGAGGGTTGAGTGCAGCAAGTTCAAACTTTCCTTGTTTGTGTAATCTAACAAGATATACAACTTAGTAGATTCACCTCATTTCTAAAATGGTTTGTTTAGAAAACAAACATCTTCATTTGCCGAACACTGTACTCTGTGAAATAAGCTAGTTCTGTTCTTGGAATCAATTGCTTTCTTACAAAATCGCTTGAGTGCAGCAAGTTCAAACATTCCTAGTTAGTGTAATCTAACAAGATGTATAACTTATTAGATTCACATCATTTCTAAAGTAGTTTGTTTAGAAAACAATCAACTTTGTTTCCAAAAACTGTAGTGTGTGAAATGAGCTAGTTCTGTTTTCTGAATCAGTAGCTTTGTTAGGAAGAGGGTTGAGTGCAGCAAGTTCAAACTGTCCTTGTTTTTGTAATCTAACAAGGCATATAACTTAGTAGATTCACCACATTTCTTAAGTAGTCTGTTTAGAAAACAAACATCTTCATTTGCCAAACACTGTATTCTGTGAAATAAGCTAGATCTATTCTTGAAATCAGTTGCCTTCTTACAAAATCGCTTGAGTGCAGCAAGTTCAAACTTTTCTTATTTGTGTAATCTAACAAGATGTAGAAATTAGTAAATGCGCCTCATTTCTAAAGTAGTTTTTCTAGAAAACATACATCTTCATTTCTGAAAATTATAATGTGTGAACTAAGCTAGTTCTCTTCTCAGAATCAGTTGCTTTCTTACGAAGACGGTTGAGTGCAGCAAGTTCAAACTTTCCTTGTTTGTGTAATCTAACAAGATGTAAAGCGTAGTAGATTCACCTTATTTCTAAAGTAGTTTGTTTAGAAAACAAACTTCCTCATTTGAAAACACTGTACTGTGTGAACTATGCAAGTTCTCTTCTTGGAAAGACTTGTTTTCTTAAAAAGACGGTTGTGTGTAGCAAGTTCAAACTTTCCTTGTTGGTGTAATCTAACAAGATGTAAAACATAGTACATTCGCCTCATTTCTAAAGTAGTTTGTTTAGAAAAGAAACATCTTCATTGTCGAACACAGTACTGTGTGAAAAGAGCTAGTTCTGTTCTTGGAATCAATTGCTTTCTTACGAAGAGGATTGAGTGCAGCAAGTTCAAACTTTCCTTGTTTGTGTAATCTAACAAGATGTACAAAGTAGTAGATTCGCCTCACTTCTAAAGTAGTTTGTTTAGAAAACAAACATCTTCATTGCCGAACACAGTACTGGGTGACATGAGCTAGTTCTGTTCTCGGAATCAGTTGCTTTCTTACGAAGAGGATTGAGGCTGATTTACTAATTTGTACACCTTGTAAGATTACACAAACAAGAAAGGTTTGAACTTCATGCACTCAAGCCTCTTTATAAGACAGCAACTGATTCCAACAACAGAACCAGCCCATTTAACACAATACAGTTTTTGGAAATGAACATGATTGTTTTCTAAACAAACTACTTTAGAAGTGAGCAGAGTCTACTACTTTGTACATGTTTTTAGATTACACAAACAAGGAAAGTTTCAACTTGCTGCAGTCAACACTCTTCGTAAGAAAGCAACTGATTCCGAGCACAGAAATAGCTCATTTCACAAAGTACTGTGTTCCGCAATGAAGATGTTTGTTTTCTAAACAAACGAGTTTAGAAATGCGGTGAATCCACTACTTTTACATCTTGTTAGATTACACAAACAAGGAAAGTTTGAACTTGCTGCACTCAATCCTCTTCTTCAGAATGCTACTGATTCAGAGAACAGAACTAGCTCATTTCACACAGTACAGTTTTCAAAAACGAAGATGATTGTTTTCTAAACAAATTACTTTAGACATGAGGTGAATCTAATAGGTTGTACATCTTGTTAGATTACACTAACTAGGAATGTTTGAACTTGCTGCACTCAAGCCTCTTTGTAAGAAAGCAACTGATTCCGACAACAGAACTAGCTCATTTCACACAGTATTGTGTTCGGCAATGAAGATGTTTGATTTCTAAACAAACTACTTTAAGTGAGGCGAACCTACTACTTTGTACATCTTGTTAGATTACACAAACAAGGAAAGTTTGAACTTGCTGCACTGAAGCGATTGTGTAAGAAAGCAAGTGATTCCAAGACCAGAACTAGCTTATTTCACAGAGTACAGTGTTCGGCAAATGAAGATGTTTGCTTTCTAAAGAAACTAGTTTAGAAATGAGGTGCATCTACTAAGTTGTATATCTTCTTAGATTACACAAACAAGGAAAGTTTGAACTTGCAGCACTCAATCCTCTTCTTAAGAAAGCTACTCATTAAGAGAACAGACCCAGCTCATTTCACACGGTACAGTTTTCAGAAACTAAGATGATAGTTTTCTAAACAAATTACATTAGAAATGAGGTGAATCTATTAAGTTGGACATCTTGTTAGATTACACTAACTAGGAATATTTGAACTTGCTGCACTCAAGCCTCTTTGTAAGAAATCAACTGATTCCGACAACAGAACTAGCTCATTTTTCAGAGTATTGTGTCGGCAATGAAGATGATTGTTTCCTAAACAAACTACTTTAGAAGTGAGGCGAATCTTCTACTTTGTATATCTTGTTAGATTACACAAACCAGGAAAGTTTGAACTTGCTGCGCTCAACTCTCTTCGTAAGAAAGCAACTGATTCCGAGAACAGAACTAGGTCATTTCACACAGTATTGTGTTCGGCAATGAAGTTGTTTGTTTTCTAAACAAACTACTTTAGAAATGAGGCAAATCTACTACGTTATACGTCTTGTTAGATTACACAAACAAGGAAAGTTTGAACTTGCTGCACTCAAGCGATTTTGTAAGAAAGCAACTGATTCCAAGAACAGAACTAGCTTATTTCACAGAGTACAGTGTTCGGCAAAAGAAGATGTTTGTTTTCTAAACAAACTACTTTAGAAATGAGTTGAATCTCCTAAGTTGTATATCTTGTTAGATTACAGAAACAAGGACAGTTTGAACTTGCTGCCCTCAACCCTCTTCTTAAGAAAGCTACTGATTCAGAGAACAGAACTAGCTCATGTCACACAGTACAGTTTTCCAAAATGAAGATGATTGTTTTCTAAACAAATTACTTTAGAAATGTGGGGAATCTATTAAGGTGTACATCTGGTTAGATTACACTAACTAGGAATGATTGAACTTGCTGCACTCAAGCCTCTTTGTAAGAAAGCAACTGATTCCGAGAACCGAACTAGCTCATTTCACACAATACAGTTTTCAGAAATGAAGATGATTGTTTTCTAAACAAACTACTTTAGAAGTGAGGCAAATCTACTACTTTGTACATCTTGGTAGATTACAGAAACAAGAAAATTTTGAACGTGCTGCGCTCAACCCTCTATGTAAGGAAGAAACTGATTCGGAGAACTATACTATCTCATTTCACACAGTACTATGTTTGGCAATGAAGATGTTTGTTTTCTAAACAAACAATTTTAAAAATGAGGCGAATCTACTACGTTTTACATATTGTTAGAGTACACAAACAAGGAAAGTTTGAACTTCCTGCACTCAAACCTCTTCATAAGAAAGCAACTGATTCTGAGAACAGAACTAGATTATTTAATACAGTACTGTGTTCGGCAATGAAGATGTTTTCTAAACAAACTACTTTAGAAGTGAGGCGAAGATACTACACTGTACATCTTCTTAGATTACACAAACAAGGAAAGTTTGAACTTGCTGCACTCAAGCGATTTTGTAAGAAAGCAATTGATTCCAAGAACAGAACTAGGTTATTTCTCAGAGTACAGTGTTCGGCAAATGAAGATGTTTGTTTTCTAAACAAACTACTTTAGAAATGAGGTGAATCTACTAAGTTGCATACATTGTTAGATTACACAAACAGTGAAAGTTAGAACTTGCTGCACTCAACACTCTTATTAAGAAAGACACTGATTTAGAAAACAGAACTAGCTCATTTCCCACAGTACAGTTTTCAATAACGAAGATGATTGTTTTCTAAACAAATTACTTTAGAAATGAGGTGAAACTATTAAGTTGTATATCTTCTTAGATTACACTAACTGGGAATGTTTGAACTTGCTGCACTCAAGACACTTTGTAAGAAAGCAACTGATTCTGAGAACCAAACTAGATCATTTGACACAGTACAGTTTTCAGAAATGAAGATTATTGTTTTCTAAACAAACTATTTTAGAAGTGAGGCGTATCTACTACTTTGTACATCTTGTTAGATTACAAAAACAAGGAAAGTTTGAACTTGCTGCACTCAAGCGATTTTGTAAGAAAGCAACTGATTCGGACAACAGAACTAGCTCATTTCACACAGTACTGTGTTCGGCAATGAAAATGTTTGTTTTCTAAACAAACTACTTTAGAAATGAGGTGAATCTACTAAGTTGTACATCTTGTTAGATTACACTAACTAGGAGTCTTTCAACTTGCTGCACTCAAGCCTCTTTGTAAGAAAGCAACTAGTTCCGAGATCCGAACTAGCTCGTTCACACAATACAGTTTTCTGAAATGAGGATGATTGTTTTCAAAACAAACTACTTTAGAATTGAGGCAAATCTACTACTTTGTACATCGTTTTAGATTACACAAACAAGGAACGTTTGAACTTGCTGCTCTCAACCCTCTTTGTAAGAAAGCCACTGATTCTGAGAACAGAACTGGCTCATTTCACACCATACAGTTTTCGGAAATGAAGATGATTTTTTTCTAAACAAACTACTTTAGAAGTGAGGTAAATGTACTACTTTGTACATCTTGTTAGATTACACAAACATGGAAATTTTGAACTTGCTGCACTCAACCCTCTTAGTAAGAAAGCAACTGATTCCGAGAACAGAACTAGCTCATTTAACAAAGGACTTTGTTCGGCAATGAAGATGTTTGTTTTCTAAACAAACTACTTAGAAATTAGGCGAATCTACTAAGTTGTATATCTTGTTAGATTACACAGAAAAGAAAGTTTGAACTTGCTGCACTCAACCATCTTCTTAAGAAAGCTACTGATTCAAAGAACAGAACTAGCTGATTTCACACAGTGCAGTTTTCTAAAACGAAGATGATTGTTTTCTAAACAAATTACTTTAGAAATGAGGTGAATCTACTAAGTTGTACATCTTGTTAGATTACATTAACTAGTAATGTTTCAACTCGCTGCACACAGAATCTTTGTTAGAAAGCAATTTATTCCAACAACAGAATTAGCTCATTTCACAGAGTATTGTGTTCGGATGTGAAGATGATTGTTAACTAAACAAACTACTTTAGAAGTGAGGTGCATCTACTACTTCGTAGATCTTGGTAGATTCCACAAACAAGGAAAGTTTGAACTTGCTGCACTCAACCCTCTTCGTAAGAAAGCAATTGATTCCGACAACAGAACAAGTTCATTTCACATAGCATTGTTTTTGGCAATAAAGATGTTTGTTTTCTAAACAAACTACTTTAGAAATGAGGCGAATCTACTACTTTTTACATCTTGTTAGATTACACAAACAAGGAAAGTTTGAACTTGCTGCACTCAACCCTCTTCCTAAGAAAGCAACTGATTATGAGAACAGAACTAGCTCATTTAAGACAGGACTGTGTTCGGCAATGAAGATGTTTGTTTTCTAAACAAACTACTTTAGAAGTGAGGTGAAGCTACTACTTTGTACATCTTGTTAGATTACTTAAACAAGGAGAGTTTGAACTTACTGTACTCAAGCGATTTTGTAAGAAAGCAACTGATTCCAATAACAGAACTAGCTTATTTCACAGAGTACAGCGTTCGGCAAATGAAGATGTTTGTTTTCTAAACAAACTACTTTAGAAATGAGGTGAATCTACTAAGTTGTATATCTTCTTAGATTACACAAACAAGGAAAGTTTGAACTTGCTGCACTCTACCTTCTTCTTAATAAAGCTGCTGATTCCGACAAAAGAACTAGCTCAAATCACAGAGTATTGTGTTCGGCAATGAAGATGTTTGTTTTCTAAACAAACTACTTTAGAAATGAGGCGAATATACTACTTTGTACATCTTGTTAGATTACACAAACAAGGAAAGTTTGAACTTGCTGCACTCAACCGTCTTCTTAAGAAAGCTACTGATTCAGAGAAGAGAACTGGCTCATTTCATACAGTACAGTTTTCGGAAACGAAGATGATGGTTTTCTAATCAAACTACTTTAGAAATGAGGCGAATCTACTAAGTTTTACATCTTGTTAGATTACACAAACAAGGAAAGTTTGAACTTGCTGCACTCAACCCTCTTCGTAAGAAAGCAACTGATTCCGAGAACAGAACTATCTCATTTCACACAGTGCTGTATTTGGCAATGAAGATGTTTGTTTCCTAAATAAACTACTTTATAAATGGGGCGAATTTACCACGTTTTGCATCTTGTTAGACTACACAAACTAGGAAAGTTGGAACTTGCTGCACTCAACCCTCTTCATAAGAAAGCAACTGATTCCGAGAACAGAACTAGCTTATTTCACAGAGTACAGTGTTCAGCAAATGAAGATGTTTGTTTTCTAAACAAACTGCTTTAGAAATGAGGAGTCTCTACCAAGTTGTATATCTTCTTAGATTACACAAACAAGAAAGTTTGAACTTGATGGACTCAACCCTCTTATTAAGAAAGCTACTGATTCAGAGAACAGAAGTAGCTAATTTCACACAGTACAGTTTTCAAAAAGGAAGATGATTGTTTTCTGAACAAATTATTTTAGAAATGTGGTGAATTAATGAATTGTACATCTTGTTATATTACACAAACTAAGAATGTTTGAACTTGCGGCACTCAAGCCTCTTTGTAAGAAAGCAACTGATTACAAGAACTGAACTAGCTCATTTCGCACAATTCAGTTTTCGGAAATGAAGATGATTGTTTTCTGAACAAACTACTTTAGAAGTGAGGCGAATCTACTACTTTGTATATCTTGCTACATTACACAAACAAGAAAAGTTTCAACTTGCTGCGCTCAATCCTCTTCGTAAGAAAACAACGGATTCCGAGAACAGTACTAGCTCATTTCACACAGTACTGTGTTCGGAAAAGAAGATGTTTGTTTTCTAAACAAACTACTTTAGAAATGAGGCGAATCTACTACGTTTTACATCTTGTTAGAGTACACAAACAAGGAAAGTTTGAACTTGCTGCACTCAACACTCTTCATAAAAAAGCAACTGATTCTGAGAAGAGAAGCTGCTCATTTCACACAGTATTGTGTTCGGCAATGAAGATGTTTGTTTTCTAAACAAACTACTTTAGAAGTGAGGCGAAGCTACTACTTTGTACATCTTGTTAGATTACCCAAAAAGGAAAGTTTGAACTTGCTGTGCTCAACCCTCTTCCTAAGAAAGCTACTGATGCAGAGAACAGAAGTAGCTCAATTCACACAGTACAGTTTTCAAAAACGAAGATGATTGTTTTCTAAACAAATTTCTTTAGAAATAGGGTGAATCTAATAAGTTGTACATCTTGTTAAATTACAGTATCTAGGAATGTTTGAACTTGATCCACTCAAGCCTCTTTGAAAGAAATCAACTGATTCCAAGAACCGAACTAGCTCATTTCATACAATACACTTTTCAGAAATGAAGATGACAGTTTTGTAAACAAACTACTTTAGAAATGAGGTGAATCTACTAAGTTGTAAATCTTGTTAGATTACACAAACAAGAAAGTTTGAACTTGATGCACTCAACCCTCTTATTAAGAAAGTTATTGATGCAGAGAACAGAAGTAGCTCATTTCACACAGTACAGTTTTCAAAAACGAAGATGATTGTTTTATGAACAAATTACTTTAGAAATGTGGTGAATTAATAAATTTTACATCTTGTTATATTACACTAACTGAGAATTTTTGAACTTGCTGCACTCAAGCCTCTTTGTAAGAAAGCAAATGATTAAAAGAACCGAACTTGCTCATTTCGCACAATTCAGTTTTCGGAAATGAAGATGATTGTTTTCTGAACAAACTACTTTAGAAGTGAGGCGAATCTACTACTTTGTATATCTTGTTAGATTACACAAACAAGGAAAGTTTGAACTTGCTACGCTCAATCCTCTTTGTAAGAAAGCAACTGATTCCTAGAACAGAACTAGGTCTTTTCACACAGTACAGTTTTCGGCAATGAAGATGTTTGTTTTCTAAACAAACTACTTTAGAAATGAGGCGAATCTACTACCTTTTACATCTTGTTAGTTTACACAAACAAGTACCGTTTGAACTTGCTGCACTCAACCCTCTTCATAAGAAAGTAATTGATTCTGAGAACAGAAACTGCTCATTTATCACAATACTGTGTTAGGCAATGAAGATGATTTTTTTCTAAACAAACTACTTTAGAAGTGAGGCGAAGCTTCTACTTTGTACATCTTGTTAGATTACACAAACAAGGAAAGTTTGAACTTGCTGCGCTCAACCCTCTTCGTAAGAAAGCAACTGATTCCGAGAACAGATCTACCTCATTTCACAGTGTACTGTGTTCGGCAATGAAGACGATTTTTTTTCGAAAGAAACTACTTTAAAAGTGAGCCTAATAGACTACGTTTTACATCTTTTAAATTACACAAACAAGGGAAGTTTGAACTTGCTGCACTCAAGCGATTTTGTAAGAAAGCAAATGATTCCAAGAACAGATCTAGCTTATTTCATAGAGTACAGTGTTCGGCAAATGAAGATGTTTGTTTTCTAAACACACTACTTTAGAAATGAGGTGAATCTACTACTTTGTACATCTTGTTAGATTACAAAAACAAGGGAAGTTTGAACTTGCTGCGCTCAACCCTCTTCTTAAGAATGCTATGGATTCAGAGAACAGAATTAGCTCATTTCACACAGTACAGTTTTCAAATCGAAGATGATTGTTTTCAAAACTAATAACTTTAGAAATGAGGGGAATCTATTAAGTTGTACATCTTGTTAGATTACACTAAGTAGGAATGTTTGAACTTCCTGCACTCAACCCTCTTTGAAATAAAGCAACTGATTCCGAGAACTGAACTAGCTCATTTCACACAATACAGTTTTCGGAAATGAAGATGATTGTTTTCTAAGCAAACTATTTAGATGTGAGCCGAATCTACTACTTTTTACATTTTGTTAGATGACACAAACAAGGTAAGTTTGCACTTGCTGCACTCAACCCTGTTCGTAAGAAAGCAACTGTTTCCGAGAACAGAACTAGCCCATTTCACACAGTACTGAGTACGGCAATGAAGATGTTTGTTTTCTAAACAAACTACTTTAGAAATGAGGCGAATCTACTACGTTTTACATCTTGTTAGATTACACAAGCAAGGAAAGTTTGAACTTGCTGCACTCAACCCTCTTGGTAAGAAAGCAACTGATTCCGAGAACAGAACTAGCTCATTTCACACAGTACTGTGTTCGGCAATGAAGATGTATGTTTCCTAAACAAACGACTTTAGAAATGAGGCAAATCTACTACGTTTTACATCTTGTTATATTACACAAACAAGGAAAGATTGAACTTGCTGCACTCAACCCTCTTCACAAGAAAGCAACTGATTCCGAGAACAGAACTAGCTCACTTCACAGAGTACTGTGTATGACAATGAATATGTTTGTTTGCTAAACAAACTGCTTTAGAAGTGAGGCGAAGCTACTACTTTGTACATCTTGTTAGATTTTACAAACAGGGAGAGTTTGAACCTGCTGCAATCAAGCGATTTTGTAAGAAAGCATCTGATTCCAAGAATAGAAGCAACTTATTTCACAGAGTACAGTGTTCGGCAAATGAAGATGTTTGTTTTCTACACAAAGTACTTTAGAAATGAGGTGAATCTACTAAGTTGTATATCTTGTTAGATTACACAAAGAAGGAATGTTTGAACTTGCTGCACTCAACCTTGTTCTTAAGAACGCTACTGATTCAGAGAACAGAACTAGCTTATTTCATATTGTACAGTTGTCCAAAACGAAGATGATTGTTTTCTAAACAAATTACTTTAGAAATGAGGTGAATCTACTAACTTGTACATCTTGTTAGATTACAATAACTAAGAATGTTTGAACTTGCTGCACTCAAGCCTCTTTGTAAGAAAGCAACTGATTCGGAAAACGGAACTAGCTCATTTCACACAATACAGTTTTCAGAAATGAAGATAATTGTTTTATAAACAAACTACTTTAGAAGTGAGACGAATCAACTACATTGTATATCTTGTTAGATTACACAAACAAGGAAGTTTGAACTTGCTGCACTCAACCCTCTTCTTAAGAAAGCAACTGATTCCGAGAACAGAACTAGCTCGTTTCACACAGTACTGTGTTCGGCAATGAAGATGTTTCTTTTCTAAACAAACTACTTTAGAAATGAGGTGAATCTACTAAGTTGTATATCTTGTTAGCTTACACAAAAAAGGAAAGTTTGAACTTGCTGCACTCAACCCTCTTCTTAAGAATGCTACTGATTCAGAGAACAGAACTAGCTCATCTCACAAGTACAGTTTTCCAAAACGAAGATGATTCTTTTCTAAAGAAATTACTTCAGAAATGAGGTGAATGTAATAAGTTGTACATCTTGTTAGAATACACTAACTAGGAATGTTTGACCTTGCTGCACTCAAGCCTCTCTGTAAGAAAGCAACTGATTCCGAGAACAGAACTAGCTCATTTCAAACAATACAGTTATCGGAAATGAAGATGATTGTTTTCTAAACAAACTATTTTAGCAGTGAGGCGAATCTACTACTTTGTACATCTTTTTTTTTTTTTTTTATTGTTAGTTTTTTTTTATCAATATATATTTTTTATTTATATTATTCTGATTTTACATTCACAGTATTGGTTCCATTGTCCTCCTCCCCTTCCTCCCACTTTCAAAGGGTCCCTCATCAATGGGGAATGTTTATCATGCATTGTGAGTTTGCTCAAGAGTTATGGTGGATAGGCCCCAGTCTCTGTGCATAATGCCCCAACTTGTGACTCTAACAATCTTTCCTCCCCCTCTTCCGCGAGTTTCCCTGAGCCACATTGGGGTCATTTTAGTTCTGCTTCCTTGATGAGGTTTTGGGAGCCTCTGTGTCTCTGGATATCTGGCTAATGACTGGAGTTGGATGTTCTCTGTATTTATCTCCTTCAGCCTTTTTCTGGTGTTGTGATCGCCTTGAGCGCTGTATTCTTGCCCTTCCCCTGCGTTGTTCTATGGTTTCAGCTGGTGAGGTGTGGTTAGCTGATCCTCCCTTCAGGTTCATTGTCCACCTGAAAAGAGATAAGCAAATTCTCCAACGGAGAGAGAAGTTAGTACTAGATAGAAGGGATAACCATATATGTTTTGGAGGGAACTTTATATGCATTGGCTCTCTTCTAGCCTACTTTTGGTGGCCACTAGATCTTGGAGACTGAGCTCATTTTTTGTACATGGCTTTGACTTATTTCCCAGTTCCAGCAATGAGTTCCACTACACTGAGTGGATCTATTAGCCAAATCAAGAACAGTTGGTTACCCCCCATGGCTGTTTGCCACTACTGCACTTGTATGAGCATTACGTCAGATGGTTTCCTGCTGGGTATCTTAGACTGCAAGTTGTTTGGACCAATGTCAGACATTTTCCCCCAGTTGCTCATGTAGCACCCTCTGGTACTAGACTCGCTAACTGTCTGGGGACTGACCTTCTTCCAGATTCTGGCCAGGTCTCTCTGTGTTTGGTCTTACACACGTATGCTGTCTTCGACAGTAGGGTCTTACCATTAACCTTTGGTGGGTCACCAAGTACTCTGACAGAAGTCTGTCTTTTTTGGGAAAACTTGTAGGTGTTTCAGATCAACAGCTCATTGTGGAAGTTAACCCCTTGCTGGCACTGGGAGTTATAAGTCTGCACCTAGGAAGGTGAGGGAGGAAAAAGATATATAATGTAAAAGAGAAAGTGAGTATAGAGAGGAGAGAGAGAGAGAGAGAGGGAGGGAGAGAGAAGAGAAAGAGAAGCAGGACAAGATTAAAGTTGGCCTTCATCATGTTCTCTCCAGGTTCCTGTGGTTCGAGTATTCCCTCCGTAGGCCTGCTGAAGGATCACTGTTTTAGCCTGTTTTCCAGAGTAAAGGGTTTTGTATTATTTTTCCCTTTTGGGTCCCAATTTGTATCCCCCCCTTGTCCTCCCTCCCACCCTCTGATTCCCTCCCACCATTACCCTCCCTCCATCCCACCCTCCTTCGTGTCTCGTCCTCAGAGTGTTTATTAGGTTTGGCCACATGTCACGTGGAATCCGGTTAGGGGCGACAGATAAATGAGACCATGCGACGATTATCTTTTTGTGCTTGGGTGAGCTCACTGAGGATGATCTGTTCCATGTTTGACCATTTTTTTTCAAATTTCCTTATTTCATCTTTCCTTACTGCTATGTAGAATTCCATAGTATAGATATACCACATCTTTGTTATCCATTCATCTAGTGATGGACACCTGGGTTGATTCCAGCTCTTTGCTATTATGAATTGAGCAGCTATAAACATGGTTGAGCAAATGTTTCTGATCTGAGGCTTGGGGCCTTTAGGGTAAATGCCCAATAAGGGAATAACTGGATCCACTGGTAAGTCTATGGCCATCCTTTTCAATAGTCTCCATATAGCTGTCCATAGTGGTTGAACCATTTTACATTCCCACCAACAGTGAAGACTTGTTCCTATTTCTCCACAGCCTCGCCAGCATTTGTTTTCATTGTTTTTTTTAATGTTAGCCATCCTTACTGGGGTAAGGTGGAATCTCATTGTTGTTTTAATTTACAAGGAAAGTTTGAACTTGGTGAACCCAAGCGATTTTGTAAGAAAGCAACTGATTCCAAGAACAGAACTACCTTATTTCACAGAGTACAGTATTCAGCAAATAAAGATGTTTGTTTTCTAAACAAACTACTTTAGAAATGAGGTGAATCTGCTAAGTTGTATGTCTTCTTAGATTACACAAACAAGGAAAGTTTGAACTTGCTGCACTCAACCCTCTTCTTAAGAAAGCTACTGATTCAGAGAACAGAACTAGCTCATTTCACACTGTACACATTTGAAAAACAAAAATGGTTGTTTTCTAAATAAATTACTTTAGAAATGAGGTGAATCTATTAAGTTGTACATCTTGTTAGATTACACTAAGCAGGAATGTTTGAAGTTGCTGCACTCAAGCCTCTTTGTAAGAAAGCAACTGATTTCGAGAACCGAACTAGCTAATTTCACACAATACAGTTTTCGGATTTGAAGATGATTGTTTTCTAAACAAATGACTTCAGAAGTAAGGCGAATCTACTACTTTGTACATCTTGTTAGATTAAACAAGGGAAGTTTCAACTTGCTGCGCTCAACCCTCTTCGTAAGAAAGCAACTGATTCAGAGAACAGAACTAGCTCATTTCACACAGTACTGTGTTTGGCAATGAAGACGTTTGTTTTCTAAACAAACTACTTTGGAAATGAGGCGAATCAACTACGTTTTACATCTTGTTAGATTACATAAACAAGGAACATTTGAACTTGCTGCACTCAACCCTCTTCATAAGAAAGCAACTGATTCCGAGAACAGAACTAGCTTATTTCAAACAGTACTTTGTTCGGCAATGAAGATGTTTCTTTTCTAAACAAACTACTTTAGAAGTGAGGCGAAGATCTTACTTTGTACATCTTGTTAGATTACACAAACAAGGAAAGTTTCAACTTGCTGCACTCAAGCGATTTTGAGAGAAAGCAACTGATTCCAAGAACAGAACTAGCTTATTTCACACAGTACTGTGTTCAGCAATGAATATGTTTCTTATCTAAACAAACTACATTAGAAGTGAGGCGAAGATACTACTTTGTATATCTTGTTAGATTAGACAAACAATTAAAATTTCAACTTGCTGCGCTCAACCCTCTTCGTAAGAAAGCAACTGATTCCGAGAACAGAACTAGCTTATTTCACACAGTACTGTGTTCGGCAATGAAGATGTTTGTTTTCTAAACAAACTAGTTAGCGATGAGGTGAATCTAATAAGTTTTATATCTTCTTAGATTACACAAACAATGAAAGTGTGAAGTTGCTGCGCACAACCCTCTTCTTAAGAAAGTTACTGATTCAGAGAAGAGAACCAGCTCATTCGACACAGTACAGTTTTCAAAAACGAAGATGATTGTTTTCTAAACAAATTACTTTAGAAATGAGGTGAATCTATTAAGTTGTACATCTTGTTAGATTACACTAACTAGGAATGTTTCAACTTGCTGCACTCAAGCCTCTCCGTAAGAAAGCAAGTGATTCCGAGAACCGAACTAGCTCATTTCACAGAATACTTTATTCGGATATGAAGACAATTGTTTCTAAACAAACTACTTTAGAAGTGAGATGAAGATACTCCTTCGTACATCTTGTTAGATTACACAAACAAGGAAAGTATGAACTTGCTGCACTCAAGCGATTTTGTAAGAAAGCAACTGATTCCGAGAACAGAACTACCTTATTTCACACAGTACTGTGTTCGGCAATGAAGATGTTTGTTTTCTAATCAAACTACTTTAGAAGTGAGGCGAAGATACTACTTTGTACATCTTGTTAGATTACACAAACAAGGAAAGTTTGAACTTGCTGCACTCAAGCGATTTTGTAAGGAAGCAACTGATTCCAAGAACAGACTAGTGTATTTCACAGATTACACTGTTCGGCAAATGAAGATGTTTGTTTTCTAAACAAACTACTTTAGAAATGAGGTGAATCTACTAAGTTGTATATCTTCTTATTACACAAACAAGGAAAGTTTGAACTTGCTGCACTCAAAACTCTTCTTAAGAAAGCTACTGATTCAGAGAAGGGACATTTCACTCAGCACAGTTTTCAAAAATGAAGATGATAGTTTTCTAAATAAATTACTTTAGAAATAAGGTGAATCTATTAAGTTTTACATCTTGTTAGATTAAACGAACTAGGAATGTTTGAACTTGCTGCACTCAAGCCTCCTTGCAAGAAAACAACTATTTCCGAGAACCGAAGTAGCTCATTTCACACAATACACTTTTCGGAAATGAAGATGAATGTTTTCTAAACAAACTACTTTAGAAGTGAAGCGAATCTACACCTTTGTACATCTTGTTAGATTACACAAAATGTTTGAACATGCTGCGCTCAATCCTATTCGTAAGAAAGCAAATGATTCCGAGAACAGAACTAGCTCATTTCACACAGTAATGTGTTCGGCAATGAAGATGATTGTTTTCTAAACAAACTACTTTAGAAAGGAGGCGAATCTACTATGTTTTATATCTTGTTAGATTACACAAACAAGGAACGTTTGAACTTGCTGCACTCAACCCTCCTCATAAGAAAGCTACTGATTCCAAGTACCGAACTAGCTCATTTCACACAATACAGATTTCGGAAATGAACATGATTGTTTTCTAAACAAACTACATTAGAAGTGAGGTGACTCTACTACTTTGTACATCTTGTTAGATTACATAAACTAGGAAAGTATGAACTTGCTGCGCTCAACCCTCTTCATAAGAAAGCAACTGATTCCGAGTACAGAACTAGCTCATTTCACAAAGTACTGTGTTCGGCAATGAAGATGTTGATTTTCTAAACAAACTACTTTAGAAGTGAGGCGAAGCTACTACTTTGTACCTCTTGTTAGACTACACGAACAAGGAAAGTTTGAACTTGCTGCACTCAAGCGATTTTGTAAGAAAGCAACTGATTCCAAGAACAGAATTAGGTTTTTTCACAGACTACAGTGTTCATCAAATGAAGATGTTTGTTTTCTAAACAAACTACTTTAGAAATGAACTGAATCTACTAAGCTGTATGTCTTGTTAGCTTACACAAACAAGGAAGCTTTGAACTTGCTTCACTCAACCCTCTTCATAAGAAAGCTACTGATTCAGAGAACAGAACTAGTTCATTTCACACAGTACACTTTTCAAAAACGAAGATGATTTTTTCATAAACAAATTACTTTACAAATGAGGTGAATGTAATAAGTGGTACATCTTGTTAAATTACACTAACTAAGAATGTTTGAACTTGCTGCACTCAAGCCTCTTTGTAAGAAAGCTACTGATTCCAAGTACCGAACTAGCTCATTTCACACAATACAGATTTCGGAAATGAACATGATTGTTTTCTAAACAAACTACTTTAGAAGTGAGGTGACTCTACTACTTTGTACATCTTGTTAGATTACATAAACTAGGAAAGTATGAACTTGCTGCGCTCAACCCTCTTCGTAAGAAAGCAGCTGATTCCGAGAACAGAACTAGCTCATTTCACACAGTACTGTGTTCGGCAATGAAGATGTTGGGTTTATAAACAAACTACTTTAGAAATGAGGCAAATCTACTACGTTTAACATCTTGTTAGATAACACAAACAAGGAAAGTTGAACTTGCTGCACTCAACCTTCTTCATAAGAAAGCAACTGATTCCTAGAACACAACTAGCTCATTTCACACAGTTCTGTGTTCGGCAATGAAGATGTTTGTTTTCTAAACAAAGTATTTTAGAAGTGAGGTGAAGCTACTACTTTGCACATCTTGTTAGATTGCACAAACAAGGAAAGTTTGAACTTGCTGCCCTTAACCCATTTCTTAAGAAAGCTACTGATTCAGATAATAGAACTGACTCATTTTACACAGTACAGTTTTTGGAAATGAAGATGATTGTTTTCTAAACAATCTACTTTAGAAATGAGGCGAATCTACTATGTTTTACATCTTGTTAGATTACAAAAGAAGGAAAGTTTGAACTTGCTGCACTCAACCCTCTTCGTAAGAAAGCAACTGATACCGAGAACTACTTTAGAAGTGAGGCGAAGCTACTACTTTGTACATGTTGTTAAATTACACAAACAAGGAAAGTTTGAACTTGCTACACTCAACCCTCTTTTTAACAAAGCAAGTAATTCTGAGAACCGAACTAGCAGATTTCACACAGTACAGTTTTCAAAACTTTAGAAATAAGGTGAATCTATTAATATGTACATCTTGTTACATTACACTAACTAGGAATATTTGAACTTGCTACACTCAGCCTCTTTGTAAGAAAGCAAAGGATTCCGAGAACCAAACAAGTTCTTTTCACACAATACAGTTTCCGCAAATGAAGATGATTGTTTTCTAAACAAACTACTTTAGAAGTGAGTCGAATCTACTAATTTCTACATTTTGTTAGATTACACAAACAAGGAAAGTTTGAGCTTCCTGCATTCAACCCTCTTCGTAAGAAAGCAAATGATCCCAAGAACAGAACTAGCTCATTTCACACAGTACTGTGTTCAGCAATGAAGATGTTTGTTTTCTAAACAAACTATTTAGAAGTGAGGCGAAGATACTACTTTGTACATCTTGTTAGATTACCCAAACAAGGAAAGTTTGAACTTGCTGCACTCAAGCGATTTTTTAAGAAAGCAACTGATTCCAAGAAGAGAACTAGCTTATTTCACAGAGTACAGTGTTCGGGAAATGAAGATGTTTCTTTTCTAAACAAACTACTTTAGAAATGAGGTGAATCTACTAAGTTGTATATCTTGTTAGGTTACACGAACAAGGAAAGTGTGAACTTGCTGCTCTCAACCCTCTTCATAAGAAAGCAACTGATTCCAAGAACAGAACTAGCTCATTTCACACAGTACTGTGTTCAGCAATGAAGATGTTTGTTTTCTCAACAAACTACTTTAGAAGTGAGGTGAAGCTACTACTTTGTACATCTTGTTGGATTACACAAACGAGGAAAGTTTGAAGTTGCTGCACTTAAGCGATTTTGTAAGAAAGCAACTGATTCCAAGAACAGAACTAGCTTATTTCACAGAGTTCTTGGTTCGGGAAATGAAGATGTTTGTTTTTTAAACAAACTACGTTAGGAATGAGGTGAATCATCACAGTTATATATCTTATTAGATTACTCAAACAAGGAATGTTTGAACTTGCTGCACTCAACCCTGTCCTTAAGAAAGCTACTGATTCAGAGAACAGAAGTAGCTCATTTCACACAGTACTGTGTTCGGCAATGAAGATGTTAGTTTTCTAAACACACTACTTTAGAAGTGAGGCGAATCCACTACTTTGTACATCTTGTTAGATTACACAAACAAGGAAGTTTGAACTTGTTGCACTCAACCATCTTCGTAAGAAAGCAACTGATTACGAGAACAGATCTTGCTCATTTCAAACAGTACTGTGTTCAGCAATGAAGATGTTTGTTTTCTAAACAAACTACTTTAGAAATGAGGCGAATCTACTACGTTTTATACCTTGTTAGAATACACAAACAAGGAAAGTTTGAACTTGCTGCACTCAACCCTCTTCATAAGAAAGCAACTGATTCTGAGAACATAACTACCTCATTTCACACAGTACTGTGTTCGGCAATGAAGATGTTAGTTTTCTAAACACACTACTTTAGAAGTGAGGCGAAGCTACTACTTTGTACATCTTGTTAGTTTACCCAAACAAGGAAAGTTTGAACTTGCTGCACTCAAGCGATTTTTTAAGAAAGCAACTGATTCCAAGAACAGAACTACCTTATTTCACAGAGTACAGTGTACGGCAAATGAAGATGTTTGTTTTCTAAACAAACTACTTTAGAAATGAGGTGAATCTACTAAGTTGTATGTCTTCTTAGATTACAAAAAGAAGGAAAGTTTGAACTTGATGCACACCACCCCCTTCTTAAGAAAGCTACTGATTCAGAGAACAGAAGTAGCTCATTTCACACAGAACATTTTTCAAAAACGAAGATGATTGTTTTCTAAACAAATTACTTTAGAAAAGTGGTGAATCTAATAAATTGTACATCTTGTTAGATTACACTAACTAAGAATGT
This sequence comes from Orientallactaga sibirica, assembly GCA_036365145.1. Classification (NCBI taxonomy): domain Eukaryota; kingdom Metazoa; phylum Chordata; class Mammalia; order Rodentia; family Dipodidae; genus Orientallactaga; species Orientallactaga sibirica. The sequence continues at coordinate 1,598,866 of JAEOAD010002519.1, forward strand.
TTGAACTTGCTGCACTCCAGACTCTTTGTAAGAAAGCAACTGATTCCAAGAACCGAACTAGCTCATTTCACACAATTCAGTTTTGGGAAATGAAGATGATTGTATTCTGAACAAACTACTTTAGAAGTGAGGCGAATCTACTACTTTGTATATCTTTTTAGATTATACAAACAAGGAAAGTTTGCCCTTGCTGAACTCAACCCTCTTCGTAAGAAAGCAACTGATTCCGAGAATAGAACCAGCTCATTTCACACAGTCCTGTGTTCGGCAGTAAAGATGTTTGTTTTCTAAACAAATTACTTTAGAAATGAGGCGAATCTACTACGTTTAACATCTTGTTAGGTTCCACAAACAAGGAAAGTTTGAACTTGCTGCACTCAACCCTCTTCTTACGAAAGCTACTGATTCAGAGAACAGAACCAGGTCATTTCACACACTACAGTTTTCAAAAACGAAGATGATTGTTTTCTAAAGAAATTACTTTAGAAATGAGTTGAATCTATTTAGTTGTACATCTTCTTAGATTACACTAACTAGGAAATGTTGAGCTTGCTGCACTCCAGCGATTTTGTAAGAAAGCAACTGATTCCAAGAACAGAACTAGCTTATTTCACAGGGTACAGTGTTTGGCAAAAGAAGATGTTTGTTTTCTAAACAAACTACTAAGTTGTATATCTTGTTAGATACCACAAACAGGGAATGTTTGAACATACTGCACTCAACCCTCTTCTTAACAAAGCTACTGATTCAGAGAACAGAACTAGCTCATTTCACACAGTATAGTTTTCAAAAACGAAGATGTTTTCTAAAGAAATTACTTTAGAAATGAGGTGAATCTGTTTAGTTGTACATCCTGTTAGATTACACTAACGAGGAATGTTTGAACTTGCTGCACTCAAGCGATTTTGTAAGAAAGCCATTGATTCCAAGAACAGAACTAGCTCATTTCACACAGTATTGTGTTTGACAATGAAGATGTTTGTTTTCTAAACAAGCTACTTTAGAAGTGAGGCGAAGCTACTACTTTGTGCAACTTGACAGATTACTCATACAAAGAAAGTTTGAACTTGCTGCACTCAAGCCTCTTTGTAAGAAAGCAACTGATTCCGAGAATTGAACTAGTTCGTTTCACACAATACATTTTTCGGATATGAAGATGATTGTTTTCTAAACAAACTACTTTAGAAGTGAGGCGAATCTAATACTTTGTACATCTTGTTAGACTACACAAACAAGGAAAGTTTCAACTTGCTGGGCTCAACTCTCTTCGTAAGAAAGCAATTGATTATGAGAACAGAACTAGCTCATTTTACACAGAACTGTGTTCGGCAATGAAGATGTTTGTTTTCTAAACAAACTACTTTAGAAATGAGGCGAAACTACTACGTTTTACATCTTGACAGATTACACAAACAAGGAAAGTTTGAACTTGCTGCACTCAACCATCTTCATAAGAAAGCAACTGATTCCGAGAACAGAACTAGCTTATGTCACACAGTACTGTGTTCGGAAATGAAGATGTTTTCTAAACAAACTACTGTAGAAATGAGGCGAATATACTACGTTTTACATCTTGGCAGATTAAACAAACAAGGAAAGTTTGAACTTGCTGCACTCAACCGTCTTCATAAGATAGCAACTGATTCCGAGAACAGAACAAGCTTATTTCACACAGTACTGTGTTTGGCAATGAAGATGTTTGTTTTCTAAACAAACTACTTTAGAAGTGAGGCGAAGATACTTCATTGTACATCTTTTTAGATTACACAAAAAAAGTAAAGATTGCACTTGCTGCACTCCAGCGATTTTGTAAGAAAGCAACTGATTCCAAGAACAGAACTAGCTTATTTCACACAGTACTGTGTTCAACAAATGAAGATGTTTGTTTTCTAAACAAACTACTTTAGAAATGAGCCGAATCTACTAAGTGGTATATCTTCTTAGATTACACAAACAAGGAAAGTTTGAACTTGCCGCAGTCAACCCTCTTCTTAATAAAGGTACTGATTCAGAAACAGAACCAGCGCTTTTCACACAGTACAGTTTTTAAAAACGAAGGTGATTGTTTTCTAAACAAATTACGTTAGAAATGAGGTGAATCTATTAAGTTGTACATCTTGTTACATTACACTAACTAGGAATGATTGAACTTGCTGCACTCAAGGCTGTTTGTAAGAAAGCAGCTGATTCCTAGAACCGAACTAGCTCATTTCACACAATACAGTTTTCGGAAATAAAGATGATTGTTTTCTAAAAAAAACTACTTTAGAAGTGAGGTGAATGTACTACTTTGTACATCTTGTTAGATTACACAAACAAAGAATGTTTGAACTTGCTGCGCTCAATCCTCTTCGTAAGAAAGCAACTGATTCCGAGAACAGAACTAGCTCATTTCAAACAGTACTGTTTTCGGCAATGAAGATGTTTGTTTTCTAAACTAACTACTTTAGAAATGAGGCATTCTACTACCTTTTACATCTTGTTAGATTACACAAAGAAGGAACGTTTGAACTTGCTGCACTCAACCCTCGTCATAAGAAAGCAACTGATTCTGAGAACAGAACTAGCTTATTTCATACAGTACTGTGTTCGGCAATGAAGATGTTTGTTTTCTAAACAAACTTCTTTAGAAGTGAGGTGAAGATACTACTTTGTACATCTTCTTAGATTACACAAACAAGGAAAGTTTGAACTTCCTGCACTCAAGCCTCTTTGTAAGAAAGCAACTGATTCCGAGAAGAGAAATAGCTCACTTCACACAGTACTGTGTTCGGAAATGAAGATGTTTGTTTTCTAAACAAACTACTTTAGAAATGAGGCGAATCTACTACGTTTTACATCTTGTTACATTACACAAACAAGGAACGTTTGAACTTGCTGCACTCAATCCTCTTCATAAGAAAGCAACTGATTCCGAGAACAGAACTAGCTTATTTCACACAGTACTGTGTTCGGCAATGAAGATGTTTTCTAAACAAACTACTTTAGAAGTGAGGCGAAGATACTACATTGTACATCTTGTTAGATTACACAAACAAGGAAAGTTTGAACTTGCTGCACTCAAGCGATTTTGTAAGAAAGCAAGTGATTCCAAGAACAGAGCTAGCTTATTTCACAGAGTACAGTGTTCGGAAAATGAAGATGTTTGTTTTCTAAACAAACTACATTAGAAATGAGGTGAATGTGCTAAGTTGTAAATCTTGTTAGATTGCACAAAAAAGCAAAATTTGAACTTGCTGCCCTCAACACTGTTCGTAATAAAGCAACTGATTCCGAGAACCAAACTAGCTCATTTCACACAGTACAGTTTTCAAAAACGAAGATGATAGTTTTATAAACAAATTACTTTGGAAATGAGGTGAATCTATTAAGTTGTACATCTTGTTAGATTACACTAACTAGGAATGTTTGAACTTTCCTTAGAACATCGCTTGATAGCAGCAAGTTCAAACTTTCCTTTTTTGTGTAATATAACAAGATGTAAAACGTAGTAGATTCGCCTCATTTCTAAAGTAGTTTGTTTAGAAAACAAACATCTTCATTGCCGAACACAGTACTGTGTGAAATGAGTTAATGCTGTTCTCGGAATCAGTTGCTTTCTTAAGAACAGGATTGAGCGCAGCAAGTTCAAAATTTCTTTGTTTGTATAATATAACTAGATGTACAAAGTAGTAGATTCTCCTCACTTCTAAAGGTGTTTGTTTAGAAAAGAAACGTCTGCATTTCCGAAAACTGTATTGTGTGAAATGAGCTAGTTCGGTTCTCGGAATCACTTGCTTTCTTACAAAGAGACTTCAGTGCAGCAAGTTCAAACATTCCTAGTTAGCTTAATCTAACAAGATGTACTACTTAATAGATTCACCTCATTTCCAAACTAATTTGTTTAGAAAACAATCTTCTTCGTTTTTGAAAACTGTACTGTGTGAAATGAGATGGTTCTGTTCTCTGAATCAGTAACTTCCTTAAGAAGAGGGTTGAGTGCAGCCAGTTCAAACTATCCTTCTTTGTGTAATCTAAGAAGATATACAATTTAGTAGATTCACCTCATTTCTAAAGTAGTTTGCTTAGAAAAGAAACATCTTCATTTGCAGAACACTGTACTCTGTGAAATAAGCTAGTTCTGTTCATGGAATCAGTTGCTTCCTTAAAAAATCGCTTGAGAGCAGCAAGTTCAAACATTCCTTGTTTGTGTAATCTAACAAGATGTACAAAGTACTATCATCGCCTCACTTCTAAAGTAGTTTGTTTAGAAAACAAACATCGTCATTGCCGAACACAGTACTGTGTGAAATAAGCTAGTTCTGTTCTCAGAATCAGTAACTTTCTTAAGAAGAGGGTTGAGTGCAGCAAGTTCAAATGTTCCTTGATTGTGTAATCTAACAAGATGTAAAACGAAGTAGATTCGCATCATTTCTAATGTAGTTTGTTTAGAAAACAAACATCTTCATTGCCGAACACAGTAGTGTGTGAAATGGGCTAGTTCTGTCCTCAGAAGCAGTTGCTTTCTTATGAAGAGGGTTGAGTTCAGCAAGTTCAAACTTTCCTTGTTTGTGTAATCTAACAAGATGTAAAAAGCAGTAGATTCGCCTCACTTCTAAAGTAGTTTGTTTAGAAAACAAACATCTTCATTTCCGAAAACTGTGTTGTGTGAAATGAGCTAGTTCGGTTCTCGGAATCACTTGCTTTCTTACAAAGAGGATTGAGTGCAGCAAGTTCAAACATTCCTAGTTAGTCTAATCTAACAAGATGTACAACTTAATCGATTCACCTCATTTCTACAGTAATTTGTTTAGAAAACAATCATCTTCGTTTTTGAAAACTGTACTGTGTGAAATGACCTGGTTCTATTCTCTGAATCATTTGCTTTCTTAGGAAGACAGTTGAGTGCAGCAAGTTGAAGCTTTCCTTGTTTGTGTAATCAAACAAGATGTCCAAGTAGTAGATTCACCTCACTTCTAAAGTAGTTTGTTTAGAAAACAATCACCTTCATTTCTGAAAACTGTATTGTGTGAAATGAGCTACTTCTGTTCTCAGAATCAGTTGCTTTCTTACGAAGAGGGTTGAGCGCAGCAAGTTCAAACTTTCTTTGTTTGTGTAATATAACAATATGTACAAATCAGTATATTCGCCTCAGTTCTAAAGTAGTTTCTTTAGAAAACAATCCAATTTATTACCGAAAACTCTATTGTGTGAAATGAGCTAGTTCGGTTCTCGGAATCACTTGCTTTCTTACAAAGTGCCTTCAGTGCAGCAATTTCAAACGTTCCTAGTTAGTATAATCTGACAAGATCTACAACTTAACAGATTCACCTCATTTCTTATGTAATTTGTTTAGAAAACAAATGTCTTCGTTTCTGAAAACTGTACTGTGTGAAAAGAGCTGGATCTGTTCTCTGATTCAGTAACTTTCTTAAGAAGAGGGTTGAGTGCAGCAAGTTCTAACTTTCCGTCTTTGTGTAATCTAAGAAGATATACAACTTAGTAGATTCACCTCATTTCTGAAGTAGTTTGTTTAGAAAACAAACATCTTCATTTCCCAAACACTGTACTCTGTGAAATAAGCTAGTTCTGTTCTTGGAATCAGTTTTTTCTTATGAAGAGGGTTGAGTGCAGCAAGTTCAAAGTTTCCTTGTTTGTGTCATCTAACAAGATGTACAAAGTAGTATCTTCGCCTCACTTCTAAAGTAGTTTGTTTAGAAAACAAATATCTTCATTGTCGAACACCCTACTTTGTGAAATGAGCTAGTTCTGTTCTCAGAATCAGTTGCTTTCTTATGAAGATGGTTGAGTGCAGCATGTTCAAACGTTCCTTGTTTGTGTAATCTAACAAGATGTAAAACGTAGTAGATTCGTCTCATTTCTAAAGTAGTTTGTGTAGAAAACAAACATCTTCATTGCCGAACACAGTACTGTGTGAAATGGGCTAGTTCTGTTCTAGGATTTAGTTGCTTTCTTAGGAAGATGGTTGAGTTCAGCAAGTTCAAACTTTCCTTGTTTGTGTAAACTAACAAGATGTACAAAGTAGTAGATTCGCCTCACTTCTAAAATAGTTTGTTTAGAAAACAATCATCTTCATTTCTGAAAACTGTGTTGTGTGAAATGAGCTAGTTCTGTTCTCAGAATCACTTGCTTTCTTACAAAGAGGCTTGAGTGCAGCAAGTTCAAACATTCCTAGTTAGTGTAATATAACAAGATGTACAACTTAATAGATTCACCTCATTTCTAAAGTATTTGGTTAGAAAACAATCATCTTCGTTTTTGAAAACTGTACTGTGTGAAATGAGCTGGTTCTGTTCTTGAATCAGTAACTTTCTTAAGAAGAGGGTTGAATGCAGCAAGTTCTAACTTTCCTTCTTTGTGTAATCTAAGAAGATATACAAATTAGTAGATTCACCTAATTTCTAAAGTAGTTTGGTTAGAATGCAAACATCTCCATTTGCTGAAAACTGTACTCTGTGAAATAAGCTAGTTCTGTTCTTGGAATCAGTTGCTTCCTTACAAAATCGTTTGAGTGCAGCAAGTTCAAACTTTCCTTGTTTGTGTAATCTAACAAGATGTACAAAGTAGTATCTTCGCCTCACTTCTAAAGTAGTTTGTTTAGAAATGAAACATCTTCATTGCCGAACACAGTGCTGTGTGAAATAAGCTAGTTCTGTTCTCAGAATCAGTTGCTTTCTTATGAAGAGGGTTGAGTGCAGCAAATTCAAACGTTCCTTGTTCGTGTAATCTAACAAGATGTAAAACGTAGTAGATTCGCCTCATTTCTAAAGTAGTTTGTTTAGAAAACAAACATCTTCATTTCCGAACACAGTACCATGTGAAATCGGCTAGTTCTGTTTTCGGAATCAGTTGCTTTCTTATGAAGAGTTTTGAGTTGAGCAAGGTTAAACTTTCATTGTTTGTGTAATCTAACAAGATGTAAAAATTAGTGGATTCGCCTCACTTCTAAAGTAGATTCTTAAGAAAACAATCCTCTTTATTTCCGAAACCTGTATTGTGTGAAATGAGCTAGTTCGGTTCTCGGAATCACTTGCTTTCTTACAAAGAGTCTTCAGTGCAGCAAGTTCAAACATTCCTATTTAGTGTAATCTAACGAGATGTACAACTTAATAGATTCACCTCATTTCTAAAGTAATTGTTTAGAAAACAATCATCTTCATTTCCAGAACTCTGTACTCTCTAAAATAAGCTAGTTCTGTTCTTGGAATCAGATGATTCCTTAAAAAATCGCTTGAGTGCAGCAAGTTCAAACTTTCCTTGTTTGTGTAATCTCACAAGATGTACAAAGTAGTATCTTCGCCTCACTTCTAAAGTAGTTTGTTTAGAAAACAAACATCTTCATTGCCGAACACAGTACTGTGTGAAATGGGCTACTTTTGTTCTCGGAATCAGTTGCTTTCTTATGAAGAGGTTTGAGTTCAGCAAGTTCAAACTTTCCTTGTTTGTGCAAACTCACAAGATGTAAAAGGTTGTAGATTCGCCTCATTTCTAAAGTAGTTTGTTTAGAAAAGAAACATCTTCATTGCCGAACACAGTACTGTGTGAAATGAGCTAGTTCTGTTCTCGGAATCAGTTGCTTTCTTATTACGAGAGTTGAGCGCAGCAAGTTGAAACACTCCTTGTTTGTGTAATCTAACAAGATGTAGAGAGTAGTAGATTCGCCTCACTTCTAAAGTAGTTTGTTTAGAAAACAATCATCTTCATTTCCGAAAACTGTATTATGTGAAATGAGCTAGTTCTATTCTCGGAATCACTTGCTTTCTTACAAAGAGGCTTGAGGGCAGCAAGTTCAAACATTCCTAGTTAGTGTAATCTAACAGGATGTACAACTTAATAGCTTCACCTCATATCTAAAGTAATTTGTTTAGAAAACAATCGTCTTCGTTTTTGAAAACTGTACTGTGTGAAATGGGCTGGTTCTGTTCTCAGAATCAGTAACTTTCTTAGAAGAGGGTTGTGTGCAGCAAGTTCAAACTTTCCTTCTTTGTGTAATCTAAGAAGATATACAACTTAGTAGATTCACCTCATTTCTAAAGTAGTTTTTTTATAAAACAAACATCTTCATTTGCTGAACACTGTACTTTGTGAAATAAGCTAGTTCTGTTCTTTGAATCAGTTGCTTTCTTACAAAATCGCTTGAGTGCAGCAAGTTCAAATTTTCGTTGTTTGTGTAATCTTACATGATGAACAAAGTACTATCTTCGCCTCACTTCTAAAGTAGATTGTTTAGAAAACAAACATCTTTATTGCCAAACACAGTACTGTGTGAAATGAGCTAGTTCTGTTCTCGGAATCAGTTGCTTTCTTACGAAGAGGATTGAGCGCAGCAAGTTCAAAATTTCTATGTTTGTGTAATCTAACAAGATGAACAAAGTACTATCGTCGCCTCACTTCTAAAGTACTTTGTTTAGAAAACAACCCTCTTTATGTCCGAAAACTGTATTATCTGAAATGAGCTAGTTCGGTTCTCGGAATCACTTGCTTTCTTACAAAGAATCTTCAGTCCAGCAAGTTCAAACATTCCTAGTTAGTGTAATCTAACAAGATGTACAACTTAATAGATTCACCTCATTTCTAAAGTAATTTGTATAGAAAACAATCATCTTCGTTTTTGAAAACTGTACTGTGTGAAATGAGCTGGTTCTGTTCTCTGAATCAGTAACTTTCTTAAGAAGAGTGTTGAGTGCAGCAAGTTCAAACTTTCCTTCTTTGTGTAATCTAAGAAGATATACAACTTAGTAGATTCACCTCATTTCTAAAGTAGTTTGTTTAGAAAACAAAAATCTTCATTTGCTGAACACTGTACTCTGTGAAATAAGCTAGTTCTGTTCCTGGAATCAGTTGCTTGCTTACAAAATCGCTTGAGTGCAGCAAGTTCAAACTTTTCTTTTTTGTGTAATGTAACAAGATAGAAAATGTAGTAGATTCGGCTGATTTCTAAAGTAGTTTGTTGAGAATACAAACATATTCATTGCCGAACACAGTACTCTGTCAAATGAGCTAGTTCTGTTCTCGGAATCAGTGGTTTTCTTACGATGAGAGTTGAGCGCAGCATGTTGTAACTTTCCTTGTTTGAGTAATCTAACAAGATGTAAAAAGCAGTAGATTCGCCTCACTTCTAAAGTAGTTTGTTTAGAAAATAAACATCTTCATTTCCGAAAACTGTGTTGTGTGAAATGAGCTAGTTCGGTTCTCGGAATCACTTGCTTTCTTACAAAGAGGATTGAGTGCAGCAAGTTCAAACATTCCTAGTTAGTCTAATCTAACAAGATGTACAACTTAATCGATTCACCTCATTTCTACAGTAATTTGTTTAGAAAACAATCATCTTCGTTTTTGAAAACTGTACTGTGTGAAATGACCTGGTTCTATTCTCTGAATCACTAACTTTCTTAAGAAGATGGTTGAGTGCAGCAAGTTCAAACTTTCCTTGTTTGTGTAATCTAACAGGATGTACAAAGTAGTATCTTCGCCTCACTTCTAAAGTAGTTTGTTTAGAAAAGAATCATCTTCATTGCCGAACACAGTACTGTGTGAAATAAGCTAGTTCTGTTCTCAGAATCAGTTGCTTTCTTATGAAGAGGGTTAGTGCAACAAGTTCAAACGTTCCTTGTTTGTGTAATCTAACAAGAGGTAAAACGCAGTATATTCGCCTCATTTCTAAAGTAGTTGGTTTAGAAAACAAACATCTTCATTGCCGAAAACTGTATTGTGTGAAATGAGCTAGTTGGGTTCTCGAATCACTTGAATTCTTACAAAGAATCTTCAGTGCAGCAAGTTCAAACATTCCTAGTTAGTGTAATCTAACAAGATGTACAACTTAATAGATTCACCACATTTCTAAAGTAATTTGTTTAGAAAACAATCATCTTCGTTTTTGAAAACTGTACTGTGTGAAATGAGCTGGTTCTGTTCTCTGAATCAGTAACTTTCTTAAGAAGAGTGTTGAGTGCAGCAAGTTCAAACTTTCCTTCTTTGTGTAATCTAAGAAGATATACAACTTAGTAGATTCACCTCATTTCTAAAGTAGTTTGTTTAGAAAACAAACATCTTCATTTGCCGAACACTGTACTCTGTGAAATAAGGTACTTCTGTTGTTGGAATCAGTTGCTTCCTTCCAAAATCTATTGAGTGCAGCAAGTTCAAACTTTCCTTGTTTTTGTAATCTAACAAGATGTACAAAGTAGTACCTTCGCCTCACTTCTAAAGTAGTTTGTTTAGAAAACAAACATCTTTATTTCCAAACACAGTACTGTTTGAAAAGGGCTAATTCTGTTTTCGGAATCAGTTGTTTACAAAACAAACATCTTCATTGCCGAACACAGTACTGGGTGAAATGAGCTAATTTTGTACTCAGAATCAGTTGCTTTATTACTAAGAGAGTTGAGCGCAGCATGTTGAAACTTCCCTTGTTTGTGTAATCTATGAAGATTTACAAAGTAGTAGATTCGCCTCACTTCTAAAGTAGTGTGTTAAGAAAACAATCCTTTTTATTTCCGAAAAATGTATTGTGTGAAATGAGCTAGTTCAGTTCACGGAATCACTTGCTTTCTTACAAAGAGTCTTCAGTGCAGCAAGTTCAAACATTCCTAGTTAGTGTAATCTAACAAGATGTACAACTTAATAGATTCACCTCATTTCTAAAGTAATTTGTTTAGAAAACAATCATCTTAATTCGCCGAACTATGTACTCTGTGAAATAAGCTAGTTCTGTTCTTGGAATCAGTTGCTTTCTTAAAAAAATGCTTGCATGCAGCAAGTTCTAACGTTCCTTGTTTGTGTAATCTCACAAGATGTACAAAGGAGTATCTTCGCCTCACTTCTAAAGTAGTTTGTTTAGAAAACAAACACCTTCATTGCCGAACACAGTACTGTGTGAAATAAGCTAGTTCTGTTCTAAGAATCAGTTGCTTTCTTATGAAGAGTTTTGAGTTCAGCAAGTTCAAACTTTCCTTGTTTGTGTAAACTAACAAGATGTAAAAGGTAGTAGATTCGCCTCACTTCTAAAGTAGTTTGTTTAGAAAACAATCATCTTCATTTCTGAAAACTGTATTGTGTGAAATGAACTAGTTCTGTTCTCGGAACCACGTGCTTTCTTACAAAGAGGCTTGAGTGCAGTAAGTTCAAACATTCCTAGTTAGTGTAATCTAACAGGATGTACAACTTAATAGCTTCACCTCATTTCTAAAGTAATTTGTTTAGAAAACTATCATCTTCATTTTTGAAGACTGTACATGTGTGAAATGAGCTGGTTCTGCTTTCTTAATCAGTAACTTTCTTAAGAAGAGGGTTGAGTGCAGCAAGTTCAAACTTTCCTTCTTTGTGTAATCTAAGAAGATATACAAATTAGTAGATTCTCTTCATTTCTAAAGTAGTTTGTTTAGAAAACGAACTTCTTCATTTGCCGAACACTGTACCCTGTGAAATAAGCTAGTTCTGTTCTTGGAATCAGTTGCTTCCTTACAAAATCGCTTGAGTGCAGCACGTTCAAACTTTCCTTGTTTGTGTAATCTAACAAGATGTACAAAGTAGTATCTTCCCCTCACTTCTAAAGTAGTTTGTTTAGAAAGCAAACACCTTCATTGCCGAACACAGTACTGTGTGAAATAAGCTAGTTCTGTTCTAAGAATCAGTTGCTTTCTTATGAAGAGGGTTGAGTGCAGCAAGTTCAAACGTTCCTTGTTAGTGTAATCTAACAAGATGTAAAATGCAGTAGATTTGCCTCATTTGTAAAGTAGTTTGTTTAGAAAACAAACATCTTCATTGCCGGACACAGTACTGTGTTTAATGGGCTACTTCTGTTCTCAGAATCAGTTGCTTTCTTATGAAGAGGGTTGAGTTCATCAAGTTCAAACTTTCCTTGTTTGTGTCCACTAACAAGATGTAAAAGGTAGTAGATTCGCATCATTTCTAAAGTAGTTTGTTTAGAAAACAAACATCTTCATTGCCGAACACAGTAATGTGTGAAATGAGCTAGTTCTGTTCTCACAAGTAGTTGCTTTCTTACGAAGCGATTTGAGAGCAGCAAGTTGAAACTTTCCTTGTTTGTGTATGCTAACAAGATGTACAAAGTAGTAGATTCGCCTCACTTCTAAAGTAGTTTTTTAAGAAAACAAACATCTTCATTGCCGAACACAGTACTGTGTGAAATGGCCTAGTTCCGTTTTCCGAATCAGTTGCTTTCTTACAAAGAGGCTTGAGTGCAGCAAGTTCAAACATTCTTAGTTATGGTAATCTAACAAGATGTACAACTTAATAGATTCAACTCATTTCTAAAGTAATTTGTTTAGAAAACCATCATCTTTCTTTTTGACAAGTGTACTGTGTGAAATGAGCTGGTTCTGTTGTCTGAATCAGTAACTTTCTTAAGAAGAGGGTTGAGTGCGGCAAGTTCAAACTTTCCTTGTTTGTGTAATCTAACAAGATATACAACTTAGTAGAATCACCTCATTTCTAAAGTAGTTTGTTTAGAAAACAAACATCTTCATTTGCTGAACACTGTACTCTTTGAAATAAGCCAGTTCTGTTCTCGGAATCAGTTGTTTCCTTACAAAATCGCTTTAGTGCAGCAAGTCCAAACTTTCCTTGTTTGTGTAATCTAACAAGATGTACAAAGTAGTATCTTCGCCTCACTTCTAAAGTAGTTTGTTTAGAAAAGAAACGTCTTCATTGCCGAACACAGTACTGTGTGAAATAAGCTAGTTCTGTTCTCAGAATCAGTTGCTTTCTTAGGAAGAGGGTTGAGTGCAGCAAGTTCAAACGTTCCTTATTTGTGTATTCTAACAAGATGTAAAATGTAATATGTTCGCCTCATTTCTAAAATAGTTTCCATAGAAAACAAACATCTTCATTGCCGAACACAGTACTCTGTTAAATGCTCTAGTTCTCTTCTCGGAATCAGTTGCTTTCTTATGAAGAAGGTTGCGTTCACCCAGTTCAAACATTCCTTGTTTGTGTAAACTAACAAGATGTAAAAGGTAGTAGATTCGCCTCATTTCTAAAGTAGTTTGTTTAGAAAACAAACATCTTCATTGCCGAACACAGTACTGTGGGAAATGAACTAGGTCTGTTCTTGGAATCAGTTGCTTTCTTACGAAGAGAGTTGAGCGCAGGAAGTTGAAACTTTCCTTGTTTGTGTAATCTAACAAGATATGCAAAGCAGTAGATTCGCCTCACTTCTAAAGTAGTTTGGTTAGAAAACAAACATCTTCATTTGCCGAACACTGTACTCTGTGAAATAAGCTACTTCTGTTCTTGGAATCAGTTGCTTTCTTATGAAGAGGGTTGAGTGCAGCAAGTTCAAACTTTCCTTGTTTGTGTAATCTAACAAGATGTACAAAGTAGTATCTTCACCTCACTTCTAAAGTAGTTTGTTTAGAAAACAAACATCTTCATTGCCGAACCTAGTACTGTGTGAAATGGCCTAGTTTTGTTCTCGGAATAAGTTGCTTTCTTATGAAGAGGGCTGAGTTCAGCAAGTTCAAACTTTCCTTGTTTGTGTACACTAACAAGATGTAAAAGGTAGTAGATACGCCTCATTTCTAAAGCAGGTTGTTTACAAAGCAAACATCTTCATTGCCGAACACAGTACTGTGTGAAATGAGCTAGTTCTGTTCTCGGAATCAGTTGCTATCTTACGAAGAGAGTTGAGCGCAGCAAGTTGAAACTTTCCTTGTTTGTGTAATCTACCAAGATGTACAACGTAGTAGTTTTGCCTCACTTGTAAAGTAGTTTGTTTAGAAAACAATCACCTTCATTTCCGAAAACTGTATTGTGTTAAATGAGCTAGATCTGTTCTCGGAATCAGTTGCTTTCTTACGAAGAGGGTTGAGCTCAGCACGTTCAAACTTTTTTGTTTTTGTAATCTAACAAGATGTACAAAGTAATAGATTTGCCTCACTTATAAAGTAGTTTGTTAAGAAAACCATCCCCTTTATTTACGAAAACTGTATTGTGTGAAATGAGCTTGTTCGGTTCTCGGAATCACTAGCTTTCTTCCAAAGAGTCTTCAGTGCAGCAAGTTCAAACATTCCTAGTTAGTGTAATCTAACAAGATGTACAACTTAATAGACTCACCTCATTTCTAAAGTAATTTGTTTAGAAAACAATCATCTTCGTTTTTGAAAACTGTACTGTGTGAAATTAGCTGGTTCCATTCTCTGAATCATTAACTTTCTTAGGAAGAGGGTTGAGAGCAGCAAGTTCAAACTTTGCTTCTTTCTGTAATCTAAGAAGATATACAACTTAGCAGATTCACCTCATTTCTAAAGTAGTTTGTTTAGAAAACAAACATCTTCATTGCCGAACACAGTACTGTGTGAAATGGGCTAGTTATGTTCTCGGAATCTGTTGCTTTCTTATCAAGTGGGTTGAGTTCAGCAAGTTCAAACTTTCCTAGTCTGTGTACGCTAACAATATGTAAAAGGAAGTAGATTCGCATCATTTCTAAAGTAGTTTGTTTAGAAAACAAACATCTTCATTGCTGAACACAGTACTGTTTGAAATGAGCTAGTTCTGTTCTCGGAATCACTTGCTTTCTTACAAAGAGTCTTCAGTGCAGCAAGTTCAAACATTCCTAGTTAGTGTAATCTAACAAGATGTACAACTTAATAGATACACCTCATTTCTAAAGTAGTTTTTTTAGAAAACAATCATCTTCGTTTTTGAAAACTGTACTGTGTGAAATAAGCTGGTTCTGTTCTCAGAATCAGTAACTTTCTTAAGAAGAGGGTTGAGTGCAGCAAGTTCAAACGTTCCTTGTTTGTGTAATCTAACAAGATGTACAAAGTAGTATCTTCACCTCATTTCTAAAGTAGTTTGTTTTAGAAAACAATCCTCTTTATTTCTGAAAACTGTATTCTGTGAAATGAGCTAGTTCGGTTCTCAGGAATCACTTGCTTTCTTACAAAGAGTCTTCAGTGCAGAAAGTTCAAACATTCCTAGTTAGTGTAATCTAACAAGATGTACAACTTGATAGATTCACCTCATTACTAAAGTAATTTGATTAGAAAACAATCATCTTCGTTTTTGAAAACTGTACTGTGTGAAATGAGCTGTTTCTGTTCTCTGAATGAGTAACTTTCTTAACAAAGAGGGTTGAGTGCAGCAAGATGAAACTTTCCTTGTTTGTGTAATCTAACAAGATATACAAAGCAGTATGATTCAACTCATTTCTAAAGTAGTTTGTTTAGAAAACAAATATCATCATTGCCAAACACAGTACTGTGTGAAATAAGCTAGTTCTGTTCTCTGAATCAGTTGCTTTCTAATGAAGAGGGATGAGTGCGGCAAGTTCAAACGTTCCTTGTTTGTGTAATCTAACAAGATATAAAACGTAGTTGATTCACCTCATTTCTAAAGTAGTTTGTTTAGAAAACAAACATCTTCATTTGCCAAACACTGTACAGTTGAAATGAGCTAGTTCTGTTCTCAGAATCAGTTGGTTTTCTTACAAAATCGTTGAGTGCAGCAAGTCCAAATTTTCCTTGTTTGTGTAATCTAACAAGATGTACATAGTAGTATCATTTCGCCTCACTTCTAAAGTGGTTTGTTTAGAAAACAATCATCTTCATTGCCAAACACAGTACTGTGTGAAATAAGCTAGTTCTTTTCTCAGAATCAGTTGCTTTCTTAGGAAGAGGGTTGAGCGCAGCAAGTTGAAACTTTCTTTGTTTGTGTATTCTAACAAGATAAAAAAGTAGTATTTGTGTATTCTAACAAGATGTAAAATGTAATATGTTCGCCTCATTTCTAAAATAGTTTCCATAGAAAACAAACATCTTCATTGCCGAACACAGTACTCTGTTAAATGCTCTAGTTCTCTTCTCGGAATCAGTTGCTTTCTTATGAAGAAGGTTGCGTTCACCAGTTCAAACATTCCTTGTTTGTGTAAACTAACAAGATGTAAAAGGTAGTAGATTCGCCTCATTTCTAAAGTAGTTTGTTTAGAAAACAAACATCTTCATTGCCGAACACAGTACTGTGGGAAATGAACTAGGTCTGTTCTTGGAATCAGTTGCTTTCTTTACAAGAGAGTTGAGCGCAGGAAGTTGAAACTTTCCTTGTTTGTGTAATCTAACAAGATATGCAAAGCAGTAGATTCGCCTCACTTCTAAAGTAGTTTGGTTAGAAAACAAACATCTTCATTTTTGAACACTGTACTCTGTGAAATAAGCTACTTCTGTTCTTGGAATCAGTTGCTTTCTTATGAAGAGGGTTGAGTGCAGCAAGTTCAAACTTTCCTTGTTTGTGTAATCTAACAAGATGTACAAAGTAGTATCTTCACCTCACTTCTAAAGTAGTTTGTTTAGAAAACAAACATCTTCATTGCCGAACCTAGTACTGTGTGAAATGGCCTAGTTTTTTGTTCTCGAATAAGTTGCTTTCTTATGAAAGGGCTGAGTTCAGCAAGTTCAAACTTTCCTTGTTTGTGTACACTAACAAGATGTAAAAAGGTAGTAGATACGCCTCATTTCTAAAGCAGGTTGTTTACAAAGCAAACATCTTCATTGCCGAACACAGTACTGTGTGAAATGAGCTAGTTCTGTTCTCGGAATCAGTTGCTATCTTCTGAAGAGAGTTGAGCGCAGCAAGTTGAAACTTTCCTTGTTTGTGTAATCTACCAAGATGTACAACGTAGTAGTTTTGCCTCACTTGTAAAGTAGTTTGTTTAGAAAACAATCACCTTCATTTCGAAAACTGTATTGTGTTAAATGAGCTAGATCTGTTCTCGGAATCAGTTGCTTTCTTCAGAAGAGGGTTGAGCTCAGCACGTTCAAACTTTTTGTTTTTGTAATCTAACAAGATGTACAAAGTAATAGATTTGCCTCACTTATAAAGTAGTTTGTTAAGAAAACCATCCCCTTTATTTACGAAAACTGTATTGTGTGAAATGAGCTTGTTTAGGTTCTCGGAATCACTAGCTTTCTTCCAAAGAGTCTTCAGTGCAGCAAGTTCAAACATTCCTAGTTAGTGTAATCTAACAAGATGTACAACTTAATAGACTCACCTCATTTCTAAAGTAATTTGTTTAGAAAACAATCATCTTCGTTTTTGAAAACTGTACTGTGTGAAATTAGCTGGTTCCATTCTCTGAATCATTAACTTTCTTAGGAAGAGGGTTGAGAGCAGCAAGTTCAAACTTTGCTTCTTTCTGTAATCTAAGAAGATATACAACTTAGCAGATTCACCTCATTTCTAAAGTAGTTTGTTTAGAAAACAAACATCTTCATTGCCGAACACAGTACTGTGTGAAATGGGCTAGTTATGTTCTCGGAATCTGTTGCTTTCTTATCAAGTGGGTTGAGTTCAGCAAGTTCAAACTTTCCTAGTCTGTGTACGCTAACAATATGTAAAAGGAAGTAGATTCGCATCATTTCTAAAGTAGTTTGTTTAGAAAACAAACATCTTCATTGCTGAACACAGTACTGTTTGAAATGAGCTAGTTCTGTTCTCGGAATCACTTGCTTTCTTACAAAGAGTCTTCAGTGCAGCAAGTTCAAACATTCCTAGTTAGTGTAATCTAACAAGATGTACAACTTAATAGATACACCTCATTTCTAAAGTAATTTTTTTTAGAAAACAATCATCTTCGTTTTTGAAAACTGTACTGTGTGAAATAAGCTGGTTCTGTTCTGTGAATCAGTAACTTTCTTAAGAAGAGGGTTGAGTGCAGCAAGTTCAAACGTTCCTTGTTTGTGTAATCTAACAAGATGTACAAAGTAGTATCTTCACCTCACTTCTAAAGTAGTTTGTTTAGAAAACAATCCTCTTTATTTCTGAAAACTGTATTCTGTGAAATGAGCTAGTTCGGTTCTCGGAATCACTTGCTTTCTTACAAAGAGTCTTCAGTGCAGAAAGTTCAAACATTCCTAGTTAGTGTAATCTAACAAGATGTACAACTTGATAGATTCACCTCATTACTAAAGTAATTTGATTAGAAAACAATCATCTTCGTTTTTGAAAACTGTACTGTGTGAAATGAGCTGTTTCTGTTCTCTGAATGAGTAACTTTCTTAAGAAGAGGGTTGAGTGCAGCAAGATGAAACTTTCCTTGTTTGTGTAATCTAACAATATATACAAAGCAGTATGATCGCCTCCCTTCTAAAGTAGTTTGTTTAGAAAACAAATATCATCATTGCCAAACACAGTACTGTGTGAAATAAGCTAGTTCTGTTCTCGGAATCAGTTGCTTTCTAATGAAGAGGGATGAGTGCCGCAAGTTCAAACGTTCCTTGTTTGTGTAATCTAACAAGATATAAAACGTAGTTGATTCACCTCATTTCTAAAGTAGTTTCTTTAGAAAACAAACATCTTCATTGCCAAACACAGCACAGTGTGAAATGAGCTAGTTCTGTTCTCAGAATCAGTTGGTTTCTTACGAAGATCGTTGAGCGCAGCAAGTTGAAATTTTCCTTGTTTGTGTAATCTTACAAGAAGTACATAGCAGTAGATTCGCCTCACTTCTAAAGTGGTTTGTTTAGAAAACAATCATCTTCATTGCCAAACACAGTACTGTGTGAAATAAGCTAGGTCTTTTCTCGGAATCAGTTGCTTTCTTACGAAGAGAGTTGAGCGCAGCAAGTTGAAACTTTCTTTGTTTGTGTAATCTAACAAGATAAACAAAGTAGTAGATTCGCCTCACTTCTAAAGTAGTTTGTTTAGAAAACAATCGTCTTTATTTCCGAAAACTGTAGTAGATTCGCCTCATTTCTAAAATAGGTAGTTGACAAAAAAAACATCTTCATTGCCGAACACAGTACTGTGTGAAATGAGCTAGTTCTCTCTCGGGATCAGGTGCTTTCTTACGAAGAGGATTGAGCGCAGCACGTTCAATCTTTCTTTGTTTGTGCAATCTAACAAGATGTACAAAGTAGTAGATTCGGCTCACCTCTAAAGTAGTTTGTTTAGAAAACAATCATCTTCATTTCCAAAAACTGTATGGTGTGAAATGAGCTAGTTCGGTTGTTGGATTCAGTTGCTTTCTTACAAAGAGGGTTGAGTGCAGCAAGTTCAAACATTCCTAGTTAGTGTAATCTAACAATATGTACAACTTAATAGTTTCAGCTCATTTCTAAAGTAATTTGTTTAGAAAACAATCATCTCCGTTGTTGAAAACTGTACTGTGTGAAATGAGGTGGTTCTGTTCTCTGAATCAGTAGCTTTCTTAAGAAGAGGGTTGAGTGCAGCAAGTTCAAACTTTCCTTGTTTGTGTAATCTAACAAGATATACAACTTAGGAGATTCAGCTCATTTCTAAACTGGTTTGCTTAGAAAACAAACATCTTCATGTGCCGAACACTGTACTCTGTGAAATAAGCTACTTCTGTTCTTGGAAGCAGTTGCTTTCTTACAAAATCACTTGAGTGCAGCAAGTTCAATCTTTCCTTGTTTGTGTAATCTAACAAGATATCAAAAGCAGTAGATTCGCTTCACTTCTAATGTAGTTTGTTTAGAAAACAATCAACTTGATATCCGAAAACTGTATCGTGTGAAATGAGCTAGTTCGATTCTCTGAACAAACTACTTTAGAAATGAGGCGATTCTACTACGTTTTACATCTTGTTAGATAACACAAAAAAGGAAAGATTGAACTTGCTGCACTCAACCCTCTTCATAAGAAAGCATCTGATTCCGAGAACAGAACTAGCTCATTTCACACAGTACTGTGTATGGCAATGAAGATGTATGTTTTCTAAACAAACTACTTTAGAAGTGAGGCGAAGCTACAACTTTGTACCTCTTGTTACATTAAACAAACAGGGAGAGTTTGAACTTGCTGCGCTCAACCCTCTTTGTAAGAAAGCAACTGATTCCGAGAACAGAACTAGCTCCTTTCACACAATACCGTTTTCGGAAATGAAGATGATTGTTTTCTAAACAAACTACTTTAGACGTGAGGCGAATCTACTACTTTGTACATCTTGTTAGATTACACAAACAAGGTAAGTTTGAACTTGCTGCGCTCAACCCTCTTTGTAAGAAAGCAACTGATTCCGAGGACAGAACTAGCTCATTTCACACAGTACTGTGTTCGGAAATTAAGATGCTTGTTTTCTAAACAAACTACTTTAGAAGTGAGGAGAAGCTATTACTTTGTACGTCTTGTTAGACTATACGAACAAGGAAAGTTTGAACTTGGTGCACTCAAGCGATTTTGTAAGAAAGCAACTGATTCCAAGAACAGAGCTAGCTTATTTCACAGAATACAGTGTTCAGAAAATGAAGATGTTTGTTTTCTAAACAAACTACATTAGAAATGAGGTGAATCTGCTAAGTTGTAAATCTTCTTAGATTGCACAAAAAAGGAAAATTTGAACTTGCTGCCCTCAACACTGTTCGTAATAAAGCAACTGATTCCGAGAACCGAACTAACTCATTTCACACAGTACTGTGTTTGGCAATGAAGATGTTTGTTTTCTACACAAACTACTTTAGAAATGAGGCGAATCTACTACCATTTACATCTTGTTAGATTACACTAACTGGGAATGTTTGAAATGCTCCACTCAAGCCTCTTTGTAAGAAAGCAACTGATTCCAAGAAACGAATTAGCTCATTTCACACAATACAGTTTTCTGAAATGAAGATGATTGTTTTCTGAACAAACTACTTTACAAGTGAGGCAAAACTACTACTTTGTACATCTTGTTAGATTACACAACAAAGGAAAGTTTGAACTTGCTGCACTAAACCCTCTTCATAAGAAGCAACTGATTCCGAGAACAGAACTAGCTCATTTCACACAGGACTGTGTTTAGAAATGAAGATGTTTGTTTTCTAAAAAAACTACTTTAGAAGTGAGGTGAAGATACTACTTTGTACATCTTGTTCGATTACACAAACAAGAAAAGTTTGAACTGGCTGCACTCAAGGGATTTTGTAAGAAAGCAACTGATTCCAAGAAGAAAACTAGCTTATTTCCCAGAGTACACTGTTCGGCCAATGAAGATGTTTGTTTTCTAAACAAACTACTTTAGAAATGAGGAGAAGCTCTTACTTTCTACGTCTTGTTAGACTACACGAACAAGGAAAGTTTAAACATGCTGCACTCAACACTCTTCTTAAGAAACCTATGGTTCAGAAAACAGTACAGTTTTCAAAAAGGAAGATGATGGTTTTCTAAACAAATTACTTTAGAAATGTGGTGAATCTAATAAATTGTACATCTTTTTAGATTACACTATATAGGCATGTTTGAACTTGCTGGACTCAAGCCTCTTCGTAAGAAAGCAATTGATTCCGAGAACAGAACTAGCCCATTACACACAGTACTGTGTTCGGCAATGAAGATGTTTGTTTTCTAAACAAACTAGTTTAGAAATGAGGCGAATCTACTACGTTTTACATCTTGTTAGATTGCACAAGAAAGGAAAGTTTAAACTTGCTGAACTCAACCCTCTTTGTAAGAAAGCAAGTGATTCCGAGAACAGAACTAGCTCATTTCACAAAGTACTATGTTCGGCAATGAAGATGTATGTTTTCTAAACAAACTACTTTAGAAATGAGGCGATTCTACTACGTTTTACATCTTGTTAGATAACACAAAAAAGGAAAGATTGAACTTGCTGCACTCAACCCTCTTCATAAGAAAGCATCTGATTCCGAGAACAGAACTAGCTCATTTCACACAGTACTGTGTATGGCAATGAAGATGTATGTTTTCTAAACAAACTACTTTAGAAGTGAGGCGAAGCTACAACTTTGTACCTCTTGTAACATTAAACAAACAGGGTGAGTTTGAACTTACTGCACTCAAGCGATTTTATAAGAAAGCAACTGATTCCAAGAACCGAACTAGCTTATTTCACAGAGTACAGTGTTCGGCAAATGAAGAGGTTTGTTTTCTAAACAAACTACTTTTGAAATGAGGTGCATCTACTGAGTGGTATATCTTGTTAGATTACACAAACAAGGAAAGTTTGAACTTGCTGCACTGAACCCTCTTCGTAAGAAAGCAACTGATTCCGAGAACCGAACTAGCTCCTTTCACACAATACCGTTTTCGGAAATGAACATGATTGTTTTCTAAAGAAACTACTTTAGAAGTGAGGCGAATCTACTACTTTGTACATCTTGTTAGATTACACAAACAAGGTAAGTTTGAACTTGCTGCACTCAACCCTATTCGTAAGAAAGCAACTGATTCTGAGAACAGAACTAGCTCATTTCACACAGTACTGTGTTCGGAAATTAAGATGTTTGTTTTCTAAACAAACTACTTTAGAAGTGAGGAGAAGCTATTACTTTGTACGTCTTGTTAGACTACACGAACGAGGAAAGTTTGAACTTGCTGCACTCAAGCGATTTTGTAAGAAAGCAACTGATTCCAAGAACAGAGCTAGCTTATTTCACAGAGTACAGTGTTCGGAAAATGAAGATGTTTGTTTTCTAAACAAACTACTTTAGAAATGAGGCGAATCTACTACGTTTTACATCTTGTTAGATTGCACAAAAAAAGCAAAATTTGAACTTGCTGCCCTCAACACTGTTCGTAATAAAGCAATTGATTCCGAGAACCGAACTAGCTCATTTCACACAGTACAGTTTTCAAAAACGAAGATGATAGTTTTATAAAGAAATTACTTTGGAAATGAGGTGAATCTATTAAGTTGTACATCTTGTTAGATTACACTAACTAGGAATGGTTGAACTTTCCTTAGAACATCGCTTGATAGCAGCAAGTTCAAACTTTCCTTTTTTGTGTAATCTAACAAGATGTAAAACGTAGTAGATTCGCCTCATTTCTAAAGTAGTTTGTTTAGAAAACAAACATCTTCATTGCCGAACACAGTACTGTGTGAAATGAGCTAGATCTATTCTCGGAATCAGTTGCTTTCTTACGAAGAGAGTTGAGCGCAGCAAGTTGAAACTTTCCTTGTTTGTGTAATCTAACAAGATGTACAAAGTAGTAGATTCGGCTCACTTCTAAAGTAGTTTGTTTTGAAAACAATTATCTTCAATTCCGAAAACTGTATCGTGTGAAATGAGCTAGTTCTGTTCTCGGAATCACTTGCGTTCTTACAAAGAGGCTTGAGTGCAGCAAGTTCAAACATTCCTAATTAGTGTAATCTAACAAGATGTACAACTTAATAGATTCACCTCATTTCTAAAGTAATTCGTTTAGAAAACAATCATCTTCATTTTTGAAAACTGTACTGTATGAAATGAGCTGGTTCTGTTCTCTGAGTCAGTAACTTTCTTAAGAAGAGGGTTGAGTGCAGCAAGTTCAAACTTTCCTTGCTTGTGTAATCTAACAAGATGAACAAAGTAGTATCTTTGCCTCACTTCTAAAGTAGATTGTTTAGAAAATAAACATCTTCATTTGCCCAACACAGTTCTGTGTGAAATAAGTAGTTCTGTTCTGAGAATCACTTGCTGTCTTATGAAGAGAGTTGACTGCAGCAAGTTCAAACGTTCCTTGTTTGTGTAATCTAACAAGATGTAAATCGTAGTAGATTCGCCTCATTTCTAAAGTAGTTTGTTTAGGAAACAAACATCTTCATTGCCGAGCACAGTACTGTGTGAAATGGTCTCGTTCTGTTCACGGATTCAGTTGCTTTCTTATGAAGAGGGTTGAATTCAGGAAGTTCAAACTTTCCTTGTTTGTGCAAACTCACAAGATGTAAAAGGTAGTAGATTTGCCTCATTTCTAAAGTAGTTTGCTTAGAAAACAAACATATTCATTGCCGAACACAGTACTGTGTGAAATGATCTTGTTCTGTACTCTGAATCAGTTGCTTTCTTACGAAGAGAGTTGATCGCAGCAAGTTGAAACTTTCTTTGTTTAATCTAACAAGATGTACAAATTAGTAGATTCGCCTCACTTCTAAAGTAGTTTGTTTACAAAACTATCATCTTCATTTCCGAAGACTGTATTGTGTGAAATGAGCTGGTTCGGTTCTCGGAATCACTTGCTTTCTTACAAAGAGGCTTGAGTGCAGCAAGTTCAAACATTCCTAGTTACTGTAATCTAACAAGATGTACAAAGTAGTAGATTCGCCTCACTTGTAATGTAGTTCGTTTAGAAAACAATCATCTTCATTTCTGAAAACTGTGTTGTGTGAAATGAGCTAGTTCGGTTCTTGGAATCACTTGCTTTCTTACAAAGAGGCTTGTGTGCAGGAAGTTCAAACATTCCTAGTTAGTATAATATAATAAAATGTACAACTTAATAGATTGACCCCTTTCTAAAGTAATTTGTTTAGAAAACAATTATCTTCATTTTTAAAAACTGTACTGTGTGAAATGAGCTGGTTGTGTTCTCTGAATCAGTAACTTTCTTAAGAAGAGGGTTGAGTGCAGCAAGTTCAAACTTTCTTTCTTTGTGTAATCTAAGAAGATATACAACTTAGTAGATTCACCTCATTTGTAAAGTAGTTTGTTTAGAAAACAAACATCTTCATTTGCCGAACACTGTACTCTGTGAAATAAGCTAGTTCTGTCCTTGGAATCAGTTGCTTCCTTAAAAAATCGCTTGAGTGCAGCAAGTTCACACTTTCCTTGTTTGTGTAACCTAAAAAGATGTACAATGTAGTATCTTCGCCTCACTTCTAAAGTAGTTTGTTTAGAAAACAAATATCTTCATTGCCAAACCCAGTGCTGTGTGAAACGAGGTTGTTCTGTTCTCGGAATCAGTTGCTATCTTATGAAGAGAGTTGAGTGCAGCAAGTTCAAACTTTCCTTGTTTGTGTAATCTGCCAAGATGTAAAACGTAGTAGATTCGACTCATTCTAAAGTAGTTTGTTTAGAAAACATCTTCATTGCCGAACACAGTACTGTGTGAAGTGAGCTAGTTCTGTTCTCGGAATCAGATGCTTTCTTATGAAGATGGTTGAGTTCAGCAAGTTAAAACTCTCCTTGTTTGTGTAATATGTCAAGATGTAAAATGCAGTAGATTCGTCTCATTTCTAAAGTAGTTTGTTTAGAAAACAAACATCTTCATTGCCGAAGACAGTACTGTGTGAAATGAGCTAGTTCTGTTCTCGGAATCTGTTGCTTTCTTACGAAGAGAGTTGATCGCAGCAAGTTGAAACTTTCCTTGTTTGGGTAGTCTAACAAGATGTACAAAGAAGTATATTTGCCTCACTTCTAAAGTAGTTTGTTTAGAAAACAATCATCTTCATATCCGAAAACTGTATTGTGTGAACTGAGCTAGTTCTGAGAATCAATTGCTTTCTTACGAAGAGGATTGAGCGCAGCAAGTTCAAATTTCTTTGTTTGTGTAGTCCTGCAAGATGTACAAAGTAGTACATTCGTCTCACTTCTAAAGTAGTTTGTTTAGAAATCAAACATCTTCATTTCCGAAAACTGTATTTTGTGAAATGAGCTAGTTCGGTTTTTGGAATCAGTTGCTTTCTTACAAAGAGCTTGAGTAGAGCAAGTTCAAACATTCCTAGATAGTGTAATCTAACAAAATGTACAACTTAATAGATTCACCTCATTTCCAAATTAATTTGTTTAGAAAAGAATCCTCTTCATTTTCAAAAAATTTGCTGTGTAAAATTAGCTGGTTCTGTTCTCTGAATCAGTAGCTTTCTTAAGAAGAGGTTTCACTGAAGCAAGTTCAAACTTTCCTTGTTTGTGTAATCTAAGAAGATAAACAACTTAGTAGACTCAACTCATTTCTAAAGTAGTTTGTTTCAAAAACAAACATCTTCATTTGCGGAACACTGTACTCTGTGAAATAAGCTAGTGCTGTTCTTGGAATCAGTTGCTTTCTTACAAAATCGCTTGAGTGCAGCAAGTTCAAACTTTCCTTGTTTGTGTAGTCTAACAGGATGAACAAAGTAGTAGATTCGCCTCACTTCTAAAGTAGTTTGCTTAGAAAACAATCATCTTCATTTCCGAAAACTGTATCGTGTGAAATGAGATAGTTCTGTTCTCGGAATCACTTGCGTTCTTTCAAAGAGGCTTGAGTGCAGCAAGTTCAAACATTCCTAGTTAGTGTAATCTAACTCAATCCTCTTCTTAAGAAAGCAACTGATTCCAAGAACATCACTAGCTCATTTCACACAGTACTGTGCTCGGCAATGAAGATGTTTGTTTTCTAAACAAACTACTTTAGAAATGAGGCGAATCTACCACGTTTTACCCCTTGTTATATGACACAAACAAAACGTTTGAACTTGCTGCACTCAACCCTCTTCATAAGAAAGCAACTGATTCTGAGAACAGAAGTAGCTTATCTCACACAGTACTGTGTTCAGCAATGAAGATGTTTGTTTTCTAAACAAACTACTTTAGAAGTGGGGCGAAGATACTACATTGTACATCTTGTTAGATTACACAAACAAGGAAAGTTTCAACTTGCTGCGCTCAACTCTCTTCATTAGAAAGCAACTGATTCCGAGAAGAGAAATAACTCATTTCCGACAGTATTGTGTTCGGCAATGAAGATATTTGTTTTCTAAACAAACTACTTTAGAAATGAACCGAATCTACCACCATTCACATCTTGTTAGTTTGCACAAACAAGGAAAGTTTGAACTTGCTGAACTCAACCCTCTTCATAAGAAAGCAACTGATTCCGAGAACAGAACTAGCCCATTTCACACAGTACTGTGTTGGGCAATGAAAATGTTTGTTTTCTAAACAAACTACTTTAGAAATGAGGCGAATCTACTACATTTTACATCTTGTTAGTTTACACAAACATGGAAAGTTTGAATTTGCTGAACTCAACTCTCTTCATAAGAAAGCAACTGATTCAGAGAACAGAACTAGCCCATTTCACACAGTACTGTGTTCGGCAATGAAGATGTTTTTTTTTTCAAACAAACTACTTTAAAAGTGAGGCGAAGATACTACTTTGTACATCTTGTTAGATTACACAAACAAGGAAAGTTTGAACTTGCTTCACTCAAGCGATTTTGAAAGGAAGCAACTGATTCGAAGAACAGAACTAGCTTATTTCACAGAGGACAGGGTTCGGCAAATGAAGATGTTTGTTTTCTAAACAAACTACTTTAGAAGTGAGGCGAAGATACAACTTTGTACATCTTGTTAGATTACACAAACAAAGAAAGTTTGAATTTGCTGCATTCAACACTCTTCTTAAGAAAGATACTGATTTAGAGAATCGAACCAGCTCATTTAACACAGTACAGTTTTCAAAATCGAAGATGATTGCTTTCTAAACAAATTACTTTAGAAATGAGGTGAATCTATTAAGTTGTACATCTTGTTAGATTACACTAACTAGGAATGTTTGAACTTGCTGCACTGAAGACTGTAAGAAAGCAAGTGATTCCAAGAACCGAACTAGGTCATTTCACACAATACAGTTTTCGGAAATAAAGAGGATTGTTTTCTAAACAAACTACTTTAGAAGTGAGGCGAATCTACTACTTTGTATATCTTGTTAGATTACACAAACAAAGAAAGTATGAACTTGCGGAGCTCAACCCTCTTCTTAAGAAAGCAACTGATTCTGAAAACAGTACTAGCTCATTTCACACAGTACTGTGTTCGGCAACGAAGATGATTGTTTTCTAAACAAACTACTTTAGAAATGAGGCGAGTCTACTACGTTTTAAATCTTGCTAGATTACACAAACAAGGAAAGTTTGAACTTGCTGCAATCAAGCGATTTTGTAAGGAAGCAACTGATTCCAACAACAGAACTAGGTATTTCACTGAGTACAGTGTTCGGCAAATGAAGATGTTTGTTTTCTAAACAAACTATTCTAGAAATGAGGTGAAACTAGTAACTTTTACATCTTGTTAGTTTACACAAAAAAGGAAAGTTTGTACTTGCTGAACTCAACCCTCTTCATAAGAAAGCAACTGATTCCGAGAACAGAACTAGGCCATTTCACACAGTACAGTGTTTGGCAATGAAGATGTTTGTTTTTTAAACAAACTACTTTAGAAGTGAGGCAAGTATACTGCTTTGTACATCTTGTTAGATTACACAAACTAGGAAAGTTTGAACTTGCTGCACTCAAGCGATTTTGTAAGGAAGCAGTGATTCCAAGAAGAGAACTGGCTTATTTCACAGAGTACAGTGTTCGGCAAATGAAGATGTTTGTTTTCTAAACAAACTACGTTAGAAATGAGGTGAACCTTCTAAGTTGTATATCTTCTTAGATTACACAAAGAAGGAAAGTTAGAACTTGCTGCACTCAACCCTCTTCTTAAGAATGTTACTGATTCAGAGAAGAGAACCAGCTCTTTTCACACAGTACAGTTTTCAAAAACGAAGATGATTGTTTTCTAAACAAATTACTTTAGAAATGAGGTGAATCTATTAAGTTGTACATCTTGTTAGATTACACTAACTAGGAATGTTTGAATTTGCTGCACTCAAGCCTCTTTGTAAGAAAGCAAGTGATTCCGAGAACAGAACTAGCTCATTTCACACAATACAGTGTTCGGAAATGAAGGTGACTGTTTTGTAAACTAACTACTTTAGAAGTGAGGCGAATCTACTACTTTGTACATCTTGTTAGATTACACGAACAAGGAAAGTTTCAACTTGCTGCGCTCAGCTCTCTTAGTAAGAAAGCAACTGATTCCAAGAACAGAACTAGCTCATTTCACACAGTACTGTGTTCGGCAATGAAGATGTTTATTTCCTAAACAAAGTACTTTAGAAATGAGGCGAATCTGCTACCTTTTACATCTTTTTAGATTACACAAACAAGGAAAGTTTCAACTTGCTGAACTCAACCCTCTTCATGAGAAAGCAACTGAATCCGAGTACAGAACTAGCCCATTTCAAACAGTACTGTGTTCGGCAATGAAGATGTTTGTTTTCTAAACAAACTACTTTAGAAGTGAGGCAAAGATACTACTTTGTACATCTTGTTAGATTACACAAACAAGGAAAGTTTGTACTTGCTGCACTCAAGCGATTTTGTAAGGAAGCAACTGAATCCAAGAACAAAACTGGCTTATTTCACAGAGTACAGGGTTCGGCAAATGAAGATGTTTGTTTTCTAAACAATCTACTTTAGAAATGAGGTGAATCTACTAAGTTGTATATCTTCATAGATTACACAAAGAAGGAAAGTTAGAACTTGCTGCACTCAACCCTCTTCTTAAGAATGTTACTGATTCAGAGAAGAGAACCAGCTCATTTCACACAGTACAGTTTTCAAAAACGAAGATGATTGTTTTCTAAACAAATTACTTTAGAAATGAGGTGAATCTATTAAGTTGTACATCTTGTTAGATTACACTAACTAGGAATGTTTGAATTTGCTGCACTCAAGCCTCTTTGTAAGAAAGCAAGTGATTCCGAGAACAGAACTAGCTCATTTCACACAATACAGTGTTCGGAAATGAAGGTGACTGTTTTGTAAACAAACTACTTTAGAAGTGAGTCAATTCTACTACTTTGTACATCTTGTTAGATTACACGAACAAGGAACGTTTCAACTTGCTGCGCTCAGCTCTCTTCGTAAGAAAGCAACTGATTCTGAGAACAGAACTAGCTCATTTCACACAGTACTGTGTTCGGCAATGAAGATGTTTATTTCCTAAACAAAGTACTTTAGAAATGAGGCGAATCTGCTACCTTTTACATCTTTTTAGATTACACAAACAAGGAAAGTTTCAACTTGCTGAACTCAACCCTCTTCATAAGAAAGCAACTGAATCCGAGTACAGAACTCGGCCATTTCAAACAGTACTGTGTTCGGCAATGAAGATGTTTGTTTTCTAAACAAACTACTTTAGAAGTGAGGCAAAGATACTACTTTGTACATCTTGTTAGATTACACAAACAAGGAAAGTTTGTACTTGCTGCACTCAAGCGATTTTGTAAGGAAGCAACTGAATCCAAGAACAAAACTGGCTTATTTCACAGAGTACAGGGTTCAGCAAATGAAGATGTTTGTTTTCTAAACAATCTACTTTAGAAATGAGGTGAATCTACTAAGTTGTATATCTTCTTAGATTACACAAAGAAGGAAAGTTTGAACTTGCTGCACTCAACCCTCTTCTTAAGAAAGTTACTGATTCAGAGAACAGAACCAGCTCATTTCACACAGTACAGTTTTCAAAAACGAAGATGATTGATTTCTAAACAAATTACTTTAGAAATGAGCTGAATATATTTAGTTGTACATCTTGTTAGATTACACTAACTAGGAATGTTTGAACTTGCTGCACTCAAGCCTCTTTGAAAGAACGCAAGTCATTCCGAGAACAGAACTATCTCATTTCACACGATACAGTTTTCGGAAATGAAGATGATTGGTTTTCTAAGCAAACTACTTTAGAAGTGAGGCGAATCTACTACTTTGTTCATCCTGTTAGACTACACAAACAAGGAAAGTTTCAACTTGCTGCGCTCAACTCTCTTCGTAAGAAAGCAACTGATTCCGAGAACAGAACTAGCTCATTTCACACAGTACTGTGTTCGGCAATGAAGATGTTTGTTTTCTAAACAAACTACTTTAGAAATGAGGCGAATCTACTACCTTTTACATCTTGTTAGTTTACACAAACAAGGAAAGTTTGAACTTGCTGAACTCAACCCTCTTCGTAAGAAAGCAACTGATTCCAAGAACAGAACTAGCCCATTTCAACAAGTATTGTGTTCGGTAATGAAGATGTTTGTTTTCTAAACAAACTACTTTAGATGTGAGGCGAAGATACTACTTTGTACATCTTGTTAGTTTACACAAACAAGGAAAGTTTGAATTTGCTGCATTCAACCCTATTCTTAAGAAAGATACTGATTTAGAGAATAGAACCAGCTCATTTAACACAGTACAGTTTTCAAAATCGAAGATGATTGCTTTCTAAACAAATTACTTTAGAAATGAGTTGAATCTATTAAGTTGTACATCTTGTTAGATTACACTAACTAGGAATGTTTGAACTTGCTGCACTGAAGACTGTAAGAAAGCAAGTGATTCCAAGAACCGAACTAAGTCATTTCACACAATACAGTTTTCGGAAATAAAGAGGATTGTTTTCTAAACAAACTACTTTAGAAGTGAGGCGAATCTACTACTTTGTATATCTTGTTAGATTACACAAACAAAGAAAGTATGAACTTGCGGAGCTCAACCCTCTTCTTAAGAAAGCAACTGATTCCAAGAACCGAACTAGCTCATTTCATAAAATACATTTTTCAGAAATAAAGATGATTGTTTTCTAAACAAACTACTTTAGAAGTGAGGCTAATCAACTACTTTGTTCATCTTGTTAGATTACACAAACAAGGAAAGTTTCAACTTGCTGCGCTCAACTCTCTTCGTAAGAAAGCAACTGATTCTGAAAACAGAACTAGCTCATTTCACACAGTACTGTGTTCGGCAATGAAGATGTTTGTTTTCTAAACAAACTACTTTAGAAATGAGGCGAGTCTACTACGTTTTAAATCTTGTTAGATTACACAAACAAGGAAAGTTTAAACTTGCTTCACTCAAGCGATTTTGTAAGGAAGCAACTGATTCCAACAACAGAACTAGGTATTTCACTGAGTACAGTGTTCAGCAAATGAAGATGTTTGTTTTCTAAACAAACTATTCTAGAAATGCGGCGAAACTAGTAACTTTTACATCTTGTTAGTTTACACAAACAAGGAAAGTTTGTACTTGCTGAACTCA
Source organism: Orientallactaga sibirica (assembly GCA_036365145.1). Classification (NCBI taxonomy): domain Eukaryota; kingdom Metazoa; phylum Chordata; class Mammalia; order Rodentia; family Dipodidae; genus Orientallactaga; species Orientallactaga sibirica. The sequence continues at coordinate 1,630,430 of JAEOAD010002519.1, forward strand.
ACCCTCTTCATAAGAAAGCAACTGATTACGAGAACAGAACTAGGCCATTTCACACAGTACAGTGTTTGGCAATGAAGATGTTTGTTTTCTAAACAAACTACTTTGGAAGTGAGGCAAGTATACTGCTTTGTACATCTTGTTAGATTACACAAACTAGGAAAGTTTGATCTTGGTGCACTCAAGCGATTTTGTAAGGAAGCAGTGATTCCAAGAAGAGAACTGGCTTATTTCACAGAGTACAGTGTTCGGCAAATGAAGATGTTTGTTTTCTAAACAAACTACTTTAGAAATGAGGTGAACCTTCTGAGTTGTATATCTTCTTAGATTACACAAAGAAGGAAAGTTAGAACTTGCTGCACTCAACCCTCTTCGTAAGAATGTTACTGATTCAGAGAAGAGAACCAGCTCTTTTCACACAGTACAGTTTTCAAAAACGAAGATGATTGTTTTCTAAACAAGTTACTTTAGAAATGAGCTGAATCTATTAAGGTGTACATCTTGTTAGATTACACTAACTAGGAATGTTTGAATTTGCTGCACTCAAGCCTCTTTGTAAGAAAGCAAGTGATTCCGAGAACAGAACTAGCTCATTTCACACAATACAGTGTTCGGAAATGAAGGTGACTGTTTTGTAAACAAACTACTTTAGAAGTGAGGCGAATCTACTACTTTGTACATCTTGTTAGATTACACGAACAAGGAAAGTTTCAACTTGATGCGCTCAGCTCTCTTCGTAAGAAAGCAACTGATTCTGAGAAGAGAACTAGCTCATTTCACAAAGTACTGTGTTCGGCAATGAATATGTTTATTTCCTAAACAAAGTACTTTAGAAATGAGGCGAATCTGCTACCTTTTACATCTTTTTAGATTACACAAACAAGGAAAGTTTCAACTTGCTGAACTCAACCCTCTTCATAAGAAAGCAACTGAATCCGAGTACAGAACTAGCCCATTTCAAACAGTACTGTGTTCGGCAATGAAGATGTTTGTTTTCTAAACAAACTACTTTAGAAGTGAGGCAAAGATACTACTTTGTACATCTTGTTAGATTACACAAACAAGGAAAGTTTGTACTTGCTGCAATCAAGCGATTTTGTAAGGAAGCAACTGATTCCAAGAAAAAAACTGGCTTATTTCACAGAGTACAGTGTTCGGCAAATGAAGATGTTTGTTTTCTAAACAATCTACTTTAGAAATGAGGTGAATCTACTAAGTTGTATATCTTCTTAGATTACACAAAGAAGGAAAGTTTGAACTTGCTGCACTCAACCCTCTTCTTAAGAAAGTTACTGATTCAGAGAACAGAACCAGCTCATTTCACACAGTACAGTTTTCAAAAACGAAGATGATTGTTTTCTAAACACATTACTTTAGAAATGAGCTGAATCTATTTAGTTGTACATCTTGTTAGATTACACTAACGAGGAATGTTTGAACTTGCTGCACTCAAGCCTCTTTGAAAGAACGCAAGTGATTCCGAGAACAGAACTATCTCATTTCACATGATACAGTTTTCGGAAATGAAGATGATTGTTTTCTAAGCAAACTACTTTAGAAGTGAGGTGAATCTACTACTTTGTTCATCCTGTTAGACTACACAAACAAGGAAAGTTTCAACTTGCTGCGCTCAACTATCTTCGTAAGAAAGAAACTGATTCCGAGAACAGAACTAGCTCATTTCACACAGTACTGTGTTCGGCAATGAAGATGTTGGTTTTCTAAACAAACTACTTTAGAAATGAGGCGAATCTACTACCTTTTACATCTTGTTAGTTTACACAAACAAGGAAAGTTTGAACTTGCTGTACTCAACCCTCTTCATAAGAAAGCAACTGATTCCGAGAACAGAAATAGCCCATTTCACACAGTACTGTGTTCGGTAAAGAAGATGTTTGTTTTCTAAACAAACTACTTTAGATGTGAGGCCAAGATACTACTTTGTACATCTTGTTAGATTACACAAACAAGAAAGGTTTGAACTTGCTGCACTCAAGCGATTTTGTAAGGAAGCAACTGATTCCAAGAACAGAACTAGGTTATTTCGCAGAGTACAGTGTTCGGCAAATGAAGATGTTTGTTTTCTAAACAAACTATTTTAGAAATGAGGTGAATCTACTAAGTTGTATATCTTCTTAGATGACACAAAGAAGGAAAGTTTGAACTTGCTGCACTGAACCCTCTTCTTATGAAAGTTAATGATTCAGAGAATGGAACCAGCTCATTTCACACAGTACAGTTTTCAAAAACGAGGATGGTTGTTTTCGAAACTGATTACTTTAGAAATGAGCTGAATCTATTAAGTTGTACATCTTGTTAGATTACACTAACTAGGAATGTTTGAACTTGCTGCACTCAAGCCTCTTTCTAAGAACAGAAGTTATTCAGAGAACAGAACTAGCTCATTTCACACAATACAGTTTTCGGATATGAAGATGATTGTTTTCTTAACAAACTCCTTTTGAAGTGAGGCGTATCTACTACTTTGTACATCTTTTTAGATTACACAAACAAGGAAAGTTTCAACCTGCTGCGCTCAACTATCTTCGTAAGAAAGCAACTGATTCCGAGAACAGAACAAGCTCATTTCACACAGTACTGTGTTCGGCAATGAAGATGTTTGTTTTCTAAACAAACTACTTTAGAAGTGAGGCGAATATACTACTTTGTACACCTTGGTAGTTTACACAAACAAGGAAAGTTTGAACTTGCTGCACTCAACCCTCTTCTTAAGAAAGTTTCTTATTCAGAGAACAGAACCAGCTCATTTCACACAGTACAGTTTTCAAAAACGAAGATGATTGTTTTCTACACAAATTATTTCAGAAAGGAGATGAAACTATTAAGTTGTACATCTTGTTAGATTACACTAACTAGGAATGTTTGAACTTGCTGCACTCAAACCTCTTTGTAAGAACGCAAGTGATTCCGAGAACAGAACTAGCTCATTTCACACGATACAGTTTTCAGAAATGAAGATGATTGTTTTCTAAAAAAACTACTTTAGAAGTGCCTCGAATTTATTACTTTGTACATCTTGTTAGATTACACAATCAAGGAAAGTTTCAACTTGCTGTGCTAAACTCTCTTCGTAAGAAAGCAACTGATTCCGAGAACAGAACTAGCTCATTTCACACAGTACTGTGTTCGGCAATGAAGATGTTTGTTTTCTAAACAAACTACTTTAGAAGTGAGGCTAAGATACTACTTTGTACATCTTGTTAGATTACACAAACAGGGAAAGTTTGGACTTGCTTCACTAAAGCAATTTTGTAAGGAAGCAACTGATTCCAAGAACAGAACTGGCTTATTTCAAAGAGTACAGTGTTCAGCAAATGAAGATGTTTGTTTTCTAAACAAACTACTTTAGAAATGAGGTGAATCTACTAAGTTGTATATCTTCTTAGATTACACAAAGAAGGAAAGTTTGAACTTGCTGCACTCAACCCTCTTCTTAAGAAAGTTACTGATTCAGAGAACAGAACCAGCTCATTTCACACAATACAGTTTTCAAAAACGAAGATGATTGTTTTCTAAACAAATTACTTTAGAAATGAGGTGAATCTATTAAGTTGTACATCTTGTTAGATTACACTAACTAGGAATGTTTGAACTTGCTGCACTCAACCCTCTTTGTAAGAACGCAAGTGATTTCGAGAACTGAACTAGCTCATTTCACACGATACAGTTTTCAGATATGAAGATGATTGTTTTTTAAACAAACTACTTTAGAAGTGAGGCGAATCAACTACTTTGTACATCTTGTTACATTACACAAACAAGTATAGTTTCAACTTGCTGCGCTCAACTCTCGTCCGAAGAAACCAACTGATTCCAAGAACAGAACTAGCTCATTTCACACAGTACTGTGTTCGGCAATGAAGATGTTTGTTTTCTAAACAAACTACTTTAGAAGTGAGGCAAAGATACTACTTTGTACATCTTGTTAGATTGCACAAACAAGGAAAGTTCGGACTTGCTGCACTAAAGCAATTTTGTAAGAAAGCAACTGATTCCGAGAACAGAACTAGCCAATTTCACACAGTACTGTGTTCGGCAATGAAGATGATTGTTTTCTAAACAAACTACTTTAGAAGTGAGGCGAAGATACTACTTTGTACATCTTGTTAAATTACACAAACAAGGAAAGTTTGAACTTTCTGCACTCAAGTGATTTTGTAAGGAAGCAACTGATTCCAAGAACAGAACTAGCTTATTTCACAGAGTACAGTGTTCGGCAAAGGAAGATGTTTGTTTTCTAAACAAACTACTTTAGAAATGAGGTGAATCTACTAAGTTGTACATCTTCTTAGATTACACAAAGAAGGAAAGTTTGAACTTGCTGCACTCAACCCTCTTCTTAAGAAACTTACTGATTCAGAGAACAGAACCAGCTCATTTCACACAGTACAGTTTTCAAAAACGAAGATGATTGTTTTCTAAACAAATTACTTTAGAAATGTGGTGAATCTATTAAGTTGTACATCTTGTTAGATTACACTAACTAGGAATGTTTGAACTTGCTGCACTGAAGACTGTAAGAAAGCAAGGGATTCCAAGAACCGAACTAGGTCATTTCACACAATACAGTTTTTGGAAATAAAGAGGATTGTTTTCTAAACAAACTACTTTAGAAGTGAGGCGAATCTACTACTTTGTATATCTTGTTAGATTACACAAACAAAGAAAGTATGAACTTACGGAGCTCAACCCTCTTCTTAAGAAAGCAACTGATTCCAAGAACCGAACTAGCTCATTTCATAAAATACATTTTTCAGAAATAAAGATGATTGTTTTCTAAACAAACTACTTTAGAAGTGAGGCGAATCAACTACTTTGTTCATCTTGTTAGATTACACAAACAAGGAAAGTTTCAACTTGCTGCGCTCAACTCTCTTCGTAAGAAAGCAACTGATTCTGAAAACAGAACTAGCTCATTTCACACAGTACTGTGTTCGGCAATGAAGATGTTTGTTTTCTAAACAAACTACTTTAGAAATGAGGCGAGTCTACTACGTTTTAAATCTTGTTAGATTACACAAACAAGGAAAGTTTGAACTTGCTGCACTCAAGCGATTTTGTAAGGAAGCAACTGATTCCAACAACAGAACTAGGTATTTCACTGAGTACAGTGTTCGGCAAAGGAAGATGTTTGTTTTCTAAACAAACTATTCTAGAAATGAGGCGAAACTAGTAACTTTTACATCTTGTTAGTTTACACAAACAAGGAAAATTTGTACTTGCTGAACTCAACCCTCTTCATAAGAAAGCAACTGATTCCGAGAACAGAACTAGGCTATTTCACACAGTACAGTTTTTGGCAATGAAGATGTTTGTTTTCTAAACAAACTACTTTAGATGTGAGGCGAAGATACTACTTTGTACATCTTGTTAGATTACACAAACAAGGAAAGTTTGAACTTGCTGCACTCAAGCGATTTAGTAAGGAAGCAACTGATTCCAAGAACAGAACTAGGTTATTTCACAGACTACAGTGTTCGGCAAATGAAGATGTTTGTTTTCTAAACAAACTATTTTAGAAATGAGGTGAATCTACTAGGTTGTATATCTTCTTAGATGACACAAAGAAGGAAAGTTTGAACTTGCTGCACTCAACCCTCTTCTTATGAAAGTTACTGATTCAGAGAATGGAACCAGCTCATTTCCCACAGTACAGTTTTCAAAAACGAGGATGATTGTTTTAGAAACTAATTACTTTAGAAATGAGCTGAATCTATTAAGTTGTACATCTTGTTAGATTACACTGACTAGGAATGTTTGAACTTGCTGCACTCAAGCCTCTTTGTAAGAACAGAAATTATTCCGAGAACAGAACTAGCTCATTTCACACGATACAGTTTTCGGAAATGAAGATGATTGTTTTCTTAACAAACTCCTTTTGAAGTGAGGCGTATCTACTACTTTGTACATCTTGTTAGATTACACAAACAAGGAAAGTTTCAACCTGCTGCGCTGAACTATCTTCGTAAGAAAGTAACTGATTCCGAGAACCGAACTAGCTCATTTCACACAGTACTGTGTTCGGCAATGAAGATGTTAGTTTTCTAAACAAACTACTTTAGAAGTGAGGCGAATATACTACTTTGTACATCTTGGTAGTTTACACAAACAAGGAAAGTTTGAACTTGCTGCACTCAACCCTCTTCTTAAGAAAGTTACTTATTCAGAGAACAGAACCAGCTCATTTCCACAGTACAGTTTTCAAAAACGAAGATGATTGTTTTGTACACAAATTATTTCAGAAAGGAGGTGAAACTATTATCTTGTACATCTTGTTAGATTACACTAACTAGGAATGTTTGAACTTGCTGCACTCAAACCTCTTTGTAAGAACGCAAGTGATTCCGAGAACAGAACTAGCTCATTTCACACGATACAGTTTTCGGAAATGAAGATGATTGTTTTCTTAAAAAACTACTTTAGAAGTGCCTCGAATCTACTACTTTGTACATCTTGTTAGATCACACAAACAAGGAAAGTTTCAACTTGCTGCGCTCAAGTCTCTTCGTAAGAAAGCAACTGATTCCGAGAACCGAACTAGCTCATTTCACACAGTACTGTGTTCGGCAATGAAGATGTTTGTTTTCTAAACAAACTACTTTAGAAGTGAGGCGAAGATACTACTTTGTACATCTTGTTTGATTACACAAACAAGGGAAGTTTGGACTTGCTGCACTAAAGCAATTTTGTAAGGAAGCAACTGATTCCAAGAACAGAACTGGCTTATTTCAAAGAGTACAGTGTTCAGCAAATGAAGATGTTTGTTTTCTAAACAAACTACTTTAGAAATGAGTTGAATCTACTAAGTTGTATATCTTCTTAGATTACCCAAAGAAGGAAAGTTTGAACTTGCTGCACTCAACCCTCTTCTTAAGAAAGTTAGTGATTCAGAGAACAGAACCAGCTCATTTCACACAGTACAGTTTTCAAAAATGAAGATGATTGTTTTCTAAACAAATTACTTTAGAAATGAGGTGAATCTATTAAGTTGTACATCTTGTTAGATTACACTAACTAGGAATGTTTGAACTTGCTGCACTCAACCCTCTTTGTAAGAACGCAAGTGATTTCGAGAACAGAACTAGCTCATTTCATACGATACAGTTTTCGGATATGAAGATGATTGTTTTTTAAACAAACTACTTTAGAAGTGAGGCGAATCAACTACTTTGTACATCTTGTTACATTACACAAACAAGGAAAGTTTCAACTTGCTGCGCTCAACTCACTTTGTACATCTTGTTAGATTACACAAACAAGGAAAGTTTCAACTTGCTGCACAAAACTCACTTTGTAAATCTTGTTAGATTACACAAACAAGGAAAGTTTCAACTTGCTGCGCTCAACTCTTTTCGTAAGAATGCAACTGATTCCGAGAACAGAACTAGCTCATTTCACACAGTACTGTGTTCAGCAATGAAGATCATTGTTTTCTAAACAAACTACTTTAGAAGTGAGGCGAATCTACTACTTTGTACATCTTGTTAGATTACACAAACCAGGAAAGTTTCAACTTGCTGCGCTCAACTCTCTTCGTAAGAAAGCAACTGATTCCGAGAACAGAACTAGCTCATTTCACACAGTACTGTGTTCGGCAATGAAGGTGTTTGTTTTCTGAACAAACTACTTTAGAAATGAGGCGAATCTACTACCTTTTACGTCTTGTTAGTTTACACAAACAAGGAAAGTTTGAACTTGCTGAACTCAAACCTCTTCATAAGAAAGCAACTGATTCCGAGAACAGAACTAGCCCATTTCACAAAGTACTGTGTTCGGCAATGAAGATGTTTGTTTACTAAACAAACTACTTTAGAAATGAGGTGAAGATACTACTTTGTACATCTTATTAGATTACACAAACAAGGAAAGTTTGAACTTGCTGCACTCCAACGATTTTGTAAGGAAGCAACTCATTCCAAGAATAGATCTACCTTATTTCACAGAGTAGTGTTCGGCAAATGACGATGTTTGTTTTCTAAAGAAACTACTTTAGAAATGATGTGAATCTACTAAGTTGTATATCTTCTTAGATTACACAACGAACGAAAGTTTGAACTTGCTGCACTCAACACTCTTCTTAAGAAAGTTACTGATTCAGAGAACAGAACCAGCTCATTTCACACAGTACAGTTTTCAAAAACGAAGATGATTGTTTTCTAAACAAATTACTTTAGAAATGAGCTGAATCTATTAAGTTGTACAGCTTGTTAGATTACACTAACTAGGAATGTTTGAACTTACTGCACTCAAGCCTCTTTGTAAGAACACAAGTTATTCCGAGAACAGAACTAGCTCATTTCACACAATACAGTTTTCAGAAATGAAGATGATTGTTTTCTAAACAAACTACTTTAGAAGGGAAGCGAATCCATTACTTTGTACATCTTGTTAGATTACACAAACAAGGAAAGTTTCAACTTGCTGCGCTCAACTCTCTTCGTAAGAAAGCAACTGATTCCGAGAACAGAACTAGCTCATTTCACACAGTACTGTGTTCAGCAATGAAGACGTTTGTTTTCTAAACAAACTACTTTAGAAATTTGGTGAATCTACTACCTTTTACATCTTGTTAGTTTACACAAACAAGGAAAGATTGAACTTGCTGCACTCAAGCCTCTTCGTAAGAAAGCAACTGATTCCGAGAACAGACCTAGCCCATTTCACACCGTACTGTGTTCGGCAATGAAGATGTTTGTTTTCTAAACAAACTACTTTAGAAGTGAGGCGAAGATACTCCTTTGTACATATTGTTAGATTACAAAAACAAGGAATGTTTGAACTTGCTGCCCTCAAGCGATTTTGTAAGGAAGCAACTGATTCCAAGAACAGAACTAGCTTATTTCACAGAGTACAGTTTTCAAAAACGAAGATGATTGTTTTCTAAAATTATTACTTTAGAAATGAGGTGAAGCTATTAAGTTGTACATCCTGTTAGATTACACTAACTAGGAATGTGTGACCTTGCTGCACTCAAGACTCTTTGTCAGAAAGCAAGTCATTCTGAGAACAGAAATAGCTCATTTCACACAATACAGTTTTCGGAAAAAAAGAGGATTATTTTCTAAACAAACTACTTTAGAAGTGAGGCGAATCTACTACTTTGTACATCTTGTTAGATTACCCAAACAAAGAAAGTTTGAACTTGCTGCGCTCAATACTCTTCGTAAGAAAGCAACTGATTCCGAGAACAGCACTAGCTCATTTCACAGAGTACTGTGTTCGGCAATGAAGATGTTTGTCTTCTAAACAAACTACTTTAGAAGTGAGGCGACGATACTACGTTTTACATATTGTTAGATTACACAAACAAGGAATGTTTGTACTTGCTGTACTCAACCCTCTTCATAAGAAAGCAACTTATTCTGAGAACAGAACTAGCTTATTTCATAAAGTACTGTGTTCGGTAATGAAGATGTTTGTTTTCTAAACAAACTACTTTAGAAATGAGGTGAATCTACTAAGTTGTATATCTTCTTAGATTACACAAAGAAGGAAAGTTTGAACTTGCTGCACTCAACCCTCTTCTTAAGAAAGTTACTGATTCAGAGAACAGAAACAGGTCATTTCAAACAGTACAGTTTTCAAAAACGAAGATGATTGTTTTCTAAACAAATTACTTTAGAAATGAGGTGAATCTATTAAGTTGTATATCTTGTTAGATTACACTAACTAGGAATGTTTGAACTTGCTGCACTCAAGCCTCTTTGTGAGAACGCAAGTGATTCCGAGAACAGAACTAGCTCATTTCACACAATACAGTTTTCGGAAATGAAAGTGATTGTTTTCTGCCGGGGTTTTTTTTTCCTCCACCAACGGCAGGTAGAGAAGAAGAGAGAGAGAACGGGGCCAGCCGTTTTAACTTGAGGCTGAGCAAGAAGGCGGGTGTCAATGACTCAAAAAACCTCCCCAAGCCACCGGGGAAAAGAAAACCACATTGAGCCGGGAGAAACCTCTAAGGCGGAACTCACTCCTATATTGTCATGGGGAGGTATTTATATATTTGCAGGAAGGGGGCGGGAAGAGAGGATGAGAGAAAGGTATAAGGGCCAATATTATTTCACCACGTCAGCAGTAGCTGGGCGAAGGCAGTTTCAGCCTAGGTGCTGAGTCACTCCAAGGACAGGTCGCGAAATTCTACTCAGGCTCTGGAAGCTCAACCAGGCCTCACCGGGAGCCAAGTACAGGTAAACTCTGGCTGTGCCCAGAACCACTAGGCCTCACACTGGGCAGGGCCCAACAGTTTTCTAAACAAACTACTTTAGAAGTGAGGTGAATCTACTACGGTTTACATCTTGTTACATTACACAAAAATGAATGTTTGAACTTGCTGCACTCAAACCTCTTCATAAGAAAGCAACTGATTCTTAGAACAGACCTAGCCCATTTCACACAGTACTGTGTTCGGGATTGAAGATGTTTGTTTTCTAAACAAACTAGTTTAGAAGTGAGGGGAAGATACTACTTTGTATATCTTGTTAGATTACACAAACAAGGAAAGTTTGAACTTGGTGCACTCAACCCTCTTCTTAAGAAAGTTACTGATTCAGAGAACAGAACCAGCTCATTTCACACAGTACAGTTTTCAAAAACGAAGATGATTGTTTTCTAAATCAATTACTTTAGAAATAAGGTGAATCTGTTAAGTTGCACATCTTGTGAGATTCCACTAACTAGGAATGTTTGAAATTGCTACACTCAAGCCTCTTTGTAAGAAAGCAACTGATTCCGAGAACAAACCTAGCTCATTTCACACAGTACTGTGTTCGGCAATGAAGATGTTTGTTTTCTAAACAAACTACTTTAGAAATGAGGTGAATCTACTACTTTGTACATCTTTTTAGATTACACAAACAAGGAACGTTTAAACTTGCTGCACTCAACCCTGTTCATAAGAAAGCAACTGATTCTGAGAACAGAACTAGCTTATTTGACACAGTACTATGTTCGGCAATGAAGATGTTTCCTTTCTAAACAAACTACTTTAGAAGTGAGGCGAAGATACTACTTTGTACATCTTGTTAGATTACACAAACAAGGAAAGATTTAACTTGGTGCACTCAACCCTCTTCTTAAGAAAGTTACTGATTCAGAGAATAGAACCAGCTTATTTCACACAGTACAGTTTTCAAAAATGAAGATGATTGTTTTCTAAACAAATTACTTTAGAAATGAGCTGTATCTATTAAGTTGTACATCTTGTTAGATTACACTAACTAGGAATGTTTGAACTTGCTGCACTGAAGACTCTTTGTAACAAAGCAAGTGATTCCGAGAGCAGAACTAGCTCATTTCACACAGTACTGTGTTCGGCAATGAAGATGTTTATTTTCTAAACAAACTACTTTAGAAATCATGCGAATCTACTACCTTTTACATATTGTTAGCTTACACAAACTAGGAAAGTTTGAACTTGCTGAACTCAACCCACTTCATAAGAAAGCAAAGATTCCGAGAACAGAACGAGCCCATTTCACACAGTTTTGTGTTCGGCAATGAAGATGTTTGTTTTCTAAAGAAACTACTATAGAAATGAGGCTAATTTACTAAGTTGTATATCTTCTTAGATTACACAAAGAAGGAAAGTTTGAACTTGCTGCTCTCAACCCTCTTCTTAAGAAAGTTACTGATTCAGAGAATAGAACCAGCTACTTTCACACAGTACAGTTTTCAAAAACGAAGATGATTGTTTTCTAAACAAATTACTTTAGAAATGAGGTGAGTCTATTAAGTTGTACATCTTGTTAGATTACACTAACCACGAATGTTTGAACTTGCTGTACTGAAGACTCTTTGTAAGAAAGCAAGTGATTCCGAGAACTGAATTAGCTCATTTCACACAGTACTGTGTTCGGCAATGAAGATGTTTGTTTTCTAAAGAAACTACTTTAGAAGTGGGGCAAATCTACTACTTTGTACATCTTATTAGATTACACAAACAAGGAAAGTTTCAACTTCCTGCACGCAACTCTCTTCGTAAGAAAGCAACTGATTCTGAGAAAAGACCTAGCTTATTTCACACAGTACTATGTTTGGCAATGCAGATGATTGTTTTCTAAACAAACTACTTTAGAAGTGAGGCGAATTTACTGCTTTGTACACCTTGTAAGATTACACAAACAAGGAAAGTTTCAACTTGCTGCGCTCAACGATCTTCGTAAGAAACCAACTGATTCTGAGAACAGAACTAGCTCATTTCACACAGTACTGTGTTTGGCAATGAAGATGTTTGTTTTCTAAAGAAACTACTTTAGAAATGAGGCGAATCAACTACATTTTATATCTTGTTAGATTACACAAACAAGGAACGTTTGAACTTGCGGCACTCAACCCTCTTCATAAGAAAGCAACTGATTCCGAGAACAGAACTAGCTTATTTCACACAGTATTGTGTTTGGCAATGAAGATTTTTATTTTCTAAACAAACTACTTTAGAAGGGAGGCGAAGATACTACTTTGTACATCTTGTTAGATTACACAAACAAGGAAAGTTTGAATTTGTGGCACTCAACCCTCTTCATAAGAAAGCAACTGATTCCGAGAACAGAACTAGCTTATTTCACAGAGTATTGTGTTTGGTAATGAAGATGTTTATTTTCTAAACAAACTACTTTAGAAGGGAGGCGAAGATACTACTCTGTACATCTTTTTAGATTACACAAACAAGGAAAGTTTGAACTTGCTGCACTCAAACCTCTTCGTAAGAAAGTTACTGATTCAGAGAACAGAACCAGCTCATTTCACACAGTACGGTTTTCAAAACTGAAGATGATTGTTTTCTAAACAAATTACTTTGGGAATGAGGTGAATATGTTAAGTTATACATCTTGTTAATTTACAGTAACATGGAATGTTTGAACTTGCTGCAGTCAAGCCTCTTTGTAAGAAAGCAAGTCATTCCGAGAACCGAACTGGCTCATTTCACACAATACAGTTTTCGGCAATGAAGATGATTGTTTTCTAAAGAAACTACATTAGAAGTGAGGCGAATCTACTACTTTGTACATCTTGTAAGATTACAGAAACAAGGAAAGTTTCAACTTGCTGCGCTCAACTGTCTTCGTAAGAAAGCAACTGATTCTGAGAATACAACTAGCTCATTTCACACAGTACTGTGTTCGGCAATGAAGATGTTTCTTTTCTAAACAAACTACTTTAGAAGTGAGGCGAAGATACTACTTTGTACATCATGTTAGATTGCACAAACAACGAAAGTTTGATCTTGCTGCACTCAACACTCTTCTTAAGAAAGTTACTGATTCAGAGAACAGAACCAGCTAATTTCACACAGTACAGTTTCCAAAAACGAAGATGATTGTTTTCTAAACAACTTACTTTAGAAATGAGATGAATCTATTAAGTTGTACATCTTGTTGTATTACACTAACTAGGAATGTTTGAACTTGCTGCACACAATCCTCTTTGTGAGAAACCAAGTGATTCCGAGAACCTAACTAGCTCATTTCACACAACACAGTTTTCAGAAATGAAGATCATTGTTTTCTAAACAAACTCCTTTAGAAGTGAGGCGAATCTACTACTTTGTAAATCTTGTTAGATTACACAAACAAGGAAAGTTTCAACTTGCTGCGCTCAACTCTCTTCGTAATAAAGCAACTGATTCCGAGAACTGAACTAGCTCATTTCACACAGTACTGTGTTCGGCAATGAAGATGTTTGTTTTCTAAACAAACTACTTTAGAAATGAGGTCAATCTACTACTTTGTACATCTTGTTAGATTACACAAACAAGGAACATTTAAACTTGCTGCACTCATCCCTTTTGATAAGAAAGCAACTGATTCTGAGAACAGAACTAGCTTATTTGACACAGTACTGTGTTCAGCAATGAAGATGTTTCCTTTCTAAACAAACTACTTTAGAAGTGAGGCGAAGATACTACTTTGTACATCTTGTTAGATTACACAAACAAGGAAAGTTTTAACTTGGTGCTTATTTCACACAGTACAGTTTTCAAAAACGAAGATGATTGTTTTCTAAACAAATTAATTTAGAACTGAGGTGTATCTATTAAGTTGTACATCTTGTTAGATTACACTAACTAGGAATGTTTGAACTTGCTGCACTGAAGACTCTTTGTAACAAAGCAAGTGATTCCGAGAACAGAACTAGCTCATTTCATACAGTACTGTGTTCGGCAATGAAGATGTTTGTTTTCTAAACAAACTACTGTAGAATTCATGAGAATCTACTACCTTTTTCATATTGTTAGCTTACACAAACTAGGAAAGTTTGAACTTGCTGAACTCAACCCACTTCATAAGAAAGCAACAGATTACGAGAACAGAATGAGCCCATTTCACACAGTACTGTGTTCGGCAATGAAGATGTTCGTTTTCTAAACAAACTACTTTAGAAATGAGGCGAATTTAGTAAGTTGTATATCTTCTTAGATTACACAAAGAAGGAAAGTTTGAACTTGCTGCTCTCAACCCTCTTCTTAAGAAAGTTACTGATTCAGAGAATAGAACCAGCTAATTTCACATAGTACAGTTTTCAAAAACGACGATGATTGTTTTCTAAACAAATTACTTTAGAAATGAGCTGAATCTATTAAGTTGTACATCTTGTTAGATTACACTGACCAGGAATGTTTGAACTTGCTGCACTCAAGCCTCTTTGTAAGAAAGCAAGTGATTCCGTGAACCGAACTAGCTCCTTTCACACAATATAGTTTTTGGAATGAAGATGATTGTTTTCTAAACTAATTACTTTAGAAATGAGGTGAATCTAGTAAGTTGTACATCTTGGTAGATTACACTAACTAGGAATGTTTGAACTTGCTGCACTGAAGCCTCTTTGTAAGAAAGCAAGTGAATCCCAGAACCGAACTAGCTCATTTCACACGATACAGTTTTCAGAAATGAAGATGATTGTTTTCTGAACAAACTACTTTAGAAGTGAGGCGAATCTACTACTTTGTACATCTTGTGGAATTACACAAACAAGGAAAGTTTCAAATTGCTGCGCTCAACACTCTTCAAAAGAAAGCAACTCATTCTGAGAACAGAACTAGCTCATTTCACACAGTACTGTACTTTAGAAATGAGGCGAATCTACTAAGTTGTATATTTTCTTAGATTACACAAAGAAGGAAAGTTTGAACTTGCTGCACTCAACCCTCTTCATAAGAAAGCAACTGATTGTGAGAACGGAACTAACTCATTTCACACAGTACTGTGTTCGGCAATGAAGATGTTTGATTTCTAAACAAACTACTTTAGAAATGAGGCAAATCTACTACCTTTTACATCTTGTTAGTTTACACAAACAAGGAAAGTTTGAACTTGCTGAACTCAAACCTCTTCATAAGAAAGCAACTGATTCTGAGAACAGAACTAGCCCATTTCACACAGTACTGTGTTGGGCAATGAAGATGTTTTCTAAACAAACTACTTTAGAAATGAGGTGAATCTACTACGTTTTACATCTTGTTAAATTACACAAACAAGGAACGTTTGCACTTGCTGCACTCAACCCTCTTCATAAGAAAGCAACTGATTCAGAGAACAGAATTAGCTTATTTGTCACAGTACTGTGTTCGGCAATGAAGATGTTTGTTTTCTAATCAAACTACTTTAGAAGAGAGTAGCAGATACTACTTTGTACATCATGTTAGATTACACAAACAAGGAAAGTTTGATCTTGCTGCAGTCAACCCTGTTGTTAAGAAAGTTACTGATTCAGAGAACAGAACCAGCTCATTTAACACAGTACAGTTTTCAAAAACGAAGATGATTGTTTCCTAAACAAACTACTTAAAATGAGGCGAATCTCCTACCTTTTACATCTTGTTAGTTTAAACAAACTAGGAAAGTTCGAACTTGCTGAACTCAACCCTCTTCATAAGAAAGCAACTCATTCCGAGAACAGAACTAGCCCATTTCACACAGTACTGTGTTCAGCAATGAAGATGTTTGTTTTCTAAACAAACTACTTTAGAAATGAGGCGAATCGACTAAGTTGTATATCTTCTTAGATTACACAAAGAAGGAAAGTTTGAACTTGCTGCGCTCAACCCTCTTCTTACGAAAGTTACTGTTTCAGAGAACAGAACCAGGTCATTTCACACAGTACAGTTCTCAAAAACGAATATGATTGTTTCCTAAACAAATTACTTTAGAAATGAGGTGAATCTATTAAGTTGTATATCTTGTTATGTTACAGTAACTAGGAATGTTTGAACTTGCTGCACTCAAGCCTCTTTGTAAGAAAGCAAGTGATTCCGAGAACCGAACTAGCTCATTTCACACAACAGTTTTCGGAAATGAAGATGATTGTTCTCTAAACAAACTACTTTAGAAATGCGGCAAATCTACTACTTTGTACCTCTTGTTTGATTACACAAACAAGGAAAGTTTCAACTTGCTGCGCTCAACTCTGTTCGTAAGAAAGCAACTGATTCTGAGAACAGAACTAGCTCATTTCACACAGTACTGTGTTCGGCAATGAAGATGTTTGTTTTCTAAACAAACTAGTTTAGAAATGAGGCGAATCTACTACCTTTTACATCCTGTTAGTTTACACGAATAAGGAAAGTTTGAACTAGCTGAACTCAACCCTCTTCATAAGAAAGCAACTGATTCCGAGAACAGAACTAGCCCATTTCACACAGTACTTTGTTCGGCAATGAATGTGTTTGTTTTCTAAACAAACTACTTTAGAAGTGAGGCGAAGATACTACTTTGTACATCTTGTTAGTTTACACAAACTAGAAAAGTTTGAACTTGCTAAACTCAACCCTCTTCATAAGAAAGCAACTGATTCCGAGAACAGAACTAGCCCATTTCACACAGTACTGTGTTCAGCAATGAAGATGTTTGTTTTCTTAACACACTACTTTAGAAATGAGGCTAAACTACTAAGTTGTATATCTTCTTAGATTACACAAAGAAGGAAACATTGAAATTCCTGCACTCAACGCTCTCCTTAAGAAAGGTAATGATTCAGAGAACAGAACCAGCTCACTTCACACAGTACAGTTTTCAGAAACGAAGATGATTGTTTTCTAAAGAAATTACTTTAGAAATGACGTGAAACTATTAAGTTGTACATCTTGTTAGATTACACTTACTAGGAATGTTTGAACTTGCTGCACTGAAGACTCTTTGTAAGAAACCAAGTGATTCCGAGAACCGAACTAGCTCATTTCACACAATACATTTTTCTGAAATGAAGATGGTTATTTTCTAAACAAACTACTTTAGAAGTGAGGCGAATCTACTACTTTGTACATCTTGTTAGATTACACAAAGGAGGAAAGTTTCAACTTGCTGCGCTCAACTCTCTTCATAAGAAAGCAACTGATTCCGAGAACAGAACAAGCTCATGTCACACAGTACTGTGTTCGGCAATGAAGATGTTTGTTTTCTAAACAAACTACTTTTGAAATGAGGCGAATCTACTACCTTTTACATCTTGTTAGTTTACACAAACAAGGAAAGTTTGAACTTGCTGAACTCAACCCTCTTCATAAGAATGTAACTGATTCTGAGAAGAGAACTAGCCCATTTCACACAGTACTCTGTTCGGCAATGAAGATGTTTGTTTTCTAAACAAATTACTTTAGAAATGAGGCGAATCTACTACGTTTTACATCTTGTTAGTTTACACAAACAAGGAATGTTTGAACTGGCTGCACTCAACCGTCTTCATAAGAAAGCAAGTGATTCTGAGAACAGAACGAGCTTATTTCACACAGTACTGTGTTTGGCAATGAAGATGTTTCTTTTCTAAACGAACTACTTTAGAAGTGAGGCGAAGATACTACTTTGTACATCTTGTAAGATTACACAAACAAGGAAAGTTTGAACTTGCTGCACTCAACCCTCTTCTTAGAACGTTACTGATTTGGAGAACAAACAAGCTCATTTCACACAGTACAGTTTTCAAAAACGAAGATGATTTTTTCTAAACAAATTACATTAGAAATGAGGTGAATCTTTTAAATTGTACATCTTGTTAGTTTACAATAACTAGGAATGTTTGAACTTGCTGCACTCAAGCCTCTTTGTAAGAAAGCAAGTGATTCTTAGAACCGAACTAGCTCATTTCACACAATTCAATTTTCGGAAATGAAGATAATTGTTTTCTAAACAAACTACTTTAGAAGTGAGGCGAATCTACTACTTTGTACATCTTGTTAGATTACACAAAGAAGGAAAGTTTGAACTTGCTGCACTCAAGCCTCTTCTTAAGAAAGTTATTCATTCAGAGAACAGGACCAGTCCATTTCACACAGTACAGTTTTCAAAAACGAAGATGATTGTTTTCTAAACAAATTACTTTAGAAATGAGGTGAATCTATTAAGTTGTACATCTTGCTATATTACACTAACTAAGAATGTTTGAACTTGCTGCAGTCAAGCCTCTTTGTAAGAAAGCAAGTGATTCCGAGAACCAAACTAGCTCATTTCACACAACACAGTTTTCGGAAATAAAGATGATTGTTTTCGAAACAAACTCCTTTAGAAGTGAGGCGAATCTACTACTTTCTACATCTTCTTAGATTACACAAACAATGAAAGTTTCAACTTGCTGGGCTCAACTATCTTCATAAGAAAGCAACTGATTCTGAGAAAAAAACTAGCTTATTTCTCACAGTACTCTGTTCGGCAATGAAGATGTTTGTTTTCTAAAAAAACTACTTTTGAAGTGAGGATAAGATACTACTTTGTACATCTTGTTAGATTACACAAACAAGGAAAGTTTCAACTTGCTTCGCTCAACTCTCTTCGTAAGAAAGCAACTGATTCCGAAAACATAACTAGCTCATTTCACACAGTACTGTGTTCGGCAATGAAGATGTTTGTTTTATAAACAAACTACTTGAGAAATGAGGCGAATCTACTACCTTTTACATCTTGTTATATTACACAAACAAGGAACGTTTGAACTTGCTGCACTCAACCCTCTACATAAGAAAGCAACTGATTCTGAGAACAGAACTAGGTTGTTTGTCACAGTACTGTGTTCGGCAATGAAGATGTTTGTTTTCTAAACAAAATACATTAGAAGTGAGCTGAAGATACTACTTTCTACATCTTGTTAGATTACAAAGAGAAGGAAAGTTTGAACTTGCTGCACTCAACCCTCTTCTTAAGAAAGTTACTGATTCAGGGAACAGAACCAGCTCATTTCACACAGTAAAGTTTTCAAAAACGAAGATGAGTGTTTTCTAAACAAATTACTTTAAAAATGAGGTGAATCTATTAAGTTGTACTTCTTGGTAGGTTACAATAACTAGGAATGTTAGAACTTGCTGCACTGAAGCCTCTTCATAAGAAAGCAACTGATTCCGAGAACAGAACTAGCTTATTTCACACAGTACTGTGTTTGGCAATGAAGATGTTTGTTTTCTAAACAAACTACTTTAGAAATGAGGTGAATCTACTATGTTGTATATCTTCTTATATTACACAAAGAACGAAAGGTTGAACTTGCTGCACTCAACCCTCTTCTTAAGAAAGTTACTGATTCAGAGAACAGAACCGGCTCATTTCACACAGTACAGTTTTGAAAAACGAAGATGATGGTTTTCTAAAGAAATTACTTTAGAAATGAGGTGAATCTATTAAGTTGTACATCTTGTTAGATTACAATAACTAGGAATATTTGAACTTGCTGCACTAAAGACTCTTTGTAAGAAAGCAAGTGATTGCGAGAACCGAATAAGCTCATTTCACACAATACAGTTTTCTGAAATAAAGAGGATTGTTTTCTAAACAAACTACTTTATGAGTGAGGCGAATCTAGTACTTTGTACATCTTGTTAGATTACACAAAGAAGGAAAGTTTGAACTTGCTGCACTCAACCCTCTTCTTAAGAAACTTACTGATTCAGTGAACAGAACCAGCTCATTACACACAGTTCAGTTTTCAAAAACGAAGATGATTGTTTTCTAAACAAATTACTTTGGAAATGAGGTGAATCTATTAAGTTGTACATCTTGTTATATTACACTAACTAGGAATGTTTGAACTTACTGCACGCAAGCCTCTTTCTAAGAAAGCAAGTGATTCCGAGAACAGAACTACCTCATTTCACACAATACAGTTTTCGGGAAATGAAGAGGATTGTTTTCTATACAAACTACTTTAGAAGTGAGGCGACTCCACTACTTTGTACATCTTGTTATATTTCACAAACACGGAAAGTTTCAACTTTCTGCGCTCAACTCTCTTCGTAAGAAAGCAACTGATTCCGAGAACAGAACTAGCTCATTTCACACAGTACTGTGTTTGGCAATGTAGATGTTTGTTTTCTAAACAAACTACTTTAGAAATGAGGCGAATCTTCTACCTTTTACATCTTGTTAGTTTAAAAAAACAAGGAAAGTTTCAACTTGCTGAACTAAATCCTCTTCAAAAGAAAGCAACTGAATCTGAGACCATAACCAGCCCATTTCACACAGTACTGTGTTCGGCAATGAAGATGTTTGTTTTCTAACCAAAATACTTTAGAAGTGAGGCAAAGATACTACTTTGTACACCTTGTTATATTACACAAACAAGGAAAGTTTGAACTTGCTGCACTCAAGCGATTGTATAAGGAAGCAACTGTTTCCAAGAAGAGAACTAGCTTATTTCACAATGTACAGTGTTGGGCAAATATAGATGTTTGTTTTCTAAACAAATTACTTTAGAAATGAGGTGAATTTACTAAGTTGTATATCTTCTTAGATTACACAAAGAAGGAAAGTTTGAACTTGCTGCACTCAACCCTCTTATTAAGAAAGTTACTGATTCAGAGAACAGAACCAGCTCATTTCACAAAATACAGTTTTCAAAAATGAAGACGATTGTTTTCTAAAGGAATTACTTTAGAAATGAGGTGAAGCTATTAAGTTGTACATCCTGTTAGATTACACTAACTAGGAATGTTTGAACTTGCTGCACTCAAGACTGTTTTTAAGAAAGCAAGTCATTCCGAGAACAGAACTAGCTCATTTCACACAATACAGTTTATGGAAATAAAGAGGATTGTTTTCTAAACAAACTACTTTAGAAGTGAGGCGAATCTACTACTTTGTACATCTTGTTAGATTACACAAATGAAGAAAGTTTGACCTTGCTGCGCTCTATCCTCTTCGTAAGAAAGCAACTGATTCCGAGAACAGAACTAGCTTATTTCACACAATACAGTGTTCAGAAATGAAGATGATTGTTTTCTAAACAAACTACTTTAGAAGTGAGGCGAATCTACTACTTTGTACATATTTTTAGGTTACACAAACAAGGAAAGTTTCAACTTGCTGCGCTCAACTCTCTTTGTAAGAAAGCAACTGATTCCGAGAACAGAACTAGCTCATTTCCCACAGTACTGTATTCGGCAATGAAGATGTTTGTTTTCTAAAGAAACTACTTTAGAAATGAGGCGAATCTGCTACCTTTTACATCTTGTTAGTTTACACAAACAAGGAAAGTTTGAACTTGCTGAACTGCACCCTCTTCATAAGAATGCAACTTGTTCCGAGAACAGAACTAGCCCATTTCACACAGTACTGTGTTCGGCAATGAAGATGTTTGTTTTCTAAACACTACTTTAGAAATGAGCCGAATCTACTAGCTTTTACATATTGTTAGTTTACACAAAGTAGGTTAACTTTGAACTTGCTGACCTCAACCCTCTTCATTAGAAAGCAACTGATTTCGAGAACAGAACTAGACCATTGCACACAGTACAGTGTTTGGCAATGAAGATGTTTGTTTTCTAAACAAACTACTTTAGAAATGAAGAAGATATACAACTTAGCAGATTCGCCTCATTTCTAAAGTAGTTTTTTTAGAAAACAAACATCTTCACTTGCCAAACACTGTACTATGTGAAATAAGCTAGTTCTATTCTCGGATCAGTTGCTTTCTCTCAAAACCGCTTGAGTGCAGCAAGTTCAAACTTTCCTTGTTTGTGTAATCTTACAAGATATACAAAGAAGTAGATTCACCTCACTTCTAAAGTAGTTTGTTTAAAAAACAATCATCTTCATTTCCAAAAACTGTATTGTGTGAAATGAGCTGGTTCTTTTCTCTCAGTCAGTAACTTTCTTAAGAAGAGGGTTGAGTGCAGCAAGTTAAACTTTCCTTCTTTGTGTAATCTAAGAAGATGTACAAAGTAGTAGATTCGCCTAACTTCTAATGTAGTTTGTTTAGAAAACAAACATGTTCATTGCCGAACACAGTACTGTGTGAAATAAGCTAGTTCTGTTCTCGGAATCAGTTTCTTTCTCATGAAGAGGGTTTAGTGCAAGAAGTCCAAATGTTCCTTGTTTGTGTAATCTAACAAGATGTAAAACCTAGTTGATTCGCCTCATTATTAAAGTAGTTTGTTTATAAAACAAACATCTTCATTGCCGAACACAGTACTGTGTGAAATGAGCTAGTTCTGTTCTCGGAAGCAGTTGCTATCTTACGAAGAGAGTTGAGTGCAGCAAGTTGAAACTTTCCTTGTTTGTGTAATCCTACAAGATGTACAAAGTAGTAGACTTTTCTCACTTCTAAATTAGTTTGTTTGGAAAACAATCATCTTCATTTCTGAAAACTGTATTTTGTGAAATGAGCTAGTTCGGTTCTTGGAATAACTTGCTTTCTTACAAACAGGCTTGAGTGCACCAAGTTCAAACATTCCTAGTTAGTTTAATGTAACAAGATGTACACCTTAATAGATTCACCTCAATTCTAAAGTAATTTGTTTAGAAAACAATGAACTTCATTTTTGAAAACTGTTCTGTGAGAAATAAACTATTTCTGTTCTCTGAATCAGTAGCTTTCTTAAGAACAGGGTTGAGTGCAGCAAGTTCAAACTTTGCTTGTTTGTGTAATCTAGAAGATATACAACTTAGTAAGTTCACCTCATTTCTAATGTAGTTTGTTTAGAAAACAAACATCTTCATTGCCGAACACAGTACTGTGTGAAATGAGCTAGTTTTGTTCTCGGAATCAGTTGCTTTCTTACGAAGAGGATTGAGCGCAGCAAGTTCAAACTATCTTTCTTTGTGTAATCTAACAAGATGGATAAAGTACTAGATTCGCCTCACTTCTAAAGTAGTTTGTTTAGAAAAAAATCCTCTTTATTTCCGAAACAGTATTGTGTGAAATGAGCCAGTGCGGTTCTCGGAATCACTTGCTTTTTTACAAAGAGGCTTGAATGCAGCAAGTTGAAACTTTCCTTGTTTGTGTAAAATAACAAGATATACAAACTAGTATCTTCGCCTCACTTCTAAAGTAGTTTGTTGAGAAAACAAACATCTTCATTGCCTAACACAGTACTGTGACAAATAAGCTAGTTCTGTTCTCAGAATCAGTTGCTTTCTTATGAAGAGGGTTGAGTGCATCAAGTTCAAACGTTCCTTGTTTCTGTAATCTACCAAGATGTGAATCATAGTAGATTCGCCTCATTTCTAAAGTAGTTTCTTTAGAAAATGAAAATCTTCATTGCCAAACACAGTACTGTGTGAAATAAGCTAGTTCTGTTCTCGGAATCAGTTGCTTTCTTATGAAGAGGGCTGAGTGTAGCAAGTTCAAACGTTCCTTGTTTGTGTAATCTAACAAGATGTAAAACATAGTAGATTTGCCTCATTTCTAAAGTAGTTTGTTTAGAAAACAAACATCTTCATTGCCAAACACAGTACTGTGTGAAATGGGATAGTTCTGTTCTGAGAATCAGTTGCTTTCTTATGAAGAAGTTTGAGGTCAGCAACTTCAAACCCTCCCTGTTTGTGTAAACTAACAAGGTGTAAAAGGTCTTAGATTCTCATCATTTCTAAAGTAGTTTGTTTAGAAAATAAGCATCTTTATTGCCGAACACAATACTGTGTGAAATGAGCTAGTTCTGTTCTCAGAATCAGTTGCGTTCTTACGAAAAGAGTTGAGCGCAGCAAGTTGAAACTTTCCTTGTTTGTGTAATCTAACAAGATGTAAAAAGTAGTAGATTCGCCTCACTTCTAAAGTAGTTTGTTTAGAAAACTATCATCTTCATTTCCGAAATGTGTATCATGTGAAATGAGCTAGTTCTGTTCTAGGAATCACTTGCGCTCTTACAAAGAGGCTTGAGTGCAGCAAGTTCAAACATTCCTAGTTAGTGTAATCTAACAAGATGTACAACTTAATAGATTCACCTCATTTCTAAAGTAATTTGTTTAGAAAACAATCATCTTCGTTTTTGAAAAGTGTACTGTGTGAAATGAGCTGGTTCTGTTCTCTGAATCAGTAACTTTCTTAAGAAGAGGGTTGAGTGCAGCAAGTTCAACCTTTCCTTCTTTGTGTAATCTAAGAAGATATACAACTTAGTAGATTCTCCTCATTTCTAAAGTAGTTTGTTTAGAAAACAAACATCTTCATTTGCCGAACACTGTACTCTGTCAAATAAGCTAGTTCTGTTCTTGGAATCAGTTGCTTCCTTACAAAATCGCTTGAGTGCAGCAAGTTCAAACTTTCCTTGTTTGTGTAATCTAACAAGATGTACAAAGTAGTATCTTCGCCTCACTTCTAAAGTAGTTTGTATAGAAAACAAACATCTTCATTGCCGAACACAGTACTGTGTGAAATAAGCTAGTTCTGTTCTCAGAATCAGTTGCTTTCTTATGAAGAGGGTTGAGTGCAGCAAGTTCAGACGTTCCTTTTTTGTGTAATCTAACAGGATATAAAACGTAGTATATCCACCTCATTTCTAAAGTAGTTGGTTTAGAAAACAAACATCTTCATTGCTGAACACAGTACTGTGTGAAATGGGCTAGTTCTGTTCTCAGAATAAGTTGCTTTCTTATGAAGAGGGTTGAGTTCAGCAAGTTTAAACTTTCCTTGTTTGTGTAAACTAACAAGATGTAAAAGGTAGTAGATTCGCCTCATTTCTAAAGTAGTTTGTTTAGAAAACAAACATCTTCATTGCCGAACACAGTACTGTGTGAAATGAGCTAGTTCTGTTCTCGGAATCAGTTGCTTTCTTACGAAGAGAGTTGAGCGCAGCAAGTTGAAACTTTCCTACTATGTGTAATCTAACAAGATGTACAAAGTAGTAGATTCGCCTCACTTCTAAAGTAGTTTGTTTAGAAAACAATCATCTTCATTTCTGAATACTGTATTTGGTGAAATGAGGTAGTTCGGTTCTCGGAATCACTGGCTTTCTTACAACGAGGCTTCAGTGCAGCAAGTTCAAAGTTTCCTTCTTTGTGTAATCTAAGAAGATATACAACTTAATAGATTCACCTCATTTCTAACGTAGTTTGTTTAGAAAACAAACATATTCATTTGCCAAACACTGTACTCTGTGAAAAAAACTAGTTCTGTTCTTGCAATAAGTTGCTTCCTAACAAAATCGCTTGAGTGCAGCAAGTTCAAATGTTCCTTGTTTGTGTAATCTAACAAGATGTAAAACGTAGTAGATTCGCCTCATTTCTAAAGTAGTTTGTTTAGAAAACAAACGTCTTCATTGCTGAACACAGTACTGTGTGAAATGGCCTAGTTCTGTTCTCGGAATCAGTTGCGTTCTTATGAGGAGGTTTGAGTTCAACAAGTTCAAACTTTCCTTGTTTGTCTAAACTAACAAGATGTAAAAGGTAGTAGATTCACCTAATTTGTAAGTAGTTTGTTTAGAAAACAATCATCTTCGGTTTTCAAAACTGTACTGTGTTAAATGAGGTGGTTCTGTTCTCTGAATCAGTAACTTTCTTAAGAAGAGGGTTGAGTGCAGCAAGTTCAAACTTTCCTTGTTTGTGTAATCTAACAAGATGTACAAAGTAGTATCTTCTACTCACTTCTAAAGTAGTTTGTTTAGAATAGAAACATCTTCATTGCCGAACACAGTACTGTGACAAATAAGCTAGTTCTGTTTTCTGAATCAGTTCCTTTCTTATGAAGAGAGTTGAGTGCAGCAACTTTAAACGTTCCTTGTCTGTGTAATCTAACAAAATGTAAAACGTAGTACATTCACCTCATTTCTAAAGTAGTTTGTTTAGAAAACAAACATCTTCATTGCCGAACACAGTACTGTGTGAAATGGGCTAGTTCTGTTCTCAGAATCAGTTGCTTTCTTATGAAGAGGTTAGATTTCAGCAAGTTCAAACTTTACTTGTTTGTGTAAACTAACAAGATGTAAAGAGTAGTAGATTCGCCTCATTTCTAAAGTAGTTTGTTTAGAAATCAAACATCTTAATTGCCGAACACAATACTGTGTGAAATGAGCTAGTTCTGTTCTCGGAATCAGTTGCTTTCCTACGAAGAGAGTTGAGCGCAGCAAGTTGAAACTTTCCTTGTTTGTGTAATATAAAACGATGTACAAAGTAGTAGATTAGCCTCACTTCTAAAGTAGTTTGTTTAGAAAACAATCATCTTCATATCCGAAAACTGTATCGTGTGAAATGAGCTAGTTCTGTTCTCGGAATCACTTGCGTTCTTACAAAGAGGGTTGAGTGCAGCAAGTTCAAACATTTCTAGTTTGTGTAATCTAACAAGATGTACAACTTAATAGATTCACCTCATTTCTAAAGTAATTTGTTTAGAAAACAATATTCTTCGTTTTTGAAAACTGTACTGTGTGAAATGAGCTGATTCTGTTCTCTGAATCAGTAACTTTCTTAAGAAGAGGGTTGAGTGCAGCAAGTTCAAACTTTCCTTCCTTCTGTAAAATAAGAAGATATATAACCTAGTAGATTCACCTCATTTCTAAAGTAGTTTGTTGAGAAAACAAACATCTTCATTTGCCATATACTCTACTCTTTGAAATAAGCTAGTTCTGTTCTTGGAATCAGTTACTTTCTTACAAAATCGCTTGAGTGAAGCAAGTTCAAACGTTCCTTCTTTGTGTAATCTAACAAGATGTACAAAGTAGTATCTTCGCCTCACTTCTAAAGTAGTTTCTTTAGAAAACAAACATCTTCATTGCCGAACACAGTACTGTGTGAAATAAGCTAGTTCTGTTCTCGGAATAAGTTGCGTTCTTATGAACAGTGTTGAGTGCAGCCAGTTCAAACCTTCCTTGTTTGTGAAATTTAACAAGTTGTAAAACATAGTTGATTCGCCTCATTTCTAAAGTAGTTTGTTTAGAAAACAAACATCTTCATTGCCAAACACAGTACTGTGTGAAAAGAGCTAGTTCTGTTCTCGTAAGCAGTAGCTTTCTTACAAAGAGAGTTGAGCGCAGCAACTTGAAACTTTCCTTGTTTGTGTAATCTTACAAGATGTAGAAAGTAGTAGATTCGCCTCACTTTGAAAGTAGTTTGTTTAGAAAACAATCATCTTCATTTCTGAAAACTGTATTGTGTGAAATGAGCTAATTCGGTTCTCGGAATCACTTGCTTTCTTATAAAGAGGCTAGAATGCAGCAAGTTCAAACATTCCTGGTTACTGTAATCTAACAAGATGTAAAACTTAATAGATTCACCTCATTTCTAAAGTAATTTATTTAGAAAACAATCATCTTCGTTTTTGAAAAGTATACTGTGTGAAATGAGGTAGTTCTGTTCTCTGAAACAGTAACTTTCGTAAGAAGAGGGTTGAGCGCAGCAAGTTCAAACTTTCCTTCTTTGGGTAATCGAAGAAAATATACAACTTAGTAGATTCACCTCATTTTTAAAGCAGTTTGTTTAGAAAACAAACATCTTCATTGCCGAACACAGTACTTTGTGAAATAAGCTAGTTCCGTTCTCACAATCAGTTGCTTTCTTACGAAAAGAGTTGAGCGCAGCAAGTTGGAACTTTCCTTGTTTGTGAAATCTAACAAGATGTACAAAGTAGTAGATTCGCCTCAGTTCTAAAGTAGTTTGTTTAGAAAACAATCATCTTCATATCCGAAAACTCTATTGTGCGAAATGAGAAAGTTCGGTTCTCAAAATCAGTTGCTCTTTTACAAAGAGGCTTGAGTGCAGCAAGTTCAAACATTCCTGGTTAGTGTAATCCAACGACATGTACAACTTAATAGATTCACCTCATTTCTAAAGTAATTTATTTAGAAAACAATCATCTTCGTTTTTGAAAACTATATTGTGTGAACTGACCTAGTTCTGTTCTCTTAATCAGTAGCTTTCTTAAGAAGAGGGTTGAGTGCAGCATGTTGAAACTTTCCTTCTTTGTGAAATCTAAGAAGATATACAACTTAGTAGAATCACCTCATTTCTAAAGTAGTTTGTTTAGAAAACAAATATCTTCCTTTGCTGAACACTGTACTCTGTGAAATAGGCTAGTTCTCTTCTTGGAATCAGTTGCTTTCTTACAAAGTCGCTTAAGTGCAGCAAGTTCAAACTTTCCTTGTTTGTGTAATCTAATAAGATGTACAAAGTAGTATCTTTGCCTCACTTCTAAAGTAGTTTGTTTAGAAAACAAACATCTTCATTGCCGAACACAGTACTGTGTGAAATGGGCTAGTTCTGTCTGGGAATCAGTTGCTTTCTTACGAAGAGAGTTGAGCGCAGCACGTTGAAAAGTTCCTTGTTTGTGTAATCCTACAAGCTGTACAAAGTAGTAGATTCGCCTCACTTCTAAAGTAGTTTGTTTAGGAAACAATCATCTTCATTTCCCGAAAACTGTATTGTGTGAAATGAGCTAGTTCGGTTTTCGGAATCACTTGCTTTCTTACAAAGAGGATTGAGTGCAGCAAGTTCAAACATACCATGTTAGTGTAATCTAACAAGATGTACAACTTAATAGATTCACCTCATTTCTAAAGTAATTTGTTTAGAAAACAATCATCTTCGTTTTTGAAAAATATACTGTGTGAAATGAGCTGGTTCTTTTCTCTGAATCAGTAACTTCCTTAAGAAGATGGTTGAGTGCAGCAAGTCCAAACTTTCCTTCTTTGTGTAATCTAAGAAGATATACAACTTAGTAGATTCACCTCATTTCTAAAGTAGTTTTTTTTAGAAAACAAACATCTTCGTTTGGCAACACTGTACTCTGTGAAGTAAGCTAGTTCTGTTCTCGGAATCAGTTGCTTTCTCTCAAAATCGCTTTAGTGCAGCAAGTTCTAACTTTCCTTCTTTGTGCAATCTAACAAGATATACAAAGTAGTATCTTCGTCTCACTTCTAGAGTATTTTGTTTAGAAAACAAACATCTTTATTGCCAAACACAGTACTGTGTGAAATAAGCAAGTTCCGTTCTCAGAATCAGTTGCTTTCTTAGGAAGAGGATTGAACACAGGAAGTTCAATCTTTCTTTGTTTGTGTAATCTAACAAGATCTACAAAGTAGTAGATTCGCCTCACTTCTAAAGTAGTTTGTTTAGAAAACATTCATCTTCGTTTTTCAAAAATATACTGTGTGAAATGACCTGGTTCTGTTCTCTGAATCAGTAACTTTCTTAAGAAGAGGGTTGAGGGCAGCAAGTCCAAACTTTCCTTCTTTGTGTAATCTAAGAAGATATACAACTTAGTAGATTCACCTCATTTCTAAAGTAGTTGGTTTAGAAAAAAAACATCTTCATTTGGCAACACTGTACTCTATGAAGTAAGCTAGTTCTGTTCTCGGAATCAGTTGCTTTCTCTCAAAATCACTTTAGTGCAGCAAGTTCTAACTTTCCTTCTTTGTGTAATCTAACAAGATATACAAAGTAGTATCTTCGTCTCACTTCTAGAGTATTTTGTTTAGAAAACAAACATCTTTATCCCGAACACAGTACTGTGTGAAATAAGCAAGTTCCGTTCTCGGAATCAGTTGCTTTCTTAGGAAGAGGATTGAACACA
This sequence comes from Orientallactaga sibirica, assembly GCA_036365145.1. Taxonomy (NCBI): domain Eukaryota; kingdom Metazoa; phylum Chordata; class Mammalia; order Rodentia; family Dipodidae; genus Orientallactaga; species Orientallactaga sibirica. The sequence continues at coordinate 1,660,133 of JAEOAD010002519.1, forward strand.
GGAAGTTCAATCTTTCTTTGTTTGTGTAATCTAACAAGATGTACAAAGTAGTAGATTCGCCTCACGTCTAAAGTAGTTTGTTTAGAAAACAATCCTCTTTATTTCCGAAAATTGTATTGTGTGAATTGAGCTAGTTCGATTCTCGGAATCACTTGCTTTCTTACAAAGAGGCTGGAGTACAGCAAGTTCAAACATTCCTAGTGAGTGTAATCTAACAAGATCTGCAACTTAATAGATTCACCTCATTTCTAAGGTAATTTGTTTAGAAAACAATCTTCTTCATTTTTGAAAACTGTACTGTGTGAAAGGAGCTGGTTCTGTTCTCTGAATCAGTAACTTTCTTAACAAGAGGCTTGAGTGCAGCAAGATCAAACTTTCCTTGTTTATGTAAACTTAGAAGATATACAACTTAGTAGATTCACCTCATTTCTAAAGCAGTTTGTTTAGAAAACAAACATCTTCATTTGCCAAACACTGTACTCTGTGAAATAAGGTAGTTCTGTTCTTGGAATCACTTGCTTCCTTACAAAATCGCTTGAGTGCAGCAAGTTAAAACTTTCCTTGTTTGTGTAATCTAACAAGATGTACAAAGTTGTATCTTCGCCTCACTTCTGAAGTAGTTTCTTTAGAAAACAATCATCTTCATTTCCGAAAACTGTATTGTGTGAAATGAGCTTGGTCTGTTCTCGGAATCAGTTCCTTTCTTATGAAGAGGATTGAGTGCCGCAAGTTCAAACATTCCTTGTTTGTGTAATCTAACAACATATAAAACGTAGTTGATTCGCCTCATTTCTAAAGTAGTTTCTTTAGAAAACAAACATCTTCATTGGTAAACACAGCACTGTGTGAAATGAGCTAGTTATGTTCTCAGTATCAGTTGGTTTCTTACGAAGATCATTGAGCTCAGCAAGTTGAAACTTTCCTTGTTTTTGTAATCTTACAAGATGTGCAAAGCAGTAGATTCGCCTCACTTCTAAAGTAGTTTGTTTAGAAAACAATGATCTTCATTGCCAAACAGTACTGTGTGAAATAAGCTAGGTCTTTTCTCGGAATCAGTTGCTTTCTTACGAAGAGAGTTGAGCGCAGCAAGTTGAAACTTTCCTTGTTTGTGTAATCTAACAAGATGTACAAAGTAGTAGATTCGCCTCACGTCTAAAGTAGTTTGTTTAGAAAACAATCATATTCATTTCCTGAAAACTGTATTGTGTGAAATGAGCTAGTTCGGTTCTCGGAATCCCTTGCTTTCTTACAAAGAGGCGTGAGTGCAGCAAGTTCAAACTTTCCTTGTTTGTGTAATCTAAAAAGATGTAAAACGTAGTAGATTCGCCTCATTTCTAAAGTAGTTCCTTTAGAAAACAAACATCTTCATTGCCGAACACAGTACTGTGTGAAATGAGCTAGTGCTGTTCTCGGAATCAGTTGCTTTCTTACGAAGAGGATTGAGCGCATCAAGTTCAAACTTTCTTTGTTTCTCTAATCTAACAATATGTACAAATTAGTTGATTCGCCTCACTTCTAAAGTAGTTTGTTTAGAAAACAATCTTCTTTATTTCCAAAAACTGTATTGTGTGAAATGAGCTAGTTTGGTTCTCGGAATCACTTGCTTTCTTACAAAGAGTCTTCAGTGCAGCAAGTTCAAACATTCCTAGTTAGTGTAATCTAACAAGATGTACAACTTAATAGATTCACCTCATTTCTAAAGTAATTTGTTTAGAAAACAATCATCTTCGTTTTTGAAAACTGTACTGTGTGAAATGAGCTGGATCTGTTCTCTGAATTAGTAACATTCTTAAGAAGAGGGTTGAGTGCAGCAAGATCAAACTTTCCTTGTTTGTGTAAACTAAGAAGATATACAACTTAGTAGATACACTTCATTTCTAAAGTAGTTTGTTTACAAAACAATCATCTTCATTTGCCGAACACTGTACTCTGTGAAATAAGCTAGTTCTGTTCTCGGAATCAGTTGCTTTCTCTCAAAATTGCTTGAGTGCAGCAAGTTTAAACTTTCCTTGTTCGTGTAATCTAGAAGATATACCAAGTCATATCTTCCCCTCACTTCTAAAGTAGTCTGTTCAGAAAACAAACATATTCATTGCCGAACACAGTACTGTGTGAAATAAGCTAGTTCTGTTCTCGGAATCAGTTGCTTTTTTAAGAAGAGGGTTGAGTTCAGTAAGTTCAAACTTTCCTTGTTTGTGAAATCTAAAAAGATGTAAAACGTAGTAGATTAGCCTCATTTTTAAAGTAGTTTGTTTAGAAAACAAACATCTTCTGTGCCGAACCCAGTACTGTGTGAAATGGGCTAGATCTGTTCTCAGAATCAATTGCTTTCTTATGAAGAGGGTTGAGTTCAGCAAGTACAAACTTTCCTTGTTTGTGTAAACTAACAAGATGTAAAAGGTAGTAGTGTGGCATCATTTCTAAAGTAGTTTGTTTAGAAAACAAACATCTTCATTGGCGAACATAGTACGGTTTGAAATGAGCTAGTTCTATTCTTGGAATCAGTTGCTTTCTTACGAAGAGAGTTGAGCGCAGCAAGTTGAAACTTTACGTGTTTGTGTAATCTTAAAAGATGTACAAAGTAGTAGATTCGCCTCACTTCTAAAGTAGTTTTTTTAGAAAACAATCATCCTCATTTCCGAAAACTGTATCGTGTGAAATGAGCTAGTTCTGTTCTCGGAATCACTTGTGTTCTTACAAAGAGGCTTGAGTGCAGCAAGTTGAAACATTCCTAGTTAGTGTAATCTAACAAGATGTTCAAACTACTTTAGAAATGAGGCGAATCTACTACCTTTTACATCCTGTTAGTTTACACAAACAAGGAAAGTTTGAACTTTCTGAACTCAAAACTCTTCATAAGAAAGCAACTGATTCCGAGAATAGAACTAGCCCATTTCAAACAGTACTGTGTTAGGTGTACCATGTTCGGGAAAGGAAGATTTTTGTTTGCTAAACAAACTACTTTAGAAATGAGGTGAAACTACTAAGTTGTATACATTCTTACATTACACAAGGAAGGAAAGTTTGAACTTGCTGCACTCAACCCTCTTCTTAAAAAAGTTACTCATTCAGAGAACAGAAGCAGCTCATTTCACACAGTACAGTTTTCTGAAACGAAGATGATTGTTTTCTAAACAAATTACTTTAGAAATGAGCTGAATCTATTAAGTTGTACATCTTGTTAGATTACACTAACTAGGAATGTTTGAACTGGCTGCACTCAACCCTCTTGGTAAGAACGCAAGTAATTCCGAGAACAGAACTAGCTCATTTCACACGATAAGGTTTTTGGAAATGAAGATGATTGTTTCCTAAACAAACTACTTTAGAAGTGAGGCGAATCTACTACTTTGTACATCTTGTTAGATCACACAAACAAGGAAAGTTTCAACTTGCTGGGCCCAACTCTCTTCGTAAGAAAGCAACTGAATCCGAGAACAGAACTAGCTCATTTCACACAGTACTGTGTTCGGAATTGAAGATGTTTGTTTTCTAAACAAACTACTTTAGAAATGAGGCGAATCTACTACCTTTTACAAATTTTTAGTTTACACAAACTAGGAAAGTTTGAAATTGCTGAACTCAACCTATTTCATAAGAAAGCAACAGATTCCAAGAACAGAACTAGCAAATTTCACACAGTACTGTGTTCGGCAATGAAGATGGTTGTTTTCTAAACAAACTACTTCAGAAATGAGGCGAATCTACTAAGTTGTATATCTTCTTAGATAACACAAAGAAAGAAAGTTTGAACATGCTGCACTCAACCCTCTTCTTAAGAAAGTTGCTGACTTAGAGAACTGAACGAGCTCATTTCACACAGTACAGTTTTCCAAAACGAAGATGATTGTTTTCTAAACAAATTACCTTAGAAATGAGGTGAATCTATTAAGTCGTACATCTTCTTAGATTACACTAACTAGGAATGTTTGAACTTGCTGCACTGAAGAGTCTTTGTAAGAAAGCAAGTGATTCCGAGAACCGAACTAGCCAATTTCACACAACACAGTTTTCGGAAATGAGGACAATTGTTTTTGAAATGAACTACTTTAGAAGTGAGGCGAATCTACTACTTTGTACATATTGTTAGTTTACACAAACGAGGAAAGTTTCAACTTGCTGCGCTCAACTCTCTTCTTAAGAAAGCAACTGATTCCGAGAACAGAACTAGCTCATTTCACACAGCACTGTGTTCGGCAATGAAGATGTTTGTTTTCAAACAAACTACTTTAGAAATGAGGCAAATCTACTACGTTTTACATCTTGTTAGATTACACAAACAAGGAAAGTTTGAACTTGTTGAACTCAAGCGATTTTGTAAGGAAGCAACTGATTCCAAGAACAGAACTAGCTTATTTCACAGAGTACAGTATTCGCAAAGGAAGATGTTCTTTTTGTAAACAAACTACTTTAGAAATGAGGTGAATCTACTAAGTTGTATATCTTCTTAGATTACACAAAGAAGGAAAGTTTGAACTTGCTGCACTCAACCCTCTTCTTAAGAAAGTTACTGATTCAGAGAACAGAACCAGCTCATTTCACACAGTACAGAATTCAAAAAACGAAGATGATTGTTTTCTAAACAAATTACCTTAGAAATGAGGTGAATCTATTAAGTTGTACATCTTGTTAGAATACACTAACTAGGAATGTTTGAACTTGCGGCACTGAATAGTCTTTGTAAGAAAGCAAGTGATTCCGAGAACCGAACTTGCAAATTTCACACAACACCGTTTTGGAAATGAGGATAATTGTTTTGAAAGGAACTACTTTAGAAGTGAGGCGAATCTACTACTTTGTAAATCTTGTTAGTTTACACAAACAAGGAAAGTTTCAACTTGTTGCGCTCAACTCTCTCTTCGTAAGAAAGCAACTGATTCCGAGAACAGAACTAGCCCATTTCACACAGTACTGTGTGAAATGAAGATGTTTGTTTTTCTAAACAAACTACTTTAGAAATGAGGCGAATCGACTAAGTTGTATATCTTCTTAGATTACACAAAGAAGGAAAGTTTGAACTTGCTGCACTCAACACTCTTCTTAATAAAGTTACTGATTCAGAGAACAGAACCAGCTCATTTCACACAGTACAGTTCTCAAAAACTAGGATGATTGTTTTCTAAACGAATTACTTTAGAAATGAGGTAAATCTATTATGTTGTACATCTTGTTAGATTACACTAACTAGAATGTTTGAACTTGCTGCGCTGAAGACTCTCGGTAAGAAAGCAAGTGATTCAGAGAACTGAACTATCTCATTTCACACAATACAGTTTTGGAAATAAAAAGTATTGTTTTTAAACAAACTTCTTTAGAAGTGAGGAGAATCTACTATTTGTACATCTTGTTAGATTACACAAACATGGAAAGTTTGAACTTGCTGCGCTCAGTCCTCTTCGTAAGAAAGCAACTGATTCTGAGAACAGCACTAGCTCATTTCACACAGTACTGTGTTCGGCAATGAAGGTGTTTCTTTTCTAAACAAACTACTTTAGAAGTGAGGCTAAGATACTACTTTGTACATCTTGTTAGATTACACAAACAAGGAAAGTATGAACTTGCTGCACTCAACCCTCTTCTTAAGAAAGTTGAGGTTTCAGAGAACAGAACCAGCTCATATCACACAGTACAGTTTTCAAAAACAAAAGATGACTGTTTTCTAAACAAATTCTTTAGAAATGAGGTGAATCTATTAAGTGGTACATCTTGTTATATTACACTAACTAGGAATGTTTGAACTTGCTGCAGTCAAGCCTCTTTGTAAGAAAGCAAGTGATTCCAGAAGAGAACTAGCTCATTTCACACAATACAGTTTTCGAAATGAAGATTATTGTTTTCCAAACAAACTACTTTAGAAGTGAGGCGAATCTACTACTTTGTACATTTTGTTAGATTACACAAACAAGGAAAGTTTCAACTTGCTGCGCTCAACTCTCTTTCGTAAGAAAGCAACTGATTCCGATAACAGAACTAGCTCATTTCACACAGTACTGTGTTCAGCAATGAAGATGTTTGTTTTCTAAACAAACTACTTTAGAAATGAGGCGAATCTACTACCTTTTACATCTTATTAGTTTACACATACAAGGAAAGTTTTTTTGCTGAACTCTACCCTCTTCATAAGAAAGCAACTGAATCCGAGAACAGAACTAGCCCATTTGACACAGTACTGTGTTGAAATGAAGATGTTTGTTTTTTCTAAACAAACTGCTTTAGAAATGAGTCGAATCTACTACGTTTTACATCTTGTTAGATTACACAAACAAAGAACATTTGAACTTTCTGCACTCAACCCTCTTCATAAGAAAGCAAATGATTCTGAGAACAGAACTAGCTCATTTCACAGAGTACTGTGTTCGGCAATGAAGATGTTTGTTTTCTAAAAAACTCCTTTACAAATGAGGCGAATCTCCTACCTTTTACATCTTGTTAGTTTACACAAGCAAAGAAAGTTTGAACTTGCTGAACTCAACCCTATTCACAAGAAACCAACTGATTCGAGAACACAACTAGCCCTTTTCAAACAGTACAGTGTTCAGCAATGAAGATGTTTGTTTTCTAAACAAAGTACTTTAGAAATGAGGTGAATCTACTACGTTTTACATCTTGTCATATTACACAAACCAGGAACGTTTGAACTTGCTGCACTCAACCCTCTTCATAAGAAAGCAACTGATTCTGAGAACAGAACTACCTTATTTCACACAGTACTGTGTTCGGCAATGAAGATGTTTGTTTTCTAAACAAACTACTTTAGAAGTGAGGTGAAGACACTACTTTGTAGAACTTTTTAGATTACACAAACAAGGAAAGTTTGGACTTAGTGCAATCTTTTGATTTTTGAGAGACAGCAACTGATTCCGAGAACAGAACTAGCTTATTTCATAGAGTATAGTGTTGGCAAATGAAGATATTTGTTTTATAAACCAACTACTTTAGAAATGAGGTGAATCTACTAAGTTGTATATCTTCTTAGATTACACAAACAAGGAAAGTTTGAACTTGCTGCAACAACCCTCTTCTTAAGAAAGTTACTGATTCAGAGAACAGAACCAGCTCATTTCATTAGCACAGTTTAAAAATCGAAGATGATTGTTTTCTCATCAAATTACTTTACAAATGAGGTGAATCTATTAAGTTGTACATCTTGTTAGATTACACTAACTAAGAATGTTTGAACTTGCTGCACTCAGGCCTCTTTTAAGAAAGCAAGTGATTCCGAGAACCGAACTAGCTCATTTCACACAATACAGTTTTCGGAAATAAAGAGGATTTGTTTTCTAAACAAACTACTTTAGAAGTAAGGCAGAATCTACTACTTTTGTACATCTTGTTAGATTACACAAACCAAGAATGTTTGAACTTTTTGGGCTCAATCCTCTTCTTAATAAAGCAACTGATTCCGAGAAGAGAATTAGCTCATTTCACACAGTAATGTGTTCCGCAATGAAGATGTTTGTTTTCTAAACAAACTACTTTAGAAATGAGGCAAATCTACTACGTTTTGTATCTTGTTAGATTACACAAACAAGGAACGTTTTAACTTGCTTCATTCAACCCTCTTCATAAGAAAGCAATTGATTCTGAGAACAGAACTATCTTATTTCACAAAGTACTATGTTCGGCAATGAAGATTTTGTTTCGAAACATACTACTTTAGAAATGAGGCATATCTACTACCTTTTACATCTGGTTAGTTTACACAAACAAGGAAAGTTTCAACTTGTGGCACTCAAGCGATTTTTAGAGAAAGCAACTGATTCAGAAACAGAACTAGCTTATTTCACAGAGTACAGTGTTGGCAAATGAAGATGTTTGTTTCTAAACAAAATACTTTAGAAATGAGATGAATCTACTAAGTTGTATATCTTCTTAGATTACACAAACAAGGAATGTTTGAACTGGCTGCACTCAACCCTCTTGGTAAGAACGCAAGTAATTCAGAGAACAGAACTAGACTCATTTCACACGATAAGGTTTTTGGAAATGAAGATGATTGTTTTCTAAACAAACTACTTTAGAAGTGAGGTGAATCTACTACTTTGTACATCTTGTTAGATCACACAAACAAGGAAAGTTTCAACTTGCTGGGCCCAACTCTCTTCGTAAGAAAGCAACTGAATCCGAGAACAGAACTAGCTCATTTCACACAGTACTGTGTTCGAATTGAAGATGTTTGTTTTCTAAACAAACTACTTTAGAAATGAGGCGAATCTACTACCTTTTACAAATTTTTAGTTTACACAAACTAGGAAAGTTTGAAATTGCTGAACTCAACCTATTTCATAAGAAAGCAACAGATTCCAAGAACAGAACTAGCAAAATTTCACACAGTACTGTGTTCGGCAATGAAGATGGTTGTTTTCTAAACAAACTACTTCAGAAATGAGGCGAATCTACTACTTTGTATATCTTCTTAGATAACACAAAGAAAGAAAGTTTGAACATGCTGCACTCAACCCTCTTCTAAGAAAGTTGCTGACTTAGAGAACTGAACGAGCTCATTTCACACAGTACAGTTTTCCAAAACGAAGATGATTGTTTTCTAAACAAATTACTTTAGAAATGAGGTGAATCTATTAAGTCGTACATCTTCTTAGATTACACTAACTAGGAATGTTTGAACTTGCTGCACTGAAGAGTCTTTGTAAGAAAGCAAGTGATTCCGAGAACCGAACTAGCCAATTTCACACAACACAGTTTTCGGAAATGAGGACAATTGTTTTTGAAATGAACTACTTTAGAAGTGAGGCGAATCTACTACTTTGTACATATTGTTAGTTTACACAAACGAGGAAAGTTTCAACTTGCTGCGCTCAACTCTCTTCTTAAGAAAGCAACTGATTCCGAGAACAGAACTAGCTCATTTCACACAGCACTGTGTTCGGCAATGAAGATGTTTGTTTTCTAAACAAACTACTTTAGAAATGAGGCAAATCTACTACGTTTTACATCTTGTTAGATTACACAAACAAGGAAAGTTTGAACTTGTTGAACTCAAGCGATTTTGTAAGGAAGCAACTGATTCCAAGAACAGAACTAGCTTATTTCACAGAGTACAGTATTCGGCAAAGGAAGATGTTCTTTTTGTAAACAAACTACTTTAGAAATGAGGTGAATCTACTAAGTTGTATATCTTCTTAGATTACACAAAGAAGGAAAGTTTGAACTTGCTGCACTCAACCCTCTTCTTAAGAAAGTTACTGATTCAGAGAACAGAACCAGCTCATTTCACACAGTACAGAATTCAAAAACGAAGATGATTGTTTTCTAAACAAATTACCTTAGAAATGAGGTGAATCTATTAAGTTGTACATCTTGTTAGAATACACTAACTAGGAATGTTTGAACTTGCGGCACTGAATAGTCTTTGTAAGAAAGCAAGTGATTCCGAGAACCGAACTTGCAAATTTCACACAACACCGTTTTCGGAAATGAGGATAATTGTTTTTGAAAGGAACTACTTTAGAAGTGAGGCGAATCTACTACTTTGTAAATCTTGTTAGTTTACACAAACAAGGAAAGTTTCAACTTGTTGCGCTCAACTCTCTTCGTAAGAAAGCAACTGATTCCGAGAACAGAACTAGCCCATTTCACACAGTACTGTGTTCGGCAATGAAGATGTTTGTTTTCTAAACAAACTACTTTAGAAATGAGGCGAATCGACTAAGTTGTATATCTTCTTAGATTACACAAAGAAGGAAAGTTTGAACTTGCTGCACTCAACACTCTTCTTAATAAAGTTACTGATTCAGAGAACAGAACCAGCTCATTTCACACAGTACAGTTCTCAAAAACTAGGATGATTGTTTTCTAAACGAATTACTTTAGAAATGAGGTAAATCTATTATGTTGTACATCTTGTTAGATTACACTAACTAGGAATGTTTGAACTTGCTGCGCTGAAGACTCTCGGTAAGAAAGCAAGTGATTCAGAGAACTGAACTATCTCATTTCACACAATACAGTTTTCGGAAATAAAAAGTATTGTTTTTAAACAAACTTCTTTAGAAGTGAGGAGAATCTACTATTTGTACATCTTGTTAGATTACACAAACATGGAAAGTTTGAACTTGCTGCGCTCAGTCCTCTTCGTAAGAAAGCAACTGATTCTGAGAACAGCACTAGCTCATTTCACACAGTACTGTGTTCGGCAATGAAGGTGTTTCTTTTCTAAACAAACTACTTTAGAAGTGAGGCTAAGATACTACTTTGTACATCTTGTTAGATTACACAAACAAGGAAAGTATGAACTTGCTGCACTCAACCCTCTTCTTAAGAAAGTTGAGGTTTCAGAGAACAGAACCAGCTCATATCACACAGTACAGTTTTCAAAAACAAAGATGACTGTTTTCTAAACAAATTCTTTAGAAATGAGGTGAATCTATTAAGTGGTACATCTTGTTATATTACACTAACTAGGAATGTTTGAACTTGCTGCAGTCAAGCCTCTTTGTAAGAAAGCAAGTGATTCCAGAAGAGAACTAGCTCATTTCACACAATACAGTTTTCGGAAATGAAGATTATTGTTTTCCAAACAAACTACTTTAGAAGTGAGGCGAATCTACTACTTTGTACATTTTGTTAGATTACACAAACAAGGAAAGTTTCAACTTGCTGCGCTCAACTCTCTTCGTAAGAAAGCAACTGATTCCGATAACAGAACTAGCTCATTTCACACAGTACTGTGTTCAGCAATGAAGATGTTTGTTTTCTAAACAAACTACTTTAGAAATGAGGCGAATCTACTACCTTTTACATCTTATTAGTTTACACATACAAGGAAAGTTTTTACTTGCTGAACTCTACCCTCTTCATAAGAAAGCAACTGAATCCGAGAACAGAACTAGCCCATTTGACACAGTACTGTGTTCGGCAATGAAGATGTTTGTTTTCTAAACAAACTGCTTTAGAAATGAGTCGAATCTACTACGTTTTACATCTTGTTAGATTACACAAACAAAGAACATTTGAACTTTCTGCACTCAACCCTCTTCATAAGAAAGCAAATGATTCTGAGAACAGAACTAGCTCATTTCACAGAGTACTGTGTTCGGCAATGAAGATGTTTGTTTTCTAAAAAAACTCCTTTACAAATGAGGCGAATCTCCTACCTTTTACATCTTGTTAGTTTACACAAGCAAAGAAAGTTTGAACTTGCTGAACTCAACCCTATTCACAAGAAACCAACTGATTCCGAGAACACAACTAGCCCTTTTCAAACAGTACAGTGTTCAGCAATGAAGATGTTTGTTTTCTAAACAAAGTACTTTAGAAATGAGGTGAATCTACTACGTTTTACATCTTGTCATATTACACAAACCAGGAACGTTTGAACTTGCTGCACTCAACCCTCTTCATAAGAAAGCAACTGATTCTGAGAACAGAACTACCTTATTTCACACAGTACTGTGTTCGGCAATGAAGATGTTTGTTTTCTAAACAAACTACTTTAGAAGTGAGGTGAAGACACTACTTTGTAGAACTTTTTAGATTACACAAACAAGGAAAGTTTGGACTTAGTGCAATCAAGCGATTTTTGAGAGACAGCAACTGATTCCGAGAACAGAACTAGCTTATTTCATAGAGTATAGTGTTGGCAAATGAAGATATTTGTTTTATAAACCAACTACTTTAGAAATGAGGTGAATCTACTAAGTTGTATATCTTCTTAGATTACACAAACAAGGAAAGTTTGAACTTGCTGCAACAACCCTCTTCTTAAGAAAGTTACTGATTCAGAGAACAGAACCAGCTCATTTCATTAGCACAGTTTAAAAATCGAAGATGATTGTTTTCTCATCAAATTACTTTACAAATGAGGTGAATCTATTAAGTTGTACATCTTGTTAGATTACACTAACTAGGAATGTTTGAACTTGCTGCACTCAGGCCTCTTTTAAGAAAGCAAGTGATTCCGAGAACCGAACTAGCTCATTTCACACAATACAGTTTTCGGAAATAAAGAGGATTTGTTTTCTAAACAAACTACTTTAGAAGTAAGGCGAATCTACTACTTTGTACATCTTGTTAGATTACACAAACCAAGAATGTTTGAACTTTTTGGGCTCAATCCTCTTCTTAATAAAGCAACTGATTCCGAGAAGAGAATTAGCTCATTTCACACAGTAATGTGTTCCGCAATGAAGATGTTTGTTTTCTAAACAAACTACTTTAGAAATGAGGCAAATCTACTACGTTTTGTATCTTGTTAGATTACACAAACAAGGAACGTTTTAACTTGCTTCACTCAACCCTCTTCATAAGAAAGCAATTGATTCTGAGAACAGAACTATCTTATTTCACAAAGTACTATGTTCGGCAATGAAGATTTTGTTTCGAAACATACTACTTTAGAAATGAGGCATATCTACTACCTTTTACATCTGGTTAGTTTACACAAACAAGGAAAGTTTCAACTTGTGGCACTCAAGCGATTTTTAGAGAAAGCAACTGAATCCGAAAACAGAACTAGCTTATTTCACAGAGTACAGTGTTGGCAAATGAAGATGTTTGTTTCTAAACAAAATACTTTAGAAATGAGATGAATCTACTAAGTTGTATATCTTCTTAGATTACACAAACAAGGAAAGTTTGAACTTCCTACACTCAAACCTCTTCTTAAGAACGTTACTGATTCAGAGAACAGAACCGGCTCATTTCACACAAGACAGTTTGCAAAAACGAAGATGATTGTTTTCTAAACAAAGTACTTTAGAAATGAGGTGAATCTATTAAGTTGTACGTCTTGTTAGATTACACTAACTAGGAATGCTTGAACTTGCTGCACTCTCGCCTCTTTGTAAGAAAGCAAGTGATTCCGAGAACCGTTCTAGCTCATTTCACACAATACAGTTTTCAGAAATGAAGGTGATGGATTTCTAAACAAACTACTTTAGAAGTGAGGCGAATCTACTACTTTGTACATCTTTTAAGATTACACAAACAAGGAAAGTTTCAACTTGCTGCGCTCAACTCTCTTCGTTAGAAAGCAACTGCTTCCGAGAACAGAACTAGCTCATTTCACACAGTACTGTGTTCGGAAATGAAGATGTTTGTTTTCTAAACAAACTACTTTAGAAATGAGGTGAATCAACTCCCTTTTACGTCTTGTTAGATTACACAAACAAGGAACGTTTGAACTTCCTGCACTCAACCTTCTTCATAAGAAAGCAACTGATTCTGAGAACAGAACTAGCTTATTTCAAACAGTACTGTGTTCGGCAGTGAAGATGTTTGTTTAGAAACAAACTGCTTTAGAAGTGAGGCGAAGAAACAACTTTGTATATCTTGTTAGATTACACAAACAAGGAACGTTTGAACTTGCTGCACTCAAGCGATTTTGAGAGAAAGCAACTGATTCCGAGAACAGAACTAGCTTATTTCAGCGAGTACAATGTTCGGCAAATGAACATGTTTGTTTTCTAAACAAACTACTTTAGAAATGAGGTGAATCTACTAGGTTGTATATATTCTTAGATTACACAAACAAGGAAAGTTTGATCTTTCTGCACTCAACCCTCTTCTTAAGAATGTTACTGATTCACAGAACAGAACCAGCTCATTTCACACAGTGCAGTTTTCAAAAACGAAAATGATTGTTTTCTAAACAAATTACCTTAGAAATGAGGTGAATCTATTAAGTTGTATATCTTGTTAGATTACACTTACTAGGAATGTTTGAACTTGCTGCACTCAAGCCTCTTTGTAAGAGAGCAAGTGATTCTGAGAACCGAACTAGCTCATTTCACACAATACAGTTTTAGGAAATAAAGAGGATTGTTCTCTCAACAAACTACTTTAGAAGTAAGGCGAATCTACTACTTTGTACATCTTGTTAGATTACACAAACCAATAAAGTTTGAACTTGATGCGCTCAATCCTCTTTGTAAGAAAGCAACTGATTCCGAGAACAGAATTAACTCATCTCACACAGTACTGTGTTGGGCATTGAAGATGTTTGTTTTCTAAACAAACTACATTAGAAATGAGGCGGATCTACTACGTTTTACTTCTTGTTAGATTACACAAACAAGGAATGTTTGAACTTGTTGCACTAAACCCTCTTCCTAAGAAAGTTACTGATTCACAGAAGAGAACCAGCTCATTTCACACAGTACAGTTTTCAAAAAGAAGATGATTGTTTTCTATACAAACTACTTTAGCAATGAGGTTAATCTACTAAGTTGTATATCTTCTTTGATTACACAAACAAGGAAAGTTTGAACTTGCTGCACTCAACCGTCTTCTTAAGAAAGTTACTGATTCAGAGAACAGAACCAGCTTATTTCACACAGTACTGTGTTCGGCAATGAAGATGTTTCTATCCTAAACAAACGACTTTAGAAGTGAGGCGAAGATACTAGTTTGTACATCTTGGTAGATTACACTAACTAGGAATGGTTGAACTTGCTGCACTGAATATTCTTTGTAAGAAAGCAAGTTATTCTGAGAACCGAACTAACTCATTTCACACAATACAGTTTTCGGAAATAAACGGGATTGTTTTCTAAACAAACTACTTTAGAAGTGAGCCGAATCTACTAGTTTGTACATCTTGGTAGATTACAAAAACAAAGAAAGTTTGAACTTGCTGCGCTCATGCTTCTTCGTAAGAAAGCAACTGATTCTGAGAAAAGCACTAGCTCATTTCACAAAGTACTGTGTACGGTAATGAAGATGTTTGTTTTCTAAACAAACTACTTTAGAAATGAGGTGAATCAACTACGTTTTTCATATTGTTAGATTACACAAACAAGGAAAGTTTGAACTTGCTGCACTCAACCCTCTTTTTAAGAAAGTTACTGATTCAGAGAACAGAACCAGCTCATTTCACACAGTACATTTTTCAAAAACGAAGGTGATTGTTTTCTAAACAAATTACTTTAGAAATGAGGTGAATCTATTAAGTTGTACATCTTGTTAGATTACAGTAACTAGGTATGTTTGAACTTGCTGCACTGAAGACTCTTTGTAAGAAAGCAAGTGAATCCGAGAACCGAACTAGCTCATTTCACAGAATACAGTATTCGGAAATAAAGTGGATTGTTTTCTAAACAAACTAGTTGAGAAGTGAGGCGAATCTACTACTTTGTAAATCTTCTTAGATTACACAAACAGAGAAAGTTTGAACTTGCTGCTCTCATTCCTCTTCGTAAGAAAGCAACTGATTCTGAGTACAGAACTAGCTTATTTCACACAGTACTGTGTTCGGCAATGAAGATGTTTCTATCCTAAACAAACGACTTTAGAAGTGAGGCGAAGATACTACCTTGTACATCTTGTTAGATTACACAAACAAGGAAAGTTTGAACTTGGTGCACTCAACCCTTTTCTTAAGAAATTTACTGATTCAGAGAATAGAACCAGCTTATTTCACACAGTACAGTTTTCAAAAACGAAGATGATTGTTTTCTAAACAAATTACTTTAGAAATGAGGTGTATCTATTAAGTTGTACATCTTGTTAGATTACACTAACTAGGAATGTTTGAACTTGCTGCACTGAAGACTCTTTGTACGAAAGCAAGTGATTCCGAGAACAGAACTAGCTCATTTCACACAGTACTGTGTTCGGCAATGAAGATGTTTGTTTTCTAAACAAACTACTTTAGAAATGAGGCGAATCTACTACCTTTTACATATTGTTAGCTTACACAAACTAGGAAAGTTTGAACTTGCTGAACTCAACCCACTTCATAAGAAAGCAACAGATTCCGAGAACAGAACTAGCCCATTCACACAGTACTGTGTTCGGCAATGAAGATGTTTGTTTTCTAAACAAACTACTTTAGAAATGAGGTGAATCTACTAAGTTGTATATCTTCTTAGATTACACAAAGAAGGAAAGTTTGAACTTGCTGCACTCAACACTCTTCTTAAGAAAGTTACTGATTCAGAGAACAGAACCGGCTAATTTCACACAGTACAGTTTTCAAAAACTAAGATGATTGTTTTCTAAACAAATTACCTTAGAAATGAGGTGAGTCTATTAAGTTGTACATCTTGTTAGATTACAATAACTAGGGATGTTTGAACTTGCTGCACTGAAGACTCTTTGTAAGAAAGTAAGTGATTCTGAGAACCGAACTAGCTCATTTCACACAATGTAGTTTTCAGAAATAAAGAGGATGGTTTTCTAAACAAACTACTTTATAAGTGAGGCGAATCTATTACTTTGTACATCTTGTTAGATTACAGAAACAAAGAAAGTTTGAACTTGCTGCGCTCAACCATCTTCGTAAGAAAGCAACTTATTCCGAGAATAGAACTAGGCCATTTCACACAGTACTGTGTTCGGCAATGAAGATGTTTTTTTTCTAAACAAACTACTTTAGAAATGCGACTAATCTACTAGGTTTTACATCTTGTTAGATTACACAAACAAGGAACGTTTGAACTTGCTGCACTCAACACTCTTCATTAGAATGCAAGTGATTCCGAGAACAGAACTAGCTTATTTCACACAGTACTGTGTTCAGCAATGAAGATGTTTGTTTTCTAAACAAACTACTTTAGAAGTGAGGTGACGATACTACTTTGTACATCTTGTTAGATTACACAAACAAGGAACGTTTGAACTTGCTGCACTGAACCCTATTCATAAGAAAGCAACTGATTCCAAGAACAGAAGTAGCTTATTTCACAGAGTAGAGTGTTCGGCAAATGAAGATGTTTGTTTTCTAAACAAACTACATTAGAAATGAGGTGAATCTACTAAGTTGTATATCTTCTTAGATTAACAAAGAAGGAAAGTTTGAACTTGCTGCATTCAACCCTCTTCTTAAGAAAGTTACTGATGCAGAGAACAGAACCAGCTCATTTCACACAGTACAGTTTTCAAAAACGAAGATGATTGTTTTCTAAACAAATTACTTTAGAAATGAGGTGAATCTATTAAGTTGTACATCTTGTTAGATTACACTAACTAGGAATGTTTGAATTGCTGCAATGAAGACTGTTTGTAAGAATGCAAGTGATTCCGAGAACCGAAGTAGCTCATTTCACACAATACAGTTTTCGGACATAAAGAGGATTGTTTTCTAAACAAACTACTTTAGAAGTGAGGGGAATCTACTACTTTGTAAATCTTTTTAGATTACAGAAACAAAGAAAGTTTGAACTTGCTGCGCTCAATCCTCTTTGTAAGAAAGCAACTGATTCCGAGAACAGCACTAGCTCATTTCATACAGTACTGTGTTCGGCAATGACGATGTTTGTTTTCTAAACAAACTACTTTAGAAATGACGCGAGTCTACTACGTTTTACATCTTGTTAGATTACACAAACAAGGAACGTTTGAACTTGCTGCACTCCACCCTCTTCATAAGAAAGCAAGTGATTCTGAGAACAGAACTAGCTTATTTCACACAGTACTGTGTTCGGCAATAAAGATGTTTCTTTTCTAAAAAAACTACTTTGGAAGTGAGGCGAAGATACTACTTTGTAGATCTTGTTAGATTACACAAACAAGGAAAGTTTCAACTTTCTGCGCTCAACTCTCTTCGTAAGAAAGCAACTGAATCCAAGAACAGACCTAGCTCATTTCACACAGTACTGTGTTTGGCAATGAAGATGTTTGTTTTCTAAACAAACTACTTCAGAAATGAGGCGAATCTACTACCTTTTACATCTTGTTAGTTTACACAAACAAGGAAATTTGAACTTGGTGACCTCAACTTTCTTCATAAGAAAGCAACTGATTCCGAGAAGAGAACTAGCCCATTTAACAGAGTACTGTGTTCCGCAATAAAGATGTTTGTTTTCTAAAGAAACTACTTTAGAAATGAGGCGAATATATTACGTTTTACATCTTGTTAGATTACACAAACAAGGAACGTTTGAACTTGCTGCACTCAACCCTCTTCCTAAGAAAGCAACTGATTCTGAGAACAGAACTAGATTATTTCACACAGTGCTGTGTTCGGCAATGAAGATGTTTGTTTTCTAAACAAACTACTTTAGAAGTGAGGCGAAGATACTACTTTGTATATCTTGTTAGATTACACAAACAGGGAAAGGTTGAACTTGCTGCACTCAAGCAATTTTGTAAGGAAGCAAGTGATTCCAGGAACAGAACTAGCTTATTACAAAGAGTACAGTTTTCGGCAAATGAAGATATTTGTTTTCTAAACAAACTACTTTAGAAATGAGGTGAATCTACTAAGTTGTACATCTTCTTAGATTACACAAAGAAGGAAAGTTTGAACTTGCTGCACTCAACCCTCTTCTTAAGAAAGTTACTGATTCAGAGAACAGAACCAGCTCATTTCACACAGTACAGTTTTTAAAATGGAAGATGATGGTTTTCAAAAGAAATTACTTTAGAAATGAGGTGAATCTATTAAGTTGTATATCTTGTTATATTACACTAACTAGGAATGTTTGAACTTGCTGCACACAAGCCTCTTTGTAAGAAAGCAAGTGATTCTGAGAACCGAACTAGCTCATTTCACAAAACACAGATTTCGGAAATGAAGATGATTGTTTTGTAAACAAACTACTTTAGAAGTGAGGCGAATCTAGTTCTTGTACTTCTTGTTAGATTTCACCAAGAAGGAAAGTTTCAACTTCCTGCGCTCAACTCTCTTCGTAAAAAGCAACTGATTCTGAGAACAGAACTAGCTTATTTCACACAGTCCTGTGTTCGGCAATGAAGATGTTTGTTTTGTAAACAAACTACTTTAGAAGTGAGGCGAATCTATTACTTTGTACATCTTGTTAGATTCCACATGCGAGAAAGTTTCAACTTGCTGCGCTCAACCCTCCTCCTACGAAAGCAACTGATTCCGAGAACAGAACTAGCCCATTTCACACAGTACTGTGTTCGGCAATGAAGACGTTTGTTTTCTAAACAAACTACTTTAGAAATGAGTCGAATTTACTACTTTGTACATATTGTTAGATTACACAAACAAGGAAAGTTTCAACTTGCTGAGCTCAACCCTCTTTGTAAGAAAGCAACTGATTCCGAGAACAGAACTAGCCCATTTCACACAGTACTGTGTTCGGGAATGAAGACGTTTGTTTTCTAAACAAACTGCTTTAGAAGTGAGGCGAATATACTACTTTGTACATCTTGTTAGATTACACAAACAAGGAAAGGTTGAACTTGCTGCACTCAAGCAATTTTGTAAGGAACCAACTGATTCCAGGGACAGAACTAGCTAATTTCAAAGAGTACAATGTTCGGCAAATGAAGATGTTTGTTTTCTAAACAAACTACTTTAGAAATGAGGTGAATCTACTAAGTTGTATATCTTCTTAGATTACACAAAGAAGGAAAGTTTGAACTTGCTGCACTCAACCCTCTTCTTAAGAAAGTTACTGATTCAGAGAACAGAACCAGCTCATTTCACACAGTACAGTTTTCAAAATGGAAGATGATGGTTTTCTAAACAAATTACTTTAGAAATGAGGTGAATCTATTAAGCTGTATATCTTTTTATATTACACTAACTAGGAATGTTTGAACTTGCTCCACACAATCCTCTTTGTAAGAAAGCAAGTGATTCCGAGATCAGAACTAGCTCATTTCACACAACACAGATTTCGGAAATCCAGATGATTGTTTTGTAAACAAACTACTTTAGAAGTGAGGCGAATCTAGTTCTTTGTACATCTTGTTAGATTACACAAAGGAGGAACCTCGCCAAAAATGGGTAGGGAATAAAAGCAAAACAAACCCCAGCAAAATACCCTTTTCTACTAAAAAGTGAGGTACATAGTAAACTTTCAAGCCCAGCAGAGAAGTAGGAGAGTTCCAGAGTGTCTGGAGCCCACAGAAGCGGGCAGAAGCGGCTCCACAGCCGCCGCTGCTGCCGCGGCGGCGGCGCGGCTAGGCGCCACTTGAGACAGCTGAGCCGCACGACTTTTAAAGGCAGGTGAGGAGATTTTTCCACTCACACTGCCTCCTCACAATCTCAAGAAGCGTGGAAGGAGGACAGTAAAGACCAACAGAGAGGCTTGTGAGGAAGAGGATCGCGTAGAGGAACAGACGGACTTCAGCCGCCACTCACAGCCTCCCCTCCCCCACCACGAGTGCAAGCACGGCGAGCAACAGAGATCACCAGCTCACCAGCAGCATCAGGTGCAGCGAAAGCAGACAACAGATGCAGCTGACTTACTGAATCCACAACACAGCAAAGGAACCAAGCAGCCGTGCAGCATAGCTGTTATCAAACCCGTTCCAAAAGGTAATTTGGTTTTCACTAGGTTAGTACCCAACAAATAAGCCTGGTATATAATCCTGTTGGATGGTCAGATCTGACATTCCTAAATAAGCTATTTTCTAGGCTGCTCATTTGTTGCTTCCTGATTTGTTTCCTCCTCTGTCATTCATTGGGGAAGGGTCTCTATTGATCACAAGCTGACCTTGGAACTCTCTACAGATCAGAAATCTTAGCCTCCCAGCTGACAGGATTAAGGCCGTGGGCTAACACATATCCTTAGGAACTGTGACTTTGTCATAATACCTGCTTTTGCACAAATACTCTGTGCTGTATTTCATTGAAGGGGTATATTGTTGAGTTAAATTTTTGGATCTTGACTGTATTCTGTTCCATTCACCCCACTTGATAATCTCATAGCAGGCAAGGGTCACTTCTGTGATTACTTTGAGAGCCTTAAGAACCACACTTAACACCTTAAACTCCTACACTGAAGATATATAACATCAGATTGATTGATACATCTAACATTACTGCAGATATTTAGAAAACCCAAGCATTAAATTAATTCAAGATGCAAAGATCTCTACATTACAATACAAGAAACACAAAACATCCAGACAGTATAAATCCACCAAAAAGTATTAATATATCAGAAATGACCTTCAGTGAGGCTGACTTAGAGGACATCCCCGAGAAAGATTTCAAAAGAATGATTATAATTATGTTCAAAGAACTCAAAGAGGAAATGAAAGGGTTCAAAGACCTCAAAGAAGAAATCAAAGGATTCAAAGAAAACACAGAAAACCAATTTAATGAAATAAGGAGGTCAATACTAGACATAAATACGGAAATAGAAAGAATAAAGAAAACCCACTCAGAAATGCTAGCAATAAAGAACACAGTCAGTGAAATTAAAACCTCTGTAGAAAATCTCTCTAGTAGAATGGATGAAGGAGAGAACAGGATATCGAAACTAGAAGACCAAGTAGCTGATCTAATACAGTCCAACAGAGAGAAAGACAAAATAATAGGAAGGTATGAATGGGAATTACAGGATATTCGGGACACTATGAAAAGATCAAACATAAGAATTCAAGGGATAGTAGAAGGAGAAGAATTTCACTCCAAAGGCATAGTAGGTGTTTTCAACAAAATCATAGCGGAAAACTTCCCCCAAATTGGGAAAGAGATGCCAATGCAGGTACAGGAAGCCTTTAGAACACCAAACAGACAAAACCTGGAAAGAACCTCTCCCCGCCATATTATAATTAAACTACCAAACATACAAACCAAAGAAAATATATTGAAAGCAGCTAGAGAGAAAAAGCAAGTGACCTACAAAGGGAAGCCCATCAGACTCACAGCAGATTACTCAACACAAACTTTAAAGGCCAGAAGGGCCTGGAGTAATGTATTCCAACTTCTGAAAGATAAAAACTGTCAACCGAGATTACTTTATCCTGCAAAACGATCTGTCCAAATAGATGGAGAAATAAGGACATTCCACAACAAAGACAGGCTAAAGGAATTTTTGGCAACTAAACCAGCTCTACAGAAAATACTTGCAGGAATCATTCATGCTGAGGAGAAAGCAAAGCACACACATCAGGAAATAGGAAAAAATAAACCATACTCAAATAACAGTTAAAACAAGTGAGTAAAGGGAAAACAGGAAAAACTAAAAAATAAGAAGAATGGTGAGAATAAACACATATATGTCAATAATAACTCTTAATATCAATGGTCTCAATGCCCCTGTCAAAAGACACAGACTTGCAGACTGGATTAAAAAGCAGGATCCTACCATCTGTTGCCTCCAGGAAACTCATCTCTCAATAAAAAATAGAAACCTTCTTAGGGTGAAAGGTTGGAAAAAGGTATTTCAAGCAAATGGGCCTAGAAAACAAGCAGGGGTTGCTATTTTAATTTCTGACAAGATAGACTTCAATCCAACATTTGTGAGGAGAGATAAAGAAGGTTACTTTATACTGATTAGAGGAACACTCCAACAGGAGGACATTACAATCCTAAACATATATGCCCCTAACATGGGGGCTCCCAATTTCATCAAACAAACACTATTAGAAATAAGGTCAGAGATATCTCCTAACACAATAGTAGTGGGTGACTTCAATACCCCACTCTCATCACTTGACAGGTCTACCCAGCAAAAAATAAACAGAGAGACATCTGCATTAAATGATACCATGGAACAAATGGACCTAACAGGTATATACAGAACATTCCATCCAAATGCTGCAGAATATACATTTTTCTCAGCAGCACACGGGACATTTTCTAAAATAGACCATATACTAGGACACAAATCAAATCTTAACAAATACAGGAAAATTGAAATAATCCCTTGTACATTTTCTGACCACAATGGGATTAAACTGCAAATCAGCAACAAGAAAATATACAGAGCATACAGAAACTCATGGAGACTAAACAGCACTTTATTGAATGATGTACGGGTCATTGAAGAAATTAAAAAGGAAATCAATAAATTCGTAGAATCAAATGATGATGAGAATACAACATACCAAAACCTTTGGGACACAATGAAGGCATTCCTACGAGGGAAATTTATAGCCCTAAGTGCATATATTAAGAAATTGGAAGCCGGGCGTGGTGGCGCACGCCTTTAATCCCAGCACTCGGGAGGCAGAGGTAGGAGGATCACCGAGAGTTCGAGGCCATCCTGAGACTACATAGTTAATTCCAGGTCAGCCTGGACCAGAGTGAGACCCTACCTTGAAAAACAAAAAAAAAAAAAAAAAAAAAAAAAAAAAAGAAATTGGAGAGTTCCCAACTAAACAATTTAATGTTTCACCTTAAGGCCTCGGAAAAAGAAGAACAAGGCAAACCAAAAATTAGTAGACGGGAAGAAATAATAAAGGTTAGGGCAGAAATTAATGAAATGGAAACCAAAAAAACAACCAAAAAGATCAATGAAACAAAGAGTTGGTTCTTTGAAAGGATAAACAAGATTGACAAACCCTTAGCAAATCTGACCAAAAGAAAGAGAGAAGAGACAAAAATTGATAAAATTAGAGATGAAAAAGGCAACATCACAACAGATACCAAAGAAATTCAGAAAATCATACGGACATAGTTTAAGAATATATATGCCTCTAAGTTTGAAAACCTGAAAGAAATGGATGAATTCCTTGATTCATATGACCTACCAAAATTAAATCAAGAAGAGATAAACCATTTAAATAGAACTATAACAACCACAGAGATTCAAGCAGTTATAAAAAGTCTCCCAACTAAAAAAGCCCAGGCCCAGATGGATTCACTGCTGAATTTTACCAGACATTCCTGGAGGATCTAACTCCAATGCTTCTCAAACTTTTCCATAAAATAGAAAAGGAAGGAACTCTACCAAAATCCTTCTATGAAGCCAGCATCACCCTGATACCCAAACCGGACAAAGACAGATCAAAAAAGAAAATTATAGACCAATCTCCCTCATGAACATGGATGCAAAAATTCTCAACAAAATACTGGCAAACAGAATACAAGAATTTATCAGAAAGATTATTCACCCTGACCAAGTAGGCTTTATCCCAGAGATGCAGGGATGGTTCAACATACGCAAATCCATAAATGTAATACACCATATAAATGGTCTGAAGGACAAAAATCATATGGTCATCTCAATAGATGCAGAAAAGGCATTTGACAAAATCCAACACCCCTTCATGGTGAAAGTATTACAGAAACTGGGAATAGAAGGAGCATATCTCAACATAATAAAAGCTATTTATGACAAACCTACAGCCAACATAATACTAAATGGGGAAAAACTTGAATCTTTTCCTCTAAATTCAGGAACAAGACAAGGGTGTCCACTTTCCCCACTACTATTTAATATAGTACTGGAAGTCTTAGCCACAGCAATAAGGCAAGAGACACTCATAAAGGGGATACAAATTGGAAGGGAAGAGATCAAATTATCATAATTTGCAGACGATATGATTCTATACCTAACAGACCCTAAAGTCTCTACCTGCAAACTGTTAGAGCTGATAAACACTTTTAGCAATGTAGCAGGATACAAAATAAACACACAGAAATCAGTAGCTTTTCTATATACTAACAACAAACATGCAGAGGATGAAATCAGGGAATCTCTCCCATTCACAATTGTCTCAAAAAAAATAAAATACCTTGGAATAAACTTAACCAAGGAAGTGAAGGATCTCTACAATGAGAACTTTAAAAAACTCGAGCGACAAATTACAGAAGACACAAGGAAATGGAAAGACATCCCATGCTCCTGGATTGGAAGAATCAATATTGTGAAAATGTCAATCTTACCAAAAGCAAAATATACATTTAATGCGATCCCTATTAAAATCCCAATAGCTTTCTTCACGGAAATAGAAAAAACAATCCTAAAATTCATCTGGAAACACAAAAAACCTCGAATAGCCAAAACAATTTTTAGTGTGGAAACAAAAATCAGGCAGGTGGTATAACCATACCCGATTTTAACTTATATTACAAAGCCATAGTAACAAAAACAGCATGGTACTGGCACAAGGACAGACAGGTAGATCAATGGAACAGAATAGAAGACCCAAATATTAATCCAAGCAGCTACAGCCACCTGATTTTTGACAAAAATGCCAAAAATATTAATTGGAGAAAAGATAGCCTCTTTAACAAGTGGTGTTGGGAAAACTGGACATCGGTATGTAAAAGGATAAACATAGATCCTTGTCTTTCTCCATGCACAAGAGTCAAATCCAAATGGATCAGGGACCTTGATATCAGACCTGAAACTCTGAACCTGCTAGAGGAAAAAGTAGGGGAAACCCTTCAACATATTGGCATAGGTAAGGACTTTCTGAATATAACCCCAATTGCTCAGCGAATAAAATCACTAATCAACCAATGGGACCTTATGAAATTACAAAGCTTTTGTCCAGCAAAGGACACTGTGAGTAGAGCAAAAGACAACCTACAGAATGGGAGAAAATCTTTGCCAGCTATACATCTGACAGAGGATTAATATACAGAATATACAAAGAACTCAAAAAACAGAATAATAAGAATTCAAACAACCCAGTTAAAAAATGGGCTATGGAACTAAATAGAGAATTCACAGAAGATGAAATACAGATGGCATATAAACATCTGAAAAAGTGTTCCACATCCTTAGCCATCAGGGAAATGCAAATTAAAACCACTTTGAGATTCCATTTCACTCCTGTCAGAATGGCTTCCATCAAGAAAACAAATGACAATAAGTGTTGGAGTGGATGCGGAAAAAGAGGAACACTTCTACTCTGTTGGTGGGAATGTAACCTGGTCCAACCATTGTGGAAATCAGTGTGGAGTTTTTTTTTTTTTTTTTTTTAATATTTTATTATTTATTTATTTATTTGAGAGAGAGAGAGATACAGAAATAGGCAGGCAGAGAGAGAGAGAGAGAGAGAGAATGGGTGCGCCAGGGCCTCTAGCCACTGCAAATAAACTCCAGATACATGTACCCCCTTGTGCATCCGGCCTACGTGGGTCCTGGAGAATCGAGCCTCGAACTGGGGTCCTTAGGCTTCATAGGCAAGCGTTTAACCGCTAAGCCATCTCTCCAGCCCGAGTGTGGAGGTTATTGAGACAGCTAGAAATAGATTTACCATATGATCCAGCTATAGCACTCCTAGGCATATATCCAGAAGACTCTTCTCACTTCCTTAGAGATACTTGCAAAACCATGTGTATTGCCACTCTATTCACAATAGCTAGGAAATGGAAGCAGCCTAGATGTCCCACCACAAATGAATGGATAATAAAGATGTGGTACATTTACACAATGGAGTTCTACTCAGCGGTAAAGAAAAATGAAATTATGAAATTTGCATGGAAATGGATGGATCTGGAAAGGATTATACTAAGTGAGGTAACCCAGGCTCAGAAAGCCAAACGTCACATGTTCTCTCTCATATGTGGATCCTAGCTACAAATAGACAGACTTGTGTGTGAACTGGAACCAAAAATTGGTACCAGAAACCAGTAAGCTGGTAAAAGGCTATAAGGGACGGAGGAAAGGGAAGGACTGAAGTGTATGGTATTGCACATATGTAAGTGGAAGGACTGATTACAAGGAGGGGAATGGCCTAACCAAGGCCATGGGTAGAGAATGCATAAAAGAAGGGCAGGGGGAGGGTCAATCTAATTTCAAAAGATTGTGAATAAGACTTATGTAAAACTACTTTTTTGAATAATGGTACATCTAGAAGCTGTAGACTGTTACTAGAAAATTTTCAGTACCTGGGATGGGATAACTTCCAGTGAGTTGTTGGCCAAGGAGGTCCCGGTAGCCTCCAAAACATTAAAGGCTTTTGCCAAATCCCTTGGTTTCCCCTGAGAAACAGATAGTAAGACCCTATTGCTGAAGACATCTCTTGCCTGAGAGGCAAGGTCACTGAGAAAGCAAGCTGGTGCTGAGAAGAAAACCTTCTCCCTGTAGACCAGCCAACTGAAAACTGGAAAAAGCTGCACTGCATGCAGAGTATGGGAGACAGAAGTCATCAGCAGTGAAAACAGTGGACGCTGAATATTCAAATTTTGCCAGACAGGCCCAAAGACTGAACGGGTGCAATAGTGGCAAGTCTACTCGTGGGGTAACCAACTGCTCTATAATTGGACTGAAGGCCCTCTCTACGGGAGGGAATACATACCTGGTACTGAAAAACCTAAGCAAAGTCTATGGTAGGTAAGGTCATAAGCCTTAGGGGTATAAAGCATGCCCTTATCTAAATATATATACTATTCCCACCAAGCTGCCCGGAAAATACTACACTTAATGCTCATATTCACATATTAATGCTACTCTCACTTCTGGTTAGAGAAGCTTCTCTTTTCAGATGGCGATGACCACTGGTATGATACAAAAGGCAACATAGTGCTGAGAAGAAGGGATGGAGAAGTGCCCAGCTCTGAAACATCTCTGTCACACCCTCCAAGGCTCAGGGATCATTGCGGAAGAGGGAGCTGATAGAATGGAAGAGCCAAAGGAAGGGTACGACTCCTTACAATGCAACTGCCCAGACAGAAATTGGCCTTGATATCCATGACCTTGCTGTGCCTAGCAATACCTCAGCAAGACCCTCATAGTAGAAGTAAAGAAAGGATGACATCAAATTAAAAAAAGAGACTAATGGAGAGAGGGAGGGGATATGATGGAGAGTGGAGTTCTAAAGGGGAATGGGGGGAGGGGAGGGAAAAATACGCACCTTTGGTATGTAAGTATGTTTTGTTGTCAATAACTCAACCCTCTGCATAAGAAAGCAACTGATTCCGAGAACAGAACTAGCCCATTTCACACAGAACTGTGTTCGGCAATGAAGATGTTAGTTTTCTAAACAAACTACTTTTGAAATGAGGCGAATCTACTACGTTTTACAACTTGCTAGATTACAAAAACAACGAACCTTTGATCTTCCTGCACTCAACCCACTTCATAAGAAAGCAACTGATTCTGAGAACAGAACTAACTTATTAAACACAGTACTGTGTTCGGCAATGAAGATGTTTGTTTTCTAAATAAACTACTTTAGAAGTGAGGCGAAGATTCTACTTTGTACATCTTGTTAGATTACACAAACAAGGAAAGTTTGAACTTGCTGCACTCAAGCGATTTTGTAAGGAAGCAACTTATTCCAAGAACAGAACTAGCTTATTTCACAGAGTACAGTTTTTGGCAAATGAAGATGTTTGTTTTCTAAACAAACTACGTTAGAAATGAGGTGAATCTACTAAGTTGTATATCTTCTTAGATTACACAAAGAAGGAAAGTTTGAACTTGCTGCACTCAACCCTCTTCTTAAAAAAGTTACTGATTCAGAGAACTGAACCAGCCCATTTCAAACAGTACAGTTTTCAAAAACGAAGATGATTGTTTTCTAAACAAATTACTTTAGAAATGAGGTGAATCTATTAAGTTGTACATCTTGTTAGATTACACAAACATGGAAAGTTTCAACTTCCTGCGCTCAACTCTCTTCGTAAGAAAGCAACTGATTCCGAGAACAGAACTAGCTCATTTCACACAGTACTGTGTTCGGCAATGAAGATGTTTTTTTTCTAATCAAACTCCTTTAGAAATGAGGCGATTCTACTACCTTTTACATCTAGTTAGTTTACACAAACAAGGAAAGTTTGAACTTGCTTCACTCAACCCACTTCATAAGAACGCAACTGATTCCGAGAACAGAACTAGCTTATTTCACACAGTACTGTGTTTGGCAATTTAGATGTTTGTTTTCTAAACAAACTAATTTAGAAGTGAGGCAAAGATACTACTTTGTACATCTTGTTAGAATACACAAACAAGGAAAGTTTGAACTTGCTGCAGTCAAACCTCTTCTTAAGAAAGTGACTGATTCAGAGAAGAGAACCAGCTCATTGCACAAAGTACAGTTTTCAAAAACGAAGATGATTGTTTTCTAAATGAATTACTTTAGAAATGAGGTGAATCTATTTAGTTGTACATCTTCTTATATTACACTAACTATGAATGTTAGAAATTGATGCACTCAAGCCTCTTTTTAGAAAGCAAGTGATTCCGAGAACCGAACTAGCTCATTTCACACAACACAGTTTTCGGAAATGAAGATGATTGTTTTGTAAACAAACTACTTTTGAAGTGAGGGGAACCTACTACTTAGTACATCTTGTTAGATGACACAAACAAGGAAAGTTTCACCTTGCTGAGCTCAACACTCTTCGTAAGAAAGCAACTGATTCTGAGAACAGAACTAGCTCATTAGACACAGTACTGTGTTCGGCAATGAAGAGGTTTGTTTTCTAAACAAACTACTTTAGAAATGAGCGAATCTACTATCTTTTTCATATTGTTAGTTTTCACAAACTAGGAACGTTTGAACTTGCTGAACGCATCCCTCTTCATAAGAAAGCAACTGATTCCTAGAACAGAACTAGCCCATTTCACACAGTACTGTGTTCGGCAATGAAGATGTCTGTTTTCTAAACAAACTGCTTTAGAAATGAGGTGAATCTACTAAGTTGTATATCTTCTTAGATTACACAAAGAAGGAAATTTTCAACTTGCTGCACTCAACACTCGTCTTAAGAAAGTTACTGATTCAGAGAACAGAACCAGCTCATTTCACTCAGTACAGTTTTCAAAAAAGAAGATGATTGTTTTCTAAACAAATTACTTTAGAAATGAGGTGAGTCTATTAAGTTGTACATCTTCTTAGATTACACTAACTAGGAATGTTTGAACTTGCTACACTGAAGACTCTTTTTAAGAAAACAACTGATTGCGAGAACAGAACTAGCTCATTTCACACAACACAGTTTTCGGAAATGAAGATGATTGTTTTCTAAACAAACTACTTTAGAAGTGAGGCGAATCTACTACTTTGTATATCTTGTTAGATTACACAAACAAGGAAAGTTTCAACTTGCTGCGCTCAACTCTCTTCGTAAGGAAGCAACTGATTCCAAGAACAGAACTAGCTTATTTCACAGAGTACAGTGTTCGGCAAATGAAGATGTTTGAACTTGCTGAACTGAACCCTCTTCATAAGAAAACAACTGATTCCGAGAACAGAACTAGCCCATTTCACACAGTAATGTGTTCGGCAATGAAGATGTTTGTTTTCTAAACAAAATACTCTAGAAATGAGGCGAACCTACTACGTTTTACATCTTGTTAGATTACACAAACAATGTACGTTTGAACTTGCTGCACTCAACCCTCTTCATAAGAAAGCAACTGATTCTGAGAACAGAACTAGCTTATTTCACAAAGTACTGTGTAGTGCAATGAAGATGTTTGTCTTTAAACAAACTACTATAGAAGTGAGGCGAAGATAATACTTTGTATATCTTGTTAGATTACACAAACAAGGAAAGTTTGAACTTGCTGCACTCAAGCGATTTTGAGAGAAACCAACTGATTCCAAGAACAGAACTACCTTATTTTATAGAGTACAGTGTTGGCCTATGAAGATGTTTGCTTTCTAAACAAACAACTGTAGAAATGAGGTAAATCTACTAAGTTGTATATCTTCTTAGATTACACAAAGAAGGAAAGTTTGATCTTGTTGCATTCAACCTTCTTCTTAAGAAAGTTACTGATTCAGAGAACAGAACCAGATCATTTCACACAGTACAGTTTTCAAAAACGAAGATGATAGTTTTCTAAACAAATTACTTTAGAAATGAGGTGAATCTATTAGGTTGTACATCTTGTGAGATTCCACTAACTAGGAATGTTTAAACTTGCTGCACTCAAGCCTCTTTGTAAGAAATCAAGTGATTCCGAGAACCGAACTAGCTCATTTCACACAATACAGTTTTCGGAAATATAGACGATTGTTTTCTAAACAAACTACTTTAGAAGTGAGGCCAATCTACTACTTTGTTCATCTTTTTAGATTACACAAATAAAAAAAGTTTGAACTTTCTGCGCTCAATCCTCTTCGTAAGAAAGCAACTGTTTCCGAGAACAGAACTAGCTCATTTCACACAGTACTGTGTTCGGCAATGAAGATGTTTCTTTTCTAAACAAACTACTTTAGAAATGAGGCGATTCTGCTACGTTTTACATCTTGTTAGATTACACAAAAAAGGAACGTTTGAACTTGCTGCACTCAACCCTCTTCATAAGAAAGCAACTGATTCTGAGAACAGAACTAGCTTATTTCACACAATACTGTGTTCGGCAATGAAGATGTTTGTTTTATAACACACTACTTTAGAAGTGAGGTGAAGATACTACTTTGTACATCTTGTTAGATTACACAAACAAGGACAGTTTGAACTTCCTGCACTCAACCCTCCTCTTGAAAAATTACTGATTCAGAGAACAGAACCAGCTCATATCACACAGTACAGTTTTCAAAAACGAAGATGATTGTTTTCTAAACAAATTACTTTAGAAATGAGGTGAATCTATTAAGTTGTACATCTTATTAAATTACACTAACTAGGAATGTGTGAACT
The DNA here is from genome assembly GCA_036365145.1 of Orientallactaga sibirica. Lineage (NCBI taxonomy): Eukaryota > Metazoa > Chordata > Mammalia > Rodentia > Dipodidae > Orientallactaga > Orientallactaga sibirica. The sequence continues at coordinate 1,691,295 of JAEOAD010002519.1, forward strand.
TGCTGCACTCAAGACTCTTTGTAAGAAAGCAAGTGATTCCGATAACCGAACTCTCTCATTTCACGCAATACAGTTTTCGTAAATGAAGATGATTGTTTTCTAAACAAACTACTTTAGAAGTGAGGCGAATCTACAACTTTGTACAACTTGTTAGATTACACAAACAAGGAAGGTTTAAACTTAGTGCACTCAAGCGATTTTGTAAGGAAGCAACTGATTCCAAGAACATAACTAGCTTATTTCACGGAGTACAGTGTTCGGCAAATGAAGATGTTTGTTTTCTAAACAAACTACTTTAGAAATGAGGTGAATCTACTAAGTTGGTTATCTTCTTAGATTACACAAAGAAGGAAAGTTTGAACTTGCTGACTCAACCCTCTTCTTAAAAATGATACTGATTCAGAGAACAGAACCAGCTCATTTCACACAGTACAGTTTTCAAAAACCAAGATGATTGTTTCCTAAACAAATTACATTAGAAATGAAGTGAATCTATTAAGTGGTACATCTTGTTAAATTACACTAACTAGTAATGTTTGAACTTGCTGCACTCAAGTCTCTTTGTAAAAAAGCAATGATTCCGAGAACTGAACTAGCTCATTTACGCAATACAGTTTTCGGAAATGAAGATGATTGTTTTCTAAACAAACTACTTTAGAAGTGAGGCGATTCTACTACTTTGTACATGTTGTTAGATTACACAAACAAGGAAAGTTTCAAGTTGCTGCACTCAAGCGATTTTGTAAGGAAGCAACTGATTCCAAGAATAGAACTAGCTTATTTCACAGAGTACAGTGTTCGGCAAATGAAGATGTTTGTTTTCTAAAAAAACTACTTTAGAAATGAGGTGAATCTACAAAGTTGTATATCTTCTTAGATTACACAAAGAAGGAAAGTTTGAACTTGCTGCACTCAAACATCTTCTTAAGAAAGTTACTGATTCAGAGAAATGAACCAGCCCATTTCACACAGTACAGTTTTCAAAAACCAACAAGATTGTTTTCTGAACAAATTACTTTAGAAATGACGTGAATCTATTAAGTTATACATCTTATTAGATTACACTAACTAGGAATGTTTGAACTTGCTGCACTGAAGACTCTGTATAAGAAAGCAAGTGATTCCGCGAAACGAATTAGCTCATTTCACACAATACAGTTTTCGGAAATAAAGAGGAATGTTTCCTAAACAAGCTAATTTAGAAGTGAGGCGAAGATACTACTTTTTACATCTTGTTAGATTACACAAACAAAGAAAGTTTGAAGTTGCTGCGCTCATTTCTCTTCGTACAAAAACGACTGATTCCGAGAATAGAAATAGCTTATTTTTCACAGTATTGTGTTCGGCAATGAAGATGTTTGTTTTCTAAACAAACTACTTTAGAAGTGAGGCAAAGATACTACTTTGTATATCTTGTTAGATTACATAAACAAGGAAAGTTTGTACTTGCTGCACTCAAGCGATTTTGTAATGAAGCAACTGATTCCAAGATCAGAACTAGCTTATTTCACAGAGTACAGTGTTCTGCAAGTGAAGATGTTTGTTTTCTAAACAAACTACTTTAGAAATGAGGTGAATCTACTATGTTGTACATCTTCTTAGATTACACAAAGAAGGAAAGTTTGAACTTGCTGCACTCAACCCTGTTCTTAAGAAAGTTACTGATTCAGAGAACAGAACCGGCTCATTTCACACGGTACAGTTTTCAAAAACGAAGATGATTGTTTTCTTACAATTACTTTAGAAATGAGGTGAATCTATTAAGTTGTACATCTTGTTAGATTCCACTAACTAGGAATGTTTAAACTTGCTGCACTCAAGCCTCTTTGTAAGAAATCAAGTGATTCCGAGAACCGAACTAGCTCATTTCACACAATACAGTTTTTGGAAATATAGACGATTGTTTTCTAAACAAACTACTTTAGAAGTGAGGCTAATCTCCTACTTTGTACATCTTGTTAGATTACACAAACAAAGAAAGTTTGAACTTGCTGCGTTCAATCCTCTTCGTAAGAAAACATCTGATTCCGAGAACAGCACTAGCTCATTTCACACAGTACAGTGTTCGGCAATGAAGATTTTTTTTTTTTCTAAACAAACTACTTTAGAAATGAGGCAAATCTACTACGTTTTACATCTAGTTAGATTACACAAACAAGGAATGTTTGAACTTGCTGCACTCAACCCTATTCATAAGAAAGCAACTGATTCTGAGCACAGAACTAGCTTATTTCACACAGTACTGTGTTCAGCAATGAAGATATTTGTTTTATAAACAAACTGCTTTAGAAGTGAGGCAAAGATACTACTTTTTACATCTTGATAGATTACACAAACAAGGAAAGTTTGAACTTGCTGCACTCAACCCTCTTCTTAAGAAAGTTACTGATTCAGAGAAATGAACCAGCTCATTTCACACAGTACACTTTTCAAAAACGAAGATGACTGTTTTCTAAACAAACTACTTTAGAAATGAGGTGAATCTATTAAGTTGTACATCTTGTTAGATTACACTACCTAGGAATGTTTGAACTTGCTGCACTCAAGCCCCTTTGTTAAAAAGCAAGTGATTCCGAGAACCGAACTAGCTCATTTCACACAACACAGTTTTCGTCAATGAAGATGTTTGTTCTCTAAACAAACTACTTTAGAAATGAGGCGAACCTACTACCTTTTACATATTGTTAGTTTACACAAACTAGGAAAGTTTGAACTTGCTGAACTCAACCCTCTTCATAAGAAAGGAACTGATTCCGAGAACAGAACTAGCCCATTTCACACAGTTTTTGTTCGGCAATGAAGATGTTTGTTTTCTAAACAAACTACTTTAGAAGTGAGGCGAAGATACTACTTTGTACATCTTGTTAGATTACACAAACAAGGAAAGTTTGAACTTGCTCCACTCAAGCGATTTTGTAAGGAAGCAACTGATTCCAAGAACAGAACTAGCTTATTTCACAGAGTACAGGGTTGGGCAAATGAAGATGTTTGTTTTCTAAACAAACTACTTTAGAAATGAGATGAACCTACTAAGTTGTACATCTTCTTAAATTACACAAAGAAGGAAAGTTTGAACTTGCTGCACTCAACCCTTTTCTTAAGAAAGTGACTGATTCAGAGAACAGAACCAGCTCATTTCACACAGTACAGTTTTCAAAAACGAAGATGATTGTTTTCTAAACAAATTCTTTTAGAAATGAGGTGAATCTATTAACTTGTACATCTTGTTAGATTACACTAACTAGGAGTGTTTCAACTTGCTGCACTGAAGACTCTTTTTAAATAACCAAGTGACTCCAAGAACCGAACTGGCTCATTTCACACAATACAGTTTTCGGAAATAAAGAGGATTGTTTTCTAAAGAAACTACTTTAGAAGTGAGGCGAATCTACTACTTTGTACATTTTGTTAGATTACACAAACAAAGAAAGTTTGATCTTGCTGCGCTTAATCCTCTTCCTAAGAAAGCAACTGATTCCGAGAACAGAACTAGCTCATTTCACACAGTACTGTGTTCAGCAATGAAGATGTTTGTTTGCTAAACAAACTACTTTAGAAATGAGGCGAATCTACTACGTTTTACATCTTGTTAGATTACACAAACAAGGAAAGTTTGAAATTGCTGCACTCAACCCTCTTCATGAGAAAGCAACTGATTCTGAGACGAGAACTAGCTTATTTCACACAGTACTGTGTCCGGGAATGAAGATTTTTTTTCTAAACAAACTACTTTAGAAGTGAGGTTAAGATACTACTTTGTACATCTTGTTAGATTACACAAAGAAGGAATGTTTGAACTTGCTGCACTCAACCCTCTTCTTAAGAAAGTTACTGATTCAGAGAACAGAAGCAGCTCATTTCACACAGTACAGTTTTCAAAAACGAAGATGATTTTTTCTAAACAAATTACTTTAGAAATGAGGTGAATCTATAAGTAGTACATCTTGTTAGATTACACTAACTAGGAATGTTTGAACTAGCTGCACTCAAGCATCTGTGTAAGAAAGCAAGTGATTCCGGGAACTAAACTAGCTCATATCACACAATACAGTTTTCAGAATTGAAGATGATTGTTTTGTAAACAAACTACTTTAAAAGTGAGGCGAGTCTACTACTTTGTATATCTTGTTAGATTACACAAACAAGGAAAGTTTCAACTTGCTGCGCTCAACTCTCTTCGTAAGAAAGCAACTGATTCCAAGAACAGAACTAGCTCATTTCACACAGTACTGTGTTCGGCAATGAAGATGTTTGTTTTCTAAAAAAACTCATTTAGAAATGAGGAGAGTCTACTACCTTTTACATCTTGTTAGTTTACACAAACAAGGAAAGTTTGAACTTGGTGAATTCAACCCTCGTCATAAGAAAGAAACTGATTCCGAGAACAGAACTAGCCCATTTCACACAGTACTGTGTTCGGCAATGAAGATGTTTGTTTTCTAAACAAACTACTTTAGAAATGAGTCGAATCTACCACGCTTTACATCTTGTTAGATTACACAAACAAGGAACGTTTGAACTTGCTGCACTCAACCCTCTTCATAAGAAAAGAACTGATTCGGAGAACAGAACTAGCCTATTTCACACAGTACTGTGTTCGGAAATGAAGATGTTTGTTTTCTAAACAAACTACTTTAGAAGTGAGGCGAAGATACTACTTTGTACATCTTGTTAGATTACACAAACAAGGAAAGTTTGAACTTGCTGCACTCAAGCGATTTTGTGAGGAAGCAACTGATTCCAAGAACAGAACTAGCTCCTTTCACAGAGTACAGTGTTCGGCAAATGAAGATGTTTGTTTTCTAAACAACCTACTTTAGAAATGAGGCGAATCTACTAAATTGTATATCTTCTTAGATTACACAAAGAAGGAAAGTTTGAACTTGCTGCAGTCAACCCTCTTCTTAAGAAAGTTACTGATTCAGAGAACTGAAGCAGCTCATTTCACACAGTACAGTTTTCAAACACGAAGATGATTGTTTTCTAAACAAATTACCTTAGAAATGAGGTGAATCTATTAACTTGTACATTTTCTTAGATTACCCCAACATAGGAATGTTTGAACTTGCTGCACTGAAGACTCTTTGTAAGAAAGCAAGTGATTCCGAGAACTGAACTAGCTCATTTCACACAGTATTGTGTTCTGCAATGAAGATGTTTGTTTTGTAAACAAACTACTTTTGAAATGAGGTGAATATACTACGTTTTACATCCTGTTAGATTACACAAACAAGGAAAATTTGAACTTGCTGCACTCAAGCGATTTTGTAAGAAAGCCAACTGATTCCAAGAACAAAATTAGCTTATTTCACAGACTACAGTGTTCGGCAAATGAAGATGTTTGTTTTCTAAACAAACTACTTTAAAATGAGGTGAATCAACTAAGTTGTATATCTTGTTAGATTACACAAAGAAGGAAAGTTTGAACTTGCTGAACTCCACCCTCTTCTTAAGGAAGCTACTGATTCAGAGAACAGAACTAGGCCATTTTACACCGTACAGTATTCAAAACGAAGACTATTGTTTTCTAAACAAATTACTTTCGAAATGAGGTGAATATAATAAGTTGTACATATTGTTAGATTACACTAATTAGGAATGTTTGAACTTGCTGCACTTAAGCTTCTATGTAAGACAGCAACTGATTCCGAGACCGAACTACCTCATTTCACACAACACAGTTTTCGGAAATGAAGATGATTGTTTTCTAAACAAACTACTTTAGAAGTGAGGTGAATCTACTACTTTGTACATCTTGTTAGATTACACAAACAAGGAAAGTTTGAACTTGCTGCACTCAACCCTCTTCGTAAGAAAGCAACAGATTCTGCGAACTGAACTAGCTCATTTCACACAATTCAGTTTTCGGAAACGAAGATGATTTTTTTCTAAACAAACTAATTTAGAAGTGAGGCGAATGTACGACTTTCTATATCTTGTTAGATTACACAAACATGGAAAGTTTGAACTTGGTGCACTGAACACTCTTCGTAAGAATGCAAGTGATTGCGAGAAGAGAACTAGCTCATTTCAAACAGCACTATGTTCGGCAATGAAGATGTTTCTTTTCAAAACAAACTACTTTAGAACTGAGGCGAATCTACTACGTTTTACATCTTTTCAGATTACACAAACAAGCAAAGTTAGAAATTGCTGCACACAACCCTCTTCATGAGAAAGCAACTGATTCCGTGAACAGAACTAGCTCATTTTACACAGTACTGTGTTTGGCAATGAAGATGTTTGTTTTCTAAACATACTACTTTAGAAGTGAGGCGAAGCTACTACTTTGTACATCTTGTTAGATTACACAAACAAGGAAAGTTTGCACTTGCTGCACTCAATCGATTTTGTAAGAAAGCAACTGATTCCAAGAACAGAACTAGCTTATTTCACAGAGTACAGTGTTTGGCAAATGAAGAAGTTTGTTTTCTAAACAAAGTGTGTTTGAAATGAGGTGAATCTACTAAGTTGTACATCTTGTTAGATTACACAAACAAGGAAAGTTTGAACTTGCTGCCCTGAACTGTCTTTGTAAGAAAGCAACCCATTACAAGAAAAGAACTAGCTTAGTTCCCAGAGAACCGTGTTTTGAAATGAAGATGTTTGTTTTCTAAACAAACTACTTTAGAAATGAGGTGAATCTAATAAGTTGTGCATCTTGTTAGATTACACTAACAAGGAATGTTTGAACTTACTGCACTCAAGCCTCTTTGTAAGAAAGCAACGGATTGGGAGAACTGAACTCGCTCATTTCACAGAGTAAAGTGTTCAGCAATGAAGAAGTTTGTTTTCTAAACAAAATATGTTAGAAATGAGGTGAATCTACTAAGGTGTACTTCTTGTTAGATTACACAAACAAGGAAAATTTGAAATTGCTCCCTTAAACTGTCTTTGTAAGAAAGCAATTGATTCCGATGAAAGAACTACCTTAGTTCACAGAGTACGGTGTTTTGAAATGAAGATGTTTGTTTTCTAAACAAACTACTTTAGAAATGAGCTGAATCTATTAAATTGAACATATTCTAAGGTTAAACTAACTAGGAATGTTTGAACTTCCTGCCTTCAACCCTGTTCGTAAGAAAGCAACTGAGTGTGAGACCAAAACTAGCTTATTTGACACAGTACAGTATTTGGCAGTGAAGATGTTTGTTTTCTAAACAAACTACTTTAGCAATGAGGCGAGTCTACTGAGTTGTACATCTTGTTAGATTACACAAACACGGACAGTTTTAACTCGCTGCCCTAAAGTGTCTTTGAAAGAAAGCAACTGGTTCTGAGAAGAGAACTAGCTCATTTCATATAGTACAGTGTTCGGCAATGAAGATGTTTGTTTTCTAAACAAACTACTTTAGAAATGAGTGGAATCTACTAAATTTTGCATCGTGTTAGATTACACAAACAAGGAAAGTTTGACCTTGCTGCACTCAACCCTCTTAGTAAGAAAGCAACTGATACCAAGAACAGAACTACCTCATTTCACACAGTACTGTGTTCGGCAATGAAGATGTTTGTTTTCTAAACAAAGTACTTTAGAAATGAGGCAAATCTACTACGTTTTACATCTTGTTAGATTACACAAACAGGGAACGTTTGAACTAGCTGCACTCAACCCCCTTGGTAAGAAAGCAACTGATTCCGAGAACAGAACTAGCTCATTTCACACAGTCCTGTGTTTGGCAATGAAGATGTTTGTTTTCTAAACAAACTACTTTAGAAATTAGGTGAATCTACTAAGTTGTAAATCTTGTTAGAATACACAAACAAGGAAAGTTGGAACTTGCTGCACTCAACCCTCTTCTTAAGAAAGTTACTGATTCAGAGAACAGAACCAGCTCATTTCACAGAGTACAGTATTCAAAAACGAAGATGATTGTTTTCTAAACAAATTACTTTACAAATGTGGTGAATCTAATAAATTGTACATCTTGTTAGATTACCCAAATAGGAATGATTGAACTTGATGCACTCAAGCCTCTTAGTAAGAAAGCAACTGATTCCGAGAACTGAACTAGCTCATTTCACACAATACAGTTTTCGGCAATGAAAATGTTTGTGTTCTAAACAAACTACTTAAGAAGTGAGGCAAATCTACTACTTTGTACATCATGGTAGATTACATAAACGAGGAAAGTTGGAACTTGCTGCACTCAACCCACTTCGTAGGAAAGCAACTAAATCTGAGAACACAACTAGCTCATTTCACACAGTACTGTGTTTGGCAATGAAGATGTTGTTTTCAAAAAAACTACTTTAGAAGTGAGGCGAAGCTACTCTTTGAACATCTTTTTAGATTACACAAACAAGGAAAATTTGAACTTGCTGCACTCAAGCGATTTTGTAAGAAAGCAACTGATTCCAAGAACACAATTAGCTTATTTCACAGAGTACAGTGTTCGGCAAGTGAAGATGTTTGTTTTCTACACAAACTACGTTAGAAATGAGGTGAATCAACTAAGTTGTATATCTTGTTAGATTACACAAACAAGGAAAGTTTGAACTTGCTACACTCAACCCTCTTCTTAAGAAAGTTACTGATTCAGAGAACAGAACTAGCTCATTTCACACAGTACAGTTTTCAAAAAGGAAGATGATTGTTTTCTGAACAAACTTCTTTAGAAGTGAGGTGAATCTAATATGTTGTACATCTTGTTAGAGTCCACTAACTAGGAATGTTTAAACTTGCTGCACTCAAGCCTCTTTGTACGAAGGCAACTGATTCCGAGAACAGCACTAGCTCATTTCACACAATCCAGTTTTCGGAAATGAAGATTATTGTTTTCTAAACAAACTAATTTAGAAGTGAGGCGAATGTACTACTTTGAAGATCTTGTTAGATTACACAAAAAGGGAAAGTTTGAACTTGCTGCACTCAACCCTCTTCGTAAGAAAGCAACTGATTCCGAGAACAGAAGTAGCTCATTTCACACACTACTGTGTTCGGCAATGAAGATGTTTGTCTTCAAAACAAACTAATTTAGAAATGAGGCGAATCTACTACGCTTTATATCTTTTCAGATTACACAAACAAGCAAAGTTAGAAATTGCTGCACTCAACCCTCTTCATGAGAAAGGAACTGATTCTGTGAATAGAACTAGCTCATTTCACACAGTACTGTGTTTGGCAATGAAGATGTTTGTTTTCTAAACAAACTACTTTAGAAGTGAGGCGAAGCTCCTACTTTGTGCATGTTGTTAGGTTGCACAAACAAGACAAGATTGAACTTGCTGCACTCAAGCGATTTTGTAAGAAAGCAACTGATTCTAAGAACAGAACTAGCTTATTTCACAGAGTACAGTGTTCGGCAAGTGAAGAAGTTTGTTTTCTAACAAAACTGTGTTAGAAATGAGGTGAATCTACTAAGTTGTACATCATGTTAGATTACACAAACAAGGAACGTTTGAACTTGCTGCCCTGAACTGTATTTGTAAGAAAGCAACTCATTACAAGAAAAGAACTAGCTAAGTTCACAGAGTACCGTGTTTTGAAATGAAGATGTTTGTTTTCTAAACAAACTACTTTAGAAATGAGCTGAATCTATAAAATTGTACATCTTCTTAGGTTACACTAACTACGAATGTTTGAACTTCCTGCTATCAACCCTGATCATAAGAAAGTAACTGATTGTGAGAACAAAACTAGCTTATTTAACACAGTACAGTCTTTGGCAGTAAAGATGTTTGTTTTCTGAACAAACTACTTTAGAAATGAGGCGAATCTACTGAGTTGTATATCTTGTTAGATTACACAAGCAAGGAAAGTTTGAACTCGCTGCCCTAAACTGTCTTTGTAAGAAAGCAACTGATTCTGAAAACAGAACTAGTACATTTCACACAGTACAGTGTTCGGCAATGAAGATGTTTGTTTTCTAAACAAACTACTTAAGAAATGAGGTGAATCTACTAAGTTGTATATCTTCTTAGATTACACAAACAAGTAAAGTTTGAACTTGCTGCACTCACCCCTCTTCTTAAAATGCTACTGATTCAGAGAACAGAACTAGCTTATGTCACAAGTACAGTTTTCCAAAACGAAGATGATTGTTTTCTTAAAAAATTACTTTAGAAATGAGGTGAATCTACTAAGTTGTGTATCTTGTTCGATAGCACAAGCAAGGAAAGGTTGAACTTGCTGCACTCAAACCTCTTCTTACGAAAGGTACTGATTCAGAGAACAGAACCAGGTCATTTCACACAGTATAGTTTTCAAAAACGAAGACGATTGTTTTCTAAAGAAACTACTTTAGAAATGAGGTGAATCTATTTAGTTGTACATCTTGTTAGATCACACTAACTAGGAAAGTTTGAGCTTGCTGCACTCAAACGATTTTGTAAGAAAGCAACTGATTCCATGAACAGAACTAGCTTGTTTCACAGAGTACAGTGTTCGGGAAAAGAAGATGTTTGTTTTCTAAACAAACTACTTTAGAAATGAGTTGAATCTACTAAGTTATATATCTTGTTAGATAACACAAACAGGGAAAGTTTGAACTTGCTTCACTCAACCCTCTTCTTAAGAAAGCTACTGATTCGGAGAACAGAACCAGCTCATTTCACACAGTACAGTTTTCAAAAACGAAGATGTTTTCTAAAGAAATTACTTTAGAAATGAGGTGAATCTATTTAGTTGTACATCTTGTTAGATTACACTAACTAGGAATATTTGAACTTGCTGCACTCAAGCGATTTTGTAAAAAAGCCACTGATTCCAAGAACAGAACTAGCTCATTTCACACAGTATTGTGTTCAACAGTGAAGATGTTTGTTTTCTAAACAAACTACTTTAGAAATGAGGTGAAACTACTCCGTTTTACACCTTGTTAGATTACACAAACAAGGATAGTTTGAACTTGCTGCACTCAACCCTCTTCATAAGAAAGCAACTGATTCTGAGAACAGAACTACCTGATTTCACACAGTACTGTGTTAGGAAATGAAGATGTTTGTTTTCTAAACAAACTACTTTAGAAATGAGGTGAAACTACTCCGTTTTACACCTTGTTAGATTACACAAACAAGGATAGTTTGAACTTGCTGCACTCAACCCTCTTCATAAGAAAGCAACTGATTCTGAGAACAGAACTAGCTTATTTCACACAGTACTGTGTTCAACAATGAAGATGTTTGTTTTCTAAAAAAACTACTTTAGAAATCAGGTGAATCTACTACGTTTTACATCTTGTTAGATTACACAAACAACGAACAATTCAAATTGCTGCACTCAACCCCCTTCATAAGAAAGCAACTGATTCCGAGAACAGAAGTAGCTTATTTCACACAGTACTGTGTTCGGCAATGAAGATGTTTGTTTTCTAAACAAACTACTTTAGAAGTGAGGCGAAGATACTACTTTGTACATCTTGTTAGATTACACAAACAAGGAAAGTTTGAACTTGCTGCACTCAAGGGATTTTGTAAGGAAGCAACTGATTCCAAGAACAGAACTAGCTTATTTCAAAGAGTACACTGTTCTGCAAATGAAGATGTTTGTTTTCTAAACAAACTACTTTAGAAATGAGGTGAACCTACTAAGTTGTATATCTTCTTAGTTACACAAGCAAGTAAAGTTTGAACTTGCTGCGCTCAATCCTCTTCGTGAGAAAGCAACTATTTCCGAGAACAGAACTAGCTCATTTCACACAGTACTGTGTTCGGCAATGAAGATGTTGGTTTTCTAAACGAACTATTTTAGATATGAGGCGAATCTACTACGTTTTATATCTTGTTAGATTACACAAACAAGGAACATTTGAACTTTCTGCACTCAACACTCTTCATAAGTAAGCAACTGATTCCGAGAACAGAACGAGCTTATTTCACACAGTACTGTGTTCGGCAATGAAGATGTTTGTTTTCTAAACAAACTACTTTAGAAGTGAGGCCTAGATACTACTTTGTACATCTTGTTAGATTACACAAACAAGGAAAGTTTGAACTTGCTGCACTCAACCCTCTTCTTAAGAAAGTTACTGATTCAGAGAACAGAACCAGCTCATTTGAACAGTACAGTTTTCAAAAATGAAGATGATCATTTTCTAAAGAAATTATTTTAGAAATGAGGTGAATCTGTTAAGTTGTACATCTTGTTAGATTACACTAACATGGAATGTTTGAACTTGCTGCACTCAAGCCTCTTTGTAAGAACGCAAGTGATTCCAAGAACCGAACAAAATACAGTTTTCAGAAATGAAGATGATTGTTTTCTAAACAAACCACTTTAGAAGTGAGAAAAATCTACTACTTTGTACATCTTGTAGGATTACACAAACAAGGAAAGTTTCAACTTCCTGCGCTCAACTCTCTTCGTAATATAGCAACTGCTTCCGATGACAGAACTAGCTCATTTCACACAGTACTGTGTTCGGCAATGAAGATGTTTGTTTTATAAACAAACTACTTTAGAAATGAGGTGAAACTACTCCGTTTTACACCTTGTTAGATTACACAAACAAGGATAGTTTGAACTTGCTGCACTCAACCCTCTTCATAAGAAAGCAACTGATTCTGAGAACAGAACTAGCTTATTTCACACAGTACTGTGTTCAACAATGAAGATGTTTGTTTTCTAAAAAAACTACTTTAGAAATCAGGTGAATCTACTACGTTTTACATCTTGTTAGATTACACAAACAACGAACAATTCAAATTGCTGCACTCAACCCCCTTCATAAGAAAGCAACTGATTCCGAGAACAGAAGTAGCTTATTTCACACAGTACTGTGTTCGGCAATGAAGATGTTTGTTTTCTAAACAAACTACTTTAGAAGTGAGGCGAATCTACTACTTTGTTTATCTTGTAAGATTACACAAACAAGGAAAGTTTGAACTTGCTGCACTCAAGCGATTTTGAGAGAAAGCAACTGATCCGAGAATAGAACTATCTTATTTCACACAGTACAGTGTTTGGTAATGAAGATGTTTGTTTTCTAAACAAACTACTTTAGAAATGAAGAAGATATACAACTTAGCAGATTCGCCTCATTTCTAAAGTAGTTTGTTTAGAAAACAAACATCTTCACTTGCCCAACAATGTACTGTGTGCAATGGTCTAGTTCTGTTCTCGAAATCAGTTGCTTTCTTATGAAGAGGGTTGAGTTCAGCAAGTTCAAAGTTTCCTACTTTGTGTAAACTAACAATATGTAAAAGCTAGTAGATTCGGCTCATTCCTAAAGGTAGTAGATTTGACACATTTCTAACGTAGTGTGTTTAGAAAAAAAACATCTTCATTGCCGAACACAGTACTGTGTGAAATGGGCTAGTTTTGTTCTCGGAACCAGTTGCTTTCTTAGGAAGAGATTTGAGCGCAGCAAGTTGAAACTGTCCTTGTTTGTGTAACCTAACAAGATGTACAAAGTAGTAGATTCGCCTCACTTCTAAAGTAGTTTTTTTAGAAAACAATCATCTTCATTTCCGAACACTGTATTGTGTGAAATGGGCCAGATCTGTTCTCGGAATCAGTTGCTTTCTAATGAAGAGGGTTGAGTTCAGCAAGTTCAAACTTTCGTTGTTTGTGTAAACTAACAAGATGTAAAAGGTAGTAGATTCGCCTCATTTCTAAAGGAGTTTGTTTAGAAAACAAACATCTTCATCGCCGAGCACTATACTGTGCAAAATGAGCTAGTTTTGTTCTCGGAAGCTGTTGCTTTCTTACAAAGAGTGTTGAGCGCAGCAAATTGAAACTTTCCTTGTTTGTGTAATCTTACGAGATGTACAAAGTAGTAGATTCTCCTGACTTTTAAGAAGTTTGTTTAGAGAACAATCATTTTCATTTCTGAATAGTGTATTGTGTGAAATGAGCAAGTTCGGTTCTTAGAATCACTTGCAATCTTACAAAGAGACTAGAGTGCAGCAAGTTCTAACATTCCTAGTTAGTGTAATCTAACAAGATGTACAACTTATTAGATTCACCTCATTTTTAAAGTAATTTTTTAGAAAACAATCACCTTCGTTTTTGAAAACTGAACTGTGTGAAATGAGCTGGTTCTGTTCTCTGAATCAGTAACTTATTTAAGTCGAAGGTTGAGTGAAGCAAGTTCAAACTTTCCTTGTTTGTGTAATCTAACAAGTTGTATAAGGAGTATCTTCGCCTCACTTCTAAAGTAGTTTGTTTAGAACACAAACATCTTCATTGCCAAACACAGAACTGTGTGCAATAAGCTACTTCTGTTCTTGGAAATAGTTGCTTTCTTACGAAGAGGGTTGAGCGCAGCAAATTTAAACTTTCTTTGTTTGTGCAATCTAACAAGATGTACAAAGTAGTAGATTCGCCTCACTTATAAAGTAGTTTGTTTAGAAAACAAACATCTTCATTGCAGAACACAGTACTGTGTGAAATGGGCTAGTTCTGTTCGCGGAATCTGTTGGTTTTTACCAAGAGAGTTGAGCGCACTAAGTTGAAACGTTCCTTGTTTGTGTAATCTAACAAGATGTACAACTAAACAGATTCACCTTATTTCTAAAGTAATTTGTTTAGAAAACAATCATCTTCCTTTTAGAAAACTGTACTGTGTAATGAGCTGTTTCTGTTCAATGAATCAGTAACTGTCTTGAGAAGAGGGTTGAGTGCAGGAAATTCAAACTTCCCTTGTTTGTGTAATCTAACAAGATGTACAAAGTAGTATCTTCGGTTCACTTATAAAGTAGTTTGTTTAGAAAACAAAGATCTTCATTGCCGAACACAGTACTGTGTGAAATGAACTAGTTCTGTTCTCGTAATCAGTTGCTTTCTTACGAAGAGAGTTGAGGGTAGCAAGATGAAACTTTCCTTGTTTGTGTAATCTAACAAGATGTACAAAGTAGTAGATTCGACTCACTTCTAAAGTAGTTTGTTTAGAAAACAATCATCTTCATTTCTGAAAACTGTGTTGTGTGAAAAGAGCTATTTCTGTTCTCGGAATCCCTTGCTTTCTTACCAAGACGCTTGAGTGCAGCAAGTTCAAACATTCCTAGTTAGTGCAATCCAAGAAGATGTACAACTTAATAGATTCATCTCATTTCTAAAGTAATTTCTTTAGAAAACAATAATCTTTCTTTTTGAAAACTGTACTGTGTGAAATGAGCTGGTCCTCTTCTCTGAATCAGTAACTTTCTTAAGGAGAGGGTTGAGTGCAGCAAGTTCAAACGTTCCTTCTTTGTGTAATCTAACAAGATGTTAAACGTAGTATATTCGCCTCATTACTAAAGTAGTTTGTTTAGAAAACAAACATCTTCATTGCCGAACACAGTACTGTGTGAAATGGGCTAGTTCTGTTCTCGGAATCAGTTGCTATCTTATGAAGACGGTCGAGTTCAGCAAGTTCAAACTTTCCTTGTTTGTGTAAACTAACAAGATGTAAAAGGTAGTAGATTTGCCTCATTTCTAAAGTAGTTTGTTTAGAAAACAAACATCTTCATTGCCGAACACAGTACTGTGTGAAATGAGCTAGTTCTGTTCTCGGAATCAGTTGCTTACTTACAAAGAGGCTTGAGCGCAGCAAGTTGAAACGTTCCTTTTTTGTGTAATCTAACAAGATGTACAACTTAATAGATTCACCTCATTTCTAAAGTAATTTGTTCAGAAAAGAATCATGTTCGTTTTTGAAAACTGTACTGTGTGAAATGGGCTGGTTCTGTTCTCTGAATCAGTAACTTTCTTAAGAAGAGGGTTGAGTACAGCAAGTTCAAACTTTCCTTCTTTGTGTAATCTTAGAAGATATACAACTTAGTAGATTCACCTCATTTCTAAAGTAGTTTTTAAGAAAACAAACATCTTCATTTGCCGAACACTGTACTCTGTGAAGTAAGCTAGTTCTGTTCTTGGAATCAGTTGTTTCCTTAAAAAATCGCCTGAGTTCAGCAAGTTCAATATTTCCTTGTTTGTGTAATCTAACAAGATTGAAAAAGTAGTATCTTGGCCTCACTTCTAAAGTAGTTTGTAGTTCAGAATAAGTTGCTTTCTTACGAAGAGGATTGAGCACAGCAAGTTCAAACTTTCTTTGTTTGTGTAATCTAACAGGATGAACAAAGTAGTAGATTCGCCTCACTTCTAAAGTAGTTTGTTTACAAAACAATCCTCTTCGTTTCCGAAAACTGTATTGTATGAAATGAGCTAGTTCGTTTCTCGTAATCACTTGCTTTCTTACAAAGAGGCTTGAGTGCAGCAAGTTCAAACATTCCCAGTTAGTGTAATCTAACAAGATGTACAACTTAATAGATTCACCTCATTTCTAATGTAATTAGTTTAGCAAACTATCATCTTCGTTTTGGAAAACTGTACTGTGTAAAATGAGCTGGTTCTGTTCTCTGAATCAGAACCTTTCTTATGAAGAAGGTTGAGTGCAGCAAGATCAAACTTTCCTTCTTTGTGTAACCTAAGAAGATATACATCTTAGTAGATTCACCTCATTTCTAAAGTAGTTTGTTTAGAAAACAAACATCTTCATTTGCCGAACACTGTACTCTGTGAAATGAGCTAGTTCTGTTCTTGGAATCAGTTGCTTCCTTACAAAATCGCTTGAGTGCAGCAAGTTGAAACTTTCCTTGTTTGTGTAATCTAACAACATGTACAAAGTAGTAGATTCGCCTCACTTCTAAAGTAGTTTGTTTACAAAACAACCATCTTCATTGCCGAAAACTGTATTGTGTGAAATGTGCTAGTTCTGTTCTCGGAATCACTTGCTTTCTTACAAAGAGGCTTGTGTGCAGCAAGTTCAATCATTCCTAGTTAGTGTAATCAAACAAGATGTACAACTTAATAGATTCATCTCATTTCTAAAGGAATTTGTTTAGAAAACAATCATCTTCATTTTTGAAAAATGTACTGTGTGAAATGAGCTGGTTCTGTACTCTAAATCAGTAACTTTCTTAAGAAGAGTGTTGAGTGCAGCAAGTTCAAACTTTCCTTGTTTTGTAATCTTACAAGATGTACAAAGTAGTATCTTCGCCTCACTTCTAAAGTAGTTTGTTTAGAAAACAAACATCTAAATCACCGAACACAGTACTGTGTGAAATAAGCTACTTCTGTTCTTGGAATCAGTTGATTTCATATGAAGAGGGTTGAGTGCAGCAAGTTCATACGTTCCTTGTTTGTGTAATCTAACAACATGTAAAACGTAGTAGGTCGACTCATTTCTAAAGTAGTTTGTTTAGAAAACAAACATCTTCATTGCCTAACACAGTACTGTGTGATATGACCTAGTGCTATTCTCGGAATCAGTTGCTTTCTTACGAAGAGGAATGAGCGCAGCAAGTTCAAACTTTCTTTGTTTGTGTAATCTAACAAGATGTAAAAAGTAGTAGATTCACCTCACTTCTAAAGTAGTTTGTTTAGAAAACAATTATCTTGGTTTTTGAAAACTGTACTGTATGCAATGGGCTGGGTCTGTTCTCTGAATCAGTAACTTTCTTAAGAAGAGGGTTGAGTCCAGCAAGTTCAAACTTTCCTTCTTTGTGTAATCTAAGAAGATATACAACTTAGTAGATTCACCTAATTTCTAAAGCAGTTTGTTTAGAAAACAAACATCTTCATTTGCTGAACACTGTACTGTGTGAAATAAGCTAGTTCTGTTCTTGGAATCAGTTGCTGCCTTACAAATCACTTGAGGGCAGCAAGTTCAAACTTTCCTTTTTTTTATAATCTAACAAGATGTACAAAGTAGTATCTTCGCCTCACTTCTAAAGTAGTTTGTTTAGAAATCAAAGATCTTCATTGCTGAACAGTGTACTGTGTGAAATAAGCTACTTCTGTTCTCTGAATCAGTTGCTTTCCTATGAAGATGGTTGAGTGAAGCAAGTTCAAACGTTCCTTGTTTGTGTAATCTAACAACATGTAAAACGTAGTAGGTTGGCCTCATTTCTAAAGAAGTTTGTTTAGGAAACAAACATCTTCATTGCCAAACACAGTACTGTGTGAAAAGTTCTAGTTCTGTTCGCAAAATCAGTTGCTTTCTTATGAATAGGGTTGAGTTCAACAAGTTCAATCTTTCCTTGTTTTTGTAAACTAACAAGATGTAAAAGATAGTAGATTGGCCTCATTTCTAAAGTAGTTTGTATAGAAAACAAACATCTTCACTGCCGAACACAGTACTGTGTGAAATGAGCTAGTTCTTTTCTCGGAATCAGTTCGTTTTTTACGAAGAGAGTTGAGTGCAGCAAGTTGAAACTTTCCTTGTTTGTGTAATCTAACAAGATGTACAAAGCAGTAAATTCGCCTCACTTCTAAAGTAGTTTGTTCAGAAAACAATCATCTTCATTTCCGAAAACTGTACTTTGTGAAATGAGCTAGTTCTGTTCTTGGAATCCGTTGCTTTCTTACGAGGAGGGTTGAGAGCAGCAACTTCAAACTGTTTTTGTTTGTGTAATCTAACAAGATGTACAAAGTAGTAGATTCGCCTCACTTCTAAAGTAGTTTGTTTAGAAAACAAACAAATTTATTTCTGAAAACTGTATTGTGTGAAATGAGCTAGTTCGGTTCTTGGTATCACTTGCTTTCTTACAAAGAGTCTTCAGTGCAGCAAGTTCAAACATTCCTAGTTAGTGTAATCTAACAAGATATACAACTTAATACATTCACCTCATTTCTAAAGTAATTTGTTTAGAAAACAATTATCTTCGTTTTTGAAAACTGTAGTGTGTGAAATGAGCTGGTTCTGTTTTCTGAATCATTAACTTTCTTAAGAAGAGGGTTGAGTGCAGCAAGTTCAAACTTTCCTTCTTTGCGTAATCTAAGAAGATATACAACTTAGTAGATACGCCTCATTTCTGAAGTACTTTATTTACAAAACAAACACCTTCATTGCTGAACACAGTACTGTGTGATATGGGCTAGTTCTCTTCTCGGAATCAGTTGCTTTCTTATGAAGAAGTTTGAGTTCAGCAAGTTCAAACTTTCCTAGTTTGTGTAAACTAACAATATGTAAAAGGTACTAGATTCGCCTCATTTCTAAAGTAGTTTGTTCAGAAAACAAACATCTTCATTGCCGAACACAGTACTGTGTGAAATGAGATAGTTCTGTCCTCGGAATCAGTTGCTTTCTTACGAAGAGAGTTGAGCGCAGCAAGTTGAAACTTTCCTTGTTACTGTAATATAACAAGATGTATAAAGTACTAGATTCCCCTCACTTCTAAAGTAATTTGTTTAGAAAACAATCATCTTCATTTCCGAAAACTGTGTTGTGTGAAATGAGCTAGTTCTGTTCTCGGAATCACTTGCTTTCTTACAAAGAGGCTTGAGTGCAGCAAGTTCAAACATTCCTAATTAGTGTAATATAACAAAATGTACAACTTAATAGATTCACCTCATTTCTAAAGTAATTTGTTTAGAAAACAATCGTCTTCGTTTTTGAAAACTGTACAGTGTGAAATGAGCAGGTTCTGTTTTCAGAATCAGTAACTATCTTAAGAAGAGGGTTGAGTGCAGCAAGTTCAAACTCTCCTTCTTTGTGTAATCTAAGAAGATATACAACTTAGTAGATTCACCTCATTTCTAAAGTAGTTTGTTTAGAAAACAAACATCTTCATTTCCCGAACAGTGTAGTCTGTGAAATAAGCTAATTCTGTCCTTGGAATCAGTTGCTTCCTCACAAAATCGCTTGAGCACAGAAAGTTCAAACTTTCCTTGTTTGTGTTATCGAACAAGATGTACAAATTAGTATCTTTGCCTCACTTCTAAAGTAGTTTGTTTAGAAAACATACATCTTCATTGCCGAACACAGTACTGTGTGAAATGAGCTAGTTCTGTTCTCGGAATCAGTTGCTTTCTTACGACGTGGGTTGAGTGCAGCGAGTTCAAACGTTCCTTGTTTGTGTAATCTAACAAGATGAAAAAGGTAGTAGATTCGCCTCATTTATAAATTAGTTTGTTTACAAAACAAACATATTCATTTATGAACACAGTACTGTGTGAAATGAGCTAGTGCTGTTCTTGGAATCAGTTGCTTTTTTACGAAGAGGATTGAGCGTAGCAAGTTTTAACTTTCTTTGTTTGTGTAATCTAACAAGGTGTACAAAGTAGTAGATTCGCCTAACTTCTAAACCAGTTTGTTTAGAAAACAATCCTCTGTATTTCCGAAAATTGTATTGTGTGAAATGAGCTAGTTCGGTTCTCGGAATCACTTCTATACTTAACAAGAGTCTTCAGTGCAGCAAGTTCAAACATTCCTAGTTAGTGTAATCTAACAAGATGTACAACTTAATAGATTCACCTCATTTCTAAAGTAATTTGTGTCGAAAAATATCATCTTCATTTCCGAAAACTGTACTGTGTGAAATTAGCTGTTTCTGTTCTCTGAATCAGTAACTTTCTTAAGAAAAGGGTTGAGTGTAGCAAGTTAAAACTTTCCTTCTTTGTGTAATCTCAGAATATATACAAGTTAGTAGAATCACCTCATTTCTAAAGTAGTTTGTTTAGAAAACGAACATCGTCATTTGCTTAACACTGTACTCTGTGAAATAAGCTAGTTCTCTTCATGGAATCAGTTGCTTCCTTACAAAATCGCTTGAGTGCAGCAAGTTCAAACTTTCCTTGTTTCTGTACTATAACAAGATGTACAAAGTAGTATCTTCGCTTCACTTCTAAAGTAGTTTGTTTAGAAAACAAACATCTTCATTGCCGAACACAGTTTTGTGTGAAATAAGCTAGTTCTGTTCTCAGAATCAGTTCCTTTCCTATGAAGAGGGTTGAGTGCAGCAAGTACAAACGTTCCTTGCTTGTGTAATCTAACAAGATGTAAAACGGAGTAGATTCACCTCATTTCTAAAGTAGTTTGTTTAGAAAACAAGCATCTTCATGGCCGAAAACAGTACTGTGTGAAATGGGCTAGATCTATTCTAGGATTAAGTTGCTTTCTTATGAAGAGGGTTGAGTTCAGCAAGTTCAAACTTTTCTTGTTTGTGTAAACTAAAAAGATGGAAAAGATAGTAGATTCGCCTCATTTCTAAAGTAGTTTGTTTAGAAAACAAACATCTTCATTGCTGAACAAAGTACTGTGTGAAATGAGCTAGTTCTGTTCTTGGAATCAGTTGCTTTCTCACGAAGAGAGTTGAGCGCAGCAAGTTGAAACTTTCCTTGTTTGTGTAATCTAACAAGATGTACAAAGTAGTAGATTCGCCTCACTTCCAACGTAGTTGTTTACAAAAAAAGTCATCTTCATTTCCGAAAACTGTATTGTGTGAAATGAGCTAGTTCGGTTCTCGGAATCACTTCCTTTCTTACAAAGAGGATTGAGTGCAGCAAATTCAAACATTCCTAGTTAGTGTAATCTAACAAGATGTACATCTTAACAGATTCAGCTCATTTCTAAAGTAATTTGTTTAGAAAACAATCATCTTCGTTTTTGAAAACTGTACTGTGTGAAATGAGCTGGTTCTGTTCTCTGAAACAGTAACTTTCTTAAGAACAGGGTGAGTGCAGCAAATACAAACTTTCCTTCTTTGTGTAATCTAAGAAGATATACAACTTAGTAGATTCACCTCATTTCTAAAGTCGTTTGTTTAGAAAACTAACATCTTCATTTGCCGAACACAGTATTGTGTGAAATAAGCTAGTTCTGTTCTCAGAATCAGTTCCTTTCTCATGAAGAGGGTTGAGTGCAGCATGTTCAAACGTTCCTTGTTTGGGTAATCTAACAAGATGTACAAAGTAGTAGATTCGTGTCACTTCTACAATAGTTTGTTTAGAAAACAATCATCTTCATTTCTGAAAACTGTGTTGTGTGAAATGAGCTAGTTCTGTTCTCGGAATCAGTTGCGTTCTTACGAAGAGGGTGGAGCGCAGCAAATTCAAACTTTCCTTGTTTGTGTAAACTAACAAGATGTAAAAGGTAGTAGATTCGCCTCATTTCTAAAGTAGTTTGTTTAGAAAACAAACATCTTCATTGCAGAACACAGTACTGTGTGAAATGAGCTAGTTCTGTTCTCGGATTCAGTTGCTTTCTTACGAAGAGTGTTGAGCGCAGCAAGGTGAAACTTTCCTTGCTTGTGTAATATAACAAGATGTATCAAGTACTAGATTCCCCTCACTTCTAAAGTAGTTTGTTTAGAAAACAATCATCTTCATTTCCGAAAACTGTGTTGTGTGAAATGAGCTAGTTCGGTTCTCGGAATCACTTCCTTTCTTACAAAGAGGCTTGAGTGCACCAAGTTGAAACATTCCCAGTTAGTGTAATCTAACAAGATGTACAACTTAATAGATTCACCTCATTTCTAAAGTAATTTGTTTAGAAAACAATCATCTCCGTTTTTGAAAACTGTACTGTGTGAAATGAGCTGGTTCTGTTCTCTGAATCAGTAACTATCTTAAGAAGAGGGTTGAGTGCAGCAAGTTCAAACTTTCCTTCTTGTGTAATCTACGAAGATATACAACTTAGTAGATTCACCTCATTTCTAAAGTAGTTTGTTTAGAAAACAAATATCTTCATTTCCCGAACAGTGTAGTCTGTGAAATAAGCTAGTTCTGTTTGCGTAATCTAACAAGATGTAAAACGTAGTAGATTCGCCTCATTTCTAAAGTAGTTTGTTTAGAAAACAAACATCTTCATTGCTGAACACAGTACTGTGTGAAATGGGCTAGTTCTGTTCTCGGAATCAGTTGCGTTCTTATGAAGAGATTTGAGTTCAGCAAGTTCAAACTTTCCTTGTTTGTGTAATCTAACATGATGTACAAAGTAGTATCTTCTACTCTCTTCTAAAGTAGTTTGATTAGAAAACAAACATCTTCATTGCCGAACACAGTACTGTGACAAATAAGCTAGTTCTGTCCTCGGAGTCAGTTGCTTTCTTATGAAGACGGTTGAGTTCAGCATCTTCAAACTTTCCTTGTGTGTGTAAACTAAGAAGATGTAAAAGTAGTAGATTAGCCTCATTTCTAAAGTAGTTTGTTTAGAAAACAAACATCTTCATTGCCGAACACAGTACTGTGTGAAATGAGCTAGTTCTCTTCTCAGAATCAGTTGCTTTCTTATGAAGAGGGTTGTGCGCAGCAAGTTGAAACTTTCCTTGTTTGTGTAATCTCACAAGATGTACAAAGAAGTAGATTCGCCTCATTTCTAATGTAGTTTGTTTAGAAAACAAACGTCTTCATTGTCGAACACAGTACTGTGTGAAATGGGCTAGTTCTGTACTCGGAATCAGTTACTTTCTTATGAGCTAGTTCGGTTCTTGGAATCACTTGCTTTCTTACAAAGAGTCTTCAGTGCAGCAAGTTCAAACATTCCTAGTTAGTGTAATCTAACAAGATGTACAACTTTCCTTCTTTGTGTAATCTAAGAAGATATACAACTTAGTAGATTCACCTCATATCCAAAGTAGTTTGTTTAGAAAACAAAAATCTTCATTTGCCGAACACTGTACACTCTGAAATAAGCGAGTTCTGTTCTTGGAATCAGCTGCTTCCTTATAAAATCGCTTGAGTGCAGCAAGTTCAAAGTTCCTTGTTTGTGTAATCTAACAAGATATACAAAGTAGTATCTTCGCCTCACTTCTAAAGTATTGTGTTCAGAAAACAAACATCTTCATTGCCTAACACAGTACTGTGTGAAATAACAGTATTGTGTGAAATATGCTAGTTCCGTTCTCACAATCATTTGATTTCTTATGAAGAGGGTTGAGTGCAGCAAGTTCAAACTTTCCTTGTTTGTGTAAACTAACAAGATGTAAATGGTAGTAGATTCGCCTCATTTCTAAAGTAGTTTGTTTAGAAAACAAACATCTTCATTGCCGAACACAGTACTGTGTGAAATGGGCTAGTTCTGTTCTCGGAATCAGTTGCTTACTAACCAAGAGGGTTCAGTTCAACAAGTTCAAACTTTCCTTGTTTGTGTAAACTAACAAGATGTAAAACATAGTTGATTCGCCTCATTTCTAAAGTAGTTTGTTTAGAAAACAAACAACTTCATTGCATAACACAGTACTGTGTGAAATGAGCTAGTTCTGTTCTCAGAAGCAGTTGCTTTCTTACAAAGAAAATTGAGCGCAACAAGTTGAAACTTTCCTTGTTTGTGTAATCTTACAAGATGTAGAAAGTAGTAGATTCGCCTCACTTTGACAGTAGTTTCTTTAGAAAACAATCATCTTCATTTCCGAAAACTGTATTGTGTGAAATGAGCTAGTTCGGTTCTCGGAATCACTTGCTTTCTTACAAAGAGGCTTGAGTGCAGCAAGTTCAAACATTCCTGGTTAGTGTAATCTAAGAAGATGTACAAGATAATAGATTCACCTCATTTCTAAAGTAATTTGTTTAGAAAACAATCATCTTCCTTTTGAAAACTATACTGTGTGAAATGAGGTAGTTCTGTTCTCTGAATGAGTAACTTTCTTAAGAAGAGGGTTGAGTGCAGCAAGTTCAAACTTTCCTTCTTTGTGTAATCTAAGAAAATCTACAACTTAGTAGATACACCTCATTTCTAAAGATATTTGTTTAGAAAACAAATATCTTCATTTGCCAAACACTGTGCTCTGTGAAAGAAGGTAGTTCTGTTCTTGGAATCAGTTGCTTTCTCTCAAAATCGCAAGAGTGCAGCAAGTTCAAAGTTTCCTTGTTTGTGTAATCTAACAAGATATACAACGTAGTATCTTTGCCTCACTTCTAAAGTATTTTGTTTAGAAAACAAACATCCTCATTGCCGAACACAGTACTGTGTGAAATAAGCTAGTTAGGTTCTCACAATCAGTTGCTTTCTTATGAAGAGGGTTCAGTGGAGCAAGTTCCATCTTTCCTTGTTTGTGCAATCTAACAAGATATACAAAGTAGTATCTTCGCCTCACTTCTAAAGTATTTTGTTTAGAAAACAAACATCTTCATTGCCGAACACAGTACTGTGTGAAATAAGCTCGTTCTGTTCTCAAAATCAGTTGCTTTCTTATGAAGAGGGTTGAGTGCAGCAAGTTCAAACTTTCCTTCTTTGTGCAATCTAAGAAAATATACAACTTAGTAGATTCGCCTCATTTCTAAAGTAGTTTGTTTAGAAAACAAACATCTTCATTGCCGAACAGAGTACTGTGTGAAAAGAGCTAGTTCTGTTCTTGGAATCAGTTGCTTTCTTAGGAAAAGAGTTGAGTGCAGCAAGTTGAAACATTCCCTGTTTGTGTAATGTAACAAGATGTACAAAGTAGTAGATTCGCCTCACTTCTAAAGTAGTTTGTTTAGAAAACAATCAACTTCATATCCGAAAACTATATTGTGCGAAATGAGCTAGTTCGGTTCTTGAGATCAGTTGCTCTTTTACAAAGAGGCTTGAGTGAGGCAAGTTCAAACATTCCTGGTTAGTGTAATCCAACATCATGTACAACTTAATAGATTCACCTCATTTCTCTCGTAATTTATTTAGAAAATAATCATCTTCGTTTTTGTAAATTATTCTGTGTGAAATGAGCTAGTTCTGTTCTCTGAATCAGTAGCTTTCTTAAGAAGAGAGATGAGTGCAGCAAGTTCAAACTTTCCTTGTTTGTGTAATGTAACAGGATGTACAAAGTAGTATCTTCACCTCACTTCTAAAGTAGTTTCTTTAGAAAATAAACATCTATATTGCCGAACACAGTACTGTGTTATATAAGCTAGTTTTGTTCTCAGAATCAGTTGCTTTCTTATGAAGAGTGTTGAGTGCAGCAAGTTCAAACTTTCCTTGTTTGTGTAAACTAACAAGATGTAAAAGGTAGTAGATTTGCCTCATTTCTAAAGTAGTTTGTTTAGAAAACAAACATCTTCATTGCCGAACACAGTACTGTGTGAAATGAGATCGTTCCGTTCTCACAATCAGTTGCTTTCTTATGAAGAGGGTTGAGTGCAGCAAGTTCAAACTTTCCTTTTTTGTGTAATCTAAGAAAATATACAACTTAGTAGATTCGCCTCATTTCTAAAGTACAGTACTGTGTGAAATGAGCTAGTTCTATTCTCAGAATCAGTTGCTTTCTTTTGAAGAGTGTTGAGCGCAGCAAGTTGAAACTTTCCTTGTTTGTGTAATCGTACAAGATGTACAAAGTAGTAGATTCGCCTCACTTCTAAAGTAGTTTGTTTAGAAAACAATCATCTTCATTTCTGAAAACTGTATCGTTTGAAATGAGCTAGTACAGTTCTGGGAAGCACTAGCTTTCTTACAAAGAGGCTTGAGGGCAGCAACTTCAAACATTCCTAGTTAGTGTAATCTAACAAGATGTACAACTTAATAGATTCACCTCATTTCTAAAGTAATTTGTTTAGAAAACAATCAACTTCATCCGAAAACTGTATTGTGTGAAATGAGCTAGTTCGGTTCACGGAATCACTTGCTTTCTTACAAAGAGGCTTGAATGCATCAAGTTCAAACATTCCTGGTTAGTGTAATCTAACAAGATGTACAACTTAATAGATTCACCTCATTTCTAAAGTAATTTATTTAGAAAATAATCATCTTCGTTTTTGAAAACTATACTGTGTGAAATGAGGTAGTTCTGTTCTTTGAATCAGTAACTTTCCTAAGAAGAGGATTGAGTGCAGCAAGTTCAAACTTTCCTTTTTTTGTAATCTAAGCAGATATATAACTTAGTAGATTCACCTCATTTCTAAAGCAGTTTGTTTAGAAAACAAACATGTTCATTTGCCAACACTGAACTCTATGAAATAAGCTAGTTCTATTCTCGGAATCAGGTGCTTTCTCACAAAATCGCTTGAGTGCAGCAAGTTCAAACTTTCCTTGTTTGTTTAATGTAACAAGATATACAAAGTAGTATCTTCGCCTCACTTCTAAAGTAGTTTCTATAGAAAACAAACATCTTCATTGCCGAACACACTACTGTGTGAAATAAGCTAGTTCTGTTCTTGGAATCAGATGCTTTCTTATGAAGAGGGTTGAGTACAACAAGTTCAAACGTTCCTTGTTTGTGTAATCTAACAAGATATAAAAGGCAGTTGATTCGCCTCATTTCTAAAGCAGTTTGTTTAGAAAACAAACATCTTCGTTGCCGAACACATTACTGTGTGAAATGAGCTAGATCTGTTCTGGGAATCAGTTGCGTTCTTACGAAGAGAGTTGAGCGCAGCAAGTTGAAACTTTCCTTGTTTGTGTAATTCTACAAGATGTACAAAGTAGTAGATTTGCCTCACTTCTAAAGTAGTTTGTTTAGAAAACAATCACCTTCATTTTTGAAAACTGTATTGTGTGAAATGAGCTAGTTCGGTTCTGGGAATCACTTGCTTTCTTCCAAAGAGGCTTGAGTGCAGCAACTTCAAACATTCCTAGTTAGTGTAATCTGAGAAGATGTACAACTTAATAGATTCAGCTCATTTCTAAAGTAATTTGTTTAGAAAACAATCATCTTCGTTTTTGAAAACTTTACTGTGCGAAATGAGCTGGTTCTGTTCTCTGAATCAGTAAATTTCTTAAGAGGAGGGTTTAGTGCAGGAAGATCAAACTTTCCTTGTTTGTGTAATCTAAGAAGATATACAACTTAGTAGATTCACCTCATTTCCAACGTAGTTTGTTCAGAAAACAAACATCTTCATTTTTGAAAACTGTACTGTGTGAAATGAGCTGGTTCTGTTCTGTGAATCAGTCCCTCTCTTAAGAAGAGGGTTGTGGGCAGCAAGATGAAAATTTCCTTGTTTCTGTAATCTAACAATATATACAAAGTAGTATCTTCGCCTCCCTTCAAAAGTAGTTTGTATAGAAAATAAACATCTTCATTGCCAAACACAGTACTGTGTGAAATAAGCCAGTTCTGTTCTCGGAATCAGTTGCTTTCTTATGAAGAGGGTTGAGTGCCGCAAGTTCAAGCGTTCCTTGTTTGTGTAATCTAACAAGATATAAAACGCAGTTGATTCGCCTCATTTCTAAAGTAGTTTCTTTAGAAATTAAACATCTTCATTGCCAAACTCAGTACTGTGTGAAATGAGCTAGTTCTGTTCTCAGAATCAGTTGGTTTCTTATGAAGATCATTGAGCGCAGCAAGTTGAAACTTTCCGTGTTTGTGTAATCTTACAAGATGTACAAAGCAGTAAATTCGCCTCACTTCTAAAGTAGTTTGTTTAGAAAATGATCATCTTCATTGCTAAACACAGTACTGTGTGAAATAAGCTAGGTCTTTTCTCGGAAACAGTTACATTCTTACGAAGAGTGTTGACCGCAGCAAGTTGAAACTTTCCTTGTTTGTGTAATCTAACAGGATGTACAAAGTAGTAGATTCGCCTCACTTCTAAAGTAGTTTGTTTAGAAAACAATCATCTTCATTTCCGAAAACTGTATTGTGTGAAATGAGCTAGTTCGGTTCTCGGAATCACTTGCTTTCTTACAAAGAATCTTCAGTGCAGCAAGTTCAAACATTCCTAGTTAGTGTAATCTAACAAGATGTACAACTTAATAGACTCACCTCATTTCTAAAGTAATTTGTTTAGAAAACCATCATCTTCGTTTTTGAAAACTGTACTGTGTGAAATTAGCTGGTTCTATTCTCTGAATCAGTAACTTTCTTAAGAAGAGGGTTGAGAGCAGCAAGTTCAAACTTTCCTTCTTTGTGTAATCTAAGAAGATATACAACTTAGTAAATTCTCCTCATTTCTAAAGTAGTTTGTTTAGAAAACAAACATCTTCATTGCCGAACACAGTACTGTGTGAAATGGGCTCGTTCTGTTCTCGGAATCTGTTGCTTTCTTATGAAGTGGGTTGAGTTCAGCAAGTTCAAACTTTCCTAGTTTGTGTAAGCTAACAATATGTAAAAGGTAGTAGATTCGCATGATTTCTAAAGTAGTTTGTTTAGAAAACAAATATCTTCATTGCCGAACACAGTACTGTGTGAAATGAGCTAGTTCTGTTCTCGGAATCACTTGCTTTGTTACAAAGAGTCTTCAGTGCAGCAAGTTCAAACATTCCTAGTTAGTGTAATCTAACAAGATGTACAACTTAATAGATACACCTCATTTCCAAAGTAATTTGTTTACAAAACAATCATCTTCGTTTTTGAAAACTGTACTGTGTGAAATAAGCTGGTTCTATTCTCTGAATCAGTAAATTTCTTAAGAAAAGGGTTGAGTGCACCAAGTTAAAACTTTCCTTGTTTGTGTAATCTAACAAGATGTACAAAGTATTATCTTCGCCTCACTTCTAAAGTAGTTTGTTTAGAAAGGAAACATCTTCATTGCTGAACACAGCACTGTGTCAAATAAGCTAGTTCTGTTCTCAGAATCAGTTGCTTTCTTATGAAGAGGGTTGAGTGCAGCAAGTTTAAACGTTCCTTGTTTGTGTAATCTATGAAGATATACAAAGTAGTAGATTCACCTCATTTCTAAAGTAGCTTGTTTAGAAAACAAACATCTTCTTTGCCGAACACAGTACTGTGTGAAATGAGCTAGTTTTGTTCTCGGAATCAGTTGCTTTCTTATGGACAGAGTTGAGCGCAGCAAGTTGAAACTTTCCTTGTTTGTGTAATCTAACAAGATTTACAAAGTAGTAGATTCGCTTCACTTCTAAAGTAGTTTGTTTAGAAAACAATGATCTTCATTTCTGAAAACTGTTTTGTGTGAAATGAGCTAGTTCGGTTCTCGGAATCACTTGCTTTCTCACAAAGAGGATTGAGTACAACAAGTTCAAACATTCCTAGTTAGTGTAATATAACAAGATGTACAACTTAATAGATTCATCTCATTTCTAAAGTAATTTGTTTAGAAAACAATCATCTTCGTTTTTGAAAACTGTACTGTGTGAAATTAGCTGGTTCTGTTCTCTGAATCAGTAACTTTCTTCAGAAGAGGGATGAGTGCACCAACTTAAAACTTTCCTTGTTTGTGTAATCTAACAAGATGTACAAAGTATTATCTTCGCCTCACTTCTAAAATAGTTTGTTTAGAAAGGAAACATCTTCATTGCCGAACACAGTACTGTGTCAAATAAGCTAGTTCTGTTCTCAGAATCAGTTGCTTTCTTAAGAAGAGGGTTGAGTGCAGCAAGATCAAACTTTCGTTGTTTGTTAATCTAACAAGATGTACAAAGTAGTATCTTCGCCTCACTTCTCAAGTAGTTTGTTTAGAAAACAAACATCTTCATTGCCGAACACAGTACTGTGTGAAATGAGCTAGTTCTATTCTCGGAATCAGTTGCTTTCTTACGAAGACAGTTGAGCACAGCAAGTTGAAACTTTCCTTGTTTCTGTAATCTTACAAGATGTACAAAGTAGTAGATTCGCCTCACTTCTAATGTAGTTTGTTCAGAAAATCATCATCTTCATTGCCGAAAACTGTATTGTGTGAAATGAGCCAGTTCGGTTCTCGGAATGACTTGCTTTCTTACAAAGAGGCTTGACTGCAGCAAGTTCAAACATTCCATATTAGTGTAAACTAACAAGATGTACAACGTAAAATATTCACCTCTTTCCTAAAGTAATTTGTTTATAAAACAATCATCTTCAGTTTTGAAAACCGTACTGTGTGAAATGAGCTGGTTCTGTTCTCTGAATCAGTAACTTTCTTAAGAAGAGGTTTGAGTGCAGCAAGTTCAAACTTTCCTTGTTGTGTAATCTAACAAGATGGACAAAGTAGTATCTTTGCCTCACTTCTAAAGTAGTTTGTGTAGAAAACAAACATCTTCATTGCCGAACACAGTACTGTGTGAAATAAGCTCGTTCTGTTCTCGGAATCAGTTGCTTTCTTATGAAGAGGGTTGAGTGCAGCAAGTTCAAACGTTCCTTGTTTGTGTAATCTAACAAGATGAGAAACGTCGTTGATTAGCCTCATTTCTAAAGCAGTTTGTTTAGAAAACAAACATCTTCATTGCTGAACACAGTACTATGTGAAATGAACTAGTTCTGTTCTCAGAATCAGTTGCTTTCTTACGAAGAGGCTTGAGTGCAGCAAGTTCAAACATACCATGTTAGTGTAATCTAGCAAGATGTACAACTTAATACATTCATATCATTTCTAAAGTAATTTGTTTAGAAAATAATCACCTTCATTTTTGAAAACTGTACTGTGTGAAATGAGCTTGTTCTGTTGTCTGAATCTGTAACTTTCTTAAGAAGAGGGTTGAGTGCAGCAAGTTCAAACTTTCCTTGTTTGTATAGTCTAACAAGATGTACAAAGTAGTCTTCGCCTCACTTCTAAAGTAGTCTGTTTAGAAAACAAACATCTTCATTGCCGAGCACAGTACTGTCTGAAATAAGCTAGTTCTGATCTCGGAATCAGTTGTTTTCTTATGAAGAGGGTTGACTGAAGCAAGTTTAAACGTTCCTTGTTTGTGTAATCTAACAAGATGTAAAACGTAGTAGATTCGCCTCATTTCTAACGTAGTATGTTTAGAAAAAACAAACATCTTCATTGCCGAACACAGTACGGTGTGAACTGAGCTAGTTCTGTTCTCGGAATCAGTTTCTTTCTTACGCAGAGAGTTGAGTGCAGCAAGTTGAAACTTTGCTTGTTTGTGTAATGTAACAAGATGTACAAAGTAGTAGATTTGCCTAAATTCTAAAGTAGTTTGTTTACAAAACAATCATCTTCATTCCTGAAAACTGTATTGTGTGAAATGAGCTAGCTCTGTTCTCGGAATCACTTGCTTTCTTACAAAGAGGCTTCAGTGCAGCAAGTTCAAACATTCCTAGTTAGTTTAATCTAACAAGATGTACAAAGTAGTAGATTCGCCTCACTTCTAGAGTAGTTTGTTTAGAAAACAATCATCTTCATTTCCGAAATCTGTATTGTGTGAAATGAGCTAGTTCGGTTCTCGGAATCACTTGCTTCCTTACAAAGAGGCTTGAGTGTAGCAAGTTCAAACATTCCTGGTTACTGTAATCTAACAAGATGTGCAACTTAACAGATTCACCTCATTTCTAAAGTAATTGGGTTAGAAAACAATCATCTTAGATTTTGAAAACTGTACTGTGTGAAATGAGTTGGTTCTGTTCTCTGAATCAGTAACTTTCTTAAGAAGAGGGTTGAGTGCACCAAGTTCAAACTTTCCTTGTTTGTGTAATCTAACAAGATATACAAAGTAGTATCTTGTCCTCACTTCTAAACTAGTTTGTTTAGAAAACAAACATCTTCAATCCCGAACACAGTACTGTGTGAAATGGGCTAGGTCTGTTCTAAGAATCAATTGCTTTCTTATGAAGAGGGTTGAGTTCAGAAAGTTCACACTTTCCTTATTTGTGAAAACTAACAAGATGCAAAAGGTAGTAGATTCGCCTCAATTCTAAATTAGTTTGTTGAGAAAACAAACATCTTCATTACCGAACACAGAACTGTGTGAAATGACCTAGTTCTATTCTCGGAATCAGTTGCTTTCTTACGAAGAGAGTTGAGCGCAGCAAGTTGAAACTTTCCTTGTTTCTGTAATCTTACAAGATGTACAAAGTAGTAGACTCGCCTCACTTCTAAAGTAGTTTGTTTAGAAAACAAACATCTTCATTGCCGAACACAGTACTGTGTGAAATGGGCTAGTTCTGTTCTCGGAATCAGTTGCTTTCTTATGAAGAGGGTTGAGTGCAGCAAGTTCAAACGTTCCTTGTTTGTGTAATCTAACAAGATGAGAAACGTCGTTGATTAGCCTCATTTCTAAAGCAGTTTGTTTAGAAAACAAACATCTTCATTGCTGAACACAGTACTATGTGAAATGAACTAGTTCTGTTCTCAGAATCAGTTGCTTTCTTACGAAGAGGCTTGAGTGCAGCAAGTTCAAACATACCATGTTAGTGTAATCTAGCAAGATGTACAACTTAATACATTCATATCATTTCTAAAGTAATTTGTTTAGAAAATAATCACCTTCATTTTTGAAAACTGTACTGTGTGAAATGAGCTTGTTCTGTTGTCTGAATCTGTAACTTTCTTAAGAAGAGGGTTGAGTGCAGCAAGTTCAAACTTTCCTTGTTTGTATAGTCTAACAAGATGTACAAAGTAGTCTTCGCCTCACTTCTAAAGTAGTCTGTTTAGAAAACAAACATCTTCATTGCCGAGCACAGTACTGTCTGAAATAAGCTAGTTCTGATCTCGGAATCAGTTGTTTTCTTATGAAGAGGGTTGACTGAAGCAAGTTTAAACGTTCCTTGTTTGTGTAATCTAACAAGATGTAAAACGTAGTAGATTCGCCTCATTTCTAACGTAGTATGTTTAGAAAACAAACATCTTCATTGCCGAACACAGCACGGTGTGAACTGAGCTAGTTCTGTTCTCGGAATCAGTTTCTTTCTTACGCAGAGAGTTGAGTGCAGCAAGTTGAAACTTTGCTTGTTTGTGTAATGTAACAAGATGTACAAAGTAGTAGATTTGCCTAAATTCTAAAGTAGTTTGTTTACAAAACAATCATCTTCATTCCTGAAAACTGTATTGTGTGAAATGAGCTAGCTCTGTTCTCGGAATCACTTGCTTTCTTACAAAGAGGCTTCAGTGCAGCAAGTTCAAACATTCCTAGTTAGTGTAATCTAACAAGATGTACAAAGTAGTAGATTCGCCTCACTTCTAGAGTAGTTTGTTTAGAAAACAATCATCTTCATTTCCGAAATCTGTATTGTGTGAAATGAGCTAGTTCGGTTCTCGGAATCACTTGCTTCCTTACAAAGAGGCTTGAGTGTAGCAAGTTCAAACATTCCTGGTTACTGTAATCTAACAAGATGTGCAACTTAACAGATTCACCTCATTTCTAAAGTAATTGGGTTAGAAAACAATCATCTTAGATTTTGAAAACTGTACTGTGTGAAATGAGTTGGTTCTGTTCTCTGAATCAGTAACTTTCTTAAGAAGAGGGTTGAGTGCACCAAGTTCAAACTTTCCTTGTTTGTGTAATCTAACAAGATATACAAAGTAGTATCTTGTCCTCACTTCTAAACTAGTTTGTTTAGAAAACAAACATCTTCAATCCCGAACACAGTACTGTGTGAAATGGGCTAGGTCTGTTCTAAGAATCAATTGCTTTCTTATGAAGAGGGTTGAGTTCAGAAAGTTCACACTTTCCTTATTTGTGAAAACTAACAAGATGCAAAAGGTAGTAGATTCGCCTCAATTCTAAATTAGTTTGTTGAGAAAACAAACATCTTCATTACCGAACACAGAACTGTGTGAAATGACCTAGTTCTATTCTCGGAATCAGTTGCTTTCTTACGAAGAGAGTTGAGCGCAGCAAGTTGAAACTTTCCTTGTTTCTGTAATCTTACAAGATGTACAAAGTAGTAGACTCGCCTCACTTCTAAAGTAGTTTGTTTAGAAAACAAACATCTTCATTGCCGAACACAGTACTGTGTGAAATAAGCTCGTTCTGTTCTCGGAATCAGTTGTTTTCTTATGAAGAGCGTTGAGTGCAGCAAGTTCAAACGTTCCTTGTTTGTGTAATCTAACAAGATGTAAAACGTAGTAGATTCGCCTAATATCTAAAATAGTTTGTTTAGAAAACAAACATCTTCATTGCTGAACACAGTACTGTGTGAAATGAGTTGGTTCTGTTCTCTGAATCAGTAACTTCCTTAAGAAGAGGGTTTAGTGCAGCAAGTTCAAACTTTCCTTGTTTGTGTAACCTAACAAGATGTACAAAGTAGTATCTTCGCCTCATTTTAAAGTAGTTTGTTTAGAAAACAAACATCTTCAATCCAGAACACAGTACTGTGTGAAATAAGCTAGCTCTGTTCTCGGAATCAGTTGCTTCCTTACAAAATCGCTTGAGTGCAGCAAGTTCAAACTTTCCTTGTTTGTGTAATCTAACAAGATGTAAAACGTAGTAGATTCGCCTCATTTCTAAAGTGGTTTGTTTAGAAAACAAACATCTTCATTGCCAAACACAGTACTGTGTTCAATGAGCTAGTTCTGTTCTCAGAATTAGTTGCTTTCTTACAAAGAGGATTGAGCACAGCAAGTTCAAACTTTCTTGGTTGGTGTAATCTAAGAACATGTACAAAGTAGTAGATTCGCCTCACTTCTAAAGTAATTTGTTTAGAAGACAATCCTCTGTATTTCTGAAAACTGTATTGTGTGAAATGAGCTAGTTCGGTTCTCGGAATCACTTGCTTTCTTACAAAGATGCTTGAGTGCAGCAAGTTCAAACATTCCTAGTGAGTGTAATGTAACAAGATGTGCAACTTAATAGATTCACCTCATTTCAAAAGTAATTTGTTTAGAAAAAAATCATCTGCATTTTTGAAAACTGTACTGTGTGAAATGAGCTGGTTCTGTTTTCTGAATCAGTAACTTTCTTAAAAAGAGGGTTGAGTGC
The DNA here is from genome assembly GCA_036365145.1 of Orientallactaga sibirica. NCBI lineage: Eukaryota > Metazoa > Chordata > Mammalia > Rodentia > Dipodidae > Orientallactaga > Orientallactaga sibirica. The sequence continues at coordinate 1,726,421 of JAEOAD010002519.1, forward strand.
AGCAAGATCAAACTTTCCTTGTTTGTGTAAACTAAAAAGATATACAACTTAGTAGATTCACCTCATTTCTAAAGGAGTTTGTTTAGAAAACAAACATCTTCATTTGCTGAACACTGTACTCTGTGAAATAAGCTAGTTCTGTTCTTGGAATCAGTTGCTTCCTTACAAAATTCCTTGAGTGCAGCAAGTTCAAACTTTCCTTGTTTGTGTAATATAACAAGATGTACAAAGTAGTATCTTCGCCTCACTTCTAAAGTAATTTGTTTAGAAAACAATCATCTTCATTTCCGAAAACTGTATTGTGTGAAATGAGCTAGTTCGGTTCTTGGATACACTTGCTTTCTTACAAAGAGGCTTGAGTGCAGCAAGTTCAAACATTCCTAGATAATGTAACCTAACAAGATGTACAACTGCATAGATTCACGTCATTTCTAAAGTAGTTTGTTTAGAAAACAATCATCTTCGTTTTTGTAAACTGTACTGTTTGAAATGAGCTGGTTCTGTTCTCTGAATCAGTAACTTTCTTAAGAAGAGGGTTGAGTGCAGGAAGATAAAACTTTCCTTGTTTGTGTAATCTAAGAAGATATACAACTTAGTAGATTCACCTCATTTCCAGTTTGTTCCAGTAGTTTGTTTAGAAAACAAACATCTTCATTTTTGAAATCTGTACTGTGTGAAATGAGGTGGTTCTGTTCTCTGAATCTGTACCTTTCTTAAGAAGAGGATTGTGGGCAGCAAGATGAAACTTTCCTTGTTTGTGTAATCTAACAACAGATACAAAGTAGTATCTTTGCCTCCCTTCTAAAGTAGTTAGTTTAGAAAACAAACATCTTCATTGCCAAACACAGTACTCTGTGAAATAAGCTTGTTCTGTTCTCGGAATCAGTTGCTTTCTTATGAAGAGGGTTGAGTGCCTCAAGTTCAAATATTCCTTGTTTGTGTAATCTAACAAGATATAAAACGTAGTTGATTCGCCTCATTTCTAAAGTAGTTTCTTTAGAAAACAAACATCTTCATTGCCAAACACAGTACTGTGTGAAATGAGCTAGTTCTGTTCTCAGAATCAGTTGGTTTCTTGCGAAGATCGTTGAGCGCAGCAAGTTGAAACTTTCCTTGTTTGTGTAATCTTACAAGATGTACAAAGCAGTAAACTCGCCTCACTTCTAAAGTAGTTTGTTTAGAAAACAATCATCTTCATTGCCAAACACAGTACTGTGTGAAATAAGCGAGGTCTTTTCTCGGAATCAGTTGCTTTCTTACGAAGAGAGTTGAGCGCAGCAAGTTGAAACTTTCTTTTTTTGTGTAATCTAACACGATGTACAAAGTAGTAGATTCGCCTCACTTCTAAAGTAGTTTGTTTAGAAAACAATCATCTTCATTTCCAAAAACTGTATTGTGTGAAATGAGCTAATTCGGTTCTCGGAATCACTTGCTTTCTTACAAAGAGTCTTGAGTGCAGCAAGTTCAAACATTCCTAGTTGGTGTAATCTAACAAGATGTACAACTTCCTAGATTCAGCTCATTTCTAAAGTAATTTGTTTAGAAAACAGTAATCTTTGTTTTTGAAAATTGTACTGTGTGAAATGAGCTGGTTCTGTTCTGTGAATCAGTAACTTTCTTAAGAAGAGGTTTGAGTGCAGCAAGTTTAAACTTTCCTTCTTTGTGTAATCTAAGAAGATATAAAACTTAGTAGCTTCACCTCATTTCTAAAGTAGTTTGTTTAGAAAAGAAACATCTTCATTTGCTGAACACTGTACTCTGTGAAATAAGCTATTCTGTTCTTGGAATCAGTTGCTTCCTTACAAAATCGCTTGAGTGCAGCAAGAACAAACTTTCCTTGTTTGTGTAATCTAACAAGATGTACAAAGTAGTATCTTCGCCTCACTTCTAAAGTAGTTTGTTTAGAAAACAAACATCTTCTTTGCCAAACACAGTACTGTGTGAAATGAGCTATTTCTATTCTCTGAATCAGTTGCTTTCTTACGAAGAGAGTTGAGCGCAGCAAGTTGAAACTTTACTTGTTTCTGTAATCTTACAAGATATACAAAGTAGTAGATTCGCCTCACTTCTAAAGTAGTTTGTTTAGAAAACAAACGTCTTCATTGCCGAACACAGTACTGTGTGAAATAACCTCGTTCTGTTCTCAGAATCAGTTGTTTTCCCATGAAGAGGGATGAGTGCACCAAGTTAAAACGTTCTTTGTGTAATCTAACAAGATGTACAAAGTAGTATCTTCGCCTCACTTCTAAAGTAGTTTGTTCAGAAAACAAACATCTTCAGTCCAGAACACAGTACTGTGTGAAATAAGCTAGTTCTGTTCTCGGAATCAGTTGCTTTCTTATGAAGGGGGTTGAGTGCAGCAAGTTCAAACTTTCCTTGTTTGTGTAATCTAACAAGATGTAAAACGTAGTAGAGTCGCCTCATTTCTAAAGTAGTTTGTTTAGAAACCAAACATCTTCTTTGCCGAACACAGTACTGTGTGAAATGACCTAGTTCTGTTCTCGGAATCAGTTGCTTTCTTACGAAGAGAGTTGAGCGCAGCAAGTTGAAACTTTCCTTGTTTGTGTAATCTAACAAGATATACAATGTAGTAGATTCGCCTCACTTCTAAAGTAGTTTGTTTAGAAAACAATCATCTTCATTTCCAAAAACTGTATCGTGTGAAATGAGCCAGTTCTGTTCTCGGAATCAGTTGCATTCTTACAAAGAGGGTTGAGTGCAGCAAGTTCAAACATTCCTAGTTAGTGCAATCTAACAAGATGTACAACTTAATAGATTCACCTCATTTCTAAAGTAATTTGTTTAGAAAACAATCATCTTCGTATTTGAAAACTGTACTGTGTGAAATGAGCTGGTTCTGTTCTCTGAATCAGTAAGTTTCTTAAGAAGAGGGTTGAGTGCAGCAAGTTCAAATTTTCCTTCTTTGTGTAATCTAAGAACATGTACAACATAGTAGATTCACCTCATTTCTAAAGTAGTTTGTTTAGAAAAGAAACATCTTCATTTGCTGAACACTGTACTCTGTGAAATAAGCTAGTTCTGTTCTTTGAATCAGTTGCTTCCTTACAAAATCGTTTGAGTGCAGCAAGTTCAAACTTTCCTTGTTTGTGTAATCTAACAAGATGTACAAAGTAGTATCTTCGCCTCACTTCTAAAGTAGTTTGTTTAGAAAACAATCATCTTCATTTACGAAAACTGTATTGTGTGAAATGAGCTAGTTCTTTTCTTGGATACACTTGCTTTCTTACAAAGAGGCTTGAGTGCAGCAAGTTAAAACATTCCTAGATAGTGTAACCTAACAAGATGTACAACTTAATAGATTCACGTCATTTCTAAAGTAATTTGTTTAGAAAACAGTCATCTTAGTTTTAGAAAACTGTACTTTTTGAAATGAGCTGGTTCTGTTCACTGAATCAGTAACTTTCTTTAGAAGAGGGTTGAGTGCAGGAAGATCAAACTTTCCTTGTTTGTGTAATCTAAGAAGATATACAACTTAGTAGATTCACCTCATTTCCAACGTAGTTTGTTTAGAAAACAAACATCTTCATTTTTGAAAACTGTACTGTGTGAAATGAGCTGGGTCTGTTCTCTTAATCAGTACCTTTCTTAAGAAGAGGGTTGAGGGAAGCAAGATGAAACTTTCCTTGTTTGTGTAATCTAACAACATATACAAAGTAGTACCTTCGCCTCCCTTATAAAGTAGTTTGTTTAGAAAACAAACATCTTCATTGCCAAACACAGTACTGTGTGAAATAAGCTAGTTCTGTTCTCGGAATCAGTTGCTTTCTTATCAAGAGGGTTGAGTGCCGCAAGTTCAAACGTTCCTTGTTTGTGTAATCTAACAAGATATAAAACGTAGTTGATTCGCCTCATTTCTAAAGTAGTTTCTTTAGAAAACAAACATCTTCATTGCCAAACACAGTACTGTGTGAATTGAGCTAGTTCTGTTCTCAGAATCAGTTGGTTTCTTGCGAAGATCCTTGAGCGCAGCAAGTTGAAACTTTCCTTGTTTGTGTAATCTTACAAGATGTACAAAGTAGTAGATTCGCCTCACTTCTAAAGTAGTTTGTTTAGAAAACAATCATCTTCATTGCCAAACACAGTACTGGGTGAAATAAGCTAGGTCTTTTCTCGGAATCAGTTGCTTTCTTAGGAAGAGAGTTGAGCGCAGCAACTTGAAACTTTCCTTGTTTGTGTAATCTAAAAAGATATACAAAGTAGTAAATACGCCTCACTTCTAAAGTAGTTTGTTTAGAAAACAATCATCTTCATTTCCGAAAACTGTATTGTGTGAAATGAGCTATTTCGGTTCTCGGAATCACTTGCTTTCTTACAAAGAGGCTTGAGTGCAGCAAGTTCAAACATTCCTAGTTAGTGTAGTCTAACAGGATATACAACTTAATAGGTTCACCTCATTTCTAAAGTAATTTGTTTAGAAAACAATCATCTTCGTTTTTGAAAACTGTACTGTGAAATGAGCTGGTTCTGTTCTCAGAATCAGTAACTTTCTTAAGAAGAGGGTTGAGTGCAGCAAATTCAAAGGTTCCTTGTTTGTGTAATCTAACAAGATGTAAAACGTAGTAGATTCGCCTCATTTCTAAAATAGGTAGTTTACAAAAAAAACATCTTCATTGCCGAACACAGTACTGTGTGAACTGAGCTAGTTCTCTCTCGGGATCAGGTGCTTTCGTACGAAGAGGATTGAGCGCAGCACGTTCAATCTTTCTTTGTTTTTGAAATCTAACAAGATGTACAAAGTAGTAGATTCGACTCACCTCTAAAGTAGTTTGTTTAGAAAACAATCATCTTCATTTCCGAAAACTGTATTGTGTGAAATGAGCTAGTTCGGTTCTCGGAATCACTTGCTTTCTTACAAAGAGGCTTGAGTGCAGCAAGTTCAAACATTCCTAGTTAGTGTAATCTAACAATATGTACAACTTAATAGATTCAGCTCGTTTCTAAAGTAATTTGTTTAGAAAACAATCATCTTCGTTTTTGAAAACTGTACTGTGTGAAATGAGGTGGTTCTATTCTCTGAATCAGTAGCTTTCTTAAGAAGAGGGTTGAGTGCAGCAAGTTCAAACTTTCCTTGTTTGTGTAATCTAACAAGATATACAACTTAGGAGATTCAGCTCATTTCTAAAGTAGTTTGTTTACAAAACAAACATCCTCATGTGCCGAACACTGTACTCTGTGAAATAAGCTAGTTCTGTTCTTGGAATCAGTTGCTTCCTTACAAATTCGCTTGAGTGCAGCAAGTTCAAACTTTCCTTGTTTGTGTAATCTAACAAGATGTCAAAAGTAGTAGATTCGCCTCACTTCTAATGTAGTTTATTTAGAAAGCAATCATCTTGATATCCGAAAATGGATCGTGTGAAATGAGCTAGTTCGATTCTCTGAATCAGTTGCTTTCTTACCAAGAGGCTTGAGTGCATCAAGTTCAAACATTCCTGGTGAGTGTAATCTAACAAGATGTACAACTTAATAGATTCGCCTCATTTCTAAAGTAGTTTGTTTATAAAACAAACGTCTTCATTGCCGAACACAGTACTGTGTGAAATGAGCTCGTTCTGTTCTTGGAATCAGTTTCTGTCTTACGAAGAGAGTTGAGGACAGCAAGTTCACATTTCCTTGTTTGTGTATTCTAACAAGATATACAACTTAGTACATCCACCTCATTTCTAAAGTAGTTTGTTTAGAAAACAAACATCTTTATTTGCCGGACACTGTACTCTGTGAAATAAGCTAGTTCTGTTCTTGGAAGCAGTTGCTTTCTTACAAAATAGTTTGAGTGCAGCAAGTTCAAACCTTCCTTGTTTGTGTAATCTAACAAGATGTACAATGTAGTATCTTAGCCTCACTTCTCAAGTAGTTTGTTTAGAAAACATCTTCATTACCGATCTCCGTACTGTGTGAAATGAGCTACTTCTGTTCTCGGAATCAGGTGCTTTCTTACGAAGAGAGTTGAGCGCAGCAAGTTCAAACTTTCTTTGTGTGTGTAATCTAAGAAGATGTACAAAATACTAGATTCGCTTCACTTCTTAAGTAGTTTGTTTAGAAAACAATCATCTTCATTTCCGAAAACTGTATTGTGTGAAATGAGCTAGTTCGGTTCTCGGAATTAGTTCCTTTCTTACAAAAAGGATTGCATGCTGCATTTTCAAACATTCCCAATTAGTGCAATCTAACAACATGTACAACTTAATAGATTCACCTCATTTCTAAATTAATTTGTTTAGAAAACAATCATCTTCATTTTTGAAAAATGTATTGTGTGAAATGAGCTGGTTATGTTCTCTGAATCAGTAGCTTTCTTAAGAAAAGGGTATAGGGCAGCAAGTTCAAACTTCCCTTGTTTGTGTAATCTAACAAGATGTACAATGTAGTATCTTCGCCTCACTTCTAAAGCAGTTTGTTTAGAAGACATCTTCATTGCCAAACAAAGTACTGTGTGAATTAAGCTAGTTCTGTTCCCGGAATCAGTTGCTTTCTTATGAAGAGGGTTGAGTGCAGCAAGTTCAAACTTTCCTTGTTTGTGTAATCTAACAAGATGTAAAATGGAGTAGATTCGCCTCATTTCTAAAGTAGTTTGTTTAGAAAACAAACACCTTCATTGCAGAACACAGTACTGTGGGAAATGAGCTAGTTCTGCCCTCGGGATCAGTTGCTTTCTTACGAAGAGGATTGAGCGCAACAAGTTCAAACTTTCCTTGTTCGTGTAATCTAACAAGATGTAAGACGTACTGGATTCACCTCCTTTTTAAAGTAGTTTGTTTAGAAAACAAACATCTTCATTGCCGAACATAGTACTGTGGGAAATGAGCTAGTTCTGTTCTCGGGATCAGTTGCTTTCTTACGAAGAGAGTTGAGCGCAGCAAGTTCAAACTTTCCTTGTTTTTAAAATCTAAGAAGATTACAACTTAGTAGATTCAACTCATTTCTAAAGTAGGTTGTTTAGAAAATAAACATCTTCATTTGCCAAACACCATACTCTGTGAAATAAGCTAGTTTTTTCTTGTAATCAGTTGCTTTCTTGCAAAATCGCTTGAGTGCAGCAAGTTCAAACTTTCCTTGTTTGTGTAATCTAACAAGATGTACAATGTAGTATCTTTGCTTCAGTTCTAAAGTAGTTTGTTTAGAAAACAAACATCTTCTTTGCCGAACACAGTACTGTGTGAAATGAGCTATTTCTATTTTCTGAATCAGTTGCTTTCTTACGAAGAGAGTTGAGCGCAGCAAGTTGAAACTTTACTTGTTTCTGTAATCTTACAAGATATGCAAAGTAGTAGATTCGCCTCACTTCTAAAGTAGTTTGTTTAGAAAACAAACGTCTTCATTGCCGAACACAGTACTGTGTGAATTAAGCTAGTTCTGTTCCCGGAATCAGTTGCTTTCTTATGAAGAGGGTTGAGTGCAGCAAGTTCAAACTTTCCATGTTTGTGTAATCTAACAAGATGTAAAATGGAGTAGATTCGCCTCCTTTCTAAAGTAGTTTGTTTAGAAACCAAACACCTTCATTGCAGAACACAGTACTGTGGGAAATGAGCTAGTTCTGCCCTCGGGATCAGTTGCTTTCTTACGAAGAGGATTGAGCGCAGCAAGTTCAAACTTTCCTTGTTCGTGTAATCTAACAAGATGTAAAACGTACTGGATTCGCCTCATTTCTAAAGTAGTTTGTTTAGAAAACAAACATCTTCATTGCCGAACATAGTACTGTGGGAAATGAGCTAGTTCTGTTCTCGGGATCTGTTGCTTTCTTACGAAGAGAGTTGAGCGCAGCAAGTTCAAACTTTCCTTGTTTTTGTAATCTAAGAAGATTACAACTTAGTAGATTCAACTCATTTCTAAAGTAGGTTGTTTAGAAAATAAACATCTTCATTTGCCGAACACCATACTCTGTGAAATAAGCTAGTTTTGTTCTTGTAATCAGTTGCTTTCTTGCAAAATCGCTTGAGTGCAGCAAGTTCAAACTTTCCTTGTTTGTGTAATCTAACAAGATGTACAATGTAGTATCTTTGCTTCAGTTCTAAAGTAGTTTGTTTAGAAAACATCTTCATTGCCGAACACAGTACTGTGAGAAATAAGCTAGTTCTGCTCTCGGAATCAGTTGCTTTCTTATAAAGAAGGTTGAGTGCAGCAAGTACAAACTTTCCTTGTTTGTGTAATCTAACAAGATATACAACTTAGTAGATTCACCTCATTTCTAAAGTAGTTTGTTCAGAAAACAAACATCTTCCTTTGCCGAACACTGTACTCTGTGAAATAAGCTAGTCCTTTTCTTGGATTCAGTTGATTTCTTACAAAATCGCTTGAGTGAAGCAAGTTCAAACTTTCCTTGTTTGTGTAATATAACAAGATGTACAAGTACTATATTCGCCTCACTTCTAAAGTAGTTCGTTTAGAAAACAAACATCTACATTGCCGAACACAGCACTCTGTGCAATGAGCTAGTTCTGTTCTTGGAATCAGTTGCTTTCTTACGAAGACGGTTGAGCGCAGCAAGTTCAAACTTTCCTTGTTTGTGTAATCTAATAAGATGCACAAACTAGTAGATTCGCCTCACTTCTAAAGTAGTTTGTTTAGAAAACAATCATCTTCATATCCGAAAACTGCATTGTGTGAAATGAGCTAGTTCGGTTCTCGGAATCAGGTGCTTTCTTAAAAAGAAGTTTGAGAGAAGCAAGTTCAAACATTCCTGGTTAGGGTAATCTAACAAGATGTAAAACATAATAGATTCACCTCATATCTAAAGTAATTTATTCAGACAACAATCATCTTCGTTTCTGAAAACTTTACTGTGTGAAATGAGCTGGTTTTGTTCTCTGAATCGGTAGCTTTCTTAAGAAGAGGATTGAGTCCAGCACGGTCAAACTTTCCCTGTTTGTGTAATTTAAGAAGATATACAACTTAGTAGATTCAGCTCATTTCTCAAGTAGTTTGTTTAAAAAACAAACATCTTCATTAGCCGAACACTGTACTCTGTGAAATAAGCTAGTTCTATTCTTGGAATCAGTTGGTTACTTACAAAATCGTTTGAGTGCAGCAAGTTCAAATTTCCCTTCTTTCTGTAATCTAACAAGTTGTACAATGTCTTATCTTCGCCTCGTTTCTAAAGTAGTTTGCTTAGAAAACAAACATCTTCATTGCCGTACACAGTATTGTGTGAAATAAGCTAGTTCTGTTCTCGGAATCAGTTGCTTTCATATGAAGAGGGTTGTGCGCAGCAAGTTCAAACTTTCCTTGTTTGTGTGATCTAACAAGATATACAACTTAGTATATTCACCTCATTTCTGAAGTAGTTTGTTTAGAAAACAAACATCTTCATTGCCGAACACAGTATTGTGTGAAATGAGCTAATTCTGAGAATCAATTGCTTTCTTACGAAGAGGATTGAGCGCAGCAAGTTCAAACTTTCTTTGTTTGTGTAATCCAGCAAGATATACAAATTAGTACATTCGTCTCACTTGTAAAGTAGTTTGTTTAGAAAACAATCAACTTCATTTCCGAAAACTGTATTGTGTGAAATGAGCTAGTTCTGTACTGGGAATCAGTTGCTTTCTTACAAATTCGCTTTAGTGCAGTAAGTTCAAACTTTCCTTGTTTGTGTAGTCTAAGAAGATGTACAAAGTAGTATCTTCGCCTCATTTCTAAAGTAGTTTGTTTAGAAAACAAACATCTTCATTGCCAAACACAGTACTGTGTGAAATAAGCTTGTTCTCTTCTCGGATTCAGTTGCTATCTTATGAAGAAGGTTGAATGCAGCAAGTTCAAACTTTCCTTGTTTGTGTTATCTGTCAAGATGTAAAACGTAGTAGATTCGCCTCATTTCTAAAGTAGTTTGTTTAGAAAACAAACATCTTCATTGCCGAACACAATCCTCTGTGAAATGAGCTAGTTCTGTTCTCGGATTCAGTTGCTTTCTTAGGAAGAGGGTTCAGCATAGCAAGTTCAAACTTTCCTTGTTTGTGTAATCTATCAATTTGTACAAAGTAGTAGCTTCGCCTCACTTCTAAAGTAGCTTGTTTAGAAAACAAACATCTTCATTGTCGAACACAATACTGTGTGAAATGAGCTAGTTCTGTTCTTGGAATCAGTTGCTTTCTTACAAAATCGCTTGAGTGCAGCAAGCTCAAACTTTCCTAGTTAGTGTAATCTAACAAGATGTACAACTAAATAGATTCACCTCATTTCTAAAGTAATTTCTTTAGAAAACAATCATCTTCGTTTTTGAAAACTGTACTGTGTGAAATGACCTGGTTCTGTTCTCTGAATCAGTAGCTTTCGTAAGAAGAGTTCTGAGTGCAGCAAGTTCAAACTTTCCTTGTTTGTGCTATCGAACAAGATATACCACTTAGTAGATTCACCTCATTTCTAAAGTAATTTGTTCAGAAAACTATCATCTTCGTTTTGGAAAACTGTACTTGTGACATAAGCTAGTTCTGTTCTCTGAATCAGTAGCATTCTTAAGAAGAGGGTTGAGTGCAGCAAGTTCAAACTTTACTTGTTTGTGTAATCTAACAAGATATAAAACTTAGTAGATTCGCCTCTTTTCTAAAGTAGTTTGTTTAGAAAACAAATATCTTCATTGCCGAACACTGTACTGTGTGAAATGTACTAGTTCTGTTCTCAGAATCAGTTGCTTTCTTACAAAGACAGTTTAGGGCAGCGAGTTCAAACTTTCCTTGTTTGTGTAATCTAACAGGATATACAACTCAGTAGATTCGCCTCATTTCTAAAGTAGTTTGTTCAGAAAACAAACATCTCCACCTCCGAAGACTGTACTGTGTCAAATAAGGTAGTTTTGTTCTCACAATCAGTTGCTTTCTTAGGATCAGGGTTGATAGCAGCAAGTCCAAACATTCGTAGTTAGTGTAACCTAAGAAGATGTATAATTTTATAGATTCAGCTCATTTCTAAAGTAGTTTGTTTAGAAAACAAACATCTTCATTTCAAAACACAGTACTCTGAACTAAGCTAGTTCTTTTCTCGTAATGAGTTGCTTTCTTACAAAGACAGCTCAGGGCAGCAAGTTCAAACTTTCCTTATTTGTGTAATGTAACATGATGTAGAACTTAGTAGATTCAGCTCATTTCTAACACAGTTTGTTTAGAAAACAAACTTCTTCACTTGCCGAACACTGTACTCTTTGAAATAAGCTAGTTCTGTTATTGGAATCAGTTGCTTTCTTACAAAATCGCTTGAGTGCAGCAAGTTCAAACTTGCCTTGTTTGTGTAACCTGACAAGATATACAAAGTAGTAGCTTCGCCTCACTTCTAAAGTAGTTTGTTTAGAAAGCAAACATCTTCATTAACAAACACAGTACTGTGTGAAATGAGCTAGTTCTGTTCACGGAATCAGCTGCTTTCTCATGAGAGGGTTGAGTGCATCAATTTCTAACTTTGCTTGTTTGTGTAATCTAAAAAGATGTAAAACGTAGTAGATTCGCCTCCTTTCTAAAGTAGTTTGTTTTGCAAACAAACATCTTCATTGCCGAACACAGTAGTGTGTGAAATTTGCTACTTCTGTTCTCAGAATCAGTTGCTTTCTTACGAAGAGGGTTGAGTGCAGCAAGTTCAAATTTTCCCTGTTTGTGTCATCTAACAAGATGTTCAAAGTAGTACATTCGCCTCACTTTTAAATTAGTTTGTTTAGAGAACAATCATCTTCATTTCCGAAAACTGGATTGTGTGAAATGAGCTAGTGCTGTTTTCGGAATCAGTTGCCTTCTTATGAAGAGGTTTGAGTGCATCAAGTTGAAACTTTCCTTGTTTGTGTAATCCAACAAGATGTACAAAGTAGTAGATTCGCCTCACTTCTCAAGTAGTTTGTTTAGAAAACAATCATATTCATTTCGAAAAACTGTATTGTGTAAAATGAGCTAGTTCGGTCGCGGAATCAGTTGCTTTCTTACAAAGAGGCTTGAGTGCAGCAAGTTTAAACATTCCTAGTTAGTGAAATCTAACAAGATGTACAACATATTAGATTCACCTCACTTCTAACATAGTTTGTTCAGAAAACAATCATCTTCCTTTTTGAAAACTGTACTGTGTGAAATGAGCTAGTTGTGTTCTCGGAATCAGTAGCTTTCTTAAGAAGAGGGTTGAGTGCAGCAAGTTCAAACTTTCCTTGTTTGTGTAATCTAACAAACTATACAACTTAGTTGATTCACCTCATTTCTAAAGTAGTTTGTGTAGAAAACAAACATCTTCATTTGCCGAATGCTGTACTCTGTGAAATAAGGTAATTGTGTTCTTGGAATCAGTTGCTTTCTTACAAAATCGCTTGAGTGCAGCAAGTTAAACTTTCCTTGTTTGTGTAATCTAAAAAGATGTACAAAGTAGTAGCTTCGCCTCACTTCTAAAGTAGTTTTTTTAGAAAACAAACATCTTCATTGCTGAACACAGTACTGTGTGAAATTAGCTAGTTGTGTTCTCAGAATTAGTTGCTTTCTTACGAAGTGGGTTGAGTGCAGCAAGTTCCAACTTTCCTGGTTTGTGTAATCAAATATGATGTAAAAAGTAGTATATTGGCCTCATTTCTAAAGTAGTTTGTTTACAAAACAAACATCTTCATTGCCGAGAACTGTATTGTGTGAAATGAGCTAGTTCAGTTCTCTGAATCACTTGCTTTCTTACTAAGAGGCTTGAGTGCAACAAGTTCAAACATTCCTATTTGGGTAATCTAACAAGATGTACAATTTATTAGATTCACCACATTTCTAAAGTAATTTGTTTAGAAAACAATCATCTTCCTTTTTGAAAACTGTACTGTGTTAAATCAGCTAGTTCTGTTCTCTCAATCAGTATCTTTCTTAAGAAGAGCGTTGAGTGCAGCATGTTCAAACTTTCCTTGTTTGTGTATTCTAACAAGATTTACAACTTACTAGATTCACCTAATTTCTAAAGTAGTTTGTTTAGAAAACAAACATCTTCATTGCCGAACACAGTACTGTGTGAAATGAGCTTGTTCTGTTCTCGGAATCAGTTGCTTTTTTACCAAGAGGGTTGAGTGCAGCTAGTTCAAACGTTCCCTGTTTGTGTAATCTAACAAGATGTAAAACGTAGTAGATTTGCCTCATTTCTCAAGTACTTTGTTTAGAAAACAAACATCTTCATTGCCCAACACAGTACTGTGTGAAATGTGGTAGTTCTGTTCTTGGTAGCAGTTGCTTTCTTACAAAGAGGGTTGAGTGCAGCAAGTTCAAACTTTCTTTGTTTGTGTAATCTAACACGATGTAAAATTTAGTAGATTCCACTCATTTCTAAAGTAGTTTGTTTAGAAAACAAACATCCTCATTGCCAAACACTGTACTGTATGAAATGAGCTAGTCCTCTTCTCAGAATCAGTTGCTTTCTTTCAAAGACACTTTAGGGCAGCGAGTTAAAATTGTCCTTGTTTGTGTAATCAAACAAGATGTACAACTCAGTAGACTCGCCTCATTGCTAAAGTAGTTTGTTTAGAAAACAAACATCTTCACTGCCAAATAATGTACTGTGTCAAATAAGCTAGTTTTGGTGTCGCAGTCAGTTGCTTTCTTACGAACAGGGTTGAGGGCAGCAAGTTCAAACATTCCTACTTAGTGTAACCTAAGAAGATGTACAATTTAATAGATTCAGCTCATTTCTAAAGTAGTTTGTTTAGAAAACAAACATCTTAATTTCAAACCACCATACTCTGTGAACTAAGCTAGTTCTTTAATCGGAATCAATTGCTTTCTTACAAAGACAGTTTAGGGGAGCAATTTCAAACCTTCCTTGTTTGTGTAATCTAACAAGAAGTACACCTTAGTAGATTCACCTCATTTGTAACACATTTTGTTTAGAAAACAAACTTCTTTATTGCCGAACACTTTACTCTGTGAAATGAGCGAGTTCGGTTCTCCCAATCAGGTGCTTTCTTACAAAGAGGCTTGAGTGCAGTAAGTTCAAACATTCCTTGTTAGTTTAATCTAACAAGATGTACAACTTATTAGATTCACCTCATTTCTAAAGTAGTTTGTTTAGAAAACAATCATCTTCGTTTCCGAACACTGTACTGTGTGAACGGAGCCAGTTTTGTTCTCTGAATCAGTAGCTTCCTTAAGAAGAGGGTTGAGTACAACAAGTTCAAACTTTCCTTGTTTGTATTATCTAACAAGTTATACAACTTAGTAGATTCGTCTCATTTCTAAAGTAATTTGTTTAGAAAACAAACATCTTCATTTGCTGAACAGTGTACTCTGTGAAATAAGCTAGTTCTGTTCTTGGAATTAGTTGCTTTCTTACAAAATAGCTTGAGTGCAGCAAGTTCTAACTTTCCTTGTTTGTGTAATCTAACAAGATGTACAAAGCAATAGCATCGCCTCATTTCTAAAGTAGTTTCTTTAGAAAAAGAACATGTTCATTGGTGAACACAGTACTCTGTGTAATGAGGTAGTTCCGTTCTCGGAATCAGTGGCTTTCTTATGAAGAGGGTTGAGTCCAGCAAGTTCAAACTTTCCTTGTTTGTGTAATCTAACAAGATGTAAAACTGAGTATTTTCGCCTCATTACTATAGTAGTTTATTTAGAAAAGAAACATCTTCCTTGCCCAACACTGTACTATATGAAATGAACTAGTTCTCTTCTCAGAATCAGTTGTTTTCTTACAAAGACACTTTAGGGTAGCGAGTTCAAACTTTCCCTGTTTGTGTAATCTACCAAGATGTACAACTCAGGAGCTTCGACTCATTTCTAAAGTAGTTTTCTTTCAAAAACAAACATCCTCACTGTCGAACACTGTACTGTGTGAAATAATCTAGTTTTGTTCTCAAAATCAGTTGCTTTCTTACGAAGAGAGTTGAGCGCAGCAAGTTGAAACTTTCCTTGTTTGTGTAATCTTACCAGATGTACAAATCAGTAAATTCGCCTCACTTCTAAAGTAGTTTGTTTAGAAAACAATCATCTTCATTGCCAAACACAGTACTGTGTGAAATAAGCTAGGTCTTTTCTCGGAATCAGTTGCTTTCTTACGAAGAGAGTTGAGCGCAGCAAGTTGAAACTTTCCTTGTTTGTGTAATCTAACAAGATGTACACAGTAGTAGATTCGCCTCACTTCTAAAGTAGTTTATTTAGAAGACAATCATCTTCATTTCTGAAAACTGTGTTGTGTGAAATGTGCTAGTTCGGTTCTCAGAATCACTTGCTTTCTTCCAAGGAGGCTTGATAGCAGCAAGTTTAAACATTCAGAGTTAGTGTAATATAACAAGATGTACAACTTAATAGATTCAACTCATTTCTAAAGTAATTTGTTTAGAAAACCAGCATCTTCGTTTTTGAAAACTGTACTGTGTGAAATGAGCTGGTTCTGTTCTCTGAATCAGTAACTTTCTTACGAACAGGGTTGAGTGCAGCAAGTTCAAACGTTCCTTCTTTGTGTAATCTAAGAAGATATACAACTTAGTAGATTCACCTCATTTCTAAAGTTGTTTGTTTAGCAAACAAACATCTTCATTTGCCGAACACTGTACTATGTGAAATAAGCTACTTCTGTTCTTGGAATCAGTTGCTTCCTTACAAAATCGCTTGAGTGCAGCAAGTTCAAACTTTCCTTGTTTGTGTAATCTAACAAGATGTAAAACGTATGGGATTCGCCTCATTTCTAAAGAAGTTTGTTTAGAAAACAAACATCTTCATTGCCGAACACACTACTGTGTGAAATGAGCTAGTTCTGTTCTCGGAATCAGTTGCTTTCTTATAAAGAGAATTGAGCGCATCAAGTTCAAACTTTCCTTGTTTGTGTAATCTAACAAGATGTACAAAGTAGTATATTCGCCTCACTTGTAAAGTAGTTCGTTTCAAAAACAATTATCTTCATTTCCGTAAACTGTGTTGTGTGAAAAGAGCTAGTTCGGTTCTCGGAATCACTTGCGTTCTTACAAAGAGGCTTGAGTGCAGCAAGTTGAAACATTCCTAGTTAGTGTAACCTAACAAGTTCTACAAACTACTTTAGAAATGAGGCGAATCTACTACCTTTTACATCTTGTTGGTTTACACAAAGAAGGAAAGTTTGAACTTGCTGAACTCAACCATCTTCATAAGATAGCAACTGATTTCGAGAACAGAACTAGCCCATTTCACACAGTACTGTGTTCGGCAATGAAGATATTTGTTTTCTAAACAAACTACTTTAGAAATGAGGGGAGTCTACTACCTTTTACATCTTGTTAGATTACACAAACAAGGAACATTTGAACTTGCTGCACTCAACTCTCTTCATAAGAAAGCAACTGATTCTGAGAACAGAACTAGCTTATTTCACACAGAAATGCGTTCGGCAATGAAGATGTTTGTTCTCTCAAGAAACTACTTTAGAAATGAGGCGATTCTACTAAGTTCTATATCTTCTTAGATTACACAAAGAAGGAAAGTTTGAACTTGCTGCACTCAACCCTCTTCTTAAGAAAGTTACTGATTCAGAGAACAGAACCAGCTCATTTCAAACAGTACAGTTTTCAAAAACGAAGATGATTGTTTTCTAAACAAATTACTTTAGAAATGAGGTGAATCTTTTAAGTTGTACATCTTGTTAGATTACACTAACTAGGAATTTTTGAACTTGCTGCACTCAACCCTCTTTGTAAGAACGCAAGTG
The DNA here is from genome assembly GCA_036365145.1 of Orientallactaga sibirica. Taxonomy (NCBI): domain Eukaryota; kingdom Metazoa; phylum Chordata; class Mammalia; order Rodentia; family Dipodidae; genus Orientallactaga; species Orientallactaga sibirica. Next base: position 1,743,032 of record JAEOAD010002519.1, read on the forward strand.
ACTCCGAGAACCGAACTAGCTCATTTCCCACAACACAGTTTTCGGAAATGAAGATGATTGTTTTTGAAACGAACTACTTTAGAAGTGAGGTGAATATACTACTTTGTACATCTTGTTAGATTACACAAACAAGGAAATTTTCAACTTGCTGCGCTCAACTCTTTTCATAAGAAAGCAACTGATTCCGAGAACAGAACTAGCTCATTTCACACAGTACTGTGTTCGGGAATGAAGATGTGTGTTTTCTAAACAAACTGCTTCAGAAATGAGGCGTATCTACTACGTTTTACATCTTGTTAGATTACACAAACAAGGAAAGTTTGAACTTGCTGCACTCAAGCGATTTTGAAAGGAAGCAACTGATTCCAAGAACAAAACTATCTTATTTCACAGAGTACAGTGTTCGGCATATAAAGATGTTTGTTTTGTAAACAAAATACTTTATAAATGAGGTGAATCTACTAATTTGTATATCTTCTTAGGTTACAAAAAGAAGGAAAGTTTGAACTTGCTGCATTCAACCCTCTTCTTAAGAAAGTTGCTGATTCAGAAAATAGAACCATCTCATTTCACACAGTACAGTTTAAAAAACGAAGTTGATTGTTATCTAAACAAATTACTTTAGAAATGAGGTGAATCTATTAAGTTGTACATCTTGTTAGATTACACTAACTAGGAATGTTTGAACTTTCTGCACTCAAGACTTTTTGTAAGAAAGAAAGTGATTCCGAGAACAGAACTAGCTCATTTCACACAATACAGTGTTCGGAAATGAAGATGATTGTTTTGTAAACAAACTACTTTAGAAGTGAGGCGAATCTACTACTTTGTACATCTTGTTAGTTTACAAAAAGAAGGAAAGTATGAACTTGCTGAACTCAACCCTCCTCATAAGAACGCAACTGATTCCGATGACAGAACTAGCCGCTTTCACACAGTACTGTGTTCGGCAATGAAGATGTTTGTTTTATAAACAAACTACTTTAGAAAGGCGAATCTACTACGTTTTACATCTTGTTAGACTACACAAACAAGGAACGTTTGAACTTGCTGCACTCAACCATCTTCATAAGAAAGCAACTCCTTCTGAGAACAGAATTAGCTTATTTAACACAGAACTGTGTTCGGCAATGATGATGTTTGTTTTCTAAACAAACTACTTTAGAAGTGAGGAGAAGATACTACTTTGTACATTTTGTTAGATTACACAAACAAGGAAAGTTTGAACTTGCTGCACTCAAGCGAATTTGTAAGGAAGCAGCTGATTCCAAGAACAGATCTATCTTATTTCACAGATTACAGTGTTCGGCAAATGAAGATGTTTGTTTTCTAAACAAACTACTTTAGAAGTGAGGCGAATCTACTAAGTTGTATATCTTCTTAGATTACACAAAGAAGGAAAGTTTGACTTTCCTCCACTCAACCTTCTTCATAAGAAAGTTACTGATTCAGAGAAGAGAACCACCTCATTTCTCAGTACAGTTTTCAAAAACGAAGATGATTGTTTTCTAAACAAATTACTTTAGAAATGAGGTGAATCTATTAAGTTGTACATCTTGCTAGATTACATTAACTAGGAATGTTTGAACTTGCTGCACTGAAGACTCCTTGTAAGAAAGCAAGTGATTCCGAGAACCGAACTAGGTCATTTCACACAATACAGTTTTGGGAAATAAAGAGGATTGTTTTCTAAACAAACTACTTTAGAAGAGAGGCGAATCTACTACTTTGGACATCTTGTTAGATTACACATACAAAGAAAGTTTGAACTTGTTGCGCTCAATCCTCTTCGTAAGAAAGCAACTGATTCCGAGAACAGCAGTCGCTTATTTCACACAGTACTGTCTTCGGCAATGAAGATGTTTGTTTTCTAAACAAACTACTTTAGAAATGAGTCGAATATACTACGTTTTACATCTTGATAGATTACGCAAACAAGGAACTTTTGAACTTGCTGCACTCAACCGTCTTCATAAGAAAGCAATTGATTCTGAGAACAGAACTAGCTTATTTCACACAGTACTGTGTTCGGCAATGAAGATGTTTGTTTTTGAAACAAACTACTTTAGAAGTGAGGCGAAGATACTACTTTGTACATCTTGTTAGATTACGCAAACAAGAAAGGTTTGTACTTGCTACACTCAACCCTCTTTTAAGAAAGTTACTGATTTTCGGAGAACAGAACCAGCTCATTTCACACAGTACAGTTTTCAAAAATTAAGATGATTGTTTTCTAAACAAATTACTTTAGAAATGAGCTGAATCTATTAAGTTGTACATCTTGTTAGATTAAACTAACTAGGAATTTTTGAATTTGTTGCACTCAAGCCTCTTTGTAAGAAAGCAAGTGACTCCGAGAACAGAACTAGCTCATTTCACACAATACAGTTTTCTGAAATGAAGATGATTGTTTTCTAAACGAACTACTTTAGAAGTGAGGCGAATCTACTACTTTGTACATCGTGTTAGATGACACAAACATGGAAAGTTTCAACTTGCTGCCCTCAACTCTCTTTGTAAGAAAGCAACTGATTCCGAGAACAGAACTAGCTCACTTCACACACTACTGTGTTCGGTAATGAAGATGTTTGTTTTCTAAACAAACTACTTTAGAAATGAGGCGAATCTACTACCTTTTACATCTTGTTAGTTTACACAAACAAGGAAAGTTTGAACTTGGTGAACTCAACCCTCTTCGTAAGAAAGCAACTGATTCCCAGAACAGAACTAGCCCATTTCACACAGTACTGTGTTCTGCAATGAAGATGTTTGTTTTCTAAACAAACTACTTTAGAAGTGAGGCGAAGATACTACTTTGTACATCTTGTTAGATTACACAAACAAGGAAAGTTTGAACTTGCTGCCCTCAAGCGATTTTGTAAGGAAGCAACTGATTCCAAGAACAGACCTACCTTATTCACAGAGTACAGTGTTCGGCAAATTAAGATGTTTGTTTTCTAAACAAAGTACTTTAGAAATGAGGTGAATCTACTAAGTTGTATATCTTCTTAGAATACACAAAGAAGGAAAGTTTGAACTTGCTGCAATCAACCCTCTTCTTAAGAAAGTTACTGATTCAGAGAACAGAAGCAGCTCATTTCACACAGTACAGTTTAAAAAAAGAAGATGATTGTTTTCTAAACTAATTACTTTAGAAATGAGGTGAATCTATTAAGTTGTACATCTTGTTAGATTACACTAACTAGGAATGTTTCAACTTGCTGCAATCAACCCTCTTTGTAAGAACACAAGTGATTCCGAGAACAGAAATAGCTCATTTCACACAATACAGCTTTTGGAAATGAAGATGATTGTTTTTCTCAACAAACTACTTTAGAAGTGAGGTGAATCTACTACTTTGTACATCTTGTTAGAGTACACAAACAAGGAAAGTTTCAACTTCCTGCGCTAAACTCTCTTCATAAGAAAACAACTGATTCCGAGAATAGAATTAGCTCATTTCACACAGTACTGTGTATGGCAAAGAAGATGTTTGTTTTCTAAACAAACTACTTTAGAAGTGAGGCGAAGATACTACTTTGTACATCTTGTTAGATTACACAAACAAGGAAAGCTTGGACTTGCTGCACTAAAGCGATTTTGTAAGGAAGCAAATGAATCCAAGAACAGAACTAGCTTATTTCACAGAGTACAGTGTTCGGCAAATGAAGATGTTTGTTTTCTAAACAAACTACTTTAGAAATGAGGTGAATCTACTAAGTTGTATATCTTGTTAGATTACACAAAGAAGGAAAGTTTGAACTTGCTGCACTCAACGCTCTTCTTAAGAAAGTTACTGATACAGAGAACAGAACCAGCTCATTTCACACAGTACAGTTTTCAAAAACGAAGATGATTGTTTTCTAAACTAATTACTTTAGAAATGAGGTGAATCTACTATGTTGTACATCTTGTTAGATTACACTAACTAGGAATATTTCAACTTGCTGCACTCAAGCCTCTTTGTAAGAATGCAAGTGATTCTGAGAACATAACTAGCTCATTTCACACAATACAGTTTTTGGAAATGAAGATGATTGCTTTCGAAAAAAACTACTTTAGAAGTGAGGCTAATCTACTACTTTGTACATCTTGTTAGATTACACAAAGAAGGAAAGTTTCAACTTCCTGCGCTAAACTCTCTTCGTAAGAAAGCAACTGATTCCGAGAACAGAACTACCTCATTTGACACACTACAGTGTTCGGCAAATGAAGATGTTTCTTTTCTAAACAAACTACTTTAGAAATGAGGGGAATCTACTAAGTTGTATATCTTCTTAGATTACACAAAGAAGGAAAGTTTGAACTTGCTTCACTCAACAATCTTCTTAAGAAAGTTACTGATTCAGAGAACAGAACCAGCTCACTTCACACAGTACAGTTTTCAAAGACGAAGATGATTGTTTTCTAAACAAATTACTTTAGAAATGAGGTGAATCTATTAAGTTGTACATCTTGTTAGATTACACTAACTAGGAATGTTTGAACTTGCTGCACTGAAGACTCTTTGTAAGAAAGCAAGTAATTCCGAGAACCAAACTACCTCATTTAACACAATACATTTTTTGGAAATAAAGATGATTGTTTTCTAAACAAATTACATTAGAAATGAGGTGAATCTACTAAGTTGTACATCCTGTTATATTACACTAACTAGGAATGTTTGAACTTGCTGCGCTCAAGCCTCTTTTTAAGAAAGCAATTGATTCCGAGAACCAAACTAGCTCATTTCACACAACACAGTTTTCGGAAATGAAGATGATTGTTTTCTAAAGAAACTACTTTAGAAGTGAGGCAAATCTACTACTTTGTACTTCTTGTTAGATTACACTAACTAGGAATGTTTCAACTTGCTGCACTCAACCCTCTTTGTAAGAACCCAAGTGATTCCGAGAACAGAAATAGCTCATTTCACACAATACAGCTTTTGGAAATGAAGATGATTCTTTTCTCAACAAACTACTTTAGAAGTGAGGCAAATCTACTACTTTGTACATCTTGTTAGATTACACAAACAAGGATCGTTTGAACTTGCTGCACTCAACACTTTTCGTAAGAAAGCAACTGATTACGAGAACAGAACTAGCTCATTTCACACAGTACTGTGTTCGGCAATGAAGATGTTTGTTTTCTAAACAAACTACTTTAGAAGTGAGGCGAAGATACTACTTTGTACATCTTGTTAGATTACACAAACAAGGAAAGTTTGAACTTGCTGCACTCAAGCGATTTTGTAAGGAAGCAACTGATTCCAAGAACAGAACGAGCTTATTTCACAGAGTACAGTGTTCGGCAAATGAAGATGTTTGTTTTCTAAAAAAACTACTTTAGAAATTAGGTGAATCTACTAAGTTGTATATCTTCTTAGATTACACAAAGAAGGAAAGTTTGAACTTGCTGCACTCAATCCTCTTCTTAAGAAAGTTACTGATAGGGAAAACAGAACCAGCTCATTTCACACAGTACAGTTTTCAAAAACGAAGATGATTGTTTTCTAAGCAAATTACTTTAGAAATGAGGTGAATCTATTAAGCTGTACATCTTGTTAGATTACACTAACTAGGAATGTTTGAACTTGCTGCACTCAAGCCTCTTTTAAAGAAAGCAAGTGATTCTGAGAACAGAAGTAGCTCATTTCACACGATACAGTATTCGGAAATGAAGATGATTGTTTTCTAAACAAACTCCTTTAGAAGTAAGGCGAATATACTACTTTGCACATCTTGTTAGATTACACAAACAAGGAAAGTTTCAACTTGCTGCGCTCAACTCTCTTCGTAAGAAAGCAACTGATTTCGAGAACAGAACTAGCTCATTTCACACACTACTGTGTTCGGCAATGAAGATGTTTGTTTTCTAAACAAACTACTTTAGAAGTGAGGCGAAGATAGTACATTGTACATCTTGTTAGGTTACACAAACAAGGAAAGTTTGAACTTGCTGCACTCAAGCGATTTTGTAAGGAAGCAACTGATTCCAAGAACAGAACGAGCTTATTTCACAGAGTACAGTGTTCGGCAAATGAAGATATTTGTTTTCTAAAAAAACAACTTTAGAAATGAGGAGAATCTACTAAGTTGTATATCTTCTTAGATTACACAAAGAAGGAAAGTTTGAACTTGCTGCACTCAACCCTCTTCTTAAGAAAGTTACTGATACAGAGAACAGAACCAGCTCATTTCACACAGTACAGTTTTCAAAAATGAAGATGATTGCTTTCTAAACAAATAACTTTAGAAATGAGGTGAATCTATTAAGTTGTACATCATGTTAGATTACACTAACTAGGAACGTTTGAACTTGCTGCACTCAAGCCTCTTTGTAAGAAAGCAAGTCATTCCGAGAACAGAACTAGGTCATTTCACACACTATTTTGTTTGGCAATGAAGATGTTTGTTTTCTAAACAAACTACTTTAGGTATGAGGCGAATCTACTACCTTTTACATCGTGTTAGTTTACACAAACAAGGAAAGTTTGAACTTGCTGAACTCAACCCTCTTCATAAGAAAGCAAATGATTCTGAGAAAAAAAACTAGCTTATTTCACACAGTACTGTGTTCGGAAATGAAGATGTTTGTTTTCTAAACAAACTACTTTAGAAATGAGGTGAATATACTACGTTTTACATCTTGATAGATTACACAAAAAAGGAACTTTTGAACTTACTGCACTCAACCGTCTTCATAAGGAAGCAACTGATTCTGAGAACAGAACTAGCTTACTTCACACAGTACTGTGTTCGGCAATGAAGATGTTTGTTTTCTAAACAAACTACTTTAGAAGTGAGGCGAAGATACTACTTTGTACATCTTGTTAGATTACACAAACAAGAAAAGTTTGAACTTGCTGCACTCAACCCTCTTTTAAGAAAGTTACTGATTCGGAGAAGAGAACCAGCTCATTTCACACAGTACAGTTTTCAAAAATGAAGATGATTGTTTTCTAAACAAATTACTTTAGAAATGAGGTGAATCTATTAAGTTGTACATCTTGTTAGGTTACACTAACTAGGAATGTTTGAACTTGCTGCAATCAACGCTCTTCTTAAGAAAGTTACTGATTCAGAGAACAGAACCAGCTTATTTCACACAGTACTGTGTTCGGCAATGAAGATGTTTGTTTTCTAAACAAACTACTTTAGAAGTGAGGCGAAGATACTGCTTTGTACATCTTGTTAGATTACACAAGGAAGGAAAGTTTGAACTTGCTGCACTCAACCCTCTTCTTAAGAAAGTTACTGATTCAGAGAACAGAACCAGCTCATTTCACACAGTACTGTTTTCAAAAAAGAAGATGATTGTTTTCTAAACAAATTACTTTTGAAATGAGGGGAATCTATTAAGTTGTACATACTGTGAGATAACACTAACTAGGAATGTTTGAACTTGCTGCACTCAAGCCTCTTTTTAAGAAAGCAAGTGAATCCGAGAACAGAATTAGCTCATTTCACACGATACAGTTTTCGGAAATGAAGACGATTGTTTTGTAAACAAACTACTTTAGAATTGAGGCGAATCTACTACGTTGTACATCTTGTTAGATTAAACAAACAAGGAAAGTTTCAACTTGCTGCGCTCAACTCTCTTCGTAAAAAAGCACCTGATGCCGAGAACAGAAATAGCTCATTTCACACAGTACTGTGTTCGGCAATGAAGATGCTTGTTTTCTAAACAAACTACTTTAGAAATGAGGCGAATCTACTACCTTTTACATCTTGTCAGTTTACACAAACAAGGAAAGTTTGAAGTTGCTGAACTCAACCCTCTGAATAAGAAAGCAACTGATTCCGAGAACAGAACTAGCGCATTTCACACAGTACTCTGTTCGGCTATGAAGATGTTTGTTTTCTAAACAAACTACTTTGGAAATAAGGTGAATCTACTATGTTTTACATCTTGTTAGATTACAAAAACAAGGAACGTTTGAACTTGCTGCACTCAACCCTCTTCATAAGATAGCAACTGATTCTGAGAACAGAACAACCTTATTTCACACAGTACTGTGTTTGGCAATGAAGATGTTTGTTTTCTAAACAAAGTACTGTAGAAGTGAGGCGATGATACTACATTGTACATCTTTTTAGATTACAGAAACAAGGAAAGTTCGAACTTGCTGCACTCAAGGGATTTTGTAAGAAAGCCCATTTCACACAGTACTGTGTTCGGCAATGAAGATGTTTGTTTTCTAAACAAACTACTTTAGAAGTGAGGCAAAGATACTACTTTTAACATCTTGTTAGATTACACAAACAAGGAAAGTTTGAACTTGCTGCACTCAAGCGATTTTGTAAGGAAGCAACTGATTCCAAGAACAGAACTAGCTTATTTCACAGAGTACAGTGTTTGGCAAATGAAGATGTTTGTTTTCTAAACAAACTACTTTAGAAATGAGGTGAATCTACTATGTTGTATATCTTCTTAGATTACACAAAGAAGGAAAGTTTGAACTTGCTGCACTCAACCCTCTTCTTAAGAAAGTTACTGATTCAGAGAACAGAACCAGCTCATTTCACACAGTACAGTTTTCAAAAACGAAGATGATTGTTGTCTAAACAAATTACTTTAGAAATGAGCTGAATCTATTAAGTTGTACATCTTGTTAGATTACACTAACTAGGAATGTTTGAACTTGCTGCACTAAACCCTCTATGTAAGAACGCAAGTGATTCCGAGAACAGAACTAGCTCATTTCACATGATACAGTTTTCGGAAATGAAGATGATTGTTTTCTAAACAAACTACTTTAGAAGTGAGGCGAATCTACTACTTTGTACATCGTGTTAGATTACACAAACAAGGAAAGTTTCAACTTGCTGCTCAACTCTCATAAGAAAGCAACTGATTCGAGAACAGAACTAGCTCATTTCACACAGTACTGTGTTCGGCAATGAAGATGTTTGTTTTCTAAACAAACTACTTTAGAAATGAGGCGAATCTACTACTTTGTACATCTTGTTGGATTACACAAACAAGGAAAGTTTCAACTTGCTGAACTCAACCCTTCAGAGAACAGAAAGCCCAAACAACTGTGTTGCAATGAAGATGTTTGAACAGAATACCTACTTTGTAGCCCAAACAATGAAGATGTTTGTTTTCTAAACAAACTACTTTAGAAGTGAGGTGAAGATACTACTTTGTACATATTGTTAGATTACACAAACAAGGAAAGTTTGAACTTGCTGCACTCAGAACTAAGGAAGCAACTGATTCCAAGAACAGAACAGCTTATTTCACAGAGTACACTTTTCAAAATGAAGATGTTTGTTTTCTAAACAAACTTTAGAAAAGGTGAATCTACTTGTTGTATATCTTCTTAGATTACACAAAGAAGGAAAGTTTGAACTTGCTGCACTCAACCCTCTTCTTAAGAATGACTGATTCGAACAGAACCAGCTCATTTCACACAGTACAGTTTTCAAAAATGAAGATGATTGTTTTTCTAAACAAATTACTTTAGAAATGATGAATCTATTGTTGTACATCTTGTTAGATTACACAAACAAGGAATGTTTGAAGTTTGTAGGAAGCAACTGAGTTCCAAGAACAGAACTAGCTCATTTGTTTTACAAATGAAGATGATTGTTTTCTAAACAAACTACTTTGAAGTGAGGTGAATCTACTACTTTGTATATCTTGTTAGATTACACAAACAAGGAAAGTTTCAACTTGCTGCACTCAAGTAAGAAAGCAACTGATTCCGAGAACAGAACTAGCTCATTTCACACAGTACTGTGTTCGGCAATGAAGATGTTTGTTTTTAAACAAAACTTTAGAAATGAGGCGAATCTACTAAGATTTACATCTTGTTGGTTTACACAAACAAGGAAAGTTTGAACTTGCTGAACTCAACCCTCTTTAAGAAAGCAACTGATTGAGAATTTTTAGCCCATTTCACACAGTACTGTGTTCGGCAATGAAGATGTTTGTTTTCTAAACAAACTGCTTTAGAAGTGAGATGAAGATACTACTTTGTACATCTTGTTAGGAACAAACAAGGAAAGTTTGAACTTGCTGCACTCAGCGAACTAAGAAGCAACTGATTCCAAGAACAGAACTAGCTTATTTCACAGAGTACAGTTTTGGCAAATGAAGATGTTTGTTTTCTAAACAAACTACTTTTGAATTGAGGTGAATCTACTACGTTGTATATCTTCTTAGATTACACAAAGAAGGAAAGTTTGAACTTGCTGCACTCAACCCTCTTCTTAAGAACGTTACTGATTCAGAGAACAGAACCAGCTCATTTCACACAGTACACTTTTCAAAAACGAACATGATTGTTTTCTAAACAAATTACTTTAGAAATGAGGTGAATCTATTAAGTTGTACATCTTGTTAGATTACACTAACTAGGAATGTTTGAACTTGCTGCACTCCACCCTCTTTGTAAGAACGCAAGTGATTCCAAGAACAGAAGTAGCTCATTTCACACGATACAGTTTTCGGAAATGAAGATGATTATTTTCTAAAGAAACTACTTTAGAAGTGAGGCGAATCTACTACTTTGTACATCTTGTTAGATTACACAAACAAGGAAAGTTTCTACTTGCTGCGCTCAAGCGATTTTGTAAGGAAGCAACTGATTCCAAGAACAGAACTAGCTTATTTACCAGAGTACAATGTTCGGCAAATGAAGATGTTTGTTTTCTAAACAAACTACTTTAGAAATGAGGTGAATCTACTAAGATGTATATCTTCTTAGATTACACAAAGAAGGAAAGTTTGAACTTGCTGCACTCAACCCTCTTCATAAGAAAGCAACTGATTCCGAGAACAGAACTAGCTCATTTCACACAGTACTGTGTTCGGCAATGAAGATGTTTGTTTTCTAAACAAACTGCTTTAGAAATGAGGCGAGCCTACTACCATTTACATCTTGTTAGTTTGCACAAACAAGGAAAGTTTGAACTTGCTGAACTTAACCCTCTTCGTAAGAAAGCAACTGATTCCGAGAATAGAACTAGCCCATTTCACACAATACTGTGTTCGGCAATGAAGATGTTTGTTTTCTAAACAAACTACTTTAGAAGTGAGGCGAAGAAACTACTTTGTGCATCTTGTTAGATTACACAAACAAGGAAAGTTTGAACTTGCTGCACTCAAGCGATTTTTTACGGAAGCAACTGATTCCAAGAAGAGAACTAGCTTATTTCACAGAGTACAGTGTTCGGCAAATGAAGATGTTTGTTTTCTAAACAAACTACTTTAGAAATGAGGTGAATCTACTAAGTTGTACATCTTCTTAGATTACACAAAGAAGGAAATTTGGACTTGCTGCACTCAACCCTCTTCTTAAGAAAGTTGCTGATTCAGAGAACAGAACCAGCTCATTTCACACAGTACAGTTTTCAAAAACGAAGATGATTGTTTTCTAAAAAAATTACTTTAGAAATGAGCGGAATCTATTAAGTTGTACATCTTGTTAGATTACACTAACTAGGAATGTTTGAACTTGCTGCACTCAAGCCTCTTTGTAAGAACGCAATTGATTCCGAGAACAGACCTAGCTCATTTCACCCGATAAAGTTTTCGGAAACGAAGATGATTGTTTTCTAAACAAACTACTTTAGAAGTGAGGTGAATCTACTACTTTGTAAATCTTGTTAGATTACACAAACAAGGAAAGTTTCAACTTGCTGCCCTCAACTCTCTTCCTAAGAAAGCAACTGATTAGGAGAAGAGAACTAGTTCATTTCACACAGTACTGTGTTCGGCAATGAAGATGTTTCTTTTCCTAACAAACTACTTTAGAAATGAGGCGAAACTACTACCATTTACGTCTTGTTAGTTTACACAAACAAGGAACGTTTGAACTTGCTGAAATCAACCCTCTTCGTAAGAAAGCAACTGATTCCGAGAACAGAACTAGCCCATTTCACACAGTACAGTGTTCGGCAATGAAGATGTTTGTTTTCTAAACAAACTACTTTACAAGTGAGGCGAAGATACTACTTTGTGCATCTTATTAGATTACACAAACAAGGAAAGTTTGAACTTGCTGCACTCAAGCGATTTTGTAAGGAAGCAACTGATTCCAAGAACAGAAATAGCTTATTTCACAAAGTACAGTGTTCGGCAAATGAAGATGTTTGTTTTCTAAACAAACTGCTTTAGAAATGAGGGGAATCTACTACCTTTTACATCTTGTTGGTTTACACAAACAAGGAAAGTTTGAACTTGCTGAACTCAACTCTCTTCGTAAGAAAGCAACTGATTCCGAGAACAGAACTAGCTCATTTCACACAGTACTGTGTTCGGCAATGAAGATGTTTGTTTTCTAAACAAACTGCTTTAGAAATGAGGGGAATCTACTACCTTTTACATCTTGTTAGTTTACACAAACAAGGAAAGTTTGAACTTGCTGAACTCAACCCTCTTCGTAAGAAAGCAAATGATTCTTAGAACAGAACTAGCCCATTTCACACAGTACTGTGTTCGGCAATGAAGATGTTTGTTTTCTAAACAAACTACTTTAGAAGTGAGGCGGAGATACTACTTTGTACATCTTGTTAGATTACAGAAACAAGGAAAGTTTGAACTTGCTGCACTCAAGCGATTTTGTAAGGAAGCAACTGATTCCAAGAAGAGAACTAGCTTATTTCACAGAGTACAGTGTTTGGCAAATGAAGATGTTTGTTTTCTAAACAAACTACTTTAGAAATGAGGTGAATCTACTAAGTTGTCTATCTTCTTAGATTACACAAAGAAGGAAAGTTTGAACTTCCTGCACTCAACACTCTTCTTAAGAAAGTTACTGATTCAGAGAACAGAACCAGCTCATTTCACACAGTACAGTTTTCAAAAACGAAGATGATTGTTTTCTAAACACAATACTTGAGAAATGAGGTGAATCTATTAACTTGTACATCTTGTTAGATTACACTAACTAGGAATGTTTGATCTTGCTGCACTCAAGCCTCTTTGTAAGAACGCAAGTGATTCCGAGAACAGAACTAGCTCATTTCACACGATACAGTTTTCGGAAATGAAGATGATTGTTTTCTAAACAAACTACTTTAGAAGTGAGGCGAATCTACTACTTTGTACATCTTGTTTGATTACACAAACAAGGAACGTTTCAACTTGCTGCGCTCAACTCTCTTCGTAAGAAAGCAACTGATTAGCAGAACAGAAGTAGCTCATTTCACACAGTACTGTGTTTGGCAATGAAGATATTTGTTTTCTAAACAAACTACTTAGAAATGAGGCGAATCTACTACCATATACATCTTGTTAGTTGACACAAACAAGGAAAGTTTGAACTTGCTGTACTCAAAAGTCTTCGTAAGAATGCAACTGATTCCGAGAACAGAACTAGCCCATTTCACACAGTACTGTGTTCGGCAATGAAGATGTTTGTTTTCTAAACAAACTACTTTAGAAGTAAGGCGAAGATACTACTTTGTACATCTTGTTAGATTACACAAACAAGGAAAGTTTGAACTTGCTGCACTCAAGCGATTTTGTGAGGAAGCAACTGATTCCAAGAACAGAACTAGCTTATTTCACAGAGTACAGTGTTCCACAAATGAAGATGTTTGTTTTCTGAACAAACTACTTTAGAAATGAGGTGAATCTACTAAGTTGTATATCTTCTTAGATTACACAAAGAACGAAAGTTTGAACTTGCTGCACTCAACCCTCTTCTTAAGAAAGTTACTGATTCAGAGAACAGAACCAGCCCATTTCACATAGTACAGTTTTCAAAAACGAAGATGATTGTTTTTTAAACAAATTACTTTAGAAGTGAGGAGAATCTACTACTTTGTACATCTTGTTAGATTACACAAACAAGGAAAGTTTCAACTTGCTGCGCTCAACTCTCTTCGAAAGAATGCACCTGATTCCGAGAACAGAACTAGCCCATTTCACACAGTAATGTGTTCGGCAATGAAGATGTTTGTTTTCTAAACAAACTACTTTAGAAGTGAGGCGAAGATACTACTTTGTACATCTTGTTAGATTACACAAACAAGGAAAGCTTGAACTTGCTGCACTCAGGCTATTTTGAAAGGAAGCAACTGATTCCAAGAACAGAACTACCTTATTTCACAGAGTACAGTGTTCGCCAAATGAAGATGTTTGTTTTCTAAACAAACTACCTTAGAAATGAGGTGAATCTACTAAGTTGTATATCTTCTTAGATTACAGAAAGAAAGAAAGTTTGAACTTTTTGCACTCAACCCTCTTCTTAAGAAAGTTACTGATTCAGAGAACAGAACCAGGTCATTTCACACAGTACAGTTTTCAAAAACGAAGATGATTGTTTTCCAAACAAATTACTTTAGAAATGAGCTGAATCTATTAAGTTGTACATCGTGTTAGATTACACTAACTAGGAATGTTTGAACTTGTTGCACTCAAGCCTCTTTGTAAGAAAGCAAGTGATTCCGAGAACAGAAATACCTCATTTCACACGATACAGTTTTCGGAAAAGAAGATGATTGTTTTCTAAACAAACTACTTTAGAAGTGAGGTGAATCTCCTACTTTGTACATCTTGTTAGATTACCCAAACAAGGAAAGTTTGAACTTGCTGCACTCAAGCGATTTTGTAAGGAAGCAACTGATTCCAAGAACATAAGTAGCTTATTTCACACAGTACAGTGTTCGGCAAATGAAGATGTTTGTTTTCTAAACAAACTACTTTAGAAATGAGGTGAATCTACTAAGTTGTATATCTTCTTAGATTACACAAAGAAGGAAAGTTTGAACTTGCTGCACTCAACCCTCTTCTTAAGAAAGTTACTGATTCAGAGAACAGAACCAGCTCATTTCACACAGTACAGTTTTCAAAAACGAAGATGATTGTTTTCTAAACAAATTACTTTAGAAATGAGGTGAACCTATTAAGTTGTACATCTTGTTAGATTACACTAACTAGGAATGTTTGAACTTGCTGCACTCAAGCCTCTTTGTAAGAACGCAAGTGATTCTGAGAACAGAACTAGCTCATTTCACACGATACAGTTTTCAGAAATGAAGATGATGTTTTCTAAACAAACTACTTTAGAAGTGAGGCGAATCTACTGCTTTGTACATCTTGTTAGATTACACAAACAAGGAAAGTTTCAACTTGCTGCGCTCAACTCTCTTCGTAAGAAAGCAACTGATTCCGAGAACAGAACTAGCTCATTTCACACAGTACTGTGTTCGGCAATGAAGATGTTTATTTTCTAAACAAACTACTTTAGAAATGAGGCGAATCTACTACCATTTACATCTTGTTGGTTTACACAAAAAAGGAAAGTTTGAACTTGCTGAACTCAACCCTCTTCGTAAGAAAGCAACTGATTCCGAGAGCAGAACTAGCCCATTTCACACAGTACTGTGTTCGGCAATGAAGATGTTTGTTTTCTAAACAAACTACTTTAGAGGTGAGGCGAAGATACTACTTTGTACATCTTGTTAGATTACACAAACAAGGAAAGTTTGAACTTGCTGCACTCAAGCGATTTTGTAAGGAAGCAACTGGTTCCAAGAACAGAACTAACTTATTTCACAGAGTACAGTGTTCGGCAAATGAAGATGTTTGTTTTCTAAACAAACTACCTTACAGATGAGGTGAATCTACTACGTTGTATATCTTCTTATATTACACAAAGAAGGAAAGTTTGAACTTGCTGCACTCAACCCTCTTCTTAAGAAAGTTACTGATTCAGAGAACAGAACCAGCTAATTTCAGAAAGTACAGTTTTCAAAAACGAAGATGATTGTTTTCTAAACAAATTTCTTTAGAAATGAGCTGAATCTATTAAGTTGTACATCCTGTTAGATTACACTAACTAAGAATGTTTGAACGTGCTGCACTCAACCCTCTTTGTAAGAACGCAAGTTTTTCCCAAAACAGAACTAGCTCATTTCACACGATACAGTTTTCAGAAATGAAGATGTTTGTTTTCTAAACAAACTACTTTAGAAATGAGGCGAATCTACTATGTTTTATATCTTGTTAGATTACACAAACAAGGAACGTTTGAACTTGCTGCACTCAACCCTCTTCATAAGAAAGCAACTGATTCTCAGAACAGAACTAGCTTATTTCACACAGTACTGTGTACGGCAATGAAGATGTTTGTTTTCTAAACAAACTACTTTAGAAGTCAGTTTAAGATAATACTTTGTACATCTTGTTAGATTACACAAACAAGGAAAGTTTGAACTTCCTGCACTCAAGCGATTTTGTAAGGAAGCAACTGATTCCAAGTACAGAACTAGCTTATTTCACAGAGTACAGTGTTCGGCAAATGAAGATGTTTGTTTTCTCAACAAACTACTTTAGAAATGAGGAGAATCTACTAAGTTGTATATCTTCTTAGATTACACAAAGAAGGAAAGGTTGAACTTGCTGCACTCAACCCTCTTCTTAAGAAAGTTACTGATTCAGAGAACAGAACCAGCTCACTTCACACAGTACACTTTTCAAAAACGAAGATGATTGTTTTCTAAACAAATTACATTAGAAATGAGGTGAATCTATTAAGTTGTACATCTTGTTAGATTACACTAACTAGGAATGTTTGAACTTGCTGCACTCAAGCCTCTTTGTAAGAAAGCAAGTGATTCCCAGAACCGAACTAGCTCATTTCACACAATACAGTTTCCGGAAATGAAGATGATTGTTGTCTAAACAAACTACTTTAGAAGTGAGGCAAATCTACTACTTTGTACATCTTGTTAGATTACACAAACAAGGAAAGTTTCAACTTGCTGCGCTCAACTCTCTTCATAAGAAAGCAACTGAATCCGAGAACAGAACTAGCTCATTTTACACAGTATTGTGTTCGGCAATGAAGATATTTGTTTTCTAAACAAACTACTTTAGAAATGAAGCGAATCTACTACGTTTTACATCTTTTTAGATTACACAAACAAGGAACGTTTGAACTTGCTACACTCAGCCCTCTTCATAAGAAAGCAACTGATTCCGAGAACAGAACTAACTTATTTCACACAGTACTGTGTTCGGCAATGAAGATGTTTGTTTTCTAAAGAAACTACTTTAGAAATGAGGCGAATCTACTATGATTCACATCTTTTTAGATTACAGACACAAGGAACGTTTGAACTTGATGCACTCAAACCTCTTCATAAGAAAGCAACTGATTCTGAGATTAGAACTAGCTTATTTGTCACAGTACTGTGTTAGGCAATGAAGATGTTTTTTTTCTAAACAAACTACTTTAGAAGTGGGGCGAAGATACCAGTTTTTATATCTTGTTATTTTACACAAATAAGGAAAGTTTCAACTTGCTGCATTCAAGCCTCTTTGTAAAAAAGCAAGTGATTCCGAGAACCGCAGTGGCTCATTTCACACAATACAGTTTTCGGAAATAAAGAGGATTTTTTTCTACACAAACTACTTTAGAAGTGAGGCGAATCTAGTACTTTATACATCTTGTTAGATTACACAAACAAAGAAAGTTTGAACTTGCTGCGCTCAATCCTCTTCGTAAGAAAGCAATTGATTCCGAGAACAAAACTAGCTCATTTCACACAGTACTGTGTTCGGCAATGAAGATGTTTGTTTTCTAAACAAACTACTTTGGAAATGAGCGAATCTACTACTTTTTACATCTTGTTAGATTACACAAACAAGGAACGTTTGAACTTGCTGCACTCAACGTTCTTCATAAGAACAGAACTAGCTTATTTCACACAGTACTGTGCTCGGCAATGAAGATGTTTGTTTTCTAAACAAACTACTTTAGAAGTGAGGCGAAGATACTACCTTTTACATCTTCTTAGTTTACACAAACAAGGAAAGTTTGAACTTATTGAACTCAACCCTCTTCATAAGAAAGCAACTACTTCCGAGAACAGAACTAGCTCATTTCAAACAGTACTGTGTTCGGCAATGAATGATGTTTGTTTTCTAAACAAACTACATTAGAAATGAGGTGAATTTACTAAGTTGTATATTTTCTAGATTACACAAACAAGCAAAGTTTGAACTTGCTGCACTCAACCCTGTTCTTAAGAAAGCTACTGATTCAGAGAACAGAACTAGTTTATTTCTCACAGAACAGTTTTCAAAAATGAAGTTCATTGTTTTCTAAACAAATTACTTTAGAAAAGAGGTGAATCTATTAAGGTGTACATCTTGTTACATTACACTAACTAGGAATGTTTGAACTTGCTGCACTCAAGCCTGTTTGTAAGAAAGCAAGTGATTCCAAGAACCGAACTAGCTCATTTCACAAAATACAGTTTTCAGAAATGAAGATGATTGTTTTCTAAACAAACTAATTTAGAAGTGAGAAAAGTCTACTACTTTGTACATCTTGTAGGATTACACAAACAAGGAAAGTTTCAACTTGCTGCGCTCAACACAGTACTGTGTGAAATAAGCTAGTTCTGTGCTCAGAAGCAGTTGCTTTCTTATGAAGGGGTTGGGTGCAGCAAGTTCAAACGTTCCTTGTTTGTGTAATCTTACAAGATGTAAAATGTAGTAGATTCGCCTCTTTTCTAAGGTAGTTTGTTTAGAAAACAACCATCGTCATTGCCGAACACAGTACTGTGTGAAATGAGCTAGTTCTGTTCTCGGAATCAGTTGCTTTCTTGTGAAGAGAGTTGAGAGCTGCAAGTTGAAACTTTCCTTGTTGGTGTAATCTAACAAGATGTACAATGTAGTAGATTCGCCTCACTTATAAAGTAGTTTGCTTAGAAAACTATCATCTTCATATTCGAAAACTGTATTGTGTGAAATGAGCTAGTTCGGTTCTCGAAATCAGTAGCTCTCTTACAAAGAGGCTTGAGTGCAGCAAGTTCAAGCATTCCTGCTTAGTGTAATCTAACAAGATGTACAAAGTAGTATCTTCGCCTCACTCCTAAAGAGTCTTGAGTGCAGCAAAGTCAAAGATTCCTAGTTAGTGTAATCTAACCAGTTGTACAACTTAATAGATTCACCACATTTCTAAAGTAATTTGTTTAGAAAACAATCATCTTCTTTTGTAAACTGTACTGTGTGAAATGAGCTGGTTCTGTTCTCTGAATCAGTCGCTTTCTTAAGAAGAGGGTTGAGTGCAGCAAGTTCAAACTTTCCTTCTTTGTGTAATCTAACAAGATGTACAAAGTATCTTCGCCTCACTTCTAAAGTAGTTATTTTGGGAAACAAATATCTTCAACCCGGTACACAGTACTGTGTGAAATAAGCTAGTTCTGTCTCAGAATCAGTTGCTTTCTTATGAAGAGGGTTGAGTGCAGCAAGTTCAAACGTTCCTTGTTTGTGTAATCTAACAAGATGTAAAACGTAGTAGATTCGCCTCATTTCTAAAGTAGTTTGTTTAGAAAACAAACATATTCATTGCCAAACACAGTATTGTGTGAAATGAGCTAGTTATGTTCTCGGAATCAGTTGCTCTCTTACAAAGAGGCTTGAGTGCAGCAAGTTCAAACATTCCTGGTTAGTGTAATCTAATAAGATGTACAAAGCAGTATCTTCGAATCACTTCTAAAGTAGTTTGTTTAGAAAACAAACATCTTCATTGCCGGACACAGTGCTGTGTGAAATAAGGTAGTTCTGTGCTCAGATTCAGTTGCTTTCTTATGAAGGGGTTGAGTGCAGCAAGTTCAAACGTTCCTTGTTTGTGTAATCTTACAAGATATAAAACGTAGTAGATTCGCCTCATTTCTAAACTGGTTTGTTTAGAAAACAAACATCTTCATTGCCAAACACAGTACTGTGTGAAATGGGCTAGTTCTGTTCTGGGAATCAGTGGCTTTCTTATGAAGAGGGTTGAGTTCAGCAAGTTCAAACTTTCCTTGTTTGTGTCAACTAACAAGATGTAAAAGGTGGTAGATTTGCCTCATTTGTAAAGTAGTTTGATTAGAAAACAAACCTGTTCATTGCCGAACACAGTACTGTGTGAAATGAGCTAGTTCTGTTCTCGGAATCAGTTGCTTTCTTGAGAAGAGAGTTGAGAGCAGCAAGTTGAAACTTTCCTAGATTGTGTTCTCTAATAAGATGTACAAAGTAGTTGATTCGCCTCACTTCTAAAGTAGTTTGTTTAGAAAACAATCATCTTCATTTCCGAAAACTGTATTGTGTGAAATGAGCTAGTTCGGTTCTCGGAATCAGTGGCTTTCTTACAAAGAGGCTTAAGTCCAGCAAGTTCAAACATTCCTAGTTAGTGTAATATAACAAGATGTACAACTTAAGAGCTTCACCTCATTTCTAAAGTAATTTGTTTAGAAAAAAATCATCTTCGTTTTTGAAAACTGTACTGTGTGAAAGGAGCTGGTTCTGTTCTCTGAATCAGTAACTTTCTTAAGAAGAGGGTTGAGTGCAGCAACTTCAAACTTTTCTTCTTTGTGTAATCTAAGAAGGTATACCACTTAGTAGATTCAACTCATTTCTAGAGTAGTTTGTTTAGAAAACAAACAACTTCATTTGAAGAACACTATTCTGTGTGAAATAAGCTAGTTCTGTTCTTTGAATCAGTTGCTTCCTTACAAAATCGCTTGAGTGCAGCATGTTCAACCTTTCCTTGTTTGTGTAATCTAACAAGATGTAGAAAGTACTATCTTCGACTCACTTCTAAAGTAGTTTTTTAAAAACAAACATCTTCATTACAGAACACAGTACTTTATGAAATAAGCTAGTTCTGTTCTCAGAATCAGTTGCTTTCTTATGAAGAGGGTTGAGTACAGCAAGTTCAAAAGTTCCTTGTTTGTGTAATCTAACAAGATGTAAAACGTAGTATCTTCGCCTTACTTCTAAAGTAGTTTTTTTAGAAGACAAACATCTTCATTGCCGAACACACTACTGTGTGAAATGAGCTAGTGCTGCTCTCGGAATCAGTTCCTTTCTTACAAAGAGGATTGAGCGCAGCAAGTTCAAACTTTCTTTGTTTGTGTAATCTCACAAGATGTACAAAGTAGTCAATTTGCCTCACTTCTTAACTAGTTTGTTTAGAAAATAATCCTCTTTATTTCCGAAAACTGTATTGTGTGAAATGAGCTATTTCTGTTCTCAGAATGACTTGCTTTCTTACAAAGAGTCTTGAGTGCAGCAAAGTCAAACATTCCTAGTTAGTGTAATCTAACGGGATGTACCACTTAATAGCTTCACCTCATTTCTAAAGTAATAAGTTTAGAAAACAATCATCTTCGTTTTTGAAACCTGTACTGTGTGAAATGAGCTGGTTCTGTTCTCTGAATCAGTAAGTTTCTTAAGAAGAGGGTTGAGTGCAGCAAATTCAACCTTTCCTTCTTTGTGTAATCTAAGAAGATATACAACTTAGTAGATTCACCTCATTTCTAAAGTAGTTTGTTTAGAAAACAAACATCTTCATTTCCCGAACACTGTACTCTGTGAAATAAGCTAGTTCGGTTCTTGAAATCAGTTACTTCCTTACAAAATCGCTTGAGTGCAGCAAGTTCAAACTTTCCTTGTTTGTGTAATCTAACAACATGTACAAAGTAGTATCTTCACCTCACTTCTAAAGTAGTTTGTTTAGAAAACAAACATCTTCATTGCCGAACACAGTACTCTGTGAAATAAGCTAGTTCTGTTCTGAGAATCAGTTGCTTTCTTCTGAACAATGTTGAGTGCAGCAAGTTCAAACGTTCCTTGTTTGTGTAATCTAATAAGATGTAAAACGTAGTAGATTCACCTCATTTCTAAAGTAGTTTGTTTAGAAAACAAACATCTTCATTGCCGAACACAGTACTGTGTGAAATGCGCTAGTTCTGTTCTCGGAATCAGTTGCTATCTTATGAAGAGGGTTGAGTTCGGCAAGTTCAAACTTTCCTTGTTTGTGTAAACTAACATGATATAAAAGGTACTAGATGCACCTCATTTATAAAGTAGTTTGTTTAGAAAAAAAACATCTTCATTGCTGAACACAGTACTGTGAAATGAGCTAGAACTGTTCTCGGAATCAGTTGCTTTCTTACGAAGAGAGTTGAGCGCAGCAAGTTGAAACTTTCCTTGTTTGTGTAATCTTATAAAATGTACAAAGTAGTAGATTCTCCTCACTTCTAAAGTAGTTTCTTTAGAAAACAATCATCTTCATTTCCGAAAACTGTATTGTGTGAAATGAGCTAGTTCGGTTCTCGGAATCACTTGCTTTCTTACAAAGAGGCTTGAGTGCAGCAAGTTCAAACATTCCTAGTTAGTGAAATCTAACAAGATGTACAACTTAATAGATTCATCTATTAATAGATTCATCTATTAATAGATTCATCATTAGAAAATAATCATCTTCATTTTTGAAAACTGTATTGTGTGAAAGGGGCTGGTTCTGTTCTCTGAATCAGTAAATTTCTTAAGAAGAGGGTTGAGTGCAGCAAGAACAAACTTTCTTGTTTGTGTAATCTAACAAGATCTAAAACGTAGTAGATTCACCTCATTTTTAAAGTAGTTTGTTTAGAAAACAAACATCTTCATTGCCGAACACAGTACTGTCTGAAATAAGCTAGTTCTGTTCTCGGAATCAGTTGCTTTCTTATGAAGAGGTTTGAGTGCAGCAAGTTCAAACTTTCCTTGTTTGTGTAATCTAACAAGATGTAAAACGTAGTAGATTCGCCTCACTTCTAAAGTAGTTTGTTTAGAAAACAAACATCTTCATTGCTTAACACAGTACTGTGTGAAATGGGCAAGTTCTGTTCTCGGAATCACTTACTTTCTTATGAAGACTGTTGAGTTCAGCAAGTTCAAACTTTTCTTGTTTGTGTAAAGTAACAAGATGTAAAAGGTAGTAGATTCGCCTCATTTCTAAAGTAGTTTGTTTAGAAAACAAACATCTTCATTTCCCGAATACTGTACTCTGTGAAATAAGCTAGTTCGGTTCTTGGAATCAGTTGCTTCCTTACAAAATCGCTAGAGTGCAGCAAGTTCAAACTTTCCTTGTTTGTTTAATCTAACAAGATGTACAAAGTAGTATCTTCGCCTCACTTCTAAAGTAGTTTGTTTAGAAAACAAACATCTTCATTGCCGAACACAGTACTGTGTGAAATGGGCTAGTTCTGTTCTCGGAATCAGTTGTTTTCTTTTGAAGAGGGTTGAGTTCAGCAAGTTGAAACTTTCCTTGTTTGTTTAAACTAACAAGATGTAAAAGGTAGTAGATTCACCTCACTTCGAAAGTAGTTTGTTTAGAAAACAAACATCTTCATTGCCGAACACAGTACTCTGTGAAAGAAGCTAGTTCTGTTCTGAGAATCAGTTGCTTTCTTCTGAAGAGGGTTGAGTGAAGCAAGTTCAAACTTTCCTTCTTTGTGTAATCTAACAAGGTGTACAAAGTAGTATCTTTGCCTCACTTCTAAAGTAGTTTGTTTAGAAAACAAACATCTTCATTGCCGAACACAGTACTGTGTATAATGGGCTAGTTATGTTCTCGGAATCAGTTGCTTTCTTTTGAAGAGGATTGAATTGAGCAAGTTGAAACTTTCCTTGTTTTTTGAAACTAACAAGACGTAAAAGGTAGTCGATTCGCCTCATTTCTAAAGTAGTTTGTTTAGAAAACAAACATCTACATTGCCGAACACAGTACTGTGTGAAATGAGCTAGTTCTGTTCTCGGAATCAGTTGCTTTCTTATGCAGAGAGTTGAGCACAGCAAGTTGAAACTTTCCTTGTTTGTGAAATCTAACAAGATGTACAAAGTAGTAGATTCGCCTCACTTCTACAGTAGTTTGTATAGAAAACAATCCTCTTCATTTCCGAAAAATGTGTTGTGTGAAATGAGCTAGTTCTGTTCTCGGAATCACTTGTTTTCTTAAAAAGGGGCTTGCGTGCAGCAAGTTCAAACATTCCTAGTTAGTGTCATATAACAAGATGTACAACTTAATAGATTCACCTCATTTCCAAAGTAATTTGTTCAGAAAACAATCATCTTCGTTTTGGAAACTGTACTGTGTGTAATGAGCTGGTTCTGTTCTCTGAATCAGTAAGTTTCTTAAGAAGAGGGTTGAGTGCAGCAAGTTCAAATTTTCCTTGTTTGTGTAATCTAACAAGATGTACAAAGTAGTATATTTGCCTCACTTCGAAACCAGTTTGTTTAAAAACAAACATCTTCATTGCCAAACACAGTATTGTGTGAAATAAGCTTCATCTATTCTCGGAATCAGTTGTTTTCTCTCAAAATCGCTTGAGTGCAGCAAGTTCAAACTTATCTTGTTTGTGTAATCTAACAAGATGTAAAACATAGTAGATTCGCCTCATTTCTAAAGTAGTTTGTTTAGAAAACAAACATCTTCATTGCCGAACACATTACTGTGTGAAATGGGCTTGTTCTGTTCTCGAAATCAGTTGCTTTCTTATGAAGAGGTTTGAGTGCAGCAAGTTCAAACTTTCCTTGTTTGAGTAAACTAACAAAATGTAAAAGGTAGTAGATTCCCCTCATTTCTAAAGTAGTTTGTTTAGAAAACAAACATCTTCATTGCCGAACACAGTACTGTGTGAAAATAGCTAGTACTGTTCTCGGAATCAGTTGCTTTCTTACGAACAGAGTTGAACGCAGCAAGTTGAAACTTTCTCTGTTTGTGTAATCTAACAAGATGTACAAAGTAGTAGATTCGGCTCACTTCAAAAGTAGTTTGTTTAGAAAACAATAATCTTCATTTCTGAAAACTGTATTGTGTGAAATGACCTATTTCGGATCTCGGAATCACTTGCTTTCTTACAAAGAGGCTTGAGTGCAGCAAGTTCAAACATTCCTCGTTAGTGTAACCTAACAAGATGTACAACTTAATAGATTCACCTCATTGCTAAAATAATGTGTTTGAAAACAATCATCTTCGTTTTGAAATCTGTACTCTGTGAAATCAGCTGGTTCTAGTTAAATAAGTAACTTTCTTAAGAAGAGGGTTGAGTGCAGCAAGTTCAAACTTTCCTTTTTTGTAATCTAACAAGATGTACAAATAGTATTTGCCACATTTCTAAAGTAATTTGTTTGGAAAACAATCATCTTCTTTTGAAAACAGTACTGTGTGAAATGAGCTGGTTCTGTTCTCGAAATCAGTTGCTTTCTTAAGAAGAGGGTTGAGTGCAGCAAGTTTAAACTTTCCTTGTTTGTGTAATCTAACAAGATGTACAAAGTAGTCTTGACCTCACTTCTAAAGTAGTTTATTTTGGGAAACAAATATCTTCATTTCCAAAAACTGTACTGTGTGAAATAAGCTAGTTCTGTCTCAGAATCAGTTGCTTTCTTATGAAGAGAGGTTGAGTGCAGCAAGTTCAAACGTTCCTTGTTTGTGTAATCTAACAAGATGTAAAACGTAGTAGATTGCCTCATTTCTAAAGTAGTTTGTTTAGAAAACAATCATCTTCGTTTTTGAAAACTGTATTGTGTGAAATGAGCTAGTTCTGTTCTCTGAATCAGTTGCTTTCTTACAAAGAGGCTTGAGTGCAGCAAGTTCAAACATTCCTGGTTAGTGTAATCTAATAAGATGTACAAAGCAGTATCTTCACCTCATTTCTAAAGTAGTTTGTTGAGAAAACAAACATCTTCATTTTTTTAACACAGTGCTGTGTGAAATAAGGTAGTTCTGTTCTCAGATTCAGTTGCTTTCTTATGAAGGGGTTGAGTGCAGCAAGTTCAAACGTTCCTTGTTTGTGTAATCTAACAAGATATAAAACGCAGTAGATTCGCCTCATTTCTAAACTGGTTTGTTTAGAAAACAAACATCTTCATTGCCAAACACAGTACTGTGTGAAATGGGCTAGTTCTGTTCTGGGAATCAGTTGCTTTCTTATGAAGAGGGTTGAGTTCAGCAAGTTCAAACTTTCCTTGTTTGTGTCAACTAACAAGATGTAAATGGTGGTAGATTTGCCTCATTTGTAAAGTAGTTTGTTTAGAAAACAAACCTGTTCATTGCCCGAACACAGTACTGTGTGAAATGAGCTAGTTCTGTTCTCGGAATCAGTTGCTTTCTTGAGAAGAGAGTTGAGAGCAGCAAGTTGAAACTTTCCTTGTTTGTGTTCTCTAACAAGATGTACAAAGTAGTTGATTCGCCTCACTTCTAAAGTAGTTTGTTTAGAAAACAATCATCTTCATTTCCAAAACTGTATTGTGTGAAATGAGCTAGTTCGGTTCTCGGAATCAGTGGCTTTCTTACAAAAAGAGGCTTAAGTCCAGCAAGTTCAAACATTCCTAGTTAGTGTAATATAACAAGATGTACAACTTAAATAGATTCACCTCATTTCTAAAGTAATTTGTTTAGAAAAAAATCATCTTCGTTTTTGAAAACTGTACTGTGTGAAATGAGCTGGTTCTGTTCTCTGAATCAGTAACTTTCTTAAGAAGAGGGTTGAGTGCAGCAAGTTCAAACTTTTCTTCTTTGTGTAATCTAAGAAGATATACAACTTAGTAGATTCAACTCATTTCTAGAGTAGTTTGTTTAGAAAACAAACAACTTCATTTGAAGAACACTATTCTGTGTGAAATAAGCTAGTTCTGTTCTTTGAATCAGTTCCTTCCTTACAAAATCGCTTGAGTGCAGCATGTTCAAACTTTCCTTGTTTGTGTAATCTAACAAGATGTAGAAAGTACTATCTTCGACTCACTTCTAAAGTAGTTTTTTTAAAAACAAACATCTTCATTACAGAACACAGTACTTTATGAAATAAGCTAGTTCTGTTCTCAGAATCAGTTGCTTTCTTATGAAGAGGGTTGAGTACAGCAAGTTCAAAAGTTCCTTGTTTGTGTAATCTAACAAGATGTAAAACGTAGTATCTTCGCCTTACTTCTAAAGTAGTTTTTTTAGAAAACAAACATCTTCATTGCCAACACACTACTGTGTGAAATGAGCTAGTTCTGTTCTCGGAATCAGTTCCTTTCTTACAAAGAGGATTGAGCGCAGCAAGTTCAAACTTTCTTTGTTTGTGTAATCTCACAAGATGTACAAAGTAGTCAATTTGCCTCACTTCTTAACTAGTTTGTTTAGAAAATAATCCTCTTTATTTCGAAAACTGTATTGTGTGAAATGAGCTATTTCTGTTCTCAGAATGACTTGCTTTCTTACAAAGAGTCTTGAGTGCAGCAAAGTCAAACATTCCTAGTTAGTGTAATCTAACGGGATGTACAACTTAATAGCTTCACCTCATTTCTAAAGTAATTTGTTTAGAAAACAATCATCTTCGTTTTTGAAACCTGTACTGTGTGAAATGAGCTGGTTCTGTTCTCTGAATCAGTAAGTTTCTTAAGAAGAGGGTTGAGTGCAGCAAAATTCAAACTTTCCTTCTTTGTGTAATCTAAGAAGATATACAACTTAGTAGATTCACCTCATTTCTAAAGTAGTTTGTTTAGAAAACAAACATCTTCATTTCCCGAACACTGTACTCTGTGAAATAAGCTAGTTCTGTTCTTGAAATCAGTTACTTCCTTACAAAATCGCTTGAGTGCAGCAAGTTCAAACTTTCCTTGTTTGTGTAATCTAACAAGATGTACAAAGTAGTATCTTCACCTCACTTCTAAAGTAGTTTGTTTAGAAAACAAACATCTTCATTGCGAACACAGTACTCTGTGAAATAAGCTAGTTCTGTTCTGAGAATCAGTTGCTTTCTTCTGAACAATGTTGAGTGCAGCAAGTTCAAACGTTCCTTGTTTGTGTAATCTAATAAGATGTAAAACGTAGTAGATTCACCTCATTTCTAAAGTAGTTTGTTTAGAAAACAAACATCTTCATTGCCGAACACAGTACTGTGTGAAATGCGCTACTTCTGTTCTCGGAATCAGTTGCTATCTTATGAAGAGGGTTGAGTTCGGCAAGTTCAAACTTTCCTTGTTTGTGTAAACTAACATGATATAAAAGGTACTAGATGCACCTCATTTATAAAGTAGTTTGTTTAGAAAAAAAACATCTTCATTGCTGAACACAGTACTGTGAAATGAGCTAGTTCTGTTCTCGGAATCAGTTGCTTTCTTCTGAAGAGAGTTGAGCGCAGCAAGTTGAAACTTTCCTTGTTTGTGTAATCTTATAAAATGTACAAAGTAGTAGATTCTCCTCACTTCTAAAGTAGTTTCTTTAGAAAACAATCATCTTCATTTCCGAAAACTGTATTGTGTGAAATGAGCTAGTTCGGTTCTCGGAATCACTTGCTTTCTTACAAAGAGGCTTGAGTGCAGCAAGTTCAAACATTCCTAGTTAGTGAAATCTAACAAGATGTACAACTTAATAGATTCATCTATTAATAGATTCATCTATTAATAGATTTCATTAGAAAATAATCATCTTCATTTTTGAAAACTGTACTGTATTGTGTGAAAGGGGCTGGTTCTGTTCTCTGAATCAGTAAATTTCTTAAGAAGAGGGTTGAGTGCAGCAAGAACAAACTTTCTTGTTTGTGTAATCTAACAAGATCTAAAACGTAGTAGATTCACCTCATTTTTAAAGTAGTTTGTTTAGAAAACAAACATCTCATTTGCCGAACACAGTACTGTCTGAAATAAGCTAGTTCTGTTCTCGGAATCAGTTGCTTTCTTATGAAGAGGTTTGAGTGCAGCAAGTTCAAACTTTCCTTGTTTGTGTAATCTAACAAGATGTAAAACGTAGTAGATTCGCCTCACTTCTAAAGTAGTTTGTTTAGAAAACAAACATCTTCATTGCCGAACACAGTACTGTGTGAAATGGGCAAGTTCTGTTCTCGGAATCACTTACTTTCTTATGAAGACTGTTGAGTTCAGCAAGTTCAAACTTTTCTTGTTTGTGTAAAGTAACAAGATGTAAAAGGTAGTAGATTCGCCTCATTTCTAAAGTAGTTTGTTTAGAAAACAAACATCTTCATTTCCCGAATACTGTACTCTGTGAAATAAGCTAGTTCGGTTCTTGGAATCAGTTGCTTCCTTACAAAATCGCTAGAGTGCAGCAAGTTCAAACTTTCCTTGTTTGTTTAATCTAACAAGATGTACAAAGTAGTATCTTCGCCTCACTTCTAAAGTAGTTTGTTTAGAAAACAAACATCTTCATTGCCGAACACAGTACTGTGTGAAATGGGCTAGTTCTGTTCTCGGAATCAGTTGTTTTCTTTTGAAGAGGGTTGAGTTCAGCAAGTTGAAACTTTCCTTGTTTGTTTAAACTAACAAGATGTAAAAGGTAGTAGATTCACCTCATTTGAAAGTAGTTTGTTTAGAAAACAAACATCTTCATTTTTGAACACAGTACTCTGTGAAAGAAGCTAGTTCTGTTCTGAGAATCAGTTGCTTTCTTCTGAAGAGGGTTGAGTGAAGCAAGTTCAAACTTTCCTTCTTTGTGTAATCTAACAAGGTGTACAAAGTAGTATCTTTGCCTCACTTCTAAAGTAGTTTGTTTAGAAAACAAACATCTTCATTGCCGAACACAGTACTGTGTATAATGGGCTAGTTATGTTCTCGGAATCAGTTGCTTTCTTTTGAAGAGGATTGAATTGAGCAAGTTGAAACTTTCCTTGTTTTTTGAAACTAACAAGACGTAAAAGGTAGTCGATTCGCCTCATTTCTAAAGTAGTTTGTTTAGAAAACAAACATCTACATTGCCGAACACAGTACTGTGTGAAATGAGCTAGTTCTGTTCTCGGAATCAGTTGCTTTCTTATGCAGAGAGTTGAGCACAGCAAGTTGAAACTTTCCTTGTTTGTGAAATCTAACAAGATGTACAAAGTAGTAGATTAAACCTCACTTCTACAGTAGTTTGTTTAGAAAACAATCCTCTTCATTTCCGAAAAATGTGTTGTGTGAAATGAGCTAGTTCTGTTCTCGGAATCACTTGTTTTCTTAAAAGAGTCTTTGCGTGCAGCAAGTTCAAACATTCCTAGTTAGTGTCATATAACAAGATGTACAACTTAATAGATTCACCTCATTTCCAAAGTAATTTGTTCAGAAAACAATCATCTTCGTTTTGGAAACTGTACTGTGTGTAATGAGCTGGTTCTGTTCTCTGAATCAGTAAGTTTCTTAAGAAGAGGGTTGAGTGCAGCAAGTTCAAATTTTCCTTGTTTGTGTAATCTAACAAGATGTACAAAGTAGTATATTTGCCTCACTTCGAAACCAGTTTGTTTAAAAACAAACATCTTCATTGCCAAACACAGTATTGTGTGAAATAAGCTTCATCTATTCGGAATCAGTTGTTTTCTCTCAAAATCGTTTGAGTGCAGCAAGTTCAAACTTATCTTGTTTGTGTAATCTAACAAGATGTAAAACATAGTA
Source organism: Orientallactaga sibirica (assembly GCA_036365145.1). Lineage (NCBI taxonomy): Eukaryota > Metazoa > Chordata > Mammalia > Rodentia > Dipodidae > Orientallactaga > Orientallactaga sibirica. Next base: position 1,773,155 of record JAEOAD010002519.1, read on the forward strand.
GATTCGCCTCATTTCTAAAGTAGTTTGTTTAGAAAACAAACATCTTCATTGCCGAACACATTACTGTGTGAAATGGGCTTGTTCTGTTCTCGAAATCAGTTGCTTTCTTATGAAGAGGTTTGAGTGCAGCAAGTTCAAACTTTCCTTGTTTGAGTAAACTAACAAAATGTAAAAGGTAGTAGATTCCCCTCATTTCTAAAGTAGTTTGTTTAGAAAACAAACATCTTCATTGCCGAACACAGTACTGTGTGAAAATAGCTAGTACTGTTCTCGGAATCAGTTGCTTTCTTACGAACAGAGTTGAACGCAGCAAGTTGAAACTTTCTCTGTTTGTGTAATCTAACAAGATGTACAAAGTAGTAGATTCGGCTCACTTCAAAAGTAGTTTGTTTAGAAAACAATAATCTTCATTTCTGAAAACTGTATTGTGTGAAATGACCTATTTCGGATCTCGGAATCACTTGCTTTCTTACAAAGAGGCTTGAGTGCAGCAAGTTCAAACATTCCTCGTTAGTGTAACCTAACAAGATGTACAACTTAATAGATTCACCTCATTGCTAAAATAATGTGTTTAGAAAACAATCATCTTCGTTTTTGAAATCTGTACTCTGTGAAATCAGCTGGTTCTGTTCTCTAAATAAGTAACTTTCTTAAGAAGAGGGTTGAGTGCAGCAAGTTCAAACTTTCCTTTTTTGTGTAATCTAACAAGATGTACAAAGTAGTATCTTTGCCTCATTTCTAATGCAGTTTGTTTGGAAAACAAACATCTTCATTGCCGAACACAGTACTGTGTGAAATGAGCAAGTTCTGTTCTCGAAATCAGTTGCTTTCTTACGAAGAGATTTAAGCGCAGCAAGTTTAAACTTTCCTTGTTTGTGTAATCTAACAAGATGTACAAAGTAGTAGATTGACCTCACTTCTAAAGTAGTTTGTTTAGAAAACAATCATCTTCATTTCCAAAAACTGTATCCTGTGAAATGAGCTAGTTCTTTTCTCGGTATCACTTGCGTTCTTACACAGAGGCTTGAGTGCAGCATGTTCAAACATTCCTAGTTAGTGTAATCTAACAAGATGTACAACTTAATAGATTCAGCTCATTTCTAAAGTAATTTGTTTAGAAAACAATCATCTTCGTTTTTGAAAACTGTACTGTGTGAAATGAACTGGTTCTGTTCTCTGAATCAGTAACTTTCTTAAGAAGAGGGTTGAGTTCAGCAAGTTCAAACTTTCCTTCTTTGTGTAATCTAAGAAGATAGACAACTTAGTAGATTCACCTCATTTCTAAAGTAGTTTGTTGAGAAAACAAACATCTTCATTTGCCGAACACTGTACTCTGTGAAATAAGCTAGGTCTGTTCTTGGAATCAGTTGCTTCCTTACAAAATCGCTTCAGTGCAGTAAGTTCAAACTTTCCTTGTTTGTGTAATCTAACAAGATGTACAAAGCAGTATCTTCGCCTCACTTCTAAAGTAGTTTGTTTAGAAAACAAACATCTTCATTGCCGAACACAGTACTGTGTGAAATGGTCTAGTTCTGTTCTCGGAATCAGTTGCTTTCTTACGAAGAGGGTTGAATTCAGCAAGTTCAAACTTTCCTTGTTTGTGTAAACTAACAAGATGTAAATGGTAGTAGATTTGCCTAATTTCTAATGCAGTTTGTTTAGAAAAAAAACGCCGACCACAGTATTGTGTGAAATGAGCTAGCTCTGTTCTCGTAATCAGGTGCTTTCTTACGAAGAGAGTTGAGCGCAGCAAGTTCAAACTTTCCTTGTTTGTGTAATCTAACAAGATGTACAAAGTAGTAGATTCGCATCACTTCTACAGTAGTTTGTTTAGAAAACCATCATCTTCATTTCCAAAAACTCTATCGTGTGAAATGAGCTAGTTCTTTTCTCGGAATCACTTGCGTTCTTACAAAGAGGGTTGAGTGCAGCAAGTTCAAACATTCCTAGTTAGTGTAATCTAACAAGATGTACAACTTAATAGATTCAGCTCATTTCTAAAGTAATTATGTTTAGAAAACAATCATCTTCGTTTTTGAAAACTGTACTGTGTGAAATGAGCTGGTTCCGTTCTCTGAATCAGTAACTTTCTTAAGAAGAGGGTTGAGTGCAGCAAGTTCAAACTTTCCTTCTTTGTGTAATCTAAGAAGATATACAACTTAGTAGATTCACCTCATTTCTAAAGTTGTTTGTTTAGAAAACAAACATCTTCATTTGCCGAACACTGTACTCTGTGAAATAAGCTAGTTCTGTTCTTGGAATCAGTTCCTTCCTTACAAAATCGCTTGAGTGCAGCAAATTCAAACATTCCTTGTTTGTGTAATCTAATAAGATGTACAAAGTAGTATCTTCGCCTCACTTCTAAAGTAGTTTGTTTAGAAAACATACATCTTCATTGCCGAACACAGTACTGTGTGAAATGGGCTAGTTCTGTTCTCGGAATCAGTTGCTTTCTTACGAAGAGGGTTGAGTTCAGCAAGTTCAAACTTTCCTCGTTTGTGTAAACTAACAAGATGTAAAAGGTAGTAGATTCGCCTCATTTCTAAAGTAGTGTGTTTAGAAAACAAACATCTTCATTGCCAAACACAGTACTGTGTGAAATGAGCTAGTTCTGTTCTCGCAATCAGTTGCTTTCTTACGAAGAGAGTTGATCGCAGAAAGTTGAAACTTTCCTTGTTTGTGTAATCTAACAAGATGTACAAAGTAGTAGATTCGACTCACTTCTAAAGTAGTTTGTTTAGAAAACAATCATCTTCATTTCCGAAAACTGTATCGTGTGAAATGAGCTAGTTCTATTCTCGGAATCACTTGCGTTCTTACAAAGAGGCTTGAGTGCAGCAAGTTCAAACATTCCTAGTGAGTGTAATCTAACAAGATGCACAACTTAATAGATTCACGTCATTTCCAACGTAATTTGTTTAGAAAACAATCATCTTCGTTTTTGAAAACTGCGCTGTGTGAAATGAGCTGGTTCTGTTCTCTGAATCAGTAACTTTCTTAAGAAGAGGGTTGAGTGCAGCAAGTTCAAACTTTCCTTCTTTGTGTAATCTAAGAAGATATACAACTTAGTAGATTCACCTCATTTCTAGAGTAGTTTGTTTAGAAAACAAACATCTTCATTTGCCGAACACTGTACTCTCTGAAATAAGCTAGTTCTGTTCTTGGAATCAGTTGCTTCCTTAGGAAATCGCTTGAGTGCAGTAAGTTCAAACTTTCCTTGTTTTTGTAATCTAACAAGATGTACAAAGTAGTATCTTCGCCTCACTTCTAAAGTAGTTTGTTTAGAAAACAACCATCTTCATTGCCGAACACAGGACTGTGTGAAATGGGCTAGTTATGTTCTCGGAATCAGTTGCTTTCTTACGAAGAGAGTTGAGCGCAGCAAGTTGAAACTTTCCTTGTTTGTGTAATCTAACAAGATGTACAAAGTCGTATCTTCGCCTCACTTCTAAAGTAGTTTGTTTAGAAAACAAACATCTTCATTGCCGAACAAAGTACTGTGTGAAATGATCTACTTCTGTTCTCGGAATCAGTTGCTTTCTTACGAAGAGGGTTGAGTTCAGCAAGTTCAAACTTTCCTTGTTTGTGTAAACTAACAAGATATAAATGGTAGTAGATTCGCCTCACTTCCAAAGTAGTTTGTTTAGAAAACAAACATCTTCATTGCCGAACCCAGTACTGTGTGAAATGAGCTAGTTCTGTTCTCGGAATCAGTTGCTTTCTTACGAAGAGAGTTGAGCGCAGCAAGTTGAAACTTTCCTTGTTTCTGTAATCTAACAAGATGTACAAAGTAGTATCTTCGCCTCACTTCTAAAGTAGTTTGTTAAAAAAAATCATCTTCATTTCCAAAAACTGTATCATGTGAAATGAGGTCGTTCTGTTCTCGGAATCACTTGCGTTCTTACAAAGAGGGTTGAGAGCAGCAAGTTCAAACATTCCTAGTTAGTGTAATCTAACGAGATGTACAACTTAATAGATTCAACTCATTTCTAAAGTAATTTGTTTAGAAAACAATCATCTGCATTTTTGAAAACTGTACTGTGTGAAATGAGCTGGTTCTGTTCTCTGAATCAGTAACTTTCTTAAGAAGAGGGTTGAGTGCAGCAAGTTCAAACTTTCCTTCTTTGTGTAATCTAAGAAGATATACAACTTAGTAGATTCACCTCATTTCTAAAGTAGTTTGTTTAGAAAATAAACATCTTCATTTGCCGAACACTGTACTCTGTGAAATATGGTAGTTCTGTTCTTGGAATCAGTTGCTTCCTTACAAAATCGCTTGAGTGCAGCAAGTTCAAACTTTCCTTGTTTGTGTAATCTAACAAGATGTACAAAGTAGTATCTTCGTCTCACTTCTAAAGTAGTTTGTTTAGAAAACAAACATCTTCATTGCCGAACACAGTTCTGTGTGAAATGGGCTAGTTCTGTTCTCGGAATCAGTTTCTTTCTTACGAAGATGGTTGAGTTCAGCAAGTTCATACTTTCCTTGTTTGTGTAAACTAACAAGATGTACAAAGTAGTATCTTCGCCTCGCTTCTAAAGTAAAGAAAACAAACATCTTCCCTGCCGAACACAGTACTGTGTGAAATGAGCTAGTTCTGTTTTCGGAATCAGTTGCTTTCTTATGAAGAGAGTTGAGCGCAGCAAGTTGAAACTTTCCTGGTTTGTGTAATCTAACAAGATGTACAAAGTAGTAGATTCGCCTCACTTCTAAAGTAGTTTGTTTAGAAAACAATCATCTTCATTTCCGAAAAGTGTATCGTGTGAAAAGAGCTAGTTCTGTTCTGGGAATCACTTGCGTTCTTACAAAGAGGGTTGAGTGCAGCAAGTTCAAAAATTCCTAGTTAGTGTAATCTAACAAGATGTACAACTTAATAGATTCAGCTCATTTCTAAAGTAATTTGTTTAGAAAACAATCATCTTCGTTTTTGAAAACTGTACTGTGTGAAATGAGCTGTTTCTATTCTCTGAATCAGTAACTTTCTTACGAAGAGGGTTGAGTGCAGCAAGTTCAAACTTTCCTTCTTTGTGTAATCTAAGAAGATATACAACTTAGTAGATTCACCTCATTTCTAAAGTAGTTTGTTTAGAAAACAAACATCTTCATTGCCGAACACAGTACTGTGTGAAATGGGCTAGTTCTGTTCTCGGAATCTGTTGCTTTCTTATGAAGTGGGTTGAGTTCAGCAAGTTGAAATTTTCCTCGTTTGTGTAAGCCAACAATACGTAAAAGGTAGTAGATTCGCCTCATTTCTAAAGCAGTTTGTTTAGAAAACAAACATCTTCATTGCTGAACACAGTACTGTGTGAAATGAGCTAGTTCTGTTCTCGAAATCACTTGCTTTCTTAGAAAGAGTCTTCAGTGCAGCAAGTTCAAACATTCCGAGTTAGTGTAATCTAACAAGATGTACAACTTAATAGATAAACCTCCTTTCTAAAGTAATTTGTTTAGAAAACAATCATCTTCGTTTTTGAAAACTGTACTGTGTGAAATAAGCTGGTTCTGTTCTCTGAATCAGTAACTTTCTTAAGAAAACGGTTGAGTGCCGCAAGTTCAAACATTCCTTTTTTGTGTAATCTAACAAGATGTACAAGGTAGTATCTTCGTCTCACTTCTAAAGTAGTTTGTTTAGAATACAAACATCATCATTGCCAAACACAGTACTGTGTGAAATAAGCTAGTTCTGTACTCAGAATCAGTTGCTTTCTTACGAAGAGGAATGAGAGCAGCAAGTTCAAACTTTCTTTGTTTGTGTAATCTAACAAGATGTACAAAGTAGTAGATTCACCTCACTTCTCAACTAGTTTGTTTAGAAAACAATCCACTTTATTTCCCAAAAACTGTATTCTGTGAAATGAGCTAGTTCGGTTCTTGGAATCACTTGCTTTCTTACAAAGAGTCTTCAGTGCAGCAAGTTCAAACATACTTAGTTAGTGTAATCTAACAAGATGCACAACTTAATAGATTCACGTCATTTCCAACGTAATTTGTTTAGAAAACAATCATCTTCGTTTTTGAAAACTGTACTGTGTGAAATGAGCTGGTTCTGTTCTCTGAATCATTAACTTTCTTAAGAAGAGGGTTGAGTGCACCAAGTTCAAACTTTCCTTGTTTGTGTAATCTAAGAAGATATACAACTTAGTAGATTCACCTCATTTCTAAAGTAGTTTATTTAGAAAACAAACAAGTTCATTTGCTGGACACTGTACTTTCTGAAATAAGCTAGTTCTGTTCTCAGAATCAGTTGCTTTCTCTCAAAATCGCTTGAGTGCAGCAAGTTCAAACTTTCCTTGTTTGTGTAATCTACAAAGATATACAAAGTAGTATCTTCGCCTCACTTCTAATGTAGTTTGTTTAGAAAACAAACATATTCATTGCCGAACACAGTACTGTGTGAAATGAGCCAGTTCTGTTCTCGGAATCAGTTGCTTTCTAATGAAGAGGGTTGAATTTAGCAAGTTCAAACTTTCCTTTTTTTGTAAACTAACAAGATGTAAAAGTTAGTAGATTCGCATCATTTCTAAAGTAGTTTGTTAAGAAAACAAATATCTTCATTGCCAAGCACAGTACTGTGTGAAATGAGCTAGTTCTGTTCTCTGAATCAGTTGCTTTCTTACGGAGAGGGTTGTGCGCAGCAAGTTGAAACCTTCTTTGTTTGTGTAATCTAACAAGATGTACAAAGTAGTAGCTTCGCCTCACTTCTAAAGTAGGTTGTTTAGAGAACAATCATCTTCATTTCCGAAAACTGTATTGTGTGAAATGAGCTAGTTGGTTTCTCAGAATCACTTGCTTTCTTACAAAGAGGCTTGAGTGCAGCAAGTTCAAACATTCCTAGTTAGTGTAATCTAACAAGATGTACTACTTAATAGATTAACCTCATTTCTAAAGTAGTTTGTTTACAAAACAATCATCTTCTTTTTTGAAAACTGTACTGTGTGAAATGAGCTGGTTCTGTTCTCTGAATCAGTAACTTTCTTAGGAAGAGGGTTGAGTGCAACAAGTTCAAACTTTCCTTGTTTGTGTAATCTAACAAGATGTACAAAGTAGTATCTTCGCCTCACTTCTAAAGTAGTTTGTTTAGAAAACAAACATCTTCATTCCTGAACACAGTATTGTGAGAAATAAGCTACTTCTATTCTCGGAATCAGTTCCTCTCTTATGATGAGGGTTGAGTACAGCAAGTTCAAACATTCCTTGTTTGTGTAATCTAACAAGATGTAAAACGTAGTAGATCCACCTCATTTCTAATGTAGTTTGTTTAGAAAACAAACATCTTCATTGCCCAACACAGTACTGTGTGAGATGAGCTAATTCTGGTCTCGGAATCAATTGCTTTCTTAAAAAGAGGATTGAGCGCATCAAGTTCAAACTTTCTTGGTTTGTGTAATCTAACAAGATGTATAAAGTAGTAGATTCGCCCTACTTCTAAAGTAGTTTGTTGAGAGAACAATCCTCTTTATTTCCGAAAACTGTATTGTGTGAAATGAGCTAGTGCGGTTCTCAGAATCACTTGCTCTCTTACAAAGAGGCTTGAGTGCAGCAAGTTCAAACATTCCTAGTAAGTGTAATCTAACAAGATATACAACTTAATAGATTCACCTCATTTCTAAGGTAATTTGTTTAGAAAACAATCATTTTCGTTTTTGAAAACTGCACTGTGTGAAATGAGCTGGTTCTATTCTCTGAATCAGTAACATTCTTAAGAAGAGGGTTGAGTGCAGAAAGATCAAACTTTCCTTGTTTGTGTAATCTAAGAATACATACAACCTAGTAGATTCACCTCATTTCTAAAGTAGTTTGTTTAGAAAACAAACATGTTCATTGGCCGAACATTGTACTCGCTGAAATAAGCTAGTTCTCCTCTCGGAATCAGTTGCTTTCTCTCAAAATCGCTTGAGTGCAGCAAGTTCAAACTTTCCTTGTTTTTGTAATCTAACAAGATATACAAAGTTGTTTCCTCGCCTCACTTCTAAAATAGTTTGTTTCTAAAGAAACATCTTCATTGCCGAACACAGTACTGTGTGAAATAAGGTAGTTCTGTTCTCAGAATCAGTTGCTTTCTTTTGAAGAAAGTTGAGTGCAGGAAGTTCAAATGTTCCTTGTTTGTGTAATCTAACAAGACGTAAAAGGTAGTTGATTCACCTAATTTCTAAAGTAGTTTGTTTAGAAAACAAACATCTTCATTGCCAAACACAGTACTGTGTGAAATGAGCCAGTTCTGTTCTCGGAAGCAGTTGCTTTCTAACGAAGAGAGTTGAGCGCAGCAAGTTGAAACTTTCCTTTTTGGTGTAATCTTACAAGATGTACAAAGTAATAGATTCGCCTCACTTCTAAAATAGTTTGTTTAGAAATCCATCACCTTCATTTCAGAAAACTGTATTGTGTGAAATGAGCTAGTACGGGTTTCGGAATCACTTGCTTTCTTACAAAGAGGCGAGAGTGCAGCAAGTTCAAACATTCCTAGTTAGTGTAATCTAACAAGACGTACAACTTAATAGATTCACCTCATTTCTAAAGTACTTTGTTTAAAAAACAATCATCTTCGTTTTTGCAAACTGTGTTGTGTGAAATGAGCCGGTTCTGTTCTCTCAATCAGTAACGTTCTTAAGAAGAGGTTTGAGTGTAGGAAATTCAAACTTTCCTTGTTTGTGTAATCTAAGAAGATACACAACTTAGTAGATTCACCTCATTTCTAAAGTATTTTGTTTAGAAACAAACATCTTCATTTGCCAACACTGTTCTCTGTGAAATAAACTACTTCTCTTCTCGGATTCAGTTGCTTTCTCTAAAAATCGCTTGAGTGCCGCAAGTTCAAACTTTCCTTGTTTGTGTAAACTAACAAGATGTGAAAGGTAGTAGATATGCCTCATTTCTGAATTAGTATGTTTCGAAAACAAATATCTTCATTGCCAAACATAGTACTTTGTGAAATAAGATAGTTCTGTTCTCAGAATCTGTTGCTTTCCTAGGAAGAGGGTTGAGTGCAGCAAGTTCAAACGTTCCTTGTTTGTATAATCTAACAAGATGTAAAACGTAGTAGTTTCGCGTCATTTCTAAAGTACTTTGTTTAGAAAACAAACATCTTCATTGTGGAACACAGTACTCTTTGAAAAGGGCTAGTTCTGTTCTCGGAATCAGTTGGTTTCTTGTGAATAGGGTTGAGTTCATCAAGTTCAACCTTTAAATGTTTGTGTAAACTAACAAGAGGTAAAAGGTAGTAGATTCGCCTCATTTCTAAAGGACTTTGTTTAGAAAACAAACATCTTCATTGCCAAACACAGTACTGTGTCAAATGGGTTAGTTCTGTTCTCGGATTCAGTTACTTTCTTATGAAGATGGTAGAGTTCAGCAAGTAAAAACTTTCCTTGTATGTGTAAACTAATAACATGTAAAAGGTAGTAGATTTGCCTCATTTCTAAAGTAGTTTGTTTAGAAAACAAACATCTTCATTGCTGAACACAGTACTGTGTGAAATGAGCTAGTTCTGTTCTCGGAATCAGTTGGTTTCTTACGAAGAGAGTTGAGCGCAGCAAGTTGAAAGTTTTTTGTCTGTGTAATCTCACAAGATGTACAAAGTAGTAGATTCGCCTCACTTCTAAAGTAGTTTGTTTAAAAAACAATCATCTTCATTTCCGAAAACTGTATTGTGTGAAATGAGCTAGTTCTCTTCTGGGAATCAGTTGCTTTCTTACAGAGAGGGTTGAGTGCAGCACGTTCAAACATTCCTAGTTAGTGTAATATAACAACATGTACCACTTAATAGATTCAACTCATTTCTAAAGTAATTTATTTAGAAAACAGTCATTTTCGTTTTTGAAAACTGTACTGTGTGAAATGAGCTGGTTCTGTTCTCTGAATCAGTAACTTTCTTAAGAAGAGGGTTGAGTGCAGCAAGTTCAAACTTTCCTTCTTTGTGTAATCTAAGAAGATATACAACTTAGTAGATTCACCTCATTTCTAAAGGAGTTTGTTTAGAAAACAAACATCTTTATTGCCGAACACAGTACTGTGTGAAATGAGCTAGTGCTGTTCACAGAATCAGTTGCTTTCTACGAAGAGGATTGAGCGCAGCAAGTTCAAACTTTCCATGTTTGTGTAATCTAACAAGATGTACAACGTAGTAGATTCGCCTCACTTCTAAAGAAGTTTGTTTAAAAACAATACTCTTTATTTCCGAAAACTGTATTTTGTGAAATGAGCTAGTTCAGTTCTCTGAATCACTTGCTTTCTTACAGAGAGTCTTCAGTGCAGCAAGTTCAAACATGCCTAGTTAGTGTAATCTAACAAGATGTACAACATAATAGATTTACCTCATTTCGAAAGTAATTTGTATAGAAAACAATCATGTTAGTTTTTGAAAACTGTACTGTGTGAAATGAGCTGGTTCTGTTCCCTGAATCAGTAACTTTCGTAAGAAAAGTGTTGAGTGCAGCAAGTTCAAACTTTCCTTCCTTGTGTAATATAAGAACATATACAACTTAGTAGATATGCCTCATTTCTAAAGTACTTTGTTTAGAAAACAAACATCTTCATTGCTGAACACAGTACAAACAGTTGCTTTCTTTTGAGTTGTGCAGCAGTTCAATCTTGTGTTGAAATAAAATAGTTTGTTTAGAAAACAAACATCTTCATTTCACTTAGTTCTGTTCTCGGGAATCAGTTAAAGAGGTTGAGTGCAGCAAGTTTGTGTAATCTAACAATATGTAAATGTAATAATGGGCCTCATTTCTAAAAGTAGTTTGTTTAGAAAACAATCATCTTCATTTTTCACTTGTTTGTGAAATGAGCTAGTTCTGAACGGAATCAGTTGTTGAGAAGAAGTGCAGTTTTTGTGTAATTACAACTTAGTAGATTCACCTCATTTCTAAAGTAGTTTGTTTAAAAACAAACATCTTCATTAAACTGTATTTGTGTGAAAACGGTCACAGAATCAGTTAGTGCTTTCTTAAAAAAAACAGCAAGTTCAAACTTTCCTTGTTTGTGTAATCTAACAAGATACACAACTTAGTAGATTCACCTCATTTCTAAAGTAGTTTGTTTAAAACAATCATCATTTTGAAAACTGTTCTTTGTGAAATGAGCTAGTTCTGTTCTCAGAATCAGTTGCTTTCTTAAGAAAGAGGGTTGAGTGCAGCAAGTTCAAACTTTCCTTGTTTGTGTAATCTAACAAGATGTACAACATAATAGAACCTCATTTCTAAAGTAGTTTGTTTGAAAACAAATCTTCAGAACACTGTACTCTGTGAAATAAGCTGTTCTGTTTGGAATCAGTTGCTTTTCTAGGAAAAGTGTTGAGTGCAGCAAGTTCAAACTTTCCTTGTTTGTGTAAACTAACAAGATGTACAAGGTAGTAGATTGCCTCATTTCTAAAGTACTTTGTTTAGAAAACAAACATCTTCATTGCCAAACACAGTACTGTGTGAAATGAGCTAGTTCTGTTCTCGGAATCAGTTGCTTTCTTATGAAGAGGGTTTTCAGCAAAAACTTTCCTTGTTTGTGAAAACTAACAATATGTAAAATGTAGTAGATTTGCCTCATTTCTAAAGTAGTTTATTTAGAAAACAATCTGAACACAGTACTGTGTGAAATGAGCTAGTTCTGTTCTCGGAATCAGTTGCTTTCTTACGAAAGAGTTGAGCGCACAAATTGAAACTGTGTAAACTAACAAGATGTACAAAAGTAGTAGAGCCTCATTTCAGTAGTTTGTTTAAAAACAACATTCATTTTGAAAACTGTACTGTGTGAAATTTGCTAGTTGTCGGAATCTAACAAGATGTTCAAACATTCCTTGTTTGTGTAATCTAACAAGATTACAACTTAATAGATTTGCCTCATGTCTAAGGTAATTTGTTTAGAAAACAATCATCTTCGTTTTTGAAAACTGTACTGTGTGAAATGAGCTGGTTCTGTTCTCTGAATCAGTAACTTTCTTAAGAAGAGGGTTGAGTGCAGCAAGTTCAAACTTTCCTTCTTTGTGTAATCTAAGAAGATATACAACTTAGTAGATTCACCTCATTTCTAAAGTAGTTTGTTTAGAAAACAAACATCTTCATTTGCCGAACAGTGTACTCTGTGAAATAAGCTAGTTCTGTTCTTGGAATCAGTTGCTTCCTTACAAAATCGCTTGAGTGCAGCAATTTCAAACTTTCCTTGTTTGTGTAAACTAACAAGATGTGAAAGGTAGTAGATTCGCCTCATTTCTAAAGTAGTTTGTTTAGAAAACAAACATCTTCATTTCCGAACACAGTACTGTGTGAAATGAGCTAGTGCTGTTCTTGGAATCAGTTGCTTTGTTACGAAGAGGATTGAGCGCAGCAAGTTCAAACTTTCTTTGTTTGTATAATCTAACAAGATGTACAAAATAGTAGATTCGCCTCACTTCTAAAGTACTTTGTTTCGAAAACAATCCTGTTTATTTCGGAAAACTGTATTGTGTGAAATGAGCTAGTTCGGTTCTAGGAATCACTTCCTTTCTTACAAAGAGTCTTCAATGCAATAAGTTCAAACATTCCTACTTAGTGTAATCTAACAAGATGTACAACTTAATAGATTCACCCCATTTCTAAAGTAATTTGTTTAGAAAACAATCATCTTCGTTTTTGAAAACTGTACTGTGTGAAATGAACTGGTTTTGTTTTCTGAATCAGTAACTTTCTTAAGAAGAGGGTTGAGTGCAGCAAGTTCAAACTTTCCTTGTTTGTGTAATCTAACAAGATATACGCAGTAGTATCTTTGCCTCACTTCTAAAGTAGTTTGTGTAGAAAAGAAACATCTTCATTGCCGAACACAGTACTTTGTGCAATAAGCTAGTTCTGTTCTCAGAATCAGTTGCTTTCTTATGAAGAGGGTTGAGTGCAGCAAGTTCAAACGTTCCTTGTTTGTGTAATCTAACAAGATGTAAACCATAGTAGATTCGCCTCATTTCTAGAGTATTTTGTTTATAAAAAGAACATCTTCCTTTGCCAAACGCTGTACTGTGTGAAATAAGCTAGTTCTGTTCTTGGAATCTGTTGCTTCCTTACAAAATCGCTTGAGTGCAGCAACTTCAAACTTTCCTTGTTTCTTGTGATCTAACAAGATGTAAAACGTAGTAGATTCGCCTCATTTCTAAAGGAGTTGGTTTAGAAAACAAACATCTTCATTGCCGAACACAGTACTGTGTGAAATGAGCTAGTTCTGTTCTCGGAATCAGTTGCTTTCTTACGAAGAGAATTTAGCGCATCAAGTTGAAACTTTACTTGTTTTTGCAATGTAACAAGATGTACAAAGTAGTAGATTCGCCTCACTTCTAAAGTAGTTCGTTTCGAAAACAATCATCTTCATTTCCAAAAACTGTATCGTGTGAAATGAGCTTGAGTACAGCAAGTTGAAACATTCCTAGTTAGTGTAATCTAACAAGATGTTCAAACTACTTTAGAAATGAGGCGAATCTATTACCTTTTACATCTTGTTAGTTTACACAAACAAGGAAAGTTTGAACTTTCTGAACTCCAAACTCTTCATAAGAAAGCAACTGATTCCGAGAACAGAACTAGCCCATTTCACACAGTACTGTGTTCGGCAATGAAGATATTTCTTTTATAAACAAACTATTGTAGAAATGAGGCGAATTTACTGCCTTTAACAGCTTGTTAGATAACACAAACAGGGTACGTTTGAACTTGTGAAACTCAACCCTCTTCATAAGAAAGCAACTGATTCTGAGAACAGAACTAGCTTATTTCACACAGAAATGTGTTCGGTAATGAAGATGTTTTTTTCTAAACAAACTACTTTAGAAGTAAGGCTAAGATACTACTTTGTACATCTGGTTAGATTACACAAACAAGGAAAGTTTGAACTTGCTGCACTCAAGCGATTTTGTAAGGAAGTAACTGATTCCAAGAACAGAACTAGCTTATTTCACAGTGTACAGTGTTCGGCAAATGAAGATGTTTGTTTTCTATACAAACTACTTTAGAAATGAGGTGAATCTACTAAGTTGTATATCTTCTTAGATTACACAAGGAAGGAAAGTTTGAACTTACTGCAGTCAACCCTCTTCATAAGAATGTTGCTGATTCAGAGAATAGAACCAACTCATTTCACACAGTACAGTTTTCAGACATGAAGATGATTGTTTTCTAAACAAATTACTTTAGAAATGAGGTGAATCAATTAAGTTGTACATCTTGTTAGATTACACTAACTAGGAATGTTTGAACTTGCTGCACCCAAGCCTCTTTGTAAGAAAGCAAGTGATTCCGAGAACCGAACTAGCTCATTTCACACAATACAGTTTTCGAAAATAAGGAGGATTGTTTTCTCAACAAACTACGTTAGAAGTGAGGTGAATCTACTACTTTGTACATCTTGTTAGATTACACAAACAAAGAAAGTTTGAACTTGCTGCGCTCAAACCTCTTCGTAAGAAAGCAACTGATTCCGAGAACAGAACTAGCTCATTTCACACAATACAGTTTTCGGAAATAAAGAGGATTGTTTTCTAAACAAACTACTTTAGAAGTGAGCCAAATCTACTACTTTGTACTTCTTGTTAGATTACACAAACAAAGAAAGTTTGAACTTGTTGTGCTCAACCCTCTTCAAAAGAAAGCAACTGATTCCGAGAACCGAATTAGCTGATTTCACACAGTACTGTGTTCGGCAATGAAGATGTTTGTTTTCTAAACAAACTACTTTAGAAGTGAGGCCTAGATACTACTTTGTACATCTTGTTAGATTACACAAACAAGGAAAGTTTGAACTTGCTGCACTCAACCCTCTTCTTAAGAAAGTTATTGATTCAGATAAAAGAACTAGATCATTTCACACAGTACAGTTTTCAAAAACGAAGATGATTGTTTTCTAAACAAATTGCTTTAGAAATGGGGTGAATCTATTAAGTGGTACATCCTGTTAGATTACACTAACTAGGAATGTTTGAACTTGCTCCACCCAAGCCTCTTTGTAAGAAAGGAAGTAATTCCGTGAACAGAACTAGCTCATTTCACACAGTACTGTGTTCGGCAATGAAGATGTTTGTTTTCTAAACAAACTACTTTAGAAATGAGACGAATCTACTACCTCTTACATCTTGTTAGTTTACACAAACAAGGAAAGTTTGAACTTGCTGAACTCAACCTTCTTCATAAGAAAGCAACTGATTCCGAGAACAGAACTAGCCCATTTCACCCAGTACTGTGTTCGGCAATGACGATGTTTGTTTTCTAAACAAACTACTTTAGAAGTGAGGTGAAGATACTACTTTGTACATCTTGTTAGATTACACAAACAAGGAAAGTTTGAACTTGCTGCACTCAAGCGATTTTGTAAGGATGCAACTGATTCCAAGAATAGAACTACCTTATTTCACAGAGTAGTGTTCGGCAAATGAAGATGTTTGTTTTCTCAACAAGCTACTTTAGAAATGAGCTGAATCTATTAAGGTGTACATCTTGTTAGATTACACTAACTAGGAATGTTTGAACTTGCTGCACTCAACCCTCTTTGTAAGAACGGAAGTGATTCCGAGAATAGTACTACCTCATTTCACACAATACAGTTTTCGGAAATGATGATGATAGTTTTCTAAACAAACTACTTTAGAAGTGAGGCGAATCTACTACTTTGTACATCTTGTAAGATTGCACAAACAAGGCAACTTTTAACTTGCTGTGCTCAACTCTCTTCATAAGAAAGCAACTGATTCCGAGAACAAAATTAGCTCATTTCACAGAGTACTGTGTTCGGCAATGAAGATGTTTGTATTCTAAACAAACTACGTTAGAAATGAGGCGAATCTACTACCTTTTACAACTTGTTAGTTTACACAAACAAGAAAGTTTGAACTTGCCGAACTCAACCCTCCTCATAAGAAAGCAACTGTTTCCGAGAACAGAACTAGTCCATTTCACACAGTACTGTGTTCGGCAATGAAGATGTTTGTTTTCTAAACAAACTACTTTAGAAGTGAGGTGAAGATACTACTTTGTACATCTTGTTAGATTACACAAACAAGGAAAGTTTGAACTTGCTGCCCTCAACCCTCTTTGTAAGAACGCAAGTTATTCCGAGAACAGAACTAGCTCATTTCACACAATACAGTTTTCGGATATGAAGATGATTGTTTTCTAAACAAACTACTTTAGAAGTGAAGAGAATCTACTACTTTGTACATGTTGTTATATTACACAAACAAGGAAAGTTTCAACTTGCTGCTCTCAACTCTCTTCGTAAGAAAGCAACTGATTCCGAGAACAGAACTAGCTCATTTCACACTGTACTGTGTTCGGCAATGAAGACGTTTCTTTTCTAAAAAAAACTACTTTAGAAATGAGGCGAATCTACTACATTTTACACCTTGTTAGTTTACACAAACAAGGAAAGTTTGAACTTGCTGATATAAACCGTCTTCGTAAGAAAGCAACTGATTCAGAGAACAGAACTAGCCCATTTCACACAGTACTGTGTTTGGCAATGAAGATGTTGGTATTCTAAACAAACTACTTTAGACGTGAGGCGAACATACAACTTTGTAAATCTTGTTAGATTACACAAACAAGGAATGTTTGAACTTGCCGCACTCAAACGATTTTGTAAGGAAGCAACTGATTCCAAGAACAGAAATACCTTATTTCCCAGAGTAGTTTTCGGCAAATGTAGATGTTTGGTTTCTAAACAAACTACTTTAGAAATGGGGTGTATCTACTAAGTTGTATATCTTCTTAGTTTACACAAAGAAGGAAAGTTTGAACTTGCTGCAGTAACCCCTCTTCTTAAGAAAGTTACTGATTCAGAGAACAGAACCAGGTCATTTCACACAGTACAGTTTTCAAAAATGAAGATGATTGTTTTCTAAACAAATTACTTTAGAAATGAGCTGAATCTATTAAGTTGTACATCCTGTTAGATTACAGTAACTAGGAATGTTTGAACTTAGTGCACTCAAGCCTCTTTGTGAGAACGCAAGTTATTCCGAGAACAGAACTAGCTCATTTCACATGATACAGTTTTCGGAAAAGAAGATGATGGTTTTTCTAAACAAACTACTTTAGAACTGAGGCGAATCTACTACTTTGTACATCTTCTTAGATTACACAAACAAGGAAAGTTTCAAATTGCTGCGCTCCACTCTCTTCGTAAGAAAGTAACTGATTCCGAGAAGAGAACTAGCTCATTTCACAGAGTACAGTGTTCGGCAAATGAAGATGTTTGTTTTCTAAACAAACTACTTTAGAAATGAGTTGAATCTACTAAGTTGTACATCTTCTTAGATTACACAAAGAAGGAAAGTTTCAACTTGCTGCACTCAACCCTCTTCTTATGAAAGTTACTGATTCAGAGAACAGAACCAGCTCATTTCACACAGTATAGTTTTCAAAAATGAAGATGATTGTTTTCTAAACAAATTACTTCAGAAAGGAAGTGCATCTATTAAGTTGTACATCTTGTGAGATTACACTAACTAGGAATGTTTGAACTTGCTGCACTCAAAACTCTTCGTAAGAAAGCAACTGATTCCGAGAACAAAATTAGCTCATTTCACAGAGTACTCTGTTTGGCAATGAAGATGTTTGTTTTCTAAACAAACTACTTTAGAAATGAGGCGAATCTACTACCTTTTACAACTTGTTAGTTTGCAAAAACAAGGAAAGTTTGAACTTGCCGAACTCAACCCTCCTCATAAGAAAGCAACTGATTCCGAGAACAAAACTAGCCCATTTCACACAGTACTGTGTTCGGAAATGAAGATGTTTGTTTTCTAAACAAACTACTTTAGAAGTGAGGCGAATCTATTACTTTGTACATCTTGTTAGATTGCACAAACAAGGAAAGTTTCAACTTGCTGCGCTCAACTCTCTTCGTAAGGAAGCAACTGATTCCGAGAACAGAACTAGCTCATTTCACACAGTACTGTGTTTGGCAATGAAGATGGTTGTTTTCTAAACAAACTGCTTTAGAAATGAGGCGAATATACGACCTTTTACATCTTGTTAGTTTTCACAAACAAGGAAAGTTTGAACTTGCTGAACTCAACCCTCTTCATAAGAAAGCAACTGATTCCGAGAACAGAACTAGCCCATTTCACACAGTACTGTGTTCGGCAATGAAGAGGTTTGTTTTCTAAACAAACTACTTAAGAAATGAGGTGAATCTACTAAGTTGTATATCTTCTTAGATTACACAAAGAAGGAAAGTTTGAACTTGCTGCACTC
The DNA here is from genome assembly GCA_036365145.1 of Orientallactaga sibirica. NCBI lineage: Eukaryota > Metazoa > Chordata > Mammalia > Rodentia > Dipodidae > Orientallactaga > Orientallactaga sibirica. The sequence goes on from JAEOAD010002519.1 coordinate 1,791,350, forward strand.
AACCCTCTTCTTATGAAAGTTACTGATTCAGAGAACAGAACCAGCTCATTTCACACAGTACAGTTTTCAAAAACGAAGATGATTGTTTTCTAAACAAATTACTTTAGAAATGAGCTGAATCTATTAAGTTGTACATCTTGTTAGATTACACTAACTAGGAATGTTTGAACTTGCTGCACTCAAGCCTCTTTGTAAGAACGCAAGTGATTCCGAGAACAGAACTAGCTCATTTCACACGATACAGTTTTCGGAAATGAAGATGATTGTTTTCTCAACAAACTACTTTAGAAGTGAGGCGAATCTACTACTTTGTACATCTTGTTAGATTACACAAACAAGGAAAGCTTCAACTTGTTGCGCTCAACTCTCTTCGTAAGAAAGCAACTGATTCCAAGAACAGAACTAGCACATTTCACACAGTACTGTGTTTGGCCATGAAGATGTTTGTTTTCTAAACAAACTACTTTACAAATGAGGCGAATCTACTACCATTTACATCTTGTTAGTTTACACAAACAAGGAAAGATTGAACTTGCTGAACTCAAACCTCTTCTTAAGAAAGTTATGATTCAGAGAACAGAACCAGCTCATTTCACACAGTACAGTTTTCAAAAACGAAGATGATTGTTTTCTAAACAAATTACTTTAGAAATGAGCTGAATCTATTAAGTTGTACATCTTGTTAGATTACACTAACTAGGATTGTTTGAACTTGCTGCACTCAACCCTCTTTATAAGAACGCAAGTGATTCCGAGAACAGAACTGGCTCATTTCACACGATACAGTTTTCCGAAATGAAGATGATTGTTTCCTAAACAAACTACTTTGGAAGTGAGGCGAATCTACTACTTTGTACATCTTGTTAGATTACACAAACAAGGAAAGTTTGAACTTGCTGCACTCAAGCGATTTTATAAGGAAGCAACTGATTCCAAGAAAAGAACTAGCTTATTTCACAGAGTACAGTGTTCGGCAATGAAGATGTGTGTTTTCTAAACAAACTACTTTAAAATGAGGCGAATCTACTACCATTTACATCTTGTTAGTTTACTCAAACAAGGAAAGATTGAACTTGCTGAACTCAACCCTCTTCTTTAGAAAGTTACTGATTCAGAGAACAGAACCAGCTCATTTCACACAGTACGGTTTTCAAAAACGAAGATGATTGTTTTCTAAAGAAATTACTTTAGAAATGAGCTGAATCTATTAAGTTGTACATCTTGTCAGATTACACTAACTAGGAATGTTTGAACTTGCTGCACTCAACCCTCTTTGTAAGAACGTAAGTGATTCCGAGAACAGAACTAGCTCATTTCACATGATACAGTTTTCGGAAATGAAGATATTTGTTTTCTAAACAAACTACTTTAGAAGTGAGGCGAATCTACTACTTTGTACATCTTGTTAGATTACACAGACAAGGAAAGTTTCAACTTGCTGCGCTCAACTCTCTTCGTAAGAAAGCAACTGATTCCGAGTACAGAACTAGCTCATTTCACACAGTACTGTGTTCGGCAATGAAGATGTTTGTTTTCTAAACAAACTACTTTAGAAATGAGGCGAAACTACTAACATTTACATCTTTTTAGTTTACACATACAAGGAAAGTTTGAACTTGCTGAACTCAACCCTCTTCGTAAGAAAGCAACTGATTCCGAGAACAGAACTAGCCCATTTCACACAGTACTGTGTTCGGCAATGAAGATGTTTGTTTTCTAAACAAACTACTTTAGAAGTGATGCGAAGATACTACTTTGTACATCTTGTTAGATTACACAAACAAGGAAAGTTTGAACTTGCTGCACTCAAGCGATTCTGTAAGGAAGCAACTGATTCCAAGAACAGAACTAGCCTAATTCACCGAGTACAGTGTTCGGCAAATGAAGATGTTTGTTTTCTAAACAAACTACTTTAGAAATGAGGTGAATCTACTAAGTTGTATATCTTCTTAGATTACACAAAGAAGGAAAGTTTGAACTTGCTGCACTCAACCCTCTTCTTAAGAAGTTACTGATTCAGAGAACACAACGAGCTAATTTCACACAGTTCGGTTTTCAAAAACGAAGATGATTGTTTTCTAAACAAATTACTTTAGAAATGACCTGAATCTATTAAGTTGTACATCTTGTTACATTACACTAACTAGGAATGTTTGAACTTGCTGCACTCAATTCTCTTTGTAAGAACCCAAGTGATTCCGAGAACAGAACTGGCTCATTTCACACGATACAGTTTTCCGAAATGAAGATGACTGTTTTCTAAACAAACTACTTTGGAAGTGAGGCGAATCTACCACTTTGTAAACCTTGTTAGATTACACAAACAAAGAAAGTTTGATCTTGCTGGGCTCAACCCTCTTCGTAAGAAAGCATCTGATTCCGAGTACAGAACCAGCTCCTTTGACACAGTACAGTTTTCGGAAATGAAGATGATTGTTTTCTAAACAAACTACTTTAGAAGTGAGGCGAATCTACTACTTTGTACATCTTGTTACATTACACAAACAAGGAAAGTTTCAACTTGCTGTGCTCAACACTCTTCGTAAAAAAGCAACTGATTCCGAGAACAGAACTAGCTCATTTCACACAGTACTGTGTTCGGCAATGAAGTTTTTTTTTCTAAACAAACTACTTTAGACATGAGGCGAATCTACTACCTTTTACATCTTGTTAGTTTACACAAACAAGGAACGTTTGAACTTGCTGAACTCTACCCTCTTCATAAGAAAACAACTGATTCCGAGAACAGAACTAGCCCATTTCACACAGTACAGTTTTCAAAAACGAAGATGATTATTTTTTAAACAAATTACTTTAAAAATGATGTGAATCTATTAAGTTGTACATCTTGTTAGATTACACTGACTAGGAATGTTTGTTCTTGCTGCCCTGAACACCCTTTGTAAGAAATCATCTGATTCCAAGAACAGAACTAGCTCATTTCACACAATACAGTTTCCGGAAATGAAGATGATTGTTTTCTAAACAAACTACTTTATGAGTGAGGCGAATCTAGTACTTTGTACATCTTGTTAAATTACACAAACAAGGAAAGTTTCAACTTGCTGCGCTCAACGCTCTTCGTAGGAAAGCAAGTGATTCCGAGAACAGAACTAGCTCATTTCACACAGTACTGTGTTTGGCAATGAAGATGTTAGTTTTCTAAACAAACTACTTTAGAAATGAGGAGAATCTACGACCTTTTACATCTTCTTAAATTACACAAACAAGGAAAGTTTGAAGTTGCTGCACTCACGCGATTTTGTCAGTAAGCAACTGATTCCAAGAACAGAACTAGCTTATTTCACACAGTACAGTGTTGGGCAAATGAAGATGTTTGTTTTCTAAACAAACTACTTTACAAATGAGGTGAATCTACTAAGTTGTATATCTTCTTAGATTACACAAAGAAGGACAGTTTGAACTTGCTGCACTCAACCCTCTTCTTAAGAAAGTTACTGATTCAGAGAACAGGACCAGGTCATTTCACACAGTACAGTTTTCAAAAACGAAGAAGAGTGTTTTCTAAACAAATTACTTTAGAAATGAGGTGAATCTATTAAGTTGTATATCTTGTTATGTTACAGTAACTAGGAATGTTTGAACTTGCTGCACTCAAGCCTCTTTGTAAGAAAGCAAGTGATTCTGAGAACCGAACTAGCTCATTTCACCCAACACACTTTTCGGAAATGAAGATGATTGTTCTCTTAACAAACTACTTTAGAAATGCGGCAAATCTACTACTTTGTACCTATTGTTTGATTACACAAACAAGCAAAGTTTCAACTTGCTGCCCTCAACTCTGTTCGTAAGAAAGCAACTGATTCTGAGAACAGAACTAGCTCATTGCACACAGTACTGTGTTCAGCAATGAAGATGTTTGTTTTCTAAACAACTACTTTAGAAATGAGGCGAATCTACTACCTTTTACATCCTGTTAGTTTACACGAACAAGGAAAGTTTGAACTAGCTGAACTCAGCCCTCTTCATAAGAAAGCAACTGATTCCGGGAACAGAACCAGCCCATTTCACACAGTAGTGTGTTCAGCAATGAAGATGTTTGTTTTCTTAACAAACTACTTTAGAAATGAGGCTAAACTACTAAGTTGGATATCTTCTTAGATTACACAAAGAAGGAAAGATTGAAATTGCTGCACTCAACGCTCTCCTTAAGAAAGGTAATGATTCAGAGAACAGAACCAGCTAACTTCACACAGTACAGTTTTCAGAAACGAAGGTAATTGTTTTCTAAAGAAATTACTTTAGAAATGAAGTGAATCTATTAAGTTGTACATCTTGTTAGATTACACTTACTAGGAATGTTTGAACTTGCTGCACTGAACACTCTTTGTAAGAAAACAAGTGATTCCGAGAACCGAACTAGCTCATTTCACACAATACATTTTTCCGAAATGAAGATGGTTATTTTCTAAACAAACTACTTTAGAAGTGAGGCGAATCTACTACTTTGTATATCTTATTAGATTACACAAACAAGGAAAGTTTCAACTTGCTGCGCTCAACTCTCTTCATAAGAAAGCAACTGATTCCGAGAACAGAACTAGCTCATGTCACATAGTACTGTGTTCGGCAATGAAGATGTTTGTTTTCTAAACAAACTACTTTTGAAATGAGGCGAATCTACTACCTTTTACATCTTGTTAGTTTACACAAACAAGGAAAGTTTGAACTTGCTGAACTCAACCCTCTTCATAAGAATGTACTGATTCTGAGAAGAGAACTAGCCCATTTCACACAGTACTGTGTTCGGCAATGAAGATGTTTGTTTTCTAAACAAATTACTTTAGAAATGAGGCGAATCTACTACATTTTACATCTTGTTAGTTTACACAAACAAAGAATGATTGAAATGTCTGCACTCAACCGTCTTCATAAGAAACCAACTGATTCTGAGAACAGAACGAGCTTATTTCACACAGTACTGTGTTCGGCAATGAAGATGTTTCTTTTCTAAACGAACTACTTTAGAAGTGAGGCGAAGATACTACTTTGTACATCTTGTAAGATTACACAAACAAGCAAAGTTTGAACTTGCTGCACTCAACCCTCTTCTTAGAACGTTACTGATTTGGAGAACAAACCAGCTCATTTCACACAGTACAGTTTTCAAAAACGAAGATGATTTTTTCTAAAGAAATTACATTAGAAATGAGGTGAATCTATTAAATTGTACATCTTGTTAGTTTACAATAACGAGGAATGTTTGAACTTGCTGCACTCAAGCCTCTTTGTAAGAAAGCAAGTGATTCTTAGAACCGAACTAGCTCATTTCACACAATACAATTTTCGGAAATGAAGATAATTGTTTTCTAAACAAACTACTTTAGAAGTGAGGCGAATCTACTACTTTGTACATCTTGTTAGATTACACAAAGAAGGAAAGTTTCAACTTGCTGTGCTCAAATCTCTTCGTAAGAAAGCAACTGATTCCTAGAACAGAACTAGCTCATGTCACCCAGTACTGTGTTCGGCAATGAAGATGTTTGTTTTCTAAACAAACTACTTTAGAAATGAGGCAAATCTACTACGTTTTACATTTTGTTAGATTACACAAACAGGGAACGTTTGAACTGGCTGCACTCAACCCTCTTCATAAGAAAGTAACTCATTCTGAGAAAAGAACCAGCTTATTTCACACAGTACTGTGTTCGGCAATGAAGACGTTTGTTTTCTAAACAAACTACTTTAGAAGTGCGGCGAAGATACTACTTTGTATATATTGTCAGATTAAACAAACAAGGAAAGTTTGAACTTGCTGCACTCAACCGTCTTCTTAAGAACCTTACTGATTTAGAGAACAAACCAGCTCATTTCACACAGTACAGTTTTCAAAAACGAAGATGATTGTTTTCTAAACAAATTAGTTTAGAAATGAGGTGAATCTATTAAGCTGTACATCTTGTTAGATTACACTAACTAGGAATGTTTGAACTTGCCTCACCCAAGCCTCTTTGTAAGACAGCAAGTGGTTCCGAGAACCGAACTAGCTCATTTCACACAATACAGTTTTCGGAAATGAAGATGATTGTTTTGTAAACAAACTCCTTTAGAAGTTAGTCGAATCTACTACATTGTATATCTTGTTAGATTACACAAACAAGGGAAGTTTCAACTTGCTGCGCTCAACTCTCTTCGTAAGAAAGCAACTGATTCTGAGAACAGAACTAGCTCATTTCACACAGTACTGTGTTCGGCAATGAAGATGTTTGTTTTCGAAACAACTACTTTAGAAATGAGGCGAATCTACAACCTTTTACATCTTGTTAGTTTACACAAACAAGGAAAGTTTGAACTTGCTGAACTCAACCCTCTTCGTAAGAAAGCAACTTTTTCCGAGAACAGAACTAGCCCATTTCACACAGTACTGTGTTCGGCAATGAAGATGTTTGTTTTCTAAACAAACTGCTTTAGAAGTGAGGCGCAGATACTACTTTGTACATCTTGTTAGATTACACAAACAAGGAAAGTTTGAACTTGCTGAACTCAACCCTCTTCATAAGAAAGCAACTGATTCCGAGAACAGAACTAGCCCATATCACACAGTACTGTGTTCGGCAATGAAGATGTTTGTTTTCTAAACAAACTGCTTTAGAAGTGAGGCGCAGATACTACTTTGTACATCTTGTTAGATTACACAAACAAGGAAAGTTTGAACTTGCTGAACTCAACCCTCTTCATAAGAAAGCAACTGATTCCGAGAACAGAACTAGCCCATATCACACAGTACTGTGTTCGGAAATGAAGATAATTGTTTTCTAAACAAACTACTTTAGAAGTGAGGCGAAGCTACTACTTCGTACATCTTGTTCGATTACACAAACAAAGAAAGGTTGAACTTGCTGCACTCAAGCGATTTTGTAAAGAAGCAACTGATTCCAAGAACAGAACTACCTTATTTCACAGAGTACAGTGTTCGGCAAATGAAGATGTTTGTTTTTAAACAAACTACTTTAGAAATGAGGTGAATCTACTAAGTTGTACATCTTCTTAGATTACACAAAGAAGGAAAGTTTGAACTTGCTGCACTCAAGCCTCTTCTTAAGGAAGTTATTGATTCAGAGAACAGGACCAGTCCATTTCACACAGTAGAGTTTTCAAAAATGAAGATGATTGTTTTCTAAACAAATTACTTTAGAAATGAAGTGAATCTATTAAGTTGTACATCTTGCTATATTACACTATCTAAGAATGTTTGAATTTGCTGCAGTCAAGCCTCTTTGTAAGAAAGCAAGTGTTTCCGAGAACCAAACTAGCTCATTTCACAAAGTACAGTTCTCAAAAACTAGGATGATTGTTTTCTAAACAAATTACTTTAGAAATGAGGTAAATCTATTATGTTGTACATCTTGTTAGATTACACTAACTAGGATTGTTTGATCTTGCTGCACTGAAGACTCTCGGTAAGAAAGCAAGTGATTCAGAGAACTGAACTAGCTCATTTCACACAATACAGTTTTCGGAAATAAAAATATTGTTTTTAAACAAACTTCTTTAGAAGTGAGGCGAATCTACTATTTGTACATCTTGTTAGATTACACAAACATGGAAAGTTTGAACTTGCTGCGCTCAATCCTCTTCGTAAGAAAGCAACTGATTCTGAGAACAGCACTAGCTCATTTCACACAGTACTGTGTTCGGCAATAAAGATGTTTGTTGTCAAAACAAACTACTATAGAAATGAGGTGAATCTACTACGTTTTACATCTTGTTAGATTACACAAACAAGGAACATTTGAACTTGCTGCACTGAACCCTCTTCATAAGAAAGCAACTGATTCTGAGAACAGAACTAGCTTATTTCACACAGTAATGTGTTCAGCAATGAAGGTGTTTCTTTTCTAAACAAACTACTTTAGAAGTGAGGCTAAGATACTACTTTGTACATCTTGTTAGATTACACAAACAAGGAAAGTATGAACTTGCTGCACTCAACCCTCTTCTTAAGAAAGTTGAGGTTTCAGAGAACAGAACCAGCTCATATCACACAGTACAGTTTTCAAAAACAAAGATGACTGTTTTCTAAACAAATTCTTTAGAAATGAGGTGAATCTATTAAGTGGTACATCTTGTTATATTACACTAACTAGGAATGTTTGAACTTGCTGCAGTCAACCCTCTTTGTAAGAAAGCAAGTGATTCCCAGAAGAGAACTAGCTCATTTCACACAATACAGTTTTCGGAAATGAAGATTATTGTTTTTTAAACAAACTACTTTAGAAGTGAGGCGAATCTACTACTTTGTACATCTTGTTAGATTACACAAACAAGGAAAGTTTCAACTTGCTGCGATCAACTCTCTTCGTAAGATAGCAACTGATTCCGAGAACAGAACTAGCTCATTTCACACAGTAATGTGTTCAGCAATGAAGATGTTTGTTTTCTAAACAAACTACTTTAGAAATGAGGCGAATCTACTACCTTTTACATCTTATTAGTTTACACATACAAGGAAAGTTTTTACTTGCTGAACTCTACCCTCTTCATAAGAAAGCAACTGAATCCGAGAACAGAACTAGCCCATTTGTCACAGTATTGTGTTCGGCAATGAAGATGTTTGTTTTCTAAACAAACTGCTTTACAAATGAGTTGAATCTACTACGTTTTACATCTTGTTAGATTACACAAACAAG